>CM060846.1:338408011-339088011 GCA_030762175.1 Metallyticus violacea | reverse complement strand
TTTACTTCATGCTAAATGTTTTAGTACTTGCCATTCGAGCGAAAAAGAAACGTCACCGAAATGTGAAGGGAAAGGGAAACAAAACGAGAGAGGATGAATCAACGAGGACTCAGTTGAATAGAATGAGGTATGTCTAGCTCTAAGTTGCCACTTTATGTAACTTTCTGGGGAAAAAAAGCATGTTTCTATTAACAATTTTATAGGTTATATTAACGAAACTGCGTATCTTGTAAATCTGTGATCAGGTTTTGTGGAAAAATATAATTGAGCAAAATGTTTCATTACAATGCAAAATAAAGCATTTCAAATATAGGGTTGAGGCATAAATATAAAATCAGATTTTAGATGAGGCAAAATGAATTAAAAGCCTCTGGACAGAATACTGGAAAACGTGAGTAGCGCGGTCTGTTCTATATATTTGCAACGCTTATAACAATTCGTATTTTAAATTCTGCATTTGCAGTTGTGTCATTGTGTTTTTGCTCAATTCTGTTACTCCTGAATTTCGACATCCGTTCATTTGATTTTATGTGACCATATGGAATATGTTTGGTAGTTTCTGAAAATAATTTTAAGAAAGGCATATATATGTTACATATACTATAAAATGGGGAACTCTATTGCTTAGTAAGTTGTAATTATTTCGCAAATCACAAAACTATATTGCCATTCATAAACTAAGTTATAAGGGTGTGCCCACAATTTTCTTGTACATTAAATGCAGCACTCCACACACAACAGATGTAAATGTTCTTACCCTTTGGATTACCTAGAGAGCAGGACTCAAGGACATTGAACAGTTCTTACAAGTTTAGTTCCTGGAGCATTCAGTGAGTTTGTAAACCAGTCACAGAGACCAACGAACATTGAACTGGTCATGTAAAATTACCACAGTAGCATATAATCTACAATTACAAAAAATGTGTACATCTACATAAATAATTACATTAAAAATTACAATGAACACCTAAAACAGCTCAAACAGACAACAAAAATGGAAGAAACAGAAACAAGTTGCTTATTCACATAATTTTTCTGTATACATGTTTGCATATGCATTGATATAAAATTATTGCAGTGTTTTTAACTCAGTATATCGTCACTCATGTATTCCTTTACAGAATAATAGGCTTTTTACATAGGTATTTTTAAAGAGCAGATTTAAAGGAATTATTGTTTATTGTTTATTAGGGCTTTTAAGCTAAGGGGAAGAGCATTTTGTACTAAAATACATTCATAATAAACTCCTTTTTGATGGCAGCAAATTGTTGAAGCCAGTCTATTTAGCCAGTGTATTTACGTTTTGTCTAGTATTCTTGTCACATATATTTTGATTTAGAACAAATTTTTCTTTATTTCTTACGTAAAAGTTCATGAAGGATAATATATATCCACAAGGAAGAATTAAATTTGAAATTGCCTAAAGAGGTTTCTGCACGAATGTCTGCTAAGTGTACCAGCAATTATTCATATGGATTTTTTCTGTAATAGGAAGACATGTTCAGTTTTAACTGAATTTCCCCAAAATAATAGACCGTATTTCATTATTGAGCTGAAATAAGCACAATAAACCAGTTTTAAAGTCTTAATTGACTCCAACATTACTAATGCACATATTGCATAGCATGCATGCACTGCTAAGTGTAGGTATGATGAGATTATCTTTCCAATTCAGATGGTTATCAATTATTAAACCAAGGAATTTAATATGTTTTGTTTGTAGAAGTACACTGTTATATCATATCTGTAATTGTGGATCTGGAGTGATCAGTGATGAATTTCATAACATTTCAAATAAGTGTACTTACGAAGCTGTTGACAATGGAGTGGTATATATATAAACAATGTATACAGTTTTTTTTTTCACACTAACTCCATTCACTTACATAAAATTTGGAACATATGTTTCGGGAATGTATAAAGTTTTTTTTTTTTTCACACTAACTCCATTCACTTACATAAAATTTGGAACATATGTTTCTCCCGAGTTAGTGTGAAAAAAAAAACTGTATACATTGTTTATATTCATAACATTTGTTTTATCTAGATTTAGAGACACTTTGTTTTCTTTCAACCATACACACAAAGAACTCAGACCCAAATTTGGCTTAATGGCACATCATTAAGGCTATTTCCATTTATCAATATGCTTGTTAATCTGCAAATGGAACAGTATTTCCTATATCCTTGGATAGATAAGGAGAGATCATTTATATATATATCAGAAAAAGAAGAGGGCCCTGAACAGATCCTTGAGGCACTCCATGGTTAATCATTCCCCACTCTGATGCATTGTTTTATTTTTAAAGGGACAATGTACCACTACTTTTTGTTTCTTTTTGTCAAGGTAGGATATAAACCATTTTAAATATTGGTTTTTTATTCTGTAGAAAGCTAATTTATCTATTAGAATTGCATGATTGACACAATCAAAATCTTTGATAAATCACAAAATATTTCTGCTACATATACCCTTTCATTATATGCAGTTAAAATTTCATTAGTGTGTTTATAGATAGTATTTTCTGTTGAAATTTCTATACTAAAGCCTATTGTACATTACTTTCTCAAACACCTTAGAAAATGTAGATGAAATAGCTATAGGTCTTTATTTATAAACATTTATCTTTTCTCCCTTTTTGAATAGAGGCTTCACTATTGAATATTTTAGCCTCTCAGGAAATACATCCAATGTTAATGACTCATTACAAAAGTGACTAAGAGGGGTACTAATTTTCTTTGAACAGGTATTTATGACTTTGATGTTACTCTCATCATACTCAGAAAAGTTTTTTGATTTTAGTTTTCTGATATTACTAATTTCTAATGGAGTAGTGGTACATGGTTTAAATTCATTATTTTGACTGGGAATTTATAATTATAAAATCCTTAATGCATCTCTTTTATCACCAGAGTGTAAATTTAAAATCTTTATTGCATTAAGAAGGTAATCATTAAACATATTTGCTGCATCCGCAGGGTGTTGTATCTCTTGATTGTTAATGCTTAAGATTATGTAAATGTTTGTCTGTTTCTTGCATTATTATATTCCAAGTATTTTTTTTGATTGACTGATAAGTGTTTGATAATGGAGCCTTTTGCTGCTTTTATGGCTTTCCTAAGTATCTTATGATACTATTTAAAATGTATTTTTAATTTAGGGTTTTTACTGAGCTTTAGCTTATTATATAATTGTCTTTTATTTTGACAAGATTTTTCAATTCCTTGGGTTAACCATTCCCTGTTCATATTATAAGGGGTTTTTTTAAGTGGGAAATGTGCTTTAAAATGCAATTTAAAAATGTGTAAAAATTTTTGAACTTACTGTTTAACATCATTTGTACTGAAGACTATTCCATGATTCTTGTTGAAGTGTGTTCACCACTTGAGGTTTGCATCATTAATATCTCTATATTTTATATATCTATAACATTTTTTTAGTTTTAATATAAAATCCTTTTGCACTATTACGTGAGCATCATGGTCAGAGAGACCATTGCTCATTGAAGATACAGAATATGACAGTTTGTCTAAATTTGGAAATTATATTATCTATTACATGTGTATAAAACATTCCACTTAAGAAAAGATAAGCCATCATATGTTAAGTCCAAGTCCAATTAGATTTCCATGGCATACTCTGAGAGATCATCATTGCTATAAAAGAACTTATGTTTACATTATGATCCTGACACAGTACCATTTAATGCACTATATAATATTGTAATTATTGTACTAATTACAATATTACCCTATGGAAAAGTTTGTGATTATGTTAAGGAGAGTTTTACAAAATAAACTCTTGGGGAAGATTACACAATGTTCAAATAGACTGGCAATATAGAATGGCATAGCACTCTATACATATATTTTCCAGTCCCATATGGAGTCTAATATTAGCAATTTACACAATGTTCAAATTGACTGGCACTATAGAGTGGCGTAGCACTCTGTACATATATTTTCCAGCAACATTTGGAGTATAATATTAGCAATACTTATGGCTGTGAATTTATTCCTGAGACTACCATAGTAATTTTTTTAAATTAAAACTTGGTGTTTATAAATGAAAGGTTTGGTAATAGCTGTTGATAAAGTCGTGGGCTGGCTATAAAGTTTATTGCAGTGAATGAATTGTACAAAGTAATAAATGTCTACAGATTTAGTATTTGTATATTGTCATTATTTCCATAGCACATCCCAAAATATCAAAAACAGGAAACTGTTACAAAAGTGCTTATTAATTTAACAAAAATGTTTATAAGTTTAGCTATTGTAATGAGCCAACTCTTCGTTACTGTTCTTACCCATTTTCTTTAAACTTCAAGCAAAAATCTACCTAATTTCTAAATTTTGTAATCAAAAAATGTTTGAATATGCTACTACTTTTCTTATTATTAACCATTTTTCTTTAATTAGCTCATTTCTCCATTCATTAATTCCTGGACTTCAACTAATATATGGAATGCCTCTTAAATTCCCTTAAAAATAGGCCAAATGCCCTGTTAAAGTTATTTTTGATTCATCTCAATATCGAACATCTTAATCCGAGCTTTAATTAGCCTCCATAATTGCTCCATTAGGTAATTTCTCTCCAGTCATACATTATCCGCCTTGTTCTTTTCTACTGGGTATTTTTTCCTTTGCTGGACCACTCCTCATGCAGTTTGCTGCAGTTGACAGAGCTCTCCAATTCTCATCTTGTTCACACACTTGAAAGCTATCCAGGGAGCCAAAGGTCAATACAAGTTTAACTCAAAGAACTTATATATGTTTCCTTGTGTGAATGTGTATTAAGTATTCATTAGGCAGCATAATGTAGTGTGTTAATTACTATTTTATTATACGATTCATACATGTATACAAAATCTGCTTGTGATGTACCAATATTGGTGTGTATTGCTACACTCACTTTAAAATACTGAAATACGTATTAAAATATTCTACTTTAAAAATGGCACAATTATCAAGAGAACTTCCCTTGTATTCAACTTACAAGTCAAATTTCAATTCACAGTTTCATGAAACAGAAAGTATTCTTGATAAAAACTGTACACAGTCATGTACAGTACTTAGCAGAAGAAATGTTAGTAAACATTGGACATGCTCTAAAATATTCCCCTAAAAATCACTTAGACTTATTTCTCAGCAAATGGGAATTTCTTATTCATTCTTTTAAATAGATACAAATCTACTTAAATTAAAACCCTATAAAATGCTGTAGTGCAAGAATTTAACCAGATGAACCCTGCAAACAGGAGTACATTTTGTGAATGGATTTTGAATAGAGTGATGGAGAAATTGACTCTTAAGTAATTTTTTCTATGGGTGAATCTTAGTTTCACTTAAGTGGGTATGCTACGAAGGTAGGTCCATAAATTTCCGACCTAACCATTTTCTAGGTATGATAAAGACAAAAACTATATTTCACTTTTCAATACAGCTACCCGTTATTGCAATACACTTCTCACATCTTTGAATTAACATTTCAATCCCCCCCCCCCAATAGGCAAAAGTCTTTTCTAAAAAATTGGCATAAACAGTATCCATCACTTCATCACACTTGAATTTCCTCCTTTCTTGAGTTTCCAGAAGAGGAAATAGTTATTAGGAGCTAGATCAGGGTTGTTGGGTGGATTGCCCATCTCCTTGAAGCCACATTTCTCCACAACTACCTTTGCAACAAAAGCTGTGTGCACATACGTTTTCATGAAGAAGGCACACACCACACTCGACTTTCCTCGCCTTTTCTCTTTGATGGAAGCATGTAGTCTATGCAATAGGCCAGCATAGAAGTCTCCATTTATTGTGGTGTTCCACTCTTTGAAGTCAATGAATAGCATTCCTTCACAGTCCCAAAAGATTGTGGCATGATCTTGGTCGACTGGGTGAGATTGGCCTTTAAAGATGGTGCTTCTCCAGATTTACCCACTGCATTGATTCTCTTTTGGACAATGGAGCATAGTAAAGCATCACAGTTTCATCTCCTGTAACAATGGTTTGCAGAACTTCTCTGATTGCCATGGCAGAGCTACAATTGGGCATGATAATAGATAACTCACTGCTGCTTTTGGACTGAGAAAAGAAGTCTAGGCAACCATCTTGCACTGACCTTATTCTGATTCATGTTTAAATGTTCATGAATAATTCGAAGTACTGTTGTTTTAGAAAGGCCCAACCTTGCTTCTATTTCTGTAACTTTGAGCTGCCATCTTCCATAATTTCTCCTTCCACAAGAGAGAGGAGTGAGCACCTATGAGGGCGAACCTGCATGCTCTTTGTCTTCAATGCTTTCTTGACCCATCCTTTTATGGTAGAATATGAGGGGGTGCTTCCCCATATTCACTGTCCAATTGCTGTTTAATTTCATTTGGAGAAGTCCTTTTATGAAGAACTTAATGACAGCTTGATATCCCATTTTGAACCTGTCTTAATCTTCTACACACAGCCTTCTTTATGCAACTATATCTGAACAACTGAACACAGCAGAGCGGAAGCTACAGCTGTAATTATTTACATAACAGATAAGGTATGACACCATATAATGATTAAGTGAAGGCAGTAATCCTTATCGGCAAGACCAGAAATTTATGTACCTACCTCGTAATTCCTAAAATAACTGATTCACAAAAGCCTAAACGCTTCACAAGGAATTTCTACATAATGTCAGTCTTGGTGGTGTAGTGGTAAGCATACTGCTTCCTAAACTCAAGATCACAGATTCAATCCCATCCAGATCGATGGATTTTTTCTGGTATAATTATCCAAAGTATGGGTTCCTTCCAAAGGGAAGTAAAGCTGTGGATCCCGTATTATAGATTTATGTCATGTAAAGGAACCTGAAGCTTGAAAGAAGAGACCTATGAGCAAAATTTGAAAGCCATTTCATGCCTTGAATTGGATGGGACACTAATGACCTGTGATGTTAAATAGCATGTGTAAATAAACCAAATGAATAACATCCACTTCATAATGAAAATATAGGAGTGTGGTGCACCATTAGTAGTGAGAGATTAATAGGCCCTATATTTTTTTAAGGAAACAGTTAACAGTAATATGCATGTGCAGAGTATTTTCTCTAAATTAATTGTGAGGAAACATAGGTTTGCGACTTTCAAACAGAACTCGGCAACAGCACATAAGGTAAATATCTCCTTGCATGTAATTCATGAAACATTTAATGTTAGAGCCAGTTTAATACAATGAGATTTTTATCTCTTGGAGGCCTTAAAGGAAAAATTGAAAAAGATAAATCTGCACGCACACACCCACCCACACACACACACACACACACACACACACACACACACACACACACTCTCTCTCTCTCTCTCGATGAACTGAAAAATAACATTTATGAAAAAATTTCTTCCATTTCTTAGAGGTAACTGCAGAGCGTAATGATTAATTTCATAAGCTTATGCCATAAACTCTCCAGGCATTTAATACTGACCATTGGTATTATATATATATATATATATATATAGACAGACATCTTACAGTTTCAGATCTAATTTACCTGTTTTAAAGTCAACTGCTTCTATTTTTGTCCTTGACTACTTAACACCTAGTCCATTATCAATCTGAATATTCTAATGAAGCATAACACTGTTTACCTCATTTTCACATTGTGAAGTAATTATCTCTGTTATTATTCTTATCCTTTTGTTTACACTTCATAGCAATCACTAAGGAAAAATTACCGCTATTACTAATCATGTTCATGGCCTTAAAATCATTTATTACTTCTTAACTCAAACTGTATGGAACATAATCGCATAACTCCCAAAAAACACTCACATATGGACTAGTTCATGTGAAATTGGATAGCAAACTTCATTCTTTGTTTATATTTAACCAACTTTTTGAACATGGGTTTAATACTTTAGCAGAAATTTTCTTGATAAATTATACAGTGGACTTTTTAATTCGAAATCCAAAGGAATGCAGAAAAAATTGCATGATGTAACATTAATACTAACAAAAACATGTACATATTATTAAAGAAAATTAATAACAAATAATTTTTCACAGAAATGCATTCAGAACCTAACTTAAAAATTGCTGTATTTTGTGTGCCTTATAGTGCAAAGCAGAAGTAATTCACAATAATTACTAAGAGCAAATTAAATTATTTTTAATGTAGGTCAATAATGTGGTAATATTCCATAGTGTTTAATATTACTTAAGTTTTTCCATATCTTTTAGAACTTATACTTTTTTCTATAATGGAAATATATGTCTTTATTAAATACCTGGTTGTTACATCTATTTAATATAATGGGTGTTCCGAAAGTTCTCTGTCTAAGCAAGAAAACAAAAAGATTTAAGAAGTTTTTTTTTTATATAAACAGTCACTTTTTAACCAATACATTCAGTCCAAACATCATTTGATATGAACCTTCGTCCATTCAGGCATTTCTTGAGGTTTCAGAACAAAAAGTAATTGCTGGGAGCCAAATCTGGCATATATGGAAGCAAAGGTCATGCAGCTTTGCAGAACAATCCAGTCATGTGTAAAGGCACATTATCACGATGAAAGAGAATTGGCTTTTTTGCAACCTGTGAACGTTTAGCCTGAATTTGGTCCTGTAATGGCATATACTCTCTGGTGATGGTTCTGCCCTTCTGGAGATAGTCTACAAGCTCAATACAATGAGTATTCCAGAAAACCAAAGCCATTGCTTATCATGCAGGTGAAGCCATTTTACATTCTTTGGTGCACAGATGGCCCAGGCCGTTATCGCATGGATTTGTGAGTGGGAGTTTGAATCCTACCAGGATCGTCCTCAGGTTTTTTCCAGGTTATCCTCAGTCCTCATAAATGGCAAATGCCGCGGAAGTACCCTAAACTTAGGCCTGGAACATTTCCATCCTTTTAAAAAAATTCATTTCATCTCATGTATCACTGGCACATGTAGCTGAAGTCGTTAAGTTGCATACTTGTGAGCAGGAAGTCTGGGGTTTGAATCTGGCTAGCACCATCCTTCCTGACTGAGTTTTTTTCCAGGTTTTCCTCAGTCCTCATAAATGGCAAATACCGGGCAGGTACCCTGAACTTAAGTCCTGGAAAGTTTTCTTCCTTTAAAAAAATCCTTTTCCAATATATAATTTCATCTCGTGTATCATCAGTTCACCACCTGTGGTGTCTCATTAGTAAAAACAGGCATTATACACTAATTGAAAAAAAATATCTTGTATCAGCAATGCCCATCACCTCAGAAGTAAAAACCTCTAAAGGCCAAGGTCACTCATTCAAACAAGATCATTGCCACAATCTTTTGGGACTTTGAAAAATACTCTTCATTGACTTTAAGGAGAGGAACCTCACAGTAAACAGTGAGTACTATGTTTGGCTACTATATAGACTATGTGTTTCCATCAAAGAGAAAAGACGAGGAAAGCTGAATGTTGGTGTGCGCCTTCTTCACGACAACGTGCCTGTGCACACAGCTCTTGTTGCAAAGGAAGCTGTGAAGAAATGTGGCTTCAAGGAGATGGACAATCCACCCAACAGCCCAGATGTAGCTCCCAGTTACTATTTCCTCTTCTCAAAACTTAAAAAGAACCTTTGAGGAAGGAAATTTAAGTACAACAAAGAAGGGATGGACGCTGTTTATGCCCATTTTGCAGACAAGATTTCTGGCTTGGGGGGGGGGGGTGATTGAAATGCTAATTCAATGATGTTAGAAGTATATTAGAATGAAGGGCAACTATATTGAAAGATGAAATATAGTTTTTGCCTTTATCATACCTAGAAAATGGTTAGGCCGGAAACGTATGGAACTACCCTTGTATATACTCCCTGTAGACATTATTTCCTTCAGTGCTTCAATAGAAAGTATATACAAAGACATTATTTTACTTTTGCCTATTCAGTCGTGCACACTGATAACTCTTACATGTTATAGAAAGAATATTTGGGAATGCAATGCTGTGAATTTGTCAATGTAGTAGCTGGTGTTTACACCAGAATTGCAAGTTAATGTTATAGGATGTGTTAATATGGAAAATATAACTTCAGAGTTTCATCATAAATAAATCCTATTTCCAAATCAAGTTTGAATGTTTTATTAGTGTATATTCATGCACGTTAGATTTTGTCAAAAAGTTGGTGTGTTAAAACTGGCCTAATTTTTGTATGGAGTTTTGTAGTACATATGTTCAACAGAAATATAAATTACGTTTACGTTTAGTAAATAAAATTAATTGAATTTGTTAAAAATTTTAATATCATAGAGGTAGAAGATTGGCATTTACTATGACTAAGGAAAGGAATTTTTCTTTTTTTAAATTCTCAAGAAAGAGAAAATGTTTATTTTGCTTAGTCGAATAAAGATTACATTTTTTGAAAATGTCTCTTATTTTGATATATAGGTAAGTACATGAATTTAATCAGGAATGGATTAAATTATCTACAAAGCAAAGTTTAGTTAATTATTTTTCCAGTTGTTACTGGAATACTGTAGCATGATTTGGTTGCCAGTGAATAGGTGTTTTGGTTAAGGCAAATAAATTAGGGAGCTATTAGATGAATATATGCACAACAAGAGTGAGGTGCACAATTTTTAGGAAGTATGTAAATAATATCTTATCCATTAAGTCTTGATTTTCTATATGTGGGTGTTTTGTTTATTTTTTGTAGTCCCCCATAAAAGAAACTCATCCTCTGTTTTGTTTGTTTGTTTGTTGGAAATGTGTTTAGAAATGTATTATGTTGTGATGTTAGTTCAGTATTAGTAGTTTTCAACGGTGTAGACTTTCACAGTTTTGTCAACTAAGCAAACAGTCTGTACCTCGATGATGTCCACCACAGTTCAGGACTAAACTTCTGGGACGATGAAGGGGAAGAATCCCATTGACCCATGCTTGGCCTTACAGACCAGAAGACTCACTTTGCATATTAGAAGTTTTATTTCTCAGTTTTTAAGCATTCTGTGTTGTTTGTCCTTTTTACATGATTGCATATTAGATGATCCATTTTGTATATTTTTAATGTTTTTTAGAAAAGATATTTTTGTTAAAAAAGTAGTACTTGGATTTTCCTTATTTTATTTCTCAGTAACTTATCTTTATTATTATTATTATTATTATTATTATTATTATTATTATTATTAATTCTCAGACTTAGGACAGTTGCATGGAGACTTAGGCTCTTGCAAATACAAGGGGAGGGAGACATTACTTAGAATACCTACTCCATTTGCTTTATGGCATCTTTTTGAAGAAGTTATACATTGTTTGTTTAGTCATTAATTCCTGTGACCGAAACTTTAGTGAAAAGATGAGTTTTGCAATGCTGGTTTTTTGGTACTTTTTTATATGTGGGCCATAGCTGGACAGTTGAGAGTTTTGTAATTGCTGCTAGGATTCATTTCCTGGATGATGATGGGTAATAGTGGTTTTTGCTCCTAACCCTTTTCTTCATGTGTCAGGTGGCAAATTCCAGAGGAGCTATGTATGAGAAGTTTGAGGTGTGAGTAATTGAATTTTTAAAGTCTAAATTATAGCACTAATGGTATAATTAAGAATAATGTGAATCATTGAATGTGTGAAAATAAGTTTCTATTGAATATGGAAGCTCTGGGTTTTTATTAGGGGACATATTATTCAGAATAAAACAAATAGATGAAAGTTAAATGCATATTTATGAATCTGCCTATTCTGGAATTTTTTTGACAGGCCAAAAATTATTTCAGTGCAAGTTTTCCGCTTTGTCACTTCAGCTGTGTTTCTACTTCCACCTCTACAGGAAATTCTGCAGGAAGAATTCTGAGCTATGTCAACAACTGTTGTGGATTGGTTATTTCATTTTGAGGAAGGCTTGTGAACATAAAAGAAATATGATGACTATATGCAGATTGGTGGAGATGGGTATATTGAAGTGAATTAGGCCTTACTATGGTACTGGGATGTTGATGTAATTAATTTCTTGCAATTTGTAATACATTTAAGACAAGTTTCAGATAAGGTTAGGTCTAGGTTAACTCTATTAATATAAGTAGTTTTCTCAAAATTGTGGGTGTAAATTCCTTTCTCAAAAATACATAAAATTGTTGATTTCAAAAATATTTCTATTAATTCTGTGGTGATTCTATGGTCTAGCTTTGCTAAATAATCAGTGATAATGCTGTTATTGATTAAGTATATCAGGAGGCGCTTTGTTTCTCAATTGCATTGGCAATTTTGGATAATTGTTGTGCTTACCTTTTGTATTGCAACTCATATTTTGGAAACAACAAACCATACTTACTTTATTAGAAACAATTTTTAAATAATATAAACATGTTTAGGCAACTAGGGGGTGTCTTTTTATTGTGAAAGCTGCAAATATAGTATTTCATATTCTGAAGTTGTAGTAGTTGCAGTATGTTTTACAGTGCTGCACTATTTATCTAAATATTTCTTTAGAAATATCATATTGTTATTGGTTAAAATAATTGAGATTGTATTCAAAATGAGTATATGAGAAAAATTATAGTTGTAGTTAAAGAGTGTAGGTACTATATTTCAATTGTAAAATAGGTGTTATAGTTCAGTTCAGGATGCAACATTCTTAGAACAAATATTTTTAATAAATATTTGCTCTAAGCATGATCATTGTTATTACGCAGGATTTTCATCCCCTATCAAATGTTCAACTGTACAACTTTTTATAGTCCAATGCCACAGTGTATTGCTAGCATTTCAAGTTTTCAATGGTTAATTTCATGCATTTGTCTGTCAAACTGGCTTTATACATAAAAATTTACCTTTGTACCTCACAAGAAGTGAAAGGTTCAAACTAGCTGGTGATGTCTGAGATAGAGGTAAAATTTATTGTCCTGAACTTTTTCACCATAAATTACATTTTAACCGAACACACAAATCCAAAATCGGAATTTCCATTGATGATATAGAGCATTTTATCTTTAGCTGCCAAACCCACATCCTCATATAAAGATCTTAAGGTATTTGGAATGTCTTGAATGATCTCTGGGAGTCAACCAATGGTAGGCCCATAATCTTCAAACTTGCTATTGTGGCAGCATTATTTTAAGTTTATCTTTATGTAGATTAAGTCAAACTGCTCATTCTTAATCCTAAATGCAGCCTGAGAATCTGGAGCATAAGCTGCATCATCAACTGTTAAACTGTGAACAACCTAAAACCAAAAAAGATGTGGTTAATATAATCTAATAAATCTTAATAGTTCATATTAACTGTGTTTCTTCCTGACATTACATTAGAATTGTCTCAATAAAAAACTGCAGCAAAAATAAACAACATGGGTATTTCACTTTTGCTGTCTGCAGTTAAATTAAGATTGCCTGACCAACAAAAATGTTGCCAAGTAATTCCATCATTTCTAATAATCAAGTAGGGGTTTACATTAAATAATGCTAGTGCCCAGAATAGAATATGCAGTGAATGATTAGGTATTTGGAACAGCCATCTGCATGGACTACATGTGCTCAGAATAATTAAAGTACTTGGATATTTATTATATCATTACTCTATGAGCTATACATATACTAACTAGTAGGGACACTCAGTGCCAAACTTCCAATGCTAAATAGGTGGCTAGAAAAATCTGTGCAACACTAGCGACTCCAAACTGCAAGTAGCTAGTACTTTTTTCCCATAGCATCACAATATAATAAGCACATAGTAATTATATTTAATACAAATATTTTTGTGCCATCCATCAAAGCATGTGTTGAACTATTCTGAAATTCATGTTTATTTAACCTAAGTGAACAGTTGGAAACAACACTGTTTGTAATGATTAACAACTGACATGGGTGGTTGAGGTCGCTAAGGCATGGGAGGCTCACCATTTGAATCCTGTAGGAGCATCTTCCCTGACTATCTTATTCTCCCCCCTGCCCCCCTCGCCAATGGCAAATGTTGAAAGTTACCCAAAACCTACACCTGTAGCTCTTCCTTCCCAAAAAAGTTCCTTTATGATTTCATTACATCATCTGGGGCACAATGCTCCAGTTTAGGAGGCTTGGGTGTATGCTGTCCCTCAATTTAGTTGATTGATCCAGTTCGAGTATATTTACTCAATTATTATTTTGGTAAAGAATAATGTAAGGTTATGATTTCATTGCCAGTTCATTGGGTTATCTTTCCTTTTATTTATGTTTCACTGTTTTTTATTAAGTCAAAACCTTTAAAATAAAGTAAACATAAGATAAGGCACATATCCAATATAGCATCAATTTCTTGGTATGCCACAATTCTCCTGCAATCAAATTCAGACACCTACTCATATTGCTATCATATTTTCAATGAGTACTACTCATTCCTTTTGAGAAAATGTGGGGTCAGTTTAAAACATTTCCAATGGCCAGCAGCGTAATTTCAGCGTGATTGTTTCCCCCAGTTTCATCTGTTATAGTAAATACAATTTTTTACAACAATTCAGAAGAATGTGCCTCACTAACTTTTCAAAACAAATCAGAATGCACAGGTTTTAGACCCTTTTTTTTTTCTCTCTCCTTTGTCTGTGATCATATTGACTTTAATTCCAACAAGGGATATCTCTCTCTCTTAATGTATGGAAAAGGTTTGCCACAAATAGTATTTGACACATTTTGCAAATCATATTGCATTATTTTTCACCCCACCAGATGGGCATGTTTATCTTTGTGGATTCTTTGGAAATAGCAGGAATAATGGAAATAATCATCTCATTCCATCCATCTACTTCATGCTCCTGGGTTGTAGTTGTAGTCACTTGCAACTAAATTCACTAAGTGTATGCACATTATATCCTGCTGCCAAGAAAAACAACAGTGTGTCCCTACTGTATTAATACATACACTGTGTATGACAAACACTAGCTTGATTATTAAGACTAACCTAATCATTCATTTGTTTTTTCAAAGATGTTCATCTAATCAAAATGTAACTCATGGTTTAAGCTTTTAAGAAGTTCAAGCCGATGTGAATGCAAAATAGCATTGAAACACAAAATTACTAACAGATGATGGTACCTGATAAGTAAGCCGAGGGATCATAACAGTCCATAGCATATTCATTATATCTTTTGTTTGGCACCTTAACAGAAAAGAGCAATATTTTTTCACTTCAGTACCTTTTGGTTGTTCAATATAAAGAGGCAAATATTCAGCAGGAAATGCAATGTTTAAATTTATTTTTCTTTGCACTAAGCCTATCTATCTTTACTATCTTTAAATTTATTTTTTGCACAAAGCCTATCTTATTTGTCTTTCCAAGAGGCCTAATATTTCCAAAGTGCTTTGAGAATTGTTCTATCAAGAACAAATCTTGTTGTCCAGGGCGGTACTTTTGTGTCAGGTGCTTTTCAGTTAGTGAGCATAATTTTTGCAGCTTTAGTTACCTATGGCAAATACAGTGGGTTAAATGGCATAAAGTAGGTTGCTTGTAGAAACCAACGTTACTACAGGTTACATATTGAATCTTTGGGTTCAGTGGAATTTGAATGTATCCATTTGCAGCATCATTAATACAGTGTATCCACAATCTGGTACTTATATTACTGTATGCGGTAAATTGCTTGATGACAAAAGTAATAGTGTAGTCACATCCTTTCCACATGCATAACAGTAACAGTGGAACTGGAACAAATTGGTGTATAAATATATTTCTATGATTATCATATTTTTAAATGGGAAACTTCAGGCTACCTAACTTTGTTGTATGTTTTGTAGCCTCCCATTGTCTACCTTTGTTTCAATTGCTACAATTACTGATTTTTAAAATTGCTAACCTAAGGCAGTGTATTTGACTTACATCATGGGTGATGCTGATAACATGTGCATAATTTGTGCTAAGGCTGTTATTTCTAACAGTTGTGTAAACAGTATGTTAATAGTCTACCAATGTCTTATTTTTGTCATTACAGGACATAGTTAAACATAACAGCTAGCATAGCATACAATTTTAACCTTTACATAATAGTAAAGAGGAGAAAATAGTAGTTTGACCTTGAAACACATAGCTACCAAGGTTGTTAGTGCCCAAGGAGTGCATAGGAAATGAACACATGGCATGCCAAATAGAACTAAAAGTACTTGCAATCTTTTATAGGTTTTACTAAGAAATTTTCATACTTCCCCTTGTTGTTGCAAATAATGCTTAGTTTCTCAAATTTTATTTTTGGTTTAATGATACATGTCATAGCATTTTAAAACTCTCCCTTTGAAGCACAGGAACTTCTAAATTGTTAGGGCATTAGAGAGGGTAAAACCAAACAAAATATACTTATAGTACTTGCACAGAATACATAAAGAAAGATATTACAGGTTCAGTATATAATAAATAGTTACAGTAACAAACTTTTTCAATGAAATTAATGCATCAGTTATTTGTGTAAAAGTCATTCAGTGTGATGCCTTCAGTATCAATAGCTCTAGCCAAAGTTATCAACTCCATTCTATTTCAGGTTGATTTTAACATGTTTGTACACAAAAACGTTCTTTTCACACCCAGTATTCTTGTAGGAATGATTAAATTTGTTGCTGCCATTTTGAACAAATGAAAAGTTCTGAAGAAACCTGAAAAAACACTGGAGCGTTTTCATTCAACACTTTTTCTCTTCCTTATATCTTTCCATTATTTTTATAAATAAGTAGACAAACTTCTGCTTCCACACCATCAAGATCAAATTTCCAATGTTCTGCAAACAAGTGGAAAGTTTTGCTTTTTGAATGAAGCCCACTGCATAATTTCTTGTGCTACTCAACTATTTTGCTAAAGCTTCACTTAAATTCATAAAGAGGGGTGTTCATTGTAGGCAAGATTGTATTGATTCTGAAGTGCTGCTCTCATTCCATACCTTTTCCTTCATCATTGAGTGACAAAATGATGTGCCAGAGTTTTGCAGAATAACAACATTCAGCAACTTCACATGTTAATATCTTTTACTTTTAAATTGTTTGTTACTACTTTGAAAATATTTTCAGATGACTAATAACAAATAACAGCATGACATTACTCATAACTCCTGTCTCTACATTGTTTGCTGAACACTGCCTGGTGTTACTGAGGTACAGCAAACAACTGTTCTGAGATTTAACCTAATGATTCATATAGTAGACTCAAGTGACTGTGGGACTTCTTGCACCGAGCCCTTGTAAGTAATTGCACTTGACACTTGCTCCATCATAAAGCTTGAGCAATGCACCATTGGTCATTAATCCAACTTTTGTCCAAGACATTCTTTGTATCCAAAAGTTATCTCCTTTCTTAAATCTCAATTATTAATATCCTGCACTTTTCAGAATGTTTGTCACCACAACAAAAGCTGCTCACTCTTGCTTATGTCTACTTTCATTCATCATTAAAACATGTTTGGGCTCCTGCAGCTTCCTTACTGACATTGAGTCTTCTACATTTACATACGGTTGTATTATTTAATTTTAATTGTGTAGTGTACATACATGCATTGACTTCGAACTTCTATTCTTGTTTTTCAATCGAAGATCCAAATTTCCTGCAACATCTTTAGAAAATAAATTTTGTTACTGTTTTTTAATGCATCATGGTCTCTTTAAACTATAACTTGTAATGCTGTATAAAGTTTCAGTCTTCACAGTTTTCTTTAACTTCAACTTAGTATAAAATGAAATTAAAAAATCATTTGCAAACCTTCAGTGATAAGTCTGCATGTTACAATGTGCTCATTCTGCTTCATTATCTCAGACTAAAGCATGATGCCAGTCCATCTCAAAAATATGTCATTCAGCCTTTGTTTCTATATCAATTCACACCTGAGAGAAAGATTTCTCTGGAAAAATATATGTATCATAATATCACAATATAATATATATTGAGGTTTCTTCCTGTGTTTCGTATTTTGTGCATTTAGAGCACACACTTTTCTTTGACACTTTTGTTTTTAATTTGTGTGTGCTATGAATTTACTGAGAAATAATACCTTGATTAGTTTTCACCCATTGCTGAAATTTGCAAATCCTCTTATCTTTCTATTATTATAATCTGTAAGATAATAGAGTGTATGAATAAACTGCAGTTCTTTATATTTAAGGCAATTTATTCACTAACCTAATTGTGAAATTTGCAATGTGCTGTCTTCTACAGAATTTCACAACATGCTTACATCCTTGTTGCATTATGACAGCATTTTGCATGTTTATGCTAATACATGGCCAAGCTTTGTCTGGTAAAACATTTTACTTATTTGAAGCTTAAATACACTGTTATATTGCAAGAAGTGCAGAAATGAAATGTTTGATTTGCAGATACTGTTATTGGGGGTTTTGTGTAAGAATTTATTTTGATTTGCCATTAGTTCTCCAAAGAGATGTTTCTGTTTTATAAATTAATTGTTTTCTCTTTTAAACATTATATTTAACATTTTTATACATTGTTTAACCAATTGTAGCAGATTTACAATCTTTTCATATTTATGCTTTGTTTTTTTAAATTGCGAACTGGAACAGCCAATCGGTGTTCAAATTTCGACCCGTGCACTTGGGAGATTTTTAATTAATAATCAGCACATTGATAAGCGAAAATATGTTGGCAGATTATTTTTCATCTCAAAAATTTTTCCAGGTAAGTCATAAATATACATATTTTTTTTGCAGTAGATGTGCTTGTGGGTCGGTGGTGGGTGCAAGACACATACACTGATTGGTTGTTGTGTAAGTATGTATGGTTTTAACTACGCATGTTTTGCTTCATTTTCAGAGATACAGTGGTCATTGTGCAGGCGGTAAAAATGTAGGAGAGACTCAAATAACAGACAGGTCAGTAACTTGAATTATTGCATTCTAAAATATTGGTATTGCAATATATTCTTGGTTTTCTGTATAAGAGCAAAGTTATTTGTTAGCTTTCTCAATTGCATATGACAACAAAAGTTCATATAGGAAAACCCAGAGTTGAGGAGGAAGGGAAATGTTTATGTGTATGTTTGCGACTACATACCTCCATATTGCCTGGAGAAACCAAATTTTTTCTGAGAATTTAGAAAATACTATTACATTTGTATGAACTATTTTCAGTGCTTACAGGTACTCAGTAAACAGTGTACATAGCTGTTTACTCTTTGTGCATGTAGAGTGTAATGAGTCTGAAGCATGTTCAAATTTAATCACTTAAGATGAAAGAAAATAGCTTTGTTTCTTAGACAAAGAAAAATATTCATATCTGGTGCATTCCCAGAGTACAATCACCATAAAGGTCAAATTGGTATACAAAGCATGCAAGTGTTAATTTTTATTTATTACCTTTTTTATGTAAATAAGAATATTTTGCTCAATCCATCAGGTTAACTTCCTTAAGTCTGCAATATATCTCATCTTTTTATAACCTTGAAAACACACAAGCATAAATAAAAATTTAGGCATTCTTTATTGAAAAAACATATACTCAAGAATAAATTGTAATTTATTAACATTATTTTATGGATTGAAAATGTGCCATTTTTTTTTTAAGCATAACATTTAGATAAGGCAACAGGATGTGGCATTTTAAACTGCCACCTCAATCTCAAGTTTATGGAGTAATGAATAAGTTTATCCATTAACAGCAAATAAAAATGTTCGCAATTAAATCAGAATTTTCAGCACTATCTTATTGTTTTGTTTTGTTTTCTTTTCATTCAAATGAATTATCTAAGACTTACTCCGTTCATAAGCTTAGAAAAGGCATCTTGCTCATAGATGTTCAAAATGGTAGCATTCACTGCAACACAAGCTTCCAGCCTGTGATGGCAGGTTTACTGCACATTATTTGTCATTTCTTTTTTTTCTTTCTTTTTTCTTTTTTTTTTCCTTTTCTTTCTTCTTCTTTTTTTTTTAATCATTTATTTATGGACGCTATTTAACAGCTCAGGTCATCATCGTCCCATTCAACTCAGGGCGTGAAACGGCCGACAAATTTTGCTCAGAGGCCTCTCTTTCAGGCTTGAGGTTCTTTTTCGTGCCGTAAATGTACGACACAGGACCCACGGCTTTACTTCCTTTCTGAAGGAAGCCATACTTAGGATTTTTACGCCCTGAAAAAATCCATCAGTCCTTGCCGGTTTCGAACCTGCGATCTTTGGTTTAGACCGACTTTGTCATTTCAAAAGAAATATCATTGCAAGCTGTTTTTATATTATGGTGCATCTCTTGTGTAGTCTGCACATCCATGTACCCTTCATTTTTCCCCATAGCAAAGAAATTGTTTCAAATCAAGAGATGAGGCTGGCCATGTTACAGGACCTCCATTGCCAAGCCATTGGTCTCAAATCAGTCATTTAAGGCTCTTCTACTATGCCTTGCAAAATGAGGCAGACCACCCTCTAGTTGATGTCACATTATTCTTATTTTCAACAGAAAATCTTCTGACAGTTTTTCATTTTAGCAAATTTACATATTTTCTGGAATTCAACAAATCTTCTACAAAACAATCCAATCAAATAACTGCCAACTATTCAGCACCACACATTTATACTTCACTGCTTCTGATTTACACTTTATGAAGACATTGAGGATTCACCAATGGTGAATATGTAATACACTATTGTGGCAATATCATGGGAAGTAACTAATGAGTTTACTTCAATTGCTACTAGAATATTAATCTGTTACTTGTTTTTCAGTCATTCTCTTATTTTGGGACATGTTTGCTATGCAATATGCTTCTAGTTTTCTTTAATTGGTGAACAGGTTTGCAAACATTTTAAGATGGGTGATTTCTCAGAATATTCCTGAACATATAAATCAGGGAACACCATTCCATTGTTCTACATTCACCAAACATGACTATTTTTCACATTGGTAAATGCTGTTTTATAAATTCCACCAAACCTTACTTGCATAAAAATAAAACGAGTGGTAAACAAAATAACATAATAATACGTAGTATTTTTGTTTTGTTCGATTTTTATCACATAAACAATTCATCTAGAGAATAAATTTTAAAAATGTATTACTTGTGAAATATTTGCATTGAAAATGTGTAGTAAATGCCATTATTAATCTACTTTTAATTGGTTAAATTTCTGCTTCATTAATGGCTATTGTTTCACTAAAATATATAACTATGCCAAAAAGTAATTTTTTCTTATCAATATTAATTCTCTATAGGCTTGATTTGTGGTCAGAAGCAATACCAACAACAGTATTTGAGGTGTCAGTGTTAAGTGCTCTATTCTGTAAACATATGGCATGATAAACATTCACAATTGATAGATCTGTGATTATGCACCATTTTGCATTCATGAACTATTTTATTTGTATATTTTACCTTGCATGTATCAATCACTCTACAGTAGTAAAACTTGATATCACTGGCCATGATAACTGTAGAACTCTATAATATATTGCTTAACAGTTATGGACTGGTTCTAAAGTAGTTACTTTGCAGAACAGTAAGGCAACTTTTAAAGAGATTTACTCTTTCTCACATCACCTGGTGGGGTTACTGAAACTGCTACTTCCACCCTGGTTCCCTGTTTTAATGCAATGGTATATTACCTTTAATTTGTTCTTTATATAAGTTAAAGTTTTAGATGTTGAAATGTTTTGTGGCAGTTGCAGTTCTTTATAATGTTAAATATTTCTTATATAGCAAGATGAAATGAAATTGTGCTAAAATTTAACCTCTTGAGAAAAAATTTATCCAATGAAGTTTATATTAATAGCTTAGAGCATTATCAGCTAAGCATCAATATCATCCAGCAAAGAGGAGGGGAAGAGATTCATTGACATGAGATTTGTGTGGTTAATGGGTTATGATTAATATTGAGTGCAAAACAAGGTGTAATACAAGTTATGAGGGTTGTTCAAATTAAACATACTGATTTAAATGAACAGTAATAAGTTGATTAATAACTTAATTCGTACACTTACAAAATACATCTCTCTGCTACTTATCAGTTGAACATGAAATTAGTCATACTGTTCAGGCAGTGGTGTTAACTTCAAGATTTTCTATAGCAATTCCTTTGTTGCTTCACTGCAAATCCATCTCAAGGTTAACAAAATAAGACCTGTCTTGCTGCACGATAATGCAAATTCCCACGTGATGAATACAGTTGTGAATATATTTTAACATTTGAGCCAGACAGTTCTTTAACCCTCTCTAGTTTGTGTCTCTTACTTTATATATATGCCCGTTTTTACTACTGAGGCACCACAGGCAGTGTCTCTTACTATTGGTAATATCCCATTGTTAGGCTACAAAAGAACATTTTATATACATTACAATTGATTGAGTTATGGCAGTCAAGAGGCATAAAAACAATAGCATTTTCAAGTGACACCTTGCTGACTTCATAGGCTTTTACCTTAAGCAGCAGTATAGTTTGGTTTACAAGTATTATGTGCTTAAAAGAGCATGTGTTATACTTACAGTGCACAAGATTACAGGGAGCTAATGCTTTTCAGGCGTAAAAATCCTAAGTATGGCTTCCTTCGGAAGGGAAGTAAAGCCATGGGTCCCGTGTCGTACATTTATGGCACGAAAAAGAGCCTGAAGCCTGAAAGAAGAGGGCTCTGAGCAAAATTTTTGTCGGCTGTTTCACGCCCTAAGTTGAATGGGACGCTGATGGCCTCAGATGTTAGAACGTCCATAAATAAATCAATCAAAAAAAAAAAGAACATAGCTCTAGTAGACTAGCACAGAATGATCTACTGTTTTGAAGTGTCGGAGTTGCAGTAATATATCTATTTTTCATCATGTGTGACAATGTTCTTATTAAATTCTGTCGTCTGTTGGGGTAAGTGATAAGCCTGCAGCAGATTTCCATTTTTTGCTTAGTTTGCACTGATGTCTGTTCATGAGGTATAGGTCTAGTACTTATATAATCTAGTATAATTTTTTAGGGTCTTCATGTGATGCACAAAGCTCTTCTAACAGCCTATGAATGCTTTTTGATGAATTTTTGTTCAATAATTTGCATGTGATATCAATATTTCATACCTTAGACCTTTCAGAATGTTACCTATCTTTGAGCCTCTTTCTCTGTTATCAAAAATTGGGAACTCAAACTAGCAGTCACTAACAACTTTATCACTCTCCATAAATTTTACTTGCTATGGCAGTAGCTGCATAACCTTGTTTCCAGTAGTGCTGGAGAATTCAAATCTCAAATTTTGTTGTCCTGTTCCAGATTCGTTAAATGAATAGTTGAATATCAGATTTTTAAAGGACACAATCACAATAGCCCCCTCTTAATCCATTATCAGTTTACAAAACTAACATAAAACACTACAAAATGCCAGGTATAAAAATGCACAATGTTAAAACATATCTTTTAAAAAAGAAATAATTTTAAAAAATATATGTGGAACTTACACAGTGAAGCCAAGTCATATGAATAAATTCATGTGATATATGTCATAATAAACACTCTTATTACTTCACTTGTGTGATATTTGGAACTGGTTTCAAAGACTTTTGTCTTCATCTTTGGCCAAGGGTATGACTGATTTGAGAACCCAATGACTGTGTAGAGGTGAAGCTTAATGTACTTAGTGTTTTCTACCTTTGGAATATCCAAGTTCATTAATCGATCTCTGTATTTACAAATGTAAATTTTTTTCCAAGTATCCAGTTCTATATGTCCCTGGGTCTCTATTAATAAATACACCTTCTTCACAATCTCATGGTTTTTAGTCCAGAAATAATATGACAGCTGATCTATCTGTCTGTTTGTATTTTATATTCCTGAAATCCTCTTTTAAACATATGCCTATATTTCTCTTTGTTTTTCCAATATAGATCTTTTCACAATCTGCACGTGTTATTTTGTAAATTTCTGCTTTTTTTCTCTTGTGGAGTGTTTACAGCTGTTTTATCTTTCAAGATGTTTCCTAAATTAAATCTGTTGACGATTGCTAATTTTATATTGAAACCTTTTAAACTATTTTGAAATTTTTTCATTGCTTTTGGATTATGTGTAAATTTTTAAAAAATTTGTTTTTTGTATATCTGAAAATGTGGTATCTCTGATAAGTTTTTTCCTTTTAAATCTTCCCACCTTTTTATGTACCAGGTCTTTATTAAAGTCATTTAAAATTGCCATTTCTTCTATTTAGAATATTTGGGTTATATTCTATTGCAAAGATAAACTTAATTTCTTGAGTGGGAATTATTATGGTCTTTCATTAACCACATTTATTTATTTCCGTAATCTCAAGCATATTTGATATATAATTTTACTCCTGTAGGGACCGCCATGGGAGGCCAAGGTCGTTAGGGTGTGAACTCATGAGCAGGAGGTCTGGGATTCAAATTCTGCCAGGACCATCCTCCCTGACTGAGGTGTTTTCCTGGTTTTCCTTAGTCCTCATAAATGGCAAATTCCAGGGAGGTACCTTAAACTTAGGCCTGGAACTCTTTCTTCCTTAAAAAAAATCCTTTCCCAATATATCATTTCATCTTGTGTATCACCAGTATTCACTGCCTGTGGTTCCTCAGTAGTATAAATGGGCATTAAACACCATTAAAAGAAACTCTAGTAGGTACTGACATTCTTTATTGCCTAACAGCTATGGGAAGAAAACCTTTCCCCTTTTGCATTATTTATGATCATTTGTATAGTAAAATGATTAAAGATTTGCAGGTTGGTGTTCAATCCAGGTGATGTATTTTGAATTTATTGAGATCATATGTGATTAAATGTTCCATGAAAATGATATTGTCTGGAGGAATAATAATTTGCATGCTTTGTGATTTCCCTGATTATTCAAAAATATGAAAGTTATTGCTCTAAGTTATATCTAGACTCCCACTTGCAATAGGCTAAGTTACACAAGTCAAGTAATACATATAGTTGTGTTCTGGGCATGTGAGCCCTGGAAAGAATGTATATAGACAATGGCAAATGGAAATGTCTTTTGCCCTCTTCGTGAATTGCTGTCAAAGCTATAAACAATGCATAGTTGCTAAACTCTGTTTCTGGTAATCAAAGATACAGATCATACTAGTGCATGTAGGTATAAAGTTATTTTTGTTTTTGAATATAGCATGACATAGCATTATATTAATTTTGATAAAAGAATGAATGAACAGAATAAATTAACACAAGTAAAAGGAAGTCCAGGAAATAAAGTATATGGAAAAAAAGCTAAAGCAGAAGATATTTATAAAATGTTAATGTCATTCTGTTACATGTGGAAAATGCCAAAAGGTATTTGCGCAACAAAGAAATGATAGTTATCAAAAATTAATTTACTTGCAAAGTCTCAGCCTGCAGCACAAAATTATATGTTTACAGAATTTCGGAATCCACACAGTGAAACGTTTGTTAATCTTATTTTCATTTAAAGTAAAACACTAATGAAAATAAAAGTAAATGAAAATGAAAGTAATGAAAATAAAAGTAATAAAGTAATAAAATAAAAGTAAAACACATGATTTTTAGTGTTTTACTTTAAATCAAAATAAGATCAACAAAACTATATTCCTATATACAGAGCATTCCTTATATTGCTAGCCTGCAGATCACATGTTTGTCGTGGTGGTGTAGTTGTAACCATTCCTTGCCTCCTAAACCCAAGATGGCGGATTCAAACCCGGCCAGGATTGATAGATTTTTTTAGCCTAAAAATTCAAAGTATGGCTTCCTTCAGAAGGGAAGTAAAGCCATGTGTACCATGTTGTAGATTTACAGCACAAAAAAGAACCTCAAGCCTGAAAGAAGAGGCCTCTGAGCAAAAATTGTTTGCCATTTCATGCCCTGAGTTGAATAGGATGCTAATGACCTGAGATGTTGAAGGGCTTCTGTAAATAAGCCAATTCAATGTGCTCAATGCCTGTATATTACACTGGGGGTTTTCCATTCTAAAACTCCATGTTACTTAAACATGAGTGATGTAATATGCACTATAATGACTACTAACCTTGTTGTAAGTAGAGTCCATCTGCACTCAGACTTCCCTGGCATTTTGAGATGACATTTCCATTCACATGCAAGAGTTCTTCTTATTTAATGTTCATAATTTCTGTTCTTATATTCTCTTTAAGTTTGTCTTTGCATTGGGAATTGTTCCCATTTAAATGAAACCATGCCTCATCGTAGAAAATTATTAAATATGGGTCAACGTTATTGTCAACAATATTTTGTAAAATCCAATACAGAAATTTACTCATTTTTCATCATCAAGGGTTGGTAGTTCATGAGGTAATGTTGCTTTTCAATTTTAAAAGTTTAGCAGCTCTATGAATTTAGGTTTTTGAATCACCAACGTGCTGTGCTACATGTCTTATAGAATTCTTTGAAGAGCATTCGAATGCACCAATTTTGTTAATATTTTTCCTCCTTTAGAACATTTCATTTTTGCTTCTTAAGTTTAGCATTTAGCAATACCATTGTTTTAAACTTATTAAACAGACTCAAATGTTTTCTGTGCCTGGAACTGGAATACCAGGAAATTTTTCCTGAAATTGTCTATACACCTGTCTAAATGATTGTTTACCTGTGTGTTGTACATAAACATTTTTTGTTTAAGCATAAATTTTTTGTTAGGCATTTTAGTGGACTAATAAGAATAATTTAATGTAATTCACGCAGAACACAGATGTTTTGAATTAACTTTCACTTTTGAGTAGCACAATGAACAAATCCCTAGTCTTCATAGCTGTAACAGATGGCAGCAGTATAACACAGCTGATAAGTATAGCCTTGAGTGGGTATGCACCTCTAGTGCACTACTGGAATAATACTGGGGTGTTTGCGGTGCAAGCAAACTATGCATAAACATGATCTATGACCCGGCTATAAATGGAATGCGTGATAGAAACAAAGAAAGAAATAAAACAGAATATGCATATTTCCCTCAGAAAATTTTAACAATCTGTACATTGGTAAATGAGAAGAAAATTAGAAACTAAAATACAAATAAAAGAATTTAGATGAAGAAATGTGTACACACACAGACACACTACTGAGGGAAGAAAATGTATAGCACTAACAAAGAATATTGCTGCTGTTTAAATGTGATTTATCATGTGCATTTATATTCATTACTGAGGTTATTTTATATGCTTATTCATGAACAAAAATAAAAAAAATTTCAGATCTAAGAGCTACCCTCTATGCATTTTGTTTGCTTTGCAGCATTGTTGTGCCTCTATAAAGTTTTCAAATGTGCATACATCTGCCAAACCAATATTACTGTGATTTTACAGCAAATCATAGTTGTGATCATACACAATAGTATTTCACTCAATATTCTGCATATTTTCCAGAGGCTAGTACTGTAAAAGATGTTGGTAAGCACCAATGATTGCAGAAAAACTATTGCATCAATTGCAAATGGAGACAGTTATTGTTCTGTAGGAATAACATCACGTGTTTTGCAAGCTGTGAGACAGTTTTGGAAACTGCACTTTTAACAGATTTTGTGGATCAGTGTGCCGTAGTTGTACATTGGTTAACGATTACTTTTTAATTTTGGAAGTGTTGGGATATTATCAACAGCATTTGAGGATAGAAATCATGTGGAATAGCTATGCAAGGTTAACATTACAAGTGAATGTGCAGCAGAAGATTTAGAGAAGCAAATTTTATATCAAGAAAGCCTGCCACAGAACCAGAACTAACAGCAGCATCTAAGAGACCCATTTTCAATTTGCGTGAGATTATATAGAACAGGGAATTCAGCAGTGGAGCAAAGTTCTTTATATAAATGAGTCCAAATTAAACCAAAGATCTCTACATAAAAGAGAAGGGGTTTGGAGAAGACCTGGGGAGTATTAAGTTGCCCATATATTTTTTCCAAGGAGGAAGTTAGGATGGTACTAACATTAATGCACATACTGACCTGTATTCATTGAAAATTGGATGTTTAATGGCACACCACTGTTTTGAGGAAATTCTCCATCCTTATGTTTTGCCCTACACTTCCCACATCTAGAACTTCACTCTAATGCATGATAATGCCCTAATCCAAATTGCTTGGTGTGGCACAGTTTCTGGAGGAATCAGTTTAAACTGGCATGCATGTAGTTCAAATTTGAATCCCATTGAGCATATTCAGGTATGCTAGCCAGGATGCCAGCTGTTATTTTAGGCAGAGTTCATAATACCTGTTACTGAACATGTAAAAGTATGTTTTGTTCAAATGCCTCCCCCTTTTCTCTCTCCCTCCCTCTCTCGCCACTTTAAGTGTAAAGGTTTTAAAGATGAATGCAAATGTTTAGACATTGAAATTTTCCCTGAATGGTAATGAAGGTAATAAATGTTAATAGAACATTAAAACTTATGTTAAAATTATTCATTTGTTATAATAAATGTGCATTAAATGTATTGTGTTGTATACAAAACACACATCAGTACATAAGGTAAATTATTTTGCTGATCTTATCAATAAAATTCCAAGTATTACACTTTTTTGCCTGGCAGTGTGTATACAGGGTGATTCAAAAGTCACCGACATAGGATAACTCGCGTATTAGTGTAGGTACCAAATGACAAATGGGAAAAATTGTTGAAAATATGTTGCCTTAAATCAGTGGTCTTGACTGTATATGGAAATGTGAACAGGTTAGTAACCAATTTGAACATTTCCTTCATTAGTGTACTTTTTTTTTTTTTTTTTTTTTGATTTTTATTTATGGATGCTCTTTAACATCTCAGGTCATCAGCATCCCATTCAACTCAGGGCGTGAAACGGCCGACAAATTTTGCTCAGAGGGAACACTCTCAGGCTTGAGGTTCTTTTTTGTGCCGTAAATGTATGAGGCGGGACCCACGGCTTTACTTCCCTTGTGAAGGTAGCCATACTTAGGATTTTTACACCGGAAAAAATCGATCAGTCCTGGCTGGGTTCGAGCCTGCAATCTTGGGTTTAGGAGGCAAGTGTGGTAACCACTATACCACCAGGACCAACATTAGTGTACAAGTGGAGCATTTATGTTAAATGGCAGTTCAAGTGATTAAATGTTTCAGTTTGCATTGTATATCTGAGCGTCAAGTTTTTCGTAAGTTTTATGTTTTTTCAAGCAGACTATTAACGGTACCCATTAATCATCTTTTTACTTTTCAGTTATTGATATAATTACCCTGAATGATGCATATTACATTGCAATATTCAACCAATGATTTAAAACTATGCATTTCCAACAATTTTCCTTGTTCCTTTTTCGGTACCTACACTAATAATTGGATCGGTCATGTGTTGCGGAGAGAAGCTGGAAATATAGCTAAGGACACTTTTGACTGGAATTCATATGGAGGAAGCAGGAAAATAGCTAGACCTTACATGATGCAAAGGTCAGGAAAGAAGCAGAGCTGGTTGAGAGCAGCTGGAAAGAGATCAAAGCTATCTATAAGAACAGGAGACTGCATGCTTTCATTAAGCCTCTATGTTTCCCATAGGAGTAAAGGGAATTACCACCACCACCAATAATGAAGTTGTACTATATATATATGCTTACCAATCAGAAATTTTATCTAGTGTATAAGTTAAACATCAAATTGCTCACCATAGGAGCAATAGCTCTGTTCTTATATGCACTCATTGTTGCTATTTATTTTCCATTTCTATGTATTTTGCACCTTAAACAAAAATTATTCTCTTCTTTTAAATATTTTACTAAACGTGCAGTTCTTCTACTCATTTTGAAACTTTTTAATTTGAAAAAATTATTTTCCAACAATTTATATTACTGCATTCAACCCTGAGTAAGTGAATAGATGGCTTTAAAATGCCATGAACTCGGAGCGCATTTGCACTATCATTTATTCATTTCATTCATTCCCACAGTATTACAAAGGAGATTAATGGTATTGACAGCAATTCCCAGAGCGGACAGTAACATGGATCAATGTTTGAGTTTGCCTTATGCAGGAGGGAAGACATTTTTTGTGTGTGTGGGTGTGTGTTTAACACCTGTTTTTACTACTGAGGCACCACAGGCAATGGACACTGATGATGCATGAGATGAAATTATATATTAGGAAAGGTTTTTTTTTTTATAAGGTAGGAAACGTTCCAGGCCTAAGTACCTCCCTGGCATTTGCCATTTATTAGGATTGAGGAAAACCTGGAAAAAACCTCAGCCAGGGAGGACGGTCCTGGCGCTATTCGAACCCCAGACCTGCCGCTCATGAGTCTGTGCCTTAATGACCTCAGCCACCTGTTGTGGAATTTTCTATACAGGTTAATAATTTCCCAACATACTCTACATTTGAGGTGTAATAAATTGTGCCTGGCATCATTAATTTTAAAATAAAGAAAGAATTATGATCTGTATATATCAGTCTGTAGTATTTTAAAGCTTCCTCCATAATCAAATCTACCCTTCCCCTCCATCCCATTTCCATTAAGGCATTTTTACAGTGCATCAGTTTTACTTTGCATTGTGGAAAATCATCTTGGATAACTTGTTAACTTTGTATGCAAATTGCTCCAGCAGACAGCATACTAATCGGGGGATTCATGACATAATAACTAGAAGAAATAAAACATTTCCAAAGCAACATAATATTTTCAGGTTAATAGAAAAATATCAGAAGGTGAAGAGAAAGAGTTTTCAAAGTCATTTTAGCACATCACCTGCCAGTGTTCAAGGCTAAACTTGTTTGTCAATACTTAAAATGCTTACCACTTAATTTGCTTACCTTCCTAATATCATCCCTAAAATTCTGAGCAAACATTTTGTAATTTTCTTTCTGTCACTTTCCTTCAACTGTGGAAAAATAACTAATGGGGACACTGCTAAGTGAGGGGTGAATAATTCATAGTTACTATAGCTGTCGTAGCTAAAACTGTAAGGTTCCCTTAGCAAGAAAGAGATACTAGCTAATAGCAGTAGTTTCCCTATTAGAGACAGTTGCTTTGTGAAAAAACTGAGCTGCCTTTGCAATTGAAGTATTACAAATTTTCTGTGCAAATAAAGCCATAATATATGCATTTTGGAGAGTTGTTTGCAATTTGTGGTAACAAAATTGAAACTTCACAGTAACATGCACATTAACCTATGAAAGTGCTGATTTGGTTTTATTTACGGATGCTCTGTAACATGTCAGTGCATCATTGTACCATTCAATTTAGGGCATGAAACAGCCAATAAATTTTGTTCAGATGCCTCTTCTTTCAGGCTTAAGGTCTGTAATGATATGGGACTCACAGCTTTACTTCCCATCTGAAGGAAGTCATACTTTAAATTTTTACACCCAAAAAAAAATCTGTCGACCATGGCTGGGATTCAACCTGTAATCTTGGGCCTACAAGTCAAGTATGGTTACCAATAGACCACCAGGACCGACCCCTACATATGGAAGTGAATTAACTTCAGCAGTGTGATTGATACATAGTTGCGTACTACAGTACACCATCTGCCTGCCATGTAAAATAGCACGAAAGTAGAAACATTTTGAGAAGGGTACATTACTAGCCATACTGATACAAAATACTCTTACTCCGAGATTATCAAACAATGTAAAATGCTTGGTTTCACCATCTACAAGAAAAGCATCTCACTTGTGCTGACAGAAAAGGGTAAAGCCAGAATAGGATTTATTTCAGAAAATTCATTACTAGCCCCCAGCCATACCCATGAGATAATTCGGAATGTTAAGGCCCTTGTCTTTGATCTGGATTCAGCAATACAGAGCTATTTCATTGAAATGCAATTTCAGATACAACTATGAATAAAATTATTAAACAAGATTTGAACCTAAAAAGCAATCTGGGTGCTGCATCAGGATTAGTCCAGTAATATGTATGCTTTATGCTACCGTTTATTGAAAGTTATGGAACAAGAAACAAGAATGCATTCCATCCCTTACAGTGACATCCCTGTTAAGTCACCCAATTCATTACCAATGAATTTCTGTGCATTTGCTTTATTGATGGAAGCAAAACACTACAAACTGTGGATGATCTCTGGAAAACTTACAAGGAGTGGAATAAATGCATATCATAGTACTTTGCACCAGCTTGCTGTAGTGGAATCTTCAGTGCATAGCAGTGGGTCACACTTAAGGCCTCCACATAGACCATACTGCCGGTGCAGTCATGTTTTTGAATCAGTTAAAGCTGTTTAAATTTGTTACCATAGGTTGCAGTCAACACTCCATATAATAGATAGCTGGGGATTTTCAGCGGGGTGATACTCACTATAGCCTAAGTCTAGCATGTGGTTACCTTAGGAAAACAATTACAAAATTCCTAGGAAAATATTGATGTCAAATACTCAAGCTCACCCTTTTAATTCAGGTGAAAACTTCCTGCAGCAAGAACTGGTTTTAGTTTAAGGCAGCAATTTTTTTTTTTTTTCTTCCCCCTGAAGAAAGGTAAATACCAACTTTAATTTAATGCCAACAGATGACATAGTTATTTACACCAATTTTCATTCGTTCAGATATCCCTGAAGAACTTTGGTGAACTATACAAAATATAATTTAAGCAATAGACAAATTTCCAAATTATAATAGAAATGGTAATAATTTTCCTAGTCTATCAGCTTCACATTATAGCATCCCCCTTCCCACCATTTCTCACGGTATTCAAAATATTAGATTTGTGTACACTTTACTTTCATGTAGTTTTGTACTACTTTGCATTTAAATTTTTGGAACATACCACAATAACACTGTGGGTTGATTATTATTAACAGCTACAAATGATGAGATTGAGCCTTAGTTAAGTGAAGTCAACTTGATTCAGGTTAAGAACTTTTTTTTCCTGAATGAAAAGAAGTAATACTACTGGGTAGCTTTATGCACTTATGGTCACTTACATGTGTGCAGTACAAAGATTCGTTCATTATGTATATCTTTTAAAGGTTTAAGAAGTTAATATAGTTGATTCTAAATAAATTAATATATTCTTACTTTTTAATAGGATATGCTTCCAATATCTGGTAAACATAATTGTAATTAATAGTTGAGTAACAGTATTGAAAATTCAGTAACAGAAATAATGCAGAGGGAATGCAGAAAGAAACTTTAGCAATCTTGTGTTAAAGCATAATTAAATTTTTTCAAACTGAAATACTATTTGTATTGTATTTGTTCTTTTTTTATTTTCATGACAAGCAACTGAATAGGGATGCTAGTAGGGATAGTTGAGTACTTATAGTTTCCTAACTTTTTAGTTGTTGTCCTAATTTCATATTGTTATTTAAATGGAAGTGAAATAAGCTGGGGAAATTTAAAGAAGAAATAAATATATAGAATTGCAAAATGCTTTCTTATCATGTGGATTTTATTATGAACTGTACTTACTGGCCCAAAGTGTTTGTCCTTGGATAAGCTATAAGGATGGGGTTTTACTAGACATTTAGTGAATAATTTTAAGAGATAATGCCAAGGTAAAATTAAAGTTTCATTAAGAGCTGAAAGAAGTATTGTTAATAGTAAATTGTTATGCAATTACAAGTAGAAATACTTCAATCTTCCTTGTGCGCATACAGTGGCATATTATTTAAGGCTGAGTTACAGTATAACATCTTCATTGACTGCACTAGGAGTTTCAGTAATCATAACAATAACTGCATAAATTCCTCCTTGGCAATAGGGACTCCAGATATTTTTTTAGGAAAATTCATTGTGAATAAAATAAAGCAAATAAAATAATATTTGTCCAAATAAAAAATAAGTGGCTCGCAATACTGAATCTATGTATAATTTTTATAAACTCCATAAATTATTTAAATTGGTGACACTAGTTGCAAGTATTTTAGGCACAGAACAGGAACAACATAATTTATTTATCCATGGACAGCTACAAATTCATTGAACTGCACTGTGTTTATTCATAGAAAAATGCATTTCCCAATGTTATTTCCCATTTTTTTTACTGACAAAAGAGTTGAATTCTCTTTAGAGGTAAGTTTCTTTTTACACAGCTACTTAACTCACTAAAAGACTTTGAAAAAACTTTTTAATTGCACATTCACCATTGTATGTATTAAATAAAACTAATAATCACAACACTTGTGGCTGAAAACTCTGCAATTAAAACTTTAAGCTAATATTTCCATTTTGACCAAAAGAACCTTTCTTTTTTTAGTAATAAGTTGGAGAGGGTGAAATTTCATTAGAGCCTGTTCGATGTTAAAAAATTATTATGGTGACTACAATATCTCTTTCTCTGTCTAATCTATTGAGGAAGTCTGAAGACTTTCTACAAGCTCCTGATAAAGAATGTGAATTAGCTTGTTCCTCCTGCTCTAGCAACCTATCTCTTATACTGAAAAGTTGTTACATTTGTGGTAAAGCTATTACAATTGATCTGCATGTAAAACCTTTTAGGAAAGCTAAATATGTCTTCACAAAATCCATAGTGTAATAATACTCATATTATAATTATTACTAATTATCTAGCAAATGTTCTGCAGAAATGAGCACTCAGATTCACTGTACTGTAAAATTCCTACGAAAAACAATCGGCTGCACCAATCACAGAGCTCTTAACTATCAAAATTAATGGCAGGCCACTCACATCAAAAATTTTCTACATGAACAGTGGCTTATTAGAATAATAAGGGTTGATCACTCAGTTCACTATACCCTTGATAGTGGATTTATGCATACCAAGCTATTCATACCTCAGGCCACGGCTATTCCAATGAGTGTTTTTTTGTGCTAGTCATTACTTAATTAAAAGCATTTTTGGTGTATTAGTAAAATATTAACACAGTGGTATGAAGCAATTTTATTGCATGCAGTTATATGTCAATGTGGTCAACACACTAAGTTCAGGACAGTTTGAAGTTACATTCCTTAAATTGGTCTTCATTTCAATGGATAATTATGTATTAATATATTGCATTTATCTGATTAACCAACAATATGAAGACCATGCATAAATGAATGCATTCTGGGAGAAAGGAAGTCCATAGGATTTAAAAAAAAATGCTAATTATAATGGGGGTGTACTTAGGAAGAATCCTTTGATAATGTTAGAAATTTTTTTTCTATTGCATTCCAACAAGTAGCGCATATGTTTCAATTCAAGTGTATTGAGCACCTGACTGTAGTTCTGTTTAAGAATAAGTTTGCATTTTTAACTCTTGGCAGCAGCCTGGAACACTTTTAATCAATTAATACTTTAGGCTGGCTGTTCAGTAGATTATATATAGTGTTTCAGTGTTATAGTGTTTCTTAATAAGAATTGCAGTGAGTCAAGCTGATTTTCACCAGTAAATACCAAAAAATGCCTGGAAATGAGAATCACTAGTAGCTTATCAGAGCAAGTGCATGTTACTCAAGTGTTATGGAAAGGTTTAATATTCTACAAGTGAGTCTTTTGTCACTGGTAGCTACATTACTATCAGTGGACCTTGCTTTGCAACATTGGATCACAGATTGTTCATGTACATGTAACCTAGAAAATGTCATACATATGTTTATGACCTAATAGTATCATGTCTGTAACAAGGACAGTGTCTCAAAATTAATGAATGAATGTGTAAGTATTGATATAACAAGCTTAAATTTTTTAGTTGCTCTGGGTGACCTTGTGCCACGCAGTCATCCAACAGCACTTATCAGTGCATGTATGACAGGAATAAATACAGTACTGTTCCAATTAATTTAAGTAAGAATGTTTGCATTGCTTTGTGCATAGTAATTAATTGGTCGCATTGAAGTATGTTCCATTTCTAATAATTAAAACCATTTGTCATTTAGAACTTGCTAGTATGTGTGTTTGGTCATGTTGTTTATGGCATTTTTTACTAGTTTGTGTATTTTGTAATTCTCTTTTGCTCGGATATTTTGTTTTCATTATGCATTTTTATTGTGGTTGTAATTTGTTTACAATGGATTCAGTTCCTTGTGAGTCAAAATTGAAACACTGCCTGTATAGAAAAGTGTCACTGAGAGCAATTGCTCAAGCATGTTGCCTTGATATAGCAACTATCAATATAAATGAAAAGTCCAGGGACTATAAACTTATCACATCAAAAAAGTGGATGTAAAAGAAAGATCACAATAAAGGCAGAATGCTTGTTGCTCCACAAAAGCAAAACTGTAAGCTGTGGATATAATATATGAATGTATAAAGAAAAGAAGAATAAATCTAAATTCATTCAATACATATATATTGTGAAATGCATGGGGAAAGTAGCATATGAAAATGTTACATTATGAGTGAGAGAAACAATGCCATTAACCAAAGGGAAAACATGGTGGAATTAAATCTACAAGTAATGTATTGAATAGAATATAAATTATGGTTTTTCTAAAAATAGTGATAGGGCAATAAAACTAACAGTAGTTAATTAAATTGCACTCTGTATAATTTAACAGCTATAAGCATTTATAGTATGCAATATTTTTACTGTTTGTTGAGGGGATTTGAAAGCCTATGATACACATGTTAATTTATTAACTTTGTAAATCTTTTCATAAGACACCATTCTTTGCATGTTACCGATGTATTAATGAAATATTCTAGGGTTTTTTTCTCATTGTTTTAATGGAGAAACTTTGTTGAAGTGAAAAATAGATTTCTTTGAATTTAATATACTATATTAAAAGAGGTGTGTGTGTGTGTGTGTGTGTGTGTGCGCGTGTGCGTGCACTGTGCACTTATCGAGTTATGTATATTAAAATCTGTACCTTTTTCTTCCTTCCCCCCTTTCTCCTTTTTCTTTCTTTCTTTTTTCTTATTATCAAGTGAAAGTATCTGAGATACACTGTGCTTGTTCAGATACCTTATTGTTTTTGTACCTTTTATTGCTGTCAGTCTTTGATTTTTATTTATTTCTTTTATTATTTTTATTTTCCCTAAATGCAGTGTTACAGGAATGGGCAGTATTCAATCTAAATGACACTAATGACTTGCAGGAAGCCCTGGAAAGATAATGTTTTTACAGTTAGCCTCAAATTTCTGTTGGTCTGTAATGAAATGACTTTTAGTCTATATCAATGAAAAAAATTCACAGCAGATTGTTGGTACACTTAAAATCTGTCCTATATGCTCCAAACAATAGTAAACTTCGCATTTCTTGCAGCAATATCTGGAAAGTCACTTCTTAGATTCAAAGAAACATCCCTTACCAAATTTGCATGTATTTTTTGTGGTAGAACTAGGAGAAAACTCGCTGATTTCATAACAAGTTTAAAATACTTTATCAACCATATACTGTGTGGTATAAAGTTATTTTTTTCCCTCAAGGTTATAAAAGAATTTTTTTTTTCAAAGGAACATGTTACATATCATTACTTTGTAGAAATAAAATAGGGAATACTACAATATAAATAAAATATTAAATAATATAAAAGTAAAATATTATACCTAAAAGTATTTTCAGAGAGCACAGAACCAAAAATGTATATAGAATCTCTCAAATACATTGCGCTCGATGGTGTGTTAACATTGGTACTCTATAAGACAAGTTATATGGTTCATTATACTGTAATGTTCTGTTTTTATTGAGGATGTAGGGTTTTTAATTTATGCAATTTTTCTGTCCCTTGCATCAGTAATATGAAATCTTGGATTTACAGTCCCTAGGCATATTATTAGACCCACCCAGCTTAATATTTTTCAATTCATTTTTATTCATTTCATTATTATGTTTATCATATGACTTCTTTATTGTTGTTATGACTCAGAACATTATAGGGAACACATTGTTGCCTACAATAACACATTTATGGTGTTTCATTCTTGCAAATTTCATATTATTGCTTAAAAAAGATCAGCTACTGTAATACAACTATTATTTCAGGCCTGTGCTTGTGAAATTTTTTAAGTTGTCAGTTGATTTATAATTTGAAACATGAACTGTAGTATTTAGTATTCAATCACAGTAATTCTGTATGAAAACTATTAACTGCTGCAAGAATAATGGGCAATTCATGTAATGTGACACCTCAAAAGATTGCAGAGCTAAAAGAACTAGTTAACACTAATGCGTTTCAAATCAAGAGATTTCTCAAAAATTGGAGCCATCTGAAGTATCAGTAAGGCAAATTAAGAAGAAATTGGGTTTGGAATTAGGCCAGCCCTCAAAGAAGGAATAAATGTGGCCAAAAACCAATTTTCACCCCAAGAGCAGATCATTGCTTGAGAAAGAATTTTTATGGAAACAGATTTCTAGCACAAAAAAAATTAAATTTGATCTTGTAACACTTGTATAAACTGAGGTGCATACTTCAAAATGAATTGAGAGAATGCAGACCTGTCAGCAAACCCAAATTTAACCACTGCTATAGCTGCAAAATGTCTCAAGAGGGCAAAGGATCATAAGGATAAAGACTTGGACTTCTGGCAATCTGTAAATATGTAACTTTAAACTTTAAAATAATTTTATTAGCTAAAAATCCACCTTAAACCAAATTATCATTGACTTTTCATTATTTCAGGTTTGTTTTAGTGATGAGAGCACTTTGAAATTCTGGCAAACAAAGCTGAGTTTGTCCAACAGCATCCTGGTGAAAAGCATGTCAGATTTTCTTGTGCAGTATGTAAAATATTCACTGAAGTCATGATTTGATCAGTCATCAGTGGCAAAGGCCCTTGAAGTCTATATGTTTTCAAGGGACAAATGCCAGGACCAGTAGAATAGGGTGCTGAGATGTAGGCTGCTGCCTCAACTAAGAGAATTGTTCGCAAATAGAGACCCATTTATTTTTATGTATAATGGGTCAAAATGCTATACTGCAAACTATATAATAGCTTTCCTGCAAGAAAAGAATTTCCTTTTGTTGCCTTGACCAGGAAATTCGTACCAAATGTGAATCCAAATGAGAAAGCTGGTGAAGACGGAAGTGATTACACTAGTGCTTCTTCTTGTGCTATAGATTCCACATACTCATGCTTCTCATTGCACTTAGTATGACATTTAATTATTATGAATTTAATAAGTATTAACTTAACTCTCCATCTAACAGAATTTCTTTTATTCTTATGCATAACACTTTTTACCATTTCTTCCAAGTAAGTTCAAACATTCATTCATTATATCTTTTGAAAAACAAAGTGATTTACTTTTACTTTGTTGTAAAGCTCTTCAGTGTCTAACCAATAATTCCATTAGTATGTCATATTTCTAAAATTTAGTTTTTATTTTAAGTACTTCATTTTCTTGTCTTAATTATCACATATTAATAACTTGAAAACCAAAGTTTCTAAAATGTCAAGTACACTAAATAGAAATAGAAATTTAAAAATGTACTTAGATTGTTTAGCCTTATACCAGTTTTAACAATTTGTAAACATGATAAAATTAAGTTTCTTATATGCAGCAATATCAATATTTTGAAGAGAGATTTATTCATTTAGACATTTTATAAAAACTTTTGCATTCTAATAAAAAAGTAAGTTATTCTAATTTGTTGTCACCTAGAAAGTAATAAGCAAATGACTTCAAATTAGCTGACTAAAGTTATAAATTTGAATTGAAATATCTGAGGGATTTTTGTAAACCTTTAAACCTATTTTATTCACAAATATTTAAAAGGCATAGGAAGGAGAAAGATTCAACATTTTTGTTTTAAAGTTAATTTTTGATATTGTTCTTTGGTGTAAAATTCCTATATATCATTGGTAATCCCCCTCCATAATCTATTGATTTTCTTTCATTTTCTTAATGGAAATTAATTTAAATTATGCATAATTACCTGCAATCTTCTTGGCATGTCAAATTATTTTTCACAACTTTTAAAAATTAATTTTCTCTGTCCTTCTCTTCCTCTCTCTTTCATTAATATAATTTTATTTTTATTAAATTTTAAAACAAGACTCTTAGCTGCATACTAATATTTCATAGTAAGACATTGTTTTTCTTAAGGCTTTATATGTGATATAGCATAGAATTAAAACATTAACTTTCTTGTGATTTCCTTTATACATTAAAATGGCTACTGATAATTCTTATATTGCTATCAAACTTTTACCATTTATGAAATAAAATTTAAAAAAAAAATGGATTCAGAATGCTGAGATAAATGTGTTAATTTTTCTCTTTATCTGGAATGGGTAACAATTATGAGTATTTAATATCAAATATGACGTGACATTTTATTTTGATTGATCTCAAGAGTTTCATTTTGCCAATCCATAGCTTTTGATTTGCTTTTCCAAAAATATTTGAATAATTTGGATTTTCCAAATGTTTGCCCACCACATTAACATAAAGAAAATGTCATGTAGCAATAAAGACCAGAGTTAATTAGAAAGCAAAGGATGTGCTATGTTATAGCCTATGATATTCCATTGTGAGCATAGAAAAACAGCTGAAGACCTGTCTTATTTTGTCACATGTAATTGCAATTAAAGTTTACTTTTGTTTGTTATACTTATTGGCTCTCAAAGGAGACAGTATTTTGTACATAATTGCACACCCTGCCTATATTCATACTGAGGCCTTTTATTCCACAAATTGTTTTCATCTTCAACCTATTTTAATTGGTCTGAGATCATTTAACTAATGTAGTAGATAGAGTTAATTCATTGGCAGACAGTAAACTCTCTCTCTCTCTCTCTCTCTGTTTATGAAAGAATCTTTTTGAAAAGTGTTGATATAAACTTGTACTTATTCTTTCCTCTAGCTTATCATTAATAAGTGTAAACATTTGGCATAAAATGGCAGCAGTTGAAATTTAACTAGCTTTTTACTAGTATATAGCAATGCACCAGTTGAAATATTAAGTCCTCTTCAATTCCTGCATAAATTGTATGAAAATAGTTCATATTTAGGAGTAATAAACTAAACCAATTGTATTAGTTACTTATAAATAATCATGCAAAATATGTGCTTGCATCCATATTGTTAAACTTCCTTGCTTTTGTGGTTCAATACCTTAAATAATTCCTATCATTAGAAAGTGATATGCTTGGTTTTCTTTAGCAGTGGTCCAAACTAGTGTAGTTTTTCCATATGTCATGTTGCTAAAGGCAGTCATACAACATCTCTAGCATAATTTAAAGATCTAAAGAATGCCAAGGAAGTTCAATGGTGACTATGTGCACTAAGCCTGTGAAAATGAGAGTAAATATATAAAGCAGTGTTTATTAAAGAATGAATTCTGTAATAACTTGAATGTGTTTTTGTATGTTCAAAGCACACATGTGAAACTTCAGTGCAAAACACATATTCATATAAAATAAAAAAATAGCAGAAATTCTAACTTTATATACTTAAATAATTGCTACTTAATTGCAGGGAAGAGTGATATTATTTTTACAGTTGTCTCTCAGTGACATAATGCAAAATAATGCCAATTCCACATGACACAATTCTTGGCAGTCAAACCAAGAACACAATGATGGAGTTAGCATTCCGTGAATGAGACGTCCCAGAAGTTACTTTTATATTCTTTCTGAAAAAAAAACCTCTCTAGGGTGTCTGTCCTGACTCAGAATTTAATCTGCTTTTAGAAACATATAAGTAGTTTATATGGTGGAAGTTGGAGTTTAATAAGCGATTATGCTAGTTAGTCAAAGATTTGGAAGCTATTTTTATTATACAAAATTGTTCTAAAGTTTAGTGCTTTAGTGGAGCTCTAGTGATTGTTATACTGTGTATCCACTTTATAAGGCAGAAGTGTGGACATGTTTGATCAGAGCAATCCATTTTCTGTAGATTTTTTTGTCATGCTCAAAGGCAGATCAGTGCAAAATGCTTGTCGTGTGCATTGCTTCACATACTTAAAATAATGGAAAATAATAAATGTTGAGAGTTTATAAAATATTAGGAGGATAAGCATTTGTTGTGGGATTCTAAACAATCTGATTACCACAATAAACTTTAGTGAAAAGATGCATTCTAGAAATGAATTGGCTTAAATAAATTTTCTTATCAAAATATAAAAGAAAATTACTGTTTTGCTATAGAAGGGAAGGCACAGAACTAAACTGAATAGTATATAAATGCAGTAGCACCAGTACACTTTTTGCATACAACCAGAGTATTGGTTGCCCTACAACAAACTGAGAGTATGAATCGAATCATGTTGGATTGCTTGCGGGAGTAAAGACAGCTCTTCACAAAGCTGCATCACCCATCTAGTTCATGTGGCCACCTGACAAAGTCCCAGCCAGGGTCAATGTATTTTTTCTGGTGTAAACATTCTAAGTATGGCTTCCTTCCAAAGGGAAGTAAAGTTGTGGGCCCCGTGTCATAGATTTCTGCACAAAAAAAAACCTCAAACCTGATAAAGAGGCCTCTGAGCAAAATTTATCGGGTGTTTCATACCCTGAATTTAATAGGATGCTGATGACCTAAGATGTTGCAGAGCATCCATAAATAAAACAAATCAACCTCACAACATGGATATATAACTTTAAAATATCATACTTGACAGTGGATTATCATACTTGCCTCCTAAACTCAAGATCGCGGATTCGATCCCAGCCAGAATCGATGGATTTTTTCCGACGTAAAAATCCTAACTATGGCTTCCTTCGGAAAGGAAGTAAAGCCGTGGACCTTATGTCATACATTTACAGCACGATAAAGAACCTCAAGCTGGAAAAAAAAGCCTCTGAGCAAAATTTGTCTGCCGTTTCATGCCCTAAGTTGAATGGGACGCTGACGTTTGGTTGAAAGATAAGATCTAGTGCCAACTTTGTAAACTATGTAAACTAGTTTCACAAAAGGTACATACAGTGTTTTTAAGGATAAGATTCTTTTATTAGCATTAAATGGGCATGTATTTGAAATTTATTGAGCTGCTAAGTAAAATACAAAGTAGCCTTCACCTGATTTTTGTTCAGGCCATTCTTATTTGTGACTACCATAACTTCAATCAATACATTTTTTACAATAAATTAGAAACAGTTTATAACTAATTATGTATTACAATTCGAAAAACAAAATTAAAGATGGTGTAGTTTGCTAATACTGTCTTAAACTAAACCTTAGTCTCCAGCTCAGTAGTAGTTTTCTACCAGAATGTCCATGATTTAGTGATCATCACAAATGATATCAACTTAACAGCAGAGGGTCTTCTGTGCATGTTTTAAGTTCTGTATATAAAAGGTATTTTATACAAATTCTGTTAGAGATGTTCTCATTTATGCCTCCAGTGAAGTTATTCTAGGAAAATTTCATATCACTTCTGTGGTTCATGTTAATAGTTGCTTACTTAATCTCAATCTGAGGTGAACTTTCTGGCTGAGGTTTACTTTGAAGTTGTTCTTCACATTGGAAAGGAGAATACTAGTTACATTTAGTCACCACTTGACCCAAATCATTTATGACATTATTATTTAATTTTCCCATAGATTTTTTATAGTTAGCATGGTTAAAAGTGACTCCATTCAAAGTCTCATGCAAGAGGATGCTTTAAAACAGGAAATAAGATCCTGAAGCTGTTGCAGGTTTATTTTTACACAGCACTTAGAGAAATGAGTAGCTAGCAGCAATGTATAAATCTGTGATGGAACTGAAAGCATTAGTACTGAAGGGGATTGGGAGAGCATGACTATAATACACAACAGTCCTAGAACTTGTATTGGTATAAAATATTGGAAAATGGATTGAAGTAATTAAAATGTGCTCTAATAATTTGAAATTCAGGCAGGTGTAAAATGTAATTGTAGATATACTATTTTATTCTATTCACCTCTGAAAATATTCATAAAAGATGGAAAGAACAAATCATTCAGAGGGTAGAGATAATTTAAGTGAAACAGATAAATGTCATTAGAGAATGGCTTTCTGTATATATTATAAGAATAACTACATAAAGAAATGAATAGATTGAAGAATTTAAAATTCCTACACACTACAAAGAAGCAATTGTCTGTGGAGATAGCAAAGCTTCTTGAAAACAAGACAGCTATTAATCCAGAGGATTATTGAATTTATCACAGGTAAAGAACAAATCATACATGTGAAAATATAGTCCCCATGTAGGGTACCACTAAGTAAGTGAATGTCAGTTTTCAGCACTGCACAGGATTATCTAAAACATTTATTGAGAGCAATAGTTTGAGAGTATAAATGTAAAAATTTAGTGGTTATTTCAGTAAACATTAAATACATTTTATTCACATTCCTTAGTTTGAAAATTGAAATGTGTGTAGGATCCTTTTTGTGATTTCAGTGACTTCTAGAATCACATGTAGTAAGAAGTTAAAGAACAGGTGCATTATCAATTTTGTACATTGCTATTATGAAAAGTTTGTGACTGTAATCATTATGTTGATCAGTATTTTATTAGTCATAAAGGCAAATGTGCATATTTTTAGGGACAGTGAATAAAATTTATGTAGGTGTTGATGTGAGTGGAAAGTTTGTAAATGAAACATAGGGGTTTTTCTGTAAACATTATTTATTCTGTTCTAATCATAATATTTCAGTACAGTACACTACAGTAAAATTTACTTTGCTAACATGCTAATTAAAAACATTGGGCATCAATAGCTTGTAATACACACAGACAAAAATAATGCTTGCACTTACACAACAGCATACTGCGACTGATTAGCAATTAGTGTGAGCACTGTCTTTTGAGACATGCAACTTGCATGACCTTGGCTCAGCATGTGCTGTGCTCAGCTGCAACTCAGGCCATATATAAGTTATTTGAATCATGGCATATTTAAAACTGGTAAATGGATTTGCAACAGACTAAATTTAACCATTGTGTTGGCTTATATTGATATTGTTTTATTAATTTTTCTGACAGTGAAACTGTAGATTTATTAGTTATTTCCCAAGAGGGTAAAAATTTTAAGTTATGTTCTGCTTTACTTCCTTTAATATTGTGACTTAGGACATTTCTCAAAAGTCATAATAGATAGTTGATAATATTGCCAAAATTAACATGCTTCTCAATTTATTCACTTCCATAATCATCTCTTTGGCATACTGCTTGTTTGACAATATTGGGCAACAATGTATACTTTGAAATCCACCTATGCTAAGGGCAGTGCTTGATTGGCTGGTTAGATTATTTGAAAATAGTTCCATAGGCAAAAATTCAAATGCTATGTGTCAAGGTTCTTCCTAAACCCAAATAATTTATAAATGCAAGGTAACTTTTGTATTTCTGGTTCTCAGGCTCATTTACCATATTAATGATCCATTGCCCATAGTCTTCAATTCATTTTATTGAACTGCTTCATTGGTTGGATGAGCAAGAGTAATCTCCTACATTGATTTTATTCAATCTCCCACTCTCTCCTTCACTCGTTTTCAAGTACACTTAAAAATTAAGCAGTACAAATTGAAACCTCACCAATTAGTTTTTTATTCACTCAATGAGCAAGCTATGAAATTTGTTTCTTAGGAGTACCTTAAATATCCAGGTTGCTACACTTTTATATTTATGCTTTTATTCTTTCCTTGTGACAGATTCAATAATTCTCTGGATCATCCGTTGCATGAAGTCCCAATATCATTTGTACAGCATTTAGTTCTCCACATGGAGGACTTTCTTCTTTCACAATGCCTGTGCCTGCTGTTACCAACACCAAGCTCTCTCACTCACTCTCTCTCTCAAATCCTCCCTGTGCTACAACTGAACCTTTGTGTTTCTGTATTTTAAAATTCTCTTCTCACATTTTTGCAAAAAGCTTTTATAAGCTTTTCTCTCCTTAATATATCTTTTAGTCATAATTACCAAATAATGTTGTAGAACATTAACCCAGAAAACCACATTACTGGATATCTTTTCTTCATATTTCAAACACTCCTTTAACAAGGGTTACCATACTTTTTTCCCTGCACATGTCCTCTTTAGAAAATCTATCCATGCAGGTGTTTTGAAAAGGTGTGGTCGGGTTTTCATTAAAAATTATGGACATCCTAAACTTAGGTATTCATTTTTTTTTTACACTAAACTCCATTTACTTACATAAAAGTAATATGTGTTTCGGGAGAATCTTTCCCATCTTCAGTTTCTCACCAAACTGCCATTACTCGAAATGATGGCTGGACACCCGAATGTTTCTGTGGTGGCCTCTGTTGGTTGAAGTAGAAAATTGTCGAGTTCATCCATAGGAGGAAACTCAAAATTCATTAGGTTTTTTTCTATTTTTTTAATATAAAAAATTTTTCCCAAGTGGATAACTCCAATGGGCTGTGAAGATGTTTCAGCAGTTTAAACATCTTCACAACCCATTGGAGTTATCCACTTGCGAAAAAAAATTTTATTAAAAAATAGAAAAAAACCTAATGAATTTCAAGTCTCCACCTATGGATCAACTCAGCAATTTCGTACTTCAACCAACAGAGTCCACTACAGAAACAGCCAGGTGTCCAACCATCATTTCGAGTAATGGCAGTTCAGTGAGCAACTGAAGATGGGAGAGATTCTCCTGAAATGCATCTTACTTTTATGTAAGTTAATGGAGTTTAGTGTAAAAAAATGAATACCTAAGTTTAGGATATATTACCACTCCATTGTCAACAGCTTCATAAGTACAGTAATTATGGACATGTTTAAATTTTTTTGCTACCACATGTTCCACCATTCAAATGATGTTCTTTGAAACTGGGCATGCATTATGCTACATGTAGCAATTATAATATATCTGCTGTATAGTGCCAACATTAAAATGTTCATAACATGCAATTGTTGTTGACATGGCATTGGTCATTTTCTCTCTGAATGTAGTTCTGCATCGAGTTATCTTGAATCAAACTTTCTACCGTCTGTAGGCATTTGCAAATATGCCACAATATAAATGTAAAAATACAGATGAAATGTATAAAAATTGTAGTTGTTTTTGTAATGGATGAAATTATTTTAAGCTTAATGCACTATTTGCAATGTTGCTACATTTGTCTCTGTATCAAACAAAGGAACTTTGAACTTAGAGGCACATGTTGCAACCATGAAACATATAAAGAATGTTTGAGGTGAAAATATGTAATTAAAATGTTATTTTGTGCAAACTGAATCCAGCGTGGACTTCCATGCTCCAGAAGAAATATTGTGTAAAGCATCAGAACAGATACAAGTCAACAGACTGTACAAGTGACCTTATGAAGAGAAGGTTCCTGATCCTGAAATTGCAAGAAAAATCTTAAGTGCTTACACTAAATCAGAGGGTATTGTTACCTCAGCATTATCTCTTTATGCTGTGAAACCAGTTTTGGAATCCATACATTTCATATTGTGGTGTGGCTAGTGATGTTAACAATCATCTTGCAGTAAAATTATTTCCAAGCTTAGTTCAGTATTTTGCTCAGGAACATGGGAGAATGCAGTCTAAACTTAAGAATTTTCAAAGCAATCCAAACGAGACTTAACAAACTATAGCAGATTATGTGAACTTGTCTCTTGAAAAGTTTGATCTTGTGCACAGGGGAATAGCTTTTAGTGGTGATAAACGCAATACAATGTTTGGGGGTGTAAGTACAGCTTACAGTAATATTCTCAAAGTTGAAAGTTTCAACATTTGCCAAGTTATTAGGTGTTGTTTATTCTATCCATTTTCTGAATAATTGTTTGCAACATTGAATGGATTCCTTGATATTGAATTTTAGTCAATTGTTTTGAAAATTTACATTTTAGTAAATTTTATACTCTTAAGTAATAAGTCACTTATCCTTTTGTATACCCTAGTGAGACAAGATGGTTTTCAATTTTTTCTGAGGTAGAGGACTACTTGAAAAGTACCTAGCACTCAAATCCATCTCAGGCAAAACCATCAATAGGTATTAAGAAATGTTTGAAAGCAACATCAGTGAAGTGTATCTTACTTCTTCAGTCTCTAATGCATAGGGTCCAAATTGTGTTGATGCACTACAAAGAAAGGGTAACCTCTGTAATTGAAATGCAGCAATACTTCAAAATGTGATGAATTCAATTGAACACATTTTAGAGTCAATGTTAGTTCCACTGACTGAAGATGTCCTAAAGGAAGAATTTTATGGAGAATGTTAAGAAAGGAAGTGAGGAGCTATATTATGCATGTTCCAATTAAACTTATAGATTGAGCAATATAATTCAATTCCAGCACGCAATGGAAATGCTGAGTGTTTTCTCTCATGCAAAGCCAACAGACAAAGGAATGGAATAGAATAGAATGATGCCAGAATCTTTGAAGGGAATTTTAACAGTTCGGTACAACTTTAAAATTATGACTTGTAAAGAGTTTCATTCACAATTAAAGAAATGCCTCTATCTATTAAAAAAATATTGGATCCACTGAAAATTATTCATGGGCTAAGTGAATAATTAAAATAAAGTAAAAAGATATTTTAATGTGATTACAAAAATATTAAAAGTGCATGTATCTATGTTCTTAACAAGTAGACCCAAACATAAAAGGAAATTTTTACCGGAGTTCTCTTTCTTATGCCATACAATATGGTAAACTTTGCCCTTAATATATTTCCTGTTTCCAAATTGAAAGCTCTATAACAGTATTTTGCATAATCATACTGTTTCTTGCCAATTGTCCCATTAACATTTTGTCAGTTTTCTTTGCTAAAGCTATTGGCAGCGCTCACTTCTCTACCAAAAATTACCAAATTCATTTTTTTTCATCTCCCTTCGGCTTCTTTTTTCAGAGTTACATAACATTCAAGTTTGCTCACTATATATATAAGTATATGTGTGTGTGTGTATTTATTCTTTCTAGCTATATGATAACCATTTGCAGTGCTTTGTATAGATATCTTCTTTTTATAAACATAACTTTCTTTCCCATAATGGAAGCTAATTCATTCTGCTTTTTCCATTTTCCTCTCCCATCAATTTTTTACCCAAACAAATATTTTTTTCAGCTACTTTTCAAATTTATTGAAGCATTCACTCTTCTTAAATGGCATGACTTGAGTTTTCATATGATTATCAGTTAAACCCAATTCCTGTATTGCTACTTCTAGTGCTCATACTGTCAATGATTCCACTACTAGATCTGCAGAAAATATCCTTACGATATGAATGTTGTTATTAATTGGTTTAAACTATTTTATTAGTAACATTAATTTATGAATATCAAAATGCAAATCAAAAAATGCTGAGATTAACTTACACCCTTGCTTTTACTCATTCTTTTGGTAAATTTCACCCTTAATTCAGATTCACCAGTTTTTATACAGAAGTTATCATAGATAATGTCAAATTATCATTTCCAAAGTAGTTGAAAACTTGCAAGATATTCCTTGCCACCATTTTGGGAATGAAATAGTACACACAGAATTAATAAATTTAGACAACTTGTGCTTTTTTTGAACAGATATTTACTAAATATTTTACACTTGATAATATTTTATATATTTGACATATTTACATCTATCACTATGCCATCTAACTACATTTGGGTGAAAGAAAATGAACTATAATTACATTTGGGCATGTGTGTGTGAAAGTTAAAAATTTTATAATAGGACTCTGCTCCTTTGAAGTTTAAATATTTTTGTTCGTTATTGCTATTCAGTGCTATCTGAGCACAATAGTTTTCATCTAATTTCAATAAAGCCATTACTATCATAAACTAGGATAAATAAATCATAAATATACATTTACAAATGTATGTAAACTCTTTTCTAACATGCTCTAGATAGATAATAGGGCCATAATATAGTAGCACATAAACTGTACTTTAATGAATATTTTTTTTGTTGTTCCAGGATGCTGTGACTGAAAACTGTTGTGCACCTTTGTTCTAGAATGGAAACCAGAGACATGTTTTGTGGGTTGTACCGAACTATAATTAGTAAAGGTGAAAACTGTTGTGCACCTTTGTTCTAGAGTGGAAACCAGAGACGTGTTTTGTGGGTTGTACCGAACTATAATTAGTAAAGGTGAATATTAATTTTGCATAGAATATTTTGTTTTTGCTATTGATTATAATTAAAACCTTTAATAAGAGGTCATATTTTTTGCATGTTTCAGGAATTTGTGTAAAGAAATAAGGATGTCGTCATGTACTAAAAGATGTATTGCTGCTTTTATTTGAGATTAATGTATAACATATCCTATTTTATTTAAGTGTATTATATTTAGAAAATAAATATATTGAAAATATTGAGTGATTTCCTTTTTCGGTATGAACCGCGTGCCTTAATTCTTATAAACGTACATATTCCCAGTTTCTTACATGCTTTCTTAAGTCCTTTATGGAAGTAGCTTGCAGATTCGATTTGCGTTATTTTATGTTGTACTTTTAACTTCAGGGTGAAGAAAGGATTATAAAGCAATAAGCATATTAACTTTGTGCCTTAGATAAATGAAAGTGTATATTCCAGGCAACTGATTTAACTAGATTAAGGTCCATAACCAAAAATAATTCTGAATAATGATGTAAATGTGTACAGTAATGCTGAGGGGTTGGTTCATGTGGATTAAAATCCATAATCAAAAATAACTACAAGAGCATTTATGTACATATGTACAGTAATTTCATATAGATGGGCAGTAATGAAATACAGAAAGGAAAAATAGTATAACTGATAATAGAAGTTCTAAATTTCTTCTTTCAATTTAAATTAAAGAGTGTATTGTCAAAGCTTGGTGGTGTGAATTGTCAAGTTGAAGTTGAATGAAGTTGATAATTTTGTTTCTTGTAATTGTTGGGTCACTTGAGGCAACCTGTAGGCCAAGATATGTCAATATATTTAACTTTAAGGTTGACATATTTTTAGACTGCTGTCACCCCTATATTCTTACCCAAAGAAAGCATAAAATGGAATTGAGATACTAGAAAGCATTTGTGGTTAATGAGCAGTGCTTTACCTTGTATTTAATTTCTATTTATGATTGACAGTATAATCCTGAAGTTAAATCAATCAGTCCGGTTTCTGAAATGTCAACCAAGAAGGTTGACAATATGTGAGTTCAGCGATCTATAGAACTGAGGAATCTGTGCTGTCTGAATTGAGAAATATGTTCCTTTACAGCATTTTTGTAGAAGTTATGTCTAAACTCGATCGAATCGCCATTTTGCATATGAAAATACATTTCAGCATTGCAGTCGCTTGCCTTGTCCTAAATCATATGTGTGATAGAAAGGTTTTGGAAAGTGTTTGTGTGTGTGTTTAGTGATTGTTAATTTCTATAAGCAGCTTCTCTGAGGTTTTAAGACGAGCAGGGACAATTAACTAGCTGAACTGCTTGCTCCTTTTAATGCATATTTTGGTAGGGGTGTGTAGTCATGGATTGCTGTTAGGTTCAAAAGGAATGTGCAGCTTTCATAATTATTCCACAGCTGCACCTTGTTTATAGCAGAATTTCACTTCTCCATTAATAGGGACTAGGTCACTATGTCGGCCTTTTTTTTTTAAAAGCTTACTAAGTAAATATTTTTAAAAAACACCATTCTCTACTTTTTACAATGCCTCGGTGGATTAACGAAAGTTCATAAGAATAGACAAACGAAATTTGTCGATTTCTGTGCTTCACTGAGTGAAACTCAGGATTGTTATCCCTAGAACTAAGTGAGAAGAACTTCGGAAAAGATGGCCGTTTCCACATCTTTTGAAGCGTTAAGCATTAGACATAAATGTGTAATTTTTATATAAGGAAGGGTTCTTAAAAGTTTGCAGAAGCCACACTTACCACGTTATTCCACATGTATTTAATGTAGCAATAACGTAGATGCATGAAGGTCCGCGTAAGGAAATCCGTTTTTCTTAGTATACTTTGAAGCATTTCGTGGTACCTGGGCATACCCGGCACCTCATAAATGCGAAAGACTATATAACTCTTCTCTAATCTTTTCTAGAGGAGATTGGGGGTGTACGGTTTCAAACATATTCAGCTAGAGAGCGGAAGAAGAGGTTGTTTCTCCAAGTACGAGTATGTGCACGGTATAGGATAGGAAATGTTTAGCCATCAAGTATAGGCAGAGGCCCAAAGACGTATTCATATGAAATGTTGGGAGAAATGCCGAATAGATAAAAGGGCGATAACCTTGATAGTGCTTTGGATCTTTGCTTGTGGTGTTTTTCTAAAGAAAGTGAATAATCCATAAAATATACGGGAATCCATAGCGGAACATTTTTCTCTGAGAGGAATATGACAGCTGTTTCAACGTAAGTTCAAAGAACAACCTCTATCTAATATTAGGTCACTGTTTGCTTCCCGGAAGTTGCATAACTGCTGCTCGAGTAAAGGCCGAAAAAAAAATTCTTTCCCCGTGTTAACGTTGTGCCTTAAACGCCAACATAATCATTTTTTAAATTTGTCAATTGTAAAAAATCGTTTCCATGGAAATTTTTCAACACTGTTGGTCTGCTTCTAAAAAATTACGGGCAGAAAACGCTGTGTTTTAATTTGTGGTGTGTGAAGGCAATACAGCTAAACAGAGATCGTTTTCTTGATGCAATGTGCATCTCATAATCTTTATATCGCCTTTTTGTCTCATTTTGTCGCCTGTTTGTCTCATATAGCCTTTATCACGGCTATATGAGACAAACCTCATTTGTAAAGCAGCAATTAAAAAAAGGTTATATGGCCGAATCAGGCGACTCTTCCATTAAAATTTAATTGCAGTTAATATAAACTGCCTATAAAACGTGCAAGTAATATACTGAATGTGAGTTCCATAGGTTGACTACCGTTTAAGTAAAGCTGTGCTTCGTTCTGCAGGATGTCATTCCGGTACGCAATCGGAAATTGATTTTGTCTTCGGGAAGTTGCGTAACTGCCTCATCCTTTTAAAAAGAGGAAGTTTGTAATCGATATTATTTCTTCTCCACTGTTAAAACCCCTTTTTTTTTTATTTCGGCTTCTTGTGGAAGAAAACGTCATGAGGTTCGAACATAGTACACACATCTTAAAATGGCACCTCCTCCTATTCTCCTGAAAATTAGCCACGAAATTCTCTCCTACAGTACTAATGGCATTTCTTTTGCGCATAACAATCATAAATAAATATTCTTACTTCTAGCATAAGTCTTGCCCTTGGCATACTCCACAATACACTAATACAAATCAGAAGAAATGCAACTGAAACAATGGACATGAACACAACTGAGCAAGCTCAATATCCTGAATCAGCTGAACTCTTAACTTAGGTCTTAACCGGGAAGCGCGCATTCACTGAATGCAAAGCGAAATGAGGGCACGGTATTTTCCATTTAATGAAGGAAAGAAATGGAGATAATATGGCGACCAGGTAAAGAATAAATAGAGGGAAAAAACTAATTAACGATATTCAGTCTCTATATATTTAGATTCCTTAATCTGTAAACTTGCTGAAAGAAATATGGATCTTACACAAAAGTGACGCACAAGTAATACAGACGAAGGAATGGAGAATTGCCACGGGTGGCCCGGGTCGTTAAACTGGTGGGGTTCGGTACCCGCCAGGTCAGTCTTCCCTGACAGATTATTTTCAGGTTTTCCTCGGTCATAAATGGCAAATGCCGGGAAGGTACCATAAACTTAGGCATGGTACACTTCCTTAAATTTATGTGTGTGTTTGGGGGGGGGGTTCTAATTTATCATTTCATCATGTATCTTCAGTGTTCACCACCTGTGATGGCTCATCAGTAAAAAACTGGTGTTAAACAAAAGAATGGAGCTATCAGAAGTTATCAAACGAAGAAAAAATTGCCCGAAGAGCATTGTACTCCTATAGAAGTAACGAAATGCATACCTCCTACTGACACTTAGTTGTGATATGACTAGCAGACATTTGATTTGGAAAACTGAGATTGTAGCAACGAAAACATCAATTAGAGGAAAGAAGACTATAGGGACATGCAATAAATGCACAAAAAACACCAGTGATAAAGGAGAGCTGCAATTTTTTGCATGGAAAAACAGCAGAAACTCGAAATGGACAGAATGGTTGATTTGATATTAAAAATGGTTTTCAAAATCGATAAAATTGAAGGTTAATCAAAATTATTATGGCTAATAAATTTTTGAGTTTCCCCACAGTTTTTGGGTACCATGTATATGTGATAAATGTGCTTAGCAGCAACAGCAGCAGCTTCTGGGTATGTGTTGCTTTCATTATAATGCTTGCGGATGACCTTTCATTGTCATTTTATACAACTATAATTTTCATCAAATGAAACAGTTCAATGCTGAATTGCACGAGCTTTTGCTTATAATATAATAACACATTAAAATTATACTGGCACTTTGTTTTGAAAGTGTTTCTAATGATAAAATGTTCAAGTTGACACCTCGCGATATGTTTGCTATAGGTAATGTATAATAAATTAGTTTATTAATTAAGATATCATGTCGCCTTATCTAGTCATAGAATAAATTTCATCATTCCAGGCCTAGCCAACTGGCTGCCAGAATGTATAAGCACGGGATTAATAGAAGGTACTAGCCAGAATGGGAAATATGTATATAGCGTACTACAGTAATCCCGGGTGACGCTCACAGAAAATGAAACAGTAGGACAAGATGTACAGAAGATTTATTTTGCCTTCATAAGGCTCTCAAAGTACTTTATATCATTCTATTTACACCTAAATTACGACTGTATGTTAAATAAATTAAGCATGGGTTTTAATGGTAAGCTGTTATACTTTATTACTCCCTACCCACGAAAACTGCTCAATAGGATGCAGGAAATGATTTACTACATTCAGTCTAAATAAAAATATGTACACAGCTGGGCATTCTGTACCAATGATACAATTATTTCCCGAGTGAATCTTCTAAAACTTGCACTGCAAATATTTCTGAAATGGGAAGTACTTTTGCTGTGCTGCTTTCATAGAATTGAAGTTTAGAAAGGGACTCGTAACTGAAACTTATGGACAGATGTTAATTATTAAAATGTGTGTTTCTCGAATAAAACTACATTTTTTTTCAAATGGAACCACGCCCGTTGATATAAAATAAAACTAGAGGAAATTAGAATGTCAATGGTATTTGTGCACGAATCTAGTTCAAATAGTTTACGGCCTATAGTAATGTGAACATTTTAAATATCAATAGTTCTCTGCCCCATTTAACTGCTTATTTACTAGACTACGATGTTCGTATGTTTACAATTTTGTTTCCTTTACACTAATTTTATTGGTACTTCATTGCGAGTACTTTATGACAGTTCTTGAAGTAGGACGTACTTGAACATGGTATTTACTAATGCTAAAATGTCTACATGGAGAATGTAGAAAGAATAATGTTCTTTTTTGTAATGTGTATGCTGAAAGATATCCCAGTATACGTACTATGCTTCAATTGTTTCAAAATTGTTGGATTGGACGAAGGGGAGCTGTACTTGGCCTGATCGTTCACCAGATTTGACATTTTTTTATATTTCTCTGTGGGAAAGCTATAAGATGCTACCAACAAGGACATATTACAGCTATCTATTCTGAAACTTCTGCTGAAATGCTACAACATGTGCAGTAGTTTTTACGTGATAGACTCGAAACTTTTCTTGCAGCTGGTGGTCATTTTGAACACAACCTATGAAGACCAGTTTTCTTGTTTCTTAAGAGTGGTGACTCGTCGTTCGGCAAAAACACGCAAGTATAAAATGAAACTTCCGAAAGAAAGGAAGATAAAACATACACACAAAATAAAAAAATTATAGCTTAATAACTAAGCAGTTAAATGGGGCAGACAACTATAGATATCTAAAATGTTAATTTTACGATACCTTGTTAATAGATGCATCCGAACCCTGCAAGAAACACCATTGACATTCTAATTTCCTCCAGTTTTTTCTTCTTTTTTTCCCCCTTTTATTTTTATAGTTATTTATTTATTTTCATTATTTATGTAATAGGCATTGCTCTAGTTGAACAAAAAATTGTCAAGAAATACACATTCTAATAATTAAAATCTGTTTATGGGCTGAAATTATGAGCCCTTATCTAAACTTCAATTCTGTGAAAGCAGCATATCAATAGCACCCTCCATTTCAGAAATATTTGCGGTTCAGGTTTTAGATGTTTCACCTTTTTTATTTATTTATTTTTTATTTACGAGCGCTCTTTAGCATCTCAGTTCATCGGCGTCCCATTCAAATCATGGCGTGAAACTGCCGATAAATTTTGCTCAGAGACTCTTCTTTCAGGCTTGAGGTTATTTTTCGTGCCCTAAATGTACGACACGGGAGCCACGGCTACTGGAAATGTCTTGTAAAATTCCTTGAGGAACAATGTAGCAGTCCTCCTTCTATCCCAGTTGTTGCTACTAATATTTCTAGATTTTCAAGGGGAAAAAAATTCGGAAGGCATTGCCATCGTTAGTAAAACTTATTCCTGTTTATTTGATCGACTTGTATACCCTTCTCCTTGCGAAGGCGATCAATGTTCTCGCAGCAAAGAGATCTTTATCGTCCTTTGTTCTTCATGACTTCCAATCTATGATGTATATTTAACAAGCCCTTAGATAATGTAACATGTGCGAGCAGTGTAGAATATGTTGGTCTATTTTAACTCCAAATAATTTTGATCTTTTGGAGACACTTTAGTATACTTGTGAAGACATGACTATTAGTGCGATACACACCTTTTCGTCAATCATTGTCATCAATAAATTATACTTTGTTAAAATTTTCTTCCCCATTAATGATTACTTCTATTGACTGAAGGCTTTTAGTCTGGTTACTAATAATGATCATATTATTTATGTTTTTGTAACCCTGCTTAAATTCAAGTTTTATGGGAACATATCTAGTTGAAGATATCATAGGATTCTGCTAAATCCTGATGTTATTACTCTTTTATCACTATATATCGGTACCGGGACGCAGTAGGTGAAATTAAAATTGAATTCGAAATGTTTTCCTTGGGAAATCCTTCCGTAATTATCTGTTTTTTTCTTAGCTACTTCTTGTGTTTTTAACAGGCAATTCACTGTAGGTAATGTTGACCATACCTTACATAATGACTTCTAATGTTTTGCTTAATATATTTACGAGGATAGGTTCATAAGTTTCCGGCTTAACCATTTTCTAAGGTATGATAAAGACAAAAACTATATTTCACTTTTCAATGTAGTTACCCTTTATTGCAATGCAGTTCTCAAACATTTGAATTAACATTTCAATCCTCCCCCCCAAAAATAAGTCTTGTCTACAAAATGGACATAAACAGAATCCGTCACTTTTTCGCCAAACTTAAGTTTCCTTCCTCGAAGGTACCTGTTGAGTTTTAAGAAGAGGAAATAGTCACTGGGAGCTAGATCTGAGCAGTAAGGTGGGTGGTTGATCTCCTTGAAGCCACATATCTTTACAGATTCCTTTGCAACAAGAGCTGTATGCATAAGAGTGTTGTGAAGAAGAAGCACACCACCACTCAGCTTTATTCGCCTTTTCATCTTTGATGGAAGCATGTGTTGTGTGCAATGGGCGAGCATAGTACACCCCATTTACTGTGGTGTTCCTCTCCTTGAAGTCAATGAAGAGTATTCTTTCACAGTCACAAAAAAATTGTGGCATGATCATCTTGGTTGACTGAGTGACCTTGGCCTTTAGAGGCGGTACTTTTCCAGGTTTACGCCACTCTCTTCATTATCTTTTGGACAAGGGATCTTAGTAGAGGACCATAGTTTCATCTCCTGTAACAATGGTTTGCAGAACTTCTCTCTCGTTGCCACGGCAGAGCTCCAAAAATGCGTGACGACAAATGACTCGTTGCTGCTTTTGCACTGAGGAAAGAAATCTAGCCTCCCTTCTTGCACTAAACTTTTCATGATTAAATGTTCATGAATATTTTGAAGGGTTGTTGTTTTAGAAATGTCCAACCTTGCTGCTGTTTCTGTAACTTTGAGCCGTCGGTCTTCCATAATTTCTCCTTCCACAAGAGCGATATTTTCAAGAGTGAGCACTTCCAAAGGACGATCTGCACTCTCTTCGTTTTCAATGCTTTCTTGATCCATTCGAAAAAAGTTGGCCCATTCTTTTACGGTAGAATATAAGCGGGATGTTTTCCCATATACACTTCCCATCGCTGTTTAATTTCATTTGGAACAAGTCCTTATTTTGTGATGGACTTAATAACAGCTCGAAACTCTATTTGAACATGTCACAATCTTCTACACATAGCCTTCTTTGTCCAACTATATCTGGACCCTCTTAAACGACGCCTGTCGTTTTCCTTATGAACAGAAAATTTAAACGCGTAGCTAAACTTGCAAAGAATTCCCCTTTACTGAACATCTGTGGGGTGTGTGTTTCTTAATCCACTGGCTCTCAAACGCTGGGCAAGTTCCCAATTCTTGACGGCGATACGCTGGACTCCCCCGCCCCCTTAATGAATAAATGAAGGCACATGGAAATTGTTTAAACGCAATCCCAAAATCCCCCTGTATCCAAATAAGCATGTTAGAAATGCGTACAATTAGAACTTAAGAGAAATATAACTGAAATTCTCCATTTTTATCAATTACGCAACATGTAAATTTTCTTTAACTCCTGAATTCACAAACAAAAATAATAAACACATGCCTGGGGGATTAGTTTCCATTATGTCAAGTTCATAACACTGCTCTTCAACGCAATTCACGACCTCTCAAACTGAGCGCACATACGGAACTGACGATAAAGCATCATCAACTGTATGATGATGTCAGATGGATTCTAATAAAATGTTGATTTAGCTGAATATCCCTCTTATTGAGAGTAATTCTACATCGTATTTTATATGGGAAAGACGATTTTGGTTTGTAGATTTTTGTTTACTTGAAAGTGTGTTTAGAACCATTGTGCCCGTCTGTGATATAGGGTTGGAATTTTTGTGCGATACTCTAAATAATGCTTGTGTAAACGAATTGAGCTAAGTGCAGACTTTGTTGCGGATGTTCCATCAATGGATATAATTGACATCGCGAAGAAGCGGTAGGCCTTTTGATAGCAAGACCTCACACCTAACAGTATCGATAATCTTGACAGTTTTCATAAGCTAGCCTCTGTATTCCGCGTTACGACTTCAACATTTTGCTCGAAGGGAACACGCGTTTCATAATTTGTAACAATTTGATGAATAAAGTCGCATCCCTCTAACGGCAACGCTCCAAATGTGTCTGGTTGAGACCTCATTGGCTTTGTGATAATGCTTCAGACCTGCCGAGTATGGGTGATGTTTGAAAATTAACAATATACATTTTATTCATTACTGCTCCTTATCTAAGGAACTGAAGGGGGCATGTATGTTAAAAATGAAAACACGCGGTTTGCATAATCACAACATTGAATTTATTTGTGCACTAATTTATAGCATTATTCGCCAACAAGTAGTATGTGTTACCGCCGTTATTGTTGATCCAGCAAATTACTTTCAAACAAGTGGTAAATGATAAGTAGCCGTGCGTCCAGAAGAATAACCATAATCATCCTCCGCTAGCCAAATTTTGTCCCCATACACTAGATTCCAAACTGACCCTATACAATTCATAACTCTTCTTCTTTAAAATTTAAAAGTTTCCCTATGGAAAATAAATCGTATGTCGCGAACCTTACGTAAGCAACTATTCTGCTCCCTCACCCACTGCCTTCTCTTGCGAGGACTGTTCAATAAAGAATGATCATAATTTTTCTTGACAACATGCCTTTACTCATTCTCATAATTTTGATCATCTTTCTCAAAGCAATCCCGGTTTGATGCAATGCACCTGTCCTAGTGTTTTTGGCATGTCCTTCAGGATCGCCTCCGTAACCTCCATCACTGTTTCTGATGATGAAAAATGCTCCCCACAAGTGTTTCTTCCATTTGGAGAAAACGGAAAAGTCGCACCATGCTAAATCTGAACTATAGGAAGAGCGAGGAACACATTTCACGTTCATTTTATCAGATATTCAGCAACAACATTTGCGATGTGCGGCCGTACATTGTCGTGTTGCAGCATCCAGCTAGTTGCACGGAAATGTGGCCTTTTGTGTTGCATGTGGTCTTGCAGAGTTTACAAGACTGTTGCCAGTTACAGTTTTGTGTGTAGGTACTACATGTTCCTTGAATCTCGAAAAATGATATATAACTTTCCTAACAGAAGCAGTCACTTTTGCTTTTTTTCTTTTCTTTTTTTTTCTTTTTTTTCTTTTTTTTTTTTTTTTCCTGATAGTGATAATGGTGTTTTCCACACGGCTTTGCCCTTTGGACCAAATGATGTAGCCACGTTTCATCAGCAGTGATTGCCCATGAAAGTAACTCCGCATCCTCCCGTAACGTCACCGCCACGGGTGACCGAGGTCGTTAAGGCGCGAACTCTTGAGTGGGAGCTATGGGGTTCGAATGCCGCCAAGACCGTCCTCCCAGACTGAGTTTTTTTTTTTTTTTTCAGGTTTTCCTCGGTCTCATAAATGGCAAATGCCGGGGAGGTACCCTAAACTTAGGCCTGGAACGATTCCTTCCTTAAAAATAAATCCTTTCTCAATATATCATTTCATCTCATGTATCATCAGTCCCATCGCCTGTGGTGCCTCTGTAGCAAAAGCGGGTGTTAAACAGAATTCATTCATTCCTGTAACGTCATCTTCGACTGCATTCAACCATGGACAAACATGTCTCGTGATGCAACTTTTCAGTTTCCAACGTATTGGTGGTACCCAGTGAAATTTTCAAATTTTCTGAAACTGCTCCTAACGTTCTTTCATGATCCTCCTTTACAATGACAGCAGCGGTGTTCATTTTTTTTTTTTTTTTTTTTTTTTTTTTCCCGTTAGAACACAAACTGGAGTGCCGGATCCGCCTTCCTTTGAAATTGACTGCCTCCCCTCTATAAATATTTTAAGCCATCTTTGAGCTTTTTTTAAGAATTGTGTTTAACGCCCGTTTTTACTACTGAGGCACACAGGCGGTAGACACTGATGATACACGAGATGAAATATTGGGAAAGGATTTTTTTTAAGGAAGGAGACGTTCCAGGCCTAGTTTGGGGTACCTCCCCGGCATTTGCCATTTATGGGGACTGAGGAACCTGAAAAAAAAAAAAATAAATGAAAAACCTGTCGGGAAGGACGGTCCTGGCGGGATTCGAATCCCAAACGTCCCAATCAGAGTTCGCGCCTTAACGGCCTCGGCCACCCATGGCAGTATCTTTGAGCTGTGCTATAGAATGAACAAACTCCTCATAGGCCTCCTATAGCTTTGCTCAGCTGAAGGTTTGTTGAGACGAAGGAATAAAATGAATGAATTCTGTTTAATGCCCGTTTTTGCTACAGAGGCACCACAGGCGATGGAACTGGCGATGCATGAAATGAAATGGTATATTGGGAAAGGATTTATTTTTAAGGAAGGAAACGTTCAAGGCATTTGTTGAGACGAAAGCAGAATTTAGAGCTGATTGTTGTCACCTCCATTTTGCTGTTGGCAAATCTGAACTTGTCTCAACTTGTACATTTTTCACAGGCGGTAACCGGAAGCGAAAACAGTGAAACTGGTACCACGTGCACGCTACACATTATTTTAACAAATATTGTGAAGTTAAATTTTAACTGGAAAAAGTATGCCTTTAAAAGTTACGATTCTTTATTGAAGAGTCTCCGTACCTGAAGTGACTGATTCTTCTCTCTGGTCACATTGTTAAAGCGTTCCCTGCTCTCAATACTACCACATACAAAATGCATGAAATGCTCTCTTTTTGTACAAGGTACAACATCCAAAATGCCCGAGTTTGTTGCAGGTTAAGTTTATTTGTGAGGATAGATCCCAAGAACATATCCTGAATAAAGCTTTTGCATATGCACAGTAGTGAGAAGCAGTATTCACGTTTTTGTGTTCAGAATAGTTGTGTAAGAAATATAGCTTGGTGACGCATACACGTTTTGAGAATGCTGCTTGCTCCTTAGGTTGTCTTCAAATTTAAATATCTATCACTACGTAAAATCAAAAAACGTTCAACTTTATTCAAACGTGCGATAAGCTCAGACTTGCTCTTTAATGAAACTGCAAATCGTGAACAAGGAATAATACGAGTATTTCTTAATTTGGTTTCTCCCGCATTTTACCTCCGTTCAACAGTTTGGACTATACTTATTGTTGCGTCCATTGTTACGATTCATGATTTTATTGAGAACATTGACATTGGTAGCTAAATTTGGATTATCTCTTTACTGTGTTTGATAGTTAACTTGGCTATCGTAGGTCTACAGAATAAGACCGAACAATGGAGGCAAACCGTCTGTGTGAACATTTATCGGGAAATGTACGGAAACATTGTAACTATAGCTTGATATAGTGTAAAACTACATTGCACGTCTGTGGCATGCCACTTACATGGGAAGTTGGAACTTCTAAATGCTCTCACCCACACGTCGCATCATGAATTGCCATAACTGTTCCCTCTTTTATCCGGAGAGTGATGAAGGATTCACTGACGTCTTCAAGCTCGGCTAACTGGACACCAGACACATGAAAGGTGCACCCAAAGTTACAAGTCAACGGGGTCAAGGTTGGGGTGATCGGACTAGATATGCAACGAGTCCTCCTCGTCCAATCTATCTGCCGGGAACATATCGGTGAACGCAAGAGCTCCATGTAGCCATATGACCCTTTAGCACGAGAGACAGACAAGAAATGCAGATAAGTCTGTCCATTGAGGCGTGGTGGGGAAAAGACTGGCCCAATTAGGTGGTAGCCAAAAATTTACACCCAAACACTGATGCTAAATATGGAAAGATTTAACCGTGCCATGTGGATTCTCTCCGTTATAAGCATTCCACCCTTCCTGGTTTTCTTCTCGTCATTCATTTCCCCTTCATTTGTTCTGCTTTTCGATGCGTATTCAGTTGCTCCAATTAGTGTTTCTGTACATTTCTGGACATATGTGAATATGCACAATTTTTTCGTTTTCCTGTCGAAAACCACTGCGAAGTTTGTTCCCATTGTTCGGCAACATACTATACATACGAACACAGTCCCAGTTCAGTAGATAAAGTAATTAACTGAAAAATTAAAACTGCGATAAGTAGTTGCAGGAGGACAGGGCGCAAGGTCTAAACACAAGCCTAGCTGGTCAGTATAAGCAGGGCTCTTGTAAAAGCGCTCTAACTTGGAGGAGCTAGCTGAACCTGGTATTAAAGTAGGTGTACGATGTAAGCTCTCAGAAGCATGGCGACATTCAAGATGACCTGTAAAGAAATAATTCTCGACGGTGCAAACAAATAGAAGAATAAGGAGAACAGAAAAAAATATCTAAAAAAAATTAGTTGTATATGTGCGAGGGGGGTAGATTCAGAGGAGATTGCCGGGGAGGTTCCCTAAACTTAGGCCTGGAACGTTTCCTTCCTTAAAAAATCCTCTCCAATATACCATTTCATCTCGTGTATCATCAGTGTTGTCCGTCTTGGTAACCATATTGGTAACCATATTGCCTTCTAAATCCAAGGTCGCGAGTTCTAACCCGGCCAAAAAATCGTGAGTATGGCTTCCTTCGAAAGGGAAGTAAAGCCGTGGGTCCCGTGTTGTACATTTACGGCACAATAAAGAACCTGAAGCCTGAAAGAAGAGGCCTCTGAGCAAAATTTGTCGTCCGTTTCACGCCCTGAATAGAATGGGACGCTGATGACCTGAGATGTTAAAGAACGTCCTTAAATAAATAAAGAATCACCAGTGTTCATCGCCTCTGATGCCTCAGTAGTAAAAACAGGCGTTAAACACTACTCAAAAAAAAAATATTGCATGTTTGGAAGTCGAACTATTCCCAAGTACACACTATCATCTGATCAAACATCAGACAACTTGGTGTTCTGGGAATGTTTTTATTATGATGATGGTTCTTGGTGTCGTTTGAAGGGATGATAAAAAGTGTTTACTGATATGCAAAGATGAATGTTGCGTAAGTTACAAAAAGTCCCAAAGAAGTGCCTTTTTCAGCGGAAATGTGCAGGATTCTTCCAAGAAAGAGTATGAGATTCAAGTACTGGGTTGCTTAGCAAACTCACCCGGCAGGAATCGCATTGAGAATTTATGAGCCGTTTATAGATGCAGGCTCGGAAAAATCGATTGCTCTACTAAAGAGAAACTTGTTTGTAATTTAATTCGTGTCGAAGAAATTGAAGAGAAAATGCCAGGTGTTGATGGATCAATGCCTAGACGGACACAGTAGCGTATTAAGGCTAGATAAAGGCATAAACATATTAAATAAAAATGAATCTTAAAAAATGTAATATTTTGACGTTACAATTTGCTTAAATATATCTCTCTCCACTTTAATTTTTATCGAGACAAATGGAAAGCACACTTTAAGATAAAAATAATAGTCTTGACTATTCAAGCCTGAATATATCTTAAGTGTACTTGTTCTCTAAACTAGTCCCGTTAATAGTACCACTATCATTCACTTGAAATGTAGTGAGCGAAAACAAATCCATCCTATTTTGAATCCAATTTACGGAGTACCACCATTACCCAAGTTGGAGTAGCTCTGGTGAAAGCCGTGTATTTTATGCTACATCATAATGCTTTTCAATAAGTTCTTTGATTACATAATTTTATTTTATCTGTGCTTTTTTTTCTTAAGAAATTAACATTTACAGTTTTTTTTTCCTCCAGAACGTCCTTGTCTGTATTATTTATTGTACAAATACGAATCTTGTGTACATAATGCTGTACAAAAATATTGAATTATTTGGTATTTATAAGATTTTCTAAAAGCAGTATATCTTGCACATTAATAAGATTTATGTTGTTTCACACTAAACATTCAACAATTGCTCGAGTTTTTTGGACTCGCTGTGAGCCCCACAAAAAGCTGAGCAAGGGTGTTTGTGACTGACGCTATAACTTTATAATTATGAGGTATCCAACTTGCATGTAATGTAAATCTTGCAGATCAACGTCATTATTGTACAGGGCGTCTGAAGATTCATGCACAATGTCGTGATTTTATTTCGATATGTAACCCGGTGAAATCAATTCCTGTTTCGGCCTTGTTGGAGACGACTTCTACTTGTATTTATGGCACGTGAAATGCAGTATTTGGCCTGCATAGATGAGCTTTTTCACTTTATGTGGAGATGTTTTAAGGTAGAAACAAGTAATTCTAATTGCTAAAATCTGACATTAGCATTTTGTTATTAAATGTGTAACTTGCAAGGCAAAAAGTTGGTTCTGTTGAAATGGGATCAATATAAATTAATGAAGTTCAATCATATAGCTCATAAATTGAGATGTGTGTATATGTTTATTAACTGCGGTTGAACTTACACCCGGTGGCAGTAAATAATAATGAAAATACAATGACTATTTACAGCAAAATACTCCAAAAACTAAATTAAATACAAACCTAATATTAAATAAATAAATCTAATTAAAATCTATGTAGAATTAGTGTTATACATAATTTCCATGTTAATTAACGTAATTAAATGCATTACACCTACCCAAAACATGCCAATCTATTTAGCTATGCATCAACTTAGTTACATACGTCAAACTAATGTAATACATGTCAACTTAATTTTACACATATTAAATTAATTAAATAAATTTTATCCAACTAAAATGATGTTGGTGTAGTTAAATGCACATCAACCTAGTTAAATAATTGGATTTAAAGAAAGCACCTGTTTATCATAAGTAAAACACATTTTTAATTAAAATTTAGGGTATATTTCGAGAAAACATGCCAGATAAGAGAAAGTAGTAAAATGGCGGCCAGTTTATCATATGCGATCCCAAAATATTGAGCCTTTATTTTATTAGTGCCCCAGACTTCCTTAAATAATACCTTCCGATCAGTTTGTTTTCCCCCGAAGCATTATGCCAGGCGACCGCGCCGCTCGTTAGCAGGCCAGCCAGGTTTCAGTGATTAGTGCGAGGGTAAAACAATAAAACAAACCAACCTTACAACAATACACAAGCCAATTTAAGATGCTCATTACGTACCAAATTATCAAATGAAATGTTGAAAGTTCCCGCCTTCATTCTCCACACATTTTCGGCATCTTTAGAAAATTATTCATCACTAGCTGTAGTTCATTTTGAGAAATACGGACAACTTCCTGAGGAATGTTATCTTTTCAATTCTTGTATGTTGAGGGCTGGTCTTGTACTTTGTCTTGTATACGGCATTTTTTAATTTACCCCAAAGATAGTAACAGCAGGTTATTAAATTTAGAAATATTTCGCACGAACCTATATGAAATTCCAATTCGTTGTGTAAGATGGGAAAGAGATTTTCTGGGGGAATTTTGTAAACGATTATCAATTTCATGAAATTTTTTTTGTTTCTTAGGCTGAGCATTTCTAGTTTCTTGAAATGTATTATACAAATTATGGATATTTTACGATCTGGAGCGTCTACACCGTGGAATCTTACTTGAAACAGCCTTCGAACTTGACGAGCTGACTGAGCTAACACATATGAATCGCACATAAATACATCTGTGTAGTTGGGAACACATGAGGCATAATATCCTTTATGTATACTGTCGCATTAAGAAACGAACATAGCACACAACCGGGAATACCCGTGCTATGACTGTGACAGCAAGTAAGCAAGCAGAGTTGCTATCATCTCTACGACGCGGCATACAAGTGGGTGCTCGCTCATAGGAAAAACCCCTCGCCGCTGGAAAAAGCATCACTGATCGCACTGTATTTGGGATTAGTATGGAACTTCATATGTAAATTAAAACTCTTTGCCTTTTCATTTTCCACTCAGGTGTGGCATTTAAAATGTCACATTCTCTTTCTCTCACATAATTCGACTTCTGCTTCGGTGTTTTTCTCCGACGGAAATGGACTAGGTTCCTTCTGTGTCTCCACGTTTACTTTTCTTAGAATCTTCTCTTTTTTTTTATTTCCCTAACTTTTCGCATTGTTTCTTTTCTTTTCTCCTAATACTGCCGTAATTGTTGATGCGAAATCTGCGAAATCTGTTTAACTCTTCCTTTCCTGTTGCCTGACAAACGAAATAAGCGAAATAGTTTTAATTTAGACAAATAGGAATAAAGAAATTAAAAATAGGGGTCTTTCTATTTTGGGCAGGATGGTTTCTGAGAATTTGTGAAGTGTTTTCATTCTGAATATTGAAATTATTAATACAATGAAAGTCGAACAGGTTCAATAGTAATTGGCACAGAAAAGGGATGCAGAATATTTTCAGGAACAAAGTGTTTATCTGAAAATACATTTACATTCAAGTTGAATGCTGGTAACTTTGACTCCCTTTAGAAATGTGAGTTTTTTTTTTGTTTGTTTGTTTGTTTTTTTTTTTTTTTTTTTTTGAGTACGCCTTATTAAAAAGCCCCTGAATTTATCAGAGTGAGCATCAAATCACTCTGATAAAAGTGACCCAAAATACAAGGGTTGGAGTTTATGGAAAGTATGTGGTGGTATAGTATAAGGTGAATATTTTATTGTTTTTTGTAGAACGCGTGGGCCTGGAGAAAGCATTGCCTGCTATGATTAACCAACTACAAGAAGACGGAATTATCCCTCTCAGGTTTTGCGCTCCAACCAGACCACGAAAATGGTTCATTTGTCCACCCTGCTTTGCAGTACTTAAAGCAGTGTGAGACCGAACAACGGGGACAAACTTCAAGAGGCAATTTCTGACAGGGAGACTAACAAAACAGTCGGGGATCGCATGCTGGAGCTTGTCTCCGTAGCATGGCCTCGTCTTGTGTATGACAAAAGATACTTTGTGACTGAAATCAAGATGCGGACTCGTGAGCGAGCGATCTGAAGTTCCCCTCAGGACTGTCCTCCCTGACTTAAGTTTTTTTTCGAAGTTTTTCTCAGTCCTCATTAATGGAAAATGCTGAGTAGGTACCCTAAACTTACGTCTAGAGACTTCCTTTATTAAAAAATCCTTTCTCAATATACCATTTCATCTCGTGCATCATCAGTGCCCACAGTCTGTGATGTCTCAGCTGTAAAAAAAATAAATAAATAAATAAAAGCGTTAAACACCATTTAAAAATATCTGTGCCTAGGTAAAATAAAATTGGGCGGAACGAAATTGCCGCCCCCCCCCCCCCGCCCCTGCCCCGTTCTCAACTGTTAAATGAACCAACCAGCTGTATCTGGCCTATAGTTGCAATAACTGATATTGGATCTTGAAAGGACTCTTTCTCGCTCATATTATAGATCTGTGATGGTGAAATTTTGTTTTTCCATGTATCTTTCCAGATTTTTAAAAAATGGGCAACTTGAATTTTTGAAAAGTCCACGATACTAGTGCCCTCCGGTTTCCTAACATTTATGGAAGCATTTCACCTAACTCATCTCTTTGTGCACTCTACTTTCTGTATGTAACGCCTGTTTCGAAAAGGTATTTTAAAAAATTATACGGATGCATACCATAGAACTGTTAGCAGGAAGTTTGGCATGGTGTGAGAATATCGCGCCACGTCCTAGCTTGCAACCGCGAGAAATTTGTTTTGAAAATGTTTCTTGTAGCGAACTAAAGGGTATTCCAAATAGTTTCGCTACAAGTGTAATCTAATTTCCTTTTTTAACACCTGCAGTAACTCATAATGACATGTGTCTCTCAGGCTATCTTACGGGACATTTAAAATGAAATAGAAATAAATTTCTTTAAATGGAGTGAAGTTGTGTAATTTCTGTGAATAATCAATGAATAATTTCATTTCCTGATTACTGGTCACATTGCAGGCAAAAGCGGTTAATCTCTTTTGTAAACCATCTAGCCACGAGCTAATCAATATTTATGCAAAAATATTGACTGAAATTTATATTAATCCCGTAGTGGAAAATAATTACCTATTTCATTTATTCGAAGTAAAAGATTATTAGTAGATAGAAGCATAACCGTTACCCAAGCATTTGGTATATGCACCGAAAGTGAATGCTCTTATTTCCTAAAAGAATTGCAAGAGCCAGTCCTGCGCTATTTTGAAATTGATATTGCTTTGGGAAGTAGTCTTTTTTTTTTTATTTATTTATTTATGGACGCTCTTTAACATCTCAGGTCATCAGCGTCCCCTTCCGAAGGAAGCCATACTTAGGATTTTTACGCCCGAAAAAATCCATCGGTCCTGGCCGGGTTCAAACCCGCGATTTGGGTTTAGAAGGCAAGTATGGTAACCACTACACCACCAGGACCGACCTGAAGTAGTCGCAAGAATGTTTTTAATGTTAGAAACATCTCGCTAATTCAATTGAACTTTGGGTTTCTGTAAATGTGTTCGTTATGAACATGTTACCATAACATTCTTGCGCAAAACAAATTAAGCATTCCGTAGTGATGTGAAACTGTATTCTCTCTCAGAGATATAAAAAGGAGAACGGGATGTCCTTTAGAAATGCTGCTGTTGTCAGAACTCGCTAATAATAGCCGCAAGAATTGTTTATTTTTAAAAAATCTCAGAATGTAACACGGGTTTTTTTTCTCAAAAGTAAATTCATTCTCATTATATAAAAATTCTGTGTAACTTAGGAAAATCCTTGCAAAAAAAAAAAAAAATACATCCTCTTTTAGTAAAGCGCTTCTTAAACCTGAAGTGGCATGGTAGTGCAGTGGTTACCATACTTCCCTCCTAAACCCAACATCGCGATGGATTTTTTTTGGGCGTAAAAATTCAAACTGTGGCTTCCTACGAAAGGAAAGTATAGCCGTGTTTCGTAAATTTACGGCACGTAAAAAGAACTTCAAGCCTGAAAGGAGAGAGGCCTCTGAGCAAAATTTATCATAATTGAATGGGACGGTGATTACATGAGATGTTAAAGAGCGTCCGTAAATAAATCAAATAAACAACTTAACCCTGAAATGGAATCGTACAGTTTCTGGGACGTAAGAGAAAACACGGGGCATTCATTACCCTACAACAAATGCAACGATTTCAGCTTTATTCATATGAATCACATTTATAAATATTACTTTACAAAATAAAAAGAAATCCAAATTTTTTAAGTTAGAGATAGAAAAACGGAACTTTCAATTATTATTAATGTGACACATACTGTTCTCACATGCATTTCGTTCACATTCTGAAATGAAACTTTTAGTTATTATTATACCTTCCATAGCATGTCAGTGCAACCTGTTGGAACTGATTGCTTTTCTAAACGCCCAAGTACAGTGTGTCCGTAAAGTCATGGTGCAGATTAGAACAGTCTTAAAAGCAACGAACCAGGATGGAAATGTGAAACCTTTACCAAATGAAAGAAAAATTTCTATCTGTTCAGTGCAGTTCGGTGTGGTTTCCGTTTGTTGCCCTACACGCATCTAAATCATATTCTAATTCATTACACACATGACTAAGGACATGGGTGTAACAGCGAATAGCGTCTATGATTCTCTCTTTTAATTGATCAATAACGTTGATACGAACGCTGTCCAGACATTGCTTGACATAGTCCCTCAAGTAAAAGTAAAAGTCTAAAGGTATTAGGTGACCATGCCTTCCATCCACCTCTGGAGAAATGTTGTTTCCAGAAATTCGCGTAGTGTGGAAGAGCAATATCTTTTTGAAAGAGACATCGTTGCCTTCGTCTTGAATTTGTGTCAATATGTCAAGAGATGTACTTGTTTGACTTCACTGTCTGCTCCGTAAAGAAATATGATTCTATAGTTTATCATGAGTAAGGGCACGCCAGACGTTCACCTTAGGAGCGTCACGTTCATATTTAATGTAGGCATGAGGATTTTTATAAGCCCACATCCTAAAGATATGGCGATAAACATGACCACACACATAGAATTTGGCTTCATCACTTTTAAGTGTTTAACGCCCGTTTTAACAACTCAGGCATCACAGACGGCGGACACTGATGATACATGCGATTAAACGATAAACTGGGAAAGGATTTTTTTAAGGAAGGAAGCATTTCAGACCTACGTTTAGAGTACCTCCCCGACATTGGCCATTTATGATTACTGAGGAAAACCTGGAGAAAAACTCGGTCAGGGAGGACGGTCCTGGTGGGAATTGAACCCCAGACATCCTGCTCACAAGTCCGCGCCATAACGACTCGACCACCAGTGACGGCAGGCCTCATCACTAACACAGTCTTTTGTAAGAATTATTCATCAAGCATCTGTACAGCAAACTCGTACCATTTGTGTTTATCAGTTGGGATAGCGGTAACAACTACAGTTTGTAACCCGTAAATTGGAAATGTTTCTTTAAAACTTTGACCTGTAGTCTACATCAGGCCTAAATTTCGAGCACAAGTACTCGCAGACTTCTTGGTGCTCCTTAGGTGCTATCCCTTACAGCTTGAACAGAGTGGTCACTAACTGAAGGCCTACTTGAACGTCTTTGGTCCATCAAGCTGCCACTTTTCTTCAGCTGCTTATCCCATCGGTGAATGTTATTCCATTGACACGCGGGGATATTCACGACGAACACGTGTCACTAATTCGAATTTTGCAAGCCACGGGACGCGTTGAACTTTTCCTGTGAACCATCCACATCTTGACTAAATGGCGTGATTCGCTTCACTGTTGTGTTGCGTTATTACCTGCGCGCGCACAAAACTGAAATTTATGCTTCAGAAACTTTTTGGCTTACTCTTCAATGTATCGTAGGTTTTATCCTTTGATTTCGTTTCGTTTATCCATTATAAGTGTTCAAAACTGCACCATGACTTTACGGACACACTGTGTATGAATAAGCCCACAAATAACATCATTATATCTTCGGTCAACTTCAAATTTAGCCCGCCGAGTTAGAATTTCCTTCTTAAGCTGGGTTTCGAATGAGGCATATAACCGTTCTTTTCCTTTAATGTGCATAGTGTTGGATCAAGTATGCAATCATTCCGCATTCTGGAAGCCAAGGTTTCTGTAACTGCTATGTTCGTTCTTTTTCTAAGGTGGTCGCTTGTTTCACCTCCATCACAGCTTGGACCGGTGTCACTTTCAGTGAAAAATACATTTTCTACCTCACCGTCAGTCACCTGTTTTTCTTCATCACTACGGTGGAGTAACTTATCATCAAAGCTGGCCTCCTCTACTGATTTCATAAACTCTTCCATAATCATATCAGTCTTTACCAGCAGTAACCTGCAATTAAGAAATAATCGCAGCAAATTATTCATATATTCATGAGACACAAAAAGTTACAAAAAAATTCCAATAATTACTGACAATAATGCTAGTAAACGGAAACGTGGGATACTGGATGCTCCAAAGTGACGGTAGATCTTGTCATAACTGAATGCTTACCACCTTGAAACAAAAATCACTGGATATGGCGGGAACAAGTCGCGCGAACATATTACTGCCCCTTGTTCCCATTCCAAACTTTAAACTTTGCATTCATAAAAGTATTTTCATGTCTGAATTTAAATCCAGGGAACCGTCATTCGCCTTTATAAATAAAAAAGGGAGCATATAAGACTGCTCAATTGTTTTAAATAAATGTCATTTGTTACAGCGTTCGTGACTGTCTAAAGATATTTGAATATCAACTTCATAACTCCCCGGCTGTTTTTTTAGGTGGGGTGTTGGCGGGAAAAAGAACATGTCAATAAATTCAGTTTTGCAGCAATTTTGAATTCGTTAATTTTTCAAAAATACTTTTAACGAATTAGCTACAGAAATCAAAATGCGCAGATCAAAGCCTGACTTAAGTGATTTTTAAGTAATATGTTTTATCCGCCGATCCTAAATGTATCTTTTCAGTAACTCAGTATTTCTAATGTGAAGTGCACAACGTTTTCAGCGTATGAACGGACTGCTCTTACAGTTAACTAGCATAGTACATAATAGATGTTGTCTAGAAGTACTTCTCTTCGGAATACTGTTAGTTTCCACTTAATCCAATTTCTTTCGAAATTGTACCAAATGTTAATGAAATTCCCATTGCGGGTTTCATTTTTAAATAATCTCATTAACAAGCGTCGGTTCTGAAACAATGCAAAAGCTTAAATCATGTTGTTTGACTGGTTTTCCTCAACCCATTGGGAAAGTTTTACGACCCTTGGTCGCCACAACTACTGCCATGCAAATCCAGACAGTGGTACATTGCACTAAAAACGTTGTTAATAAAAGAATTTCAAGTAATGAAGGAAAAAAAAAAAAACCTTTCTCACCAATTTCGCGAATAGATGTATAAATCACTTTGACTGACTTTGTTAAAACAGTGTTAATGAGTTGTCGAATTCAAAACATAAACTACACACCTTTACAATAATGACAAGTCTCCAGGAGAATGTAGATATATTTCTCATTACTTATGCTTCTCCCAAGCTTTTACAACTGAAATTCAAACTTACTCCTGTTTGACCATAAATTAATTCAAATTATGATAGGACGGAACACAGCAATTTGTCATATTTTCTATCATCCTACTTCACCATTTAAACTATAAATGGAAACAAGCAATTTTTAAGTTTGTAGAAAGAAGCAAAAATATGTTTTCCTTTTAAGCGTCAAGTGGCCCAATTAATGGTATACCATAAAAAGCAGAAGGCGGCATGTCTCTCTACTAAAACGTCAAAGTTCATTCCTGTTATCTCGTAACCATTATTAGATTTCAAAAGACCTGCCTCGCATTATTACGGATAAATATAGCGAACACTCATTCAAATGACTGTTCTTGATAAAACATTTTGTTTTTAGCTATCTAAACCAGTTCAGACAAAAAGGTCATAAGTGAGAAATAAGCCCAAAATCCATCAAATGTTGGAAGATACGTTTTATTATGTACACGGAATGAACATGCCTAGCAAATTGAGGCTAATTGGATTCATAATTGTAAATACTTACGCATTTTGATGCATAGAAAACATAAAGCTATGGAGACATGAATGTTTTTAAAAAATCTGGTCAATGATGTTATAATTTTTGAGAATATAATAGAATTAAGCTATGTCTCAAGTTCACGCTGCCTATGAAGCTATAATCTCTCTAACCTTCCTGTACATATGAACACGCGAGTTGAAATGCTTATGCAGCACGCGTGTCAAGAAAATTAGCGTCAAAATGCTAGTTACATACAGCAAATTCTACTTAGAATTCCAGTTGAGAATCTTACGACAGAAGTATGCAATTGCTGCACTTGTACGAAGGTGTGTGTATTATACTTCCTTCTAGAATGTCTTCCAGAACTGTCCCTTGCAGAAAAAGATAGTACATCAATTTTTTATTTTGTAGTTTCGCACAATAAAGAATTACTAACATCCGAGTCAAAAAGTCGCATTCCAAAATCTCAAAATGGCCCAGTATTCAGATCAATCTTTTAAGCAGTTTTTAAAACAGTTCTGCACTCTCGGAATGAACATCAGTTTGGCGATTGTTAGAAAGTGCTGTACCAATGCTGATCTTGAATAACCGCCTTGCAAAAGGATGTGAGAAGAGTTCACAAATCACTCTAGGTGCAGTCCGGTCAATTTAAGAGATCGTTGTTTATTTGGTTTATTTACGGACGCTCTTTAACATCTCAGTTCATCAGCGTCCCATTCAAACCAGGGCTTGAAACGACCGACAAATTTTGCTCAGAGGCCTCTCTTTCAGGCTTGAGGTTCTTTTATGTGCAGTAAATCTGCGACACGGGACCCACGGCTTTACTTCCCTCCTGAAATACTTAGGATTTTTACGCCAAAAGAATCCATCCATCCTGGCCGAGATTGAATCCGCGATCTTGGGTCTACGATGGTTACCACGAGACCCCCAGGACCGACTCCAAGAGATTTGAACCCGGAACTTACCGAATGCTAGTCGTAAGCTTTACCGCTCGGTTCGTTCTAAATGTTTGCAAGTGTTGTTAGCGCTGACTGATAAATTTTACGTATTAGTTATTTTAGCTAAGAATATATTTTTTTTAAAAATGTAACAAACTAGGAAGTTTGCTATTAGTTTTTCAAGAACTTTTTATAAAAAGTTAGGCGATTTATTGTATATATTGTTCTTCTCGTACATTCAGTAGGAGAAGAACAGTTCATGAATCACAGCCATTTTAAAGTGGTATGGAACTTATTTCCAACTTTCGTGTTCGTCCATCCAGCAGTTGCAGTAACACAGCCTGTGCTCGAACTGGAAAGCGATGTGTGTTGTGCTGTTTCACTCCTGTGAATCGTATAGATCAACATATTGTTTGTTGCAACTCTTAATTTAAAAATAGGATCAATGCCAGGCACGAGAATGTATCGGAAGACTTGGCGCTTGATGGTCTATTAGAATGATATCCGCAAAAATCTCTCATATGTTAGACCGTCACTTGGTGTATTTAAGTGACCTGAATGTCCATGAAACCATTAATACTAACTTGCACATAGGTTTAATTTTGGAAGTTTTTCTCGCTCTTTACTGAAGAAAGAATATATGTTAAAACGTATAGAGTTTGAAGTTCATTGCATGATTGCTGCATCGTGTTGAGAGTAATTAGTGTAGTGAAAGTTTTTGGCTTGCTTGACATCGAACATTTTTAATTGTAAAATTATTTGAACAGCTAAGTCTTGTTGGTCCACCCGATTTATTCTTGATTCATAAAAATGAGTGTCTTGTGTCGTTTTAGCGGTCACGCGAGGACACCAGTGAAGTATTGTACTCTGTAGTTTTTGAGAAAAGCTACATTGTATACAGTAAAGTGTTAAGTTGTTTATAACAATATGCACGTTTAAACGTAATAGATAAAAGAGGCTAATTTTTCTTAAAAAAAAAAAAAACATCAATGAACCAATTTCTGTACATTTAATACTAAAATATGATTTACGAAGGTAATTTAAAGAAATATGGCATTTTGTAACAACATATGTTAATGCCCCCTTAAGGCAAGTTGTGATCCAGCGTTAAACTGGAGGGAAAAAAAAGAAGAAGATTCGGTTACATAATATATAGTGTGAGTACTCTTGCGCTGCTTCAAAATGATGTACTACAGAGCTCTCGTTTGGACGCGTGGCCGGCTTACGGGGATTTGTTTGGCACCGAGAAACATGCTATTTGCCGGCGGAGTCGGACATTCGTAGCCCCATAAATTCAAGCGCATAGATTTCTGTATGCATTCACACCACACCAAGCACCAATTTTTGGCCATAAAATGGCATTTCGGTATATATTATTTTGTGTCGCTACATGGCCATGTAAATAAAACATGCTTCGTCCTTAAAAAAATTAAACGCGAGTCAGTAGAGCGAACTTTAACATTATCCAACATCTAATTTCAGAATTTAACTCTACTCATTTCGCGTGGATGCAATTTCTGAACTACAGTTATATTACAGGGTTTTAGTTTTAAAAGTTTTTTGGCATTCCAAGTCGAGGTTTGCGAAATTCCTGACTCCTGTGCAAGCTTTCTCAGAGATTTCTTTGGACATCGTTCTAACTTTTCTTCGATGTTATCGAATTTTTCCTCTGTAAGAACACGGCGTTTTTCTTTCTGTTTGTTATCCAGAATAGATCCCGTTTCCCGAAATGTATTCACAAAATTACGAATGTTTCTCCGTGAGGCGCACGAACAGCAGGGAATGTGTCTATAAATCGCCGTCTCACTTTTCTACAAGAGTTTGTTGCCACATAGGAATCATACATGAATATTCTGTATGCTAAAGAATACGAACTTTTTGTAATTTTAACAGCACTAGCCTACTATGACATGAAACACGTAGTCTCACGCCTGTACAGCCAAAGACTTCGCGTCAACTGATTAACCGGCACACGGAGAGATGGGAAAGTGCAGGAGAGTGGGACAAAACGTGCAGGCATATCCCCGTTTAGCCGGTCACGCGTCCAAATGAAGGCTCCGCATTATATGAAAGTGTGGCCGTAATTTACGAAGCTTATGTCTTGCTATACTGTCCCAATTCTAGTCGTTAGCTAATTTGCACTTTTCACAGATAAAAGAATAGAAGAAAAATATGAAGTTTTTCCTATCCACCCACCAACAAAGCTCACATTTGTGTGTTGGTCAAAGTCATTTTTGCACCGTGTCTGTCTGCAGTCGTGATTGTATATATGTATTGAAATGCATGACTTCATATAAATCCATTCTACCTGCATGTTATGCCGGGTGTCTGGTTCTCGCAGCGACGATTGCGTTAGCTTGCTCTGAAATCAGGGAGCAGCCAGATGCACAGAGCGGCTTCTCTAGGAGATTGCTGTTTGCGCTGCTCCCAAAGTTTTCATCGTTAATTATCATACTTTGTATCTTGTGCGTGATGTTGTATTTGTGGTTTCTGTAGGGGACGCGGTGCAATATCTCGGTGAGCTTGTGAAGTATTTTGATCCGTGGAGGTGAAAGGAAGCCGTAGGAGGGGACTGTTGCCCGTAAGAGCCATAGTATGTGTGCATACCTGAAATATCACATTTGCCTCCATTTCTATACGACTAATTGTTGCTGCGTTACAATGCTACAGTGATATGAAACGGTATATTAATAGCAACGCAGTCATATATATTAAATATGTGAAAACTTGCATTCATTGCAATGTCAAACATTGTTATATCTGAAGTAATAATGCTTTCGTGCAGACATTCTCCATCAGTGAAAATTACTTGTTTCGTTAGTAGCAAGCCGTTGCTGAAAGGCTAGTGAAGTTTCGTGTGAATTCTGAACTAGTTGCTCTGTTTTATTTTGTGTTAATTGAATGTAAAGAAAGTGAACTCTATACACAGATTACATTCTAGGCCTTTTTATTTCAAGCCATTGAAGAGAAAGTCGAAATGAAAATACTGGGCAAATCAACTTACGAAGAATGTTGAATTCATGACACTTTTTATTCCCCTCGCGAACAAGGAACAACACGAAAAATCTAAGATATACGATTGAAAATTATTTTAATGGCGTAAATCCCGATTTTACTACTGAGGCACCACAGACGGTGGACACATGATATATGAGCTGAAATGATGAATTGGGAAAGAATTTTTTAAGGAAGGAGAAGCTCCAGACCTAAGCTTAAGATGTCTTCTTGGCATTTGCCATTTATGAGGACTGAGGAAAACGTGGAAAAACCCTGTCGGGGAGGTCGGTTCTGGCAGGTTTCGAACCCTAGACCTGCTCACGAGTCCGCTCCTTAACGATCTCGGTCACGCGTGGCGGTTTGAAAGTGTATGACATGTACTTTGGAATGAAGCCATCAGATGGTGTATGTGAGCGGAGTTGCGTGTGTCGATTCAGTTGGTGAGTGACAGTGGCGCATGAACCAGAACTGCAGCAGCAGTCCAGTGAATGGAATTGCCCTTTTCACCTACGCATGTTGTTCACTCTTCCTGAACACTGTCACTCAGCAACTGAACTTGGGCGTGCTGAGACAATCTCATCATCCGGGGCTTCATTCCAAAGTGCATTCCATACACTTTCAATCTGTATTTTAGATTTTTAGTGTTGTACCTTGTTCGTGAGAAAAAATAAGTTGCCATGACATGACTTAAGTCATAATATTAAAGATCAAAACATCAAAAGCAACACAAATGAAATTCTAAATAACAGTGCCAATGGCAACATGTGAAAGTGAAAATTGGACTATGAATTCAAAAGAATAGAACCCGCAGAGATGAGATTTTTAAGAGCAGTAGCTGGTTTTACCCCCGCAGATGAACAAAAAATGGCGAATCCCGAAAACATTTAAATATATATATAATCTAAATTAAAAAATAATGAAATAAAAATAATTGGTACCAGCATATACAAGAAGAATGAAAGAGAAACGGATACCTAAATTTTACTAAATCATATATCCATAACTTAGTAGGAAGACCAAGAACAAAATGGAGTGATAGGTTTGAGGACGGAACAGGTCGACAACAGGCTTATACTTTGTGGAAGAAGAAGACAGACTTATCCCTCGTAATTTGAGTAATCTTCGTAATTGTGATTTTAAAACATACGAAGTATGATAGACTTCATCCTGTAGATTCCAGACTTAGATATAAAGGGCATAAAAAAACTATAAGAATGCTTCTTTTTTAAACAGATGCGTTACTACGATATTTTTATTAAATCCTCTTTCCTTGTGTACATGAGTGATAATTGTGATTGTTACGATTCTAGAAACTCGGGATCTATATTCAACAGTAGCAGTTGTAAAGTTTATGCCGACGCTGCATAACAAAAGAGTCATGGACGTCCCCTTACAACCACAAGAATCCTTCTGTCCATTTTGCGGAGCCGTGTAATGCCTTTTAATCGTTTGCATACGTTTTAGAGGAGTCGCAAGCAATTGTAACATGAAACTTTTGGGGCAAAGTTTGAATATGAGGTTTATAAAGTTCACTTATTAGCCCCGTTTATGAATTCTGATGGCGTGGAGTTGTCTGTTCTTTGAAATGGTGCCAGTTCTTAATTGATCCACAAATTTTAAAAGCATAGTTGATGTATTTCTACGTCATTTAGCGTCTTATTCTTTGTATATCTTTCAGGAGAGTTCATCATTAATGTCACATGTATAAACTAGCACTATCTCTGATAACCAGTATTTTAAACAAGTATGAAAAAAATTTAATAGAGCCATCCTGTGAAAGTATAAAACATTCCACGTTTGTGGTTCCTATACTTCGGTCATTAATTTTGTTCTTGCAAAACAGCGTGTATGTGAAATGGTAGACAATAACTGTTTACCTAGTGTCATTAAAGAAAAACTACATGCATATAATTCTATAGATGAGTTAATTAGAAGAAGCTTCTGTTTATAAACGGTGTCACTATGTATGGGGCTTAGGAACACTAGTTATATCGAAGTTCTTAATAAAACAAACAATATCTAGTATCTTCATGAACAGAGGTAAAGAAATCCAGTCAGTTTGAAATGAATGTTTTAAAGGGAACCGAATTGAAAAAACCAGAAATTCCATATTTCTTGACAAATTCACTTTGTTTAAAATATATTAATAACAGCTAATAAAAATAATCCATCGAATATAAAAATATATTTTGTGACACTTTGCGTCTGATAATAAATTGATACCTGCGGTGCAGTCTTAAAAAGTTTGGCAAAAAAAAAAAAAAAACTGCAGAGTTGTGCTCCATTCGCATTTTAGAGATAGCAATTTAGATATAAATGGAAACACACAAGCAAATATGTTTTTTCTTGAACTAGTTACGTTTTCTTGTGAATATTTTTATTTATCGCTGCCTCAAGGACCTCTGTTGAAATGTTCAAGTTAATTGATGAAATTTGGCGCCCCAAGGAGCAATTTGAATTTCCATGTGTGCAAGAAAAAGCACTTTTCAGAAAAAATGTTTTTAATATCCAAGAGATTATCTTTATCTGTGCTTAGTGGCATATAAACAGTCACATGACAGCCTTTTAAAGTAACAGTAGGATAAGATTGCTTTGCATATGCAATTAAAAGAAATAAATTTGATTAATCTGAAAAAAAAACATCTGTTTTTAGGTCATATCTGACATTTTTCACAGATCGGTCCCCCCAAATTGATAGCAGCTCTCTTTGTGTGTGTAAACATTAGTCCTTTGTGGTGTGAGCAAATTTTATAGATAAATGTTTTCCGTGCATGGTTGAAGCAAGAGAGAACGTTTTGCACAGAAAATTTATTTTGTAAATGAGTCTTTAAATACAGTTCTGTTATGTCCTTGTGACATTATACCCGAAAACTTTTGTAATCGTCAACTTCCAAAGCCCTTCTTTTCATTCTGACTAATGTATTAACAGACTATCGGAAACTGTATTTAGTACATAGTAAATAATCGGGAGTAGGATAAGCGGTAGTTTCCGTTGCTGCTCGAGAACCCTCCGTGTGTACAAACAAAATCTTTGCTCACGGTTTCCTCTCGGCGAGGGGTTGTACGCGTGCGCAGATGGTCGGGGTTGGAACGGCGCAGCTTGCCGCAGTCCGCCAGTCAGTCAGCACTCGACCGGCCGGACCGACGTCATGGTCACACGCACCAGCGCCACGTTGCCGCAGCACGAAGGTTCCTCCGCGACAAACTCGGATCGGTGAGACCACGCCCCCTGCCTTCTGGCAGGACTCGAAGACACGCTGGCGCCCACTACGACCGCCGCGGCCGGCCCGGTGGCGGCCACTGCGGCAGCCTTCTCGCAGTCCCTCTCGTTGTCGTTATCCCCACCCACTCATCGGCGCCGCGGGATGCCAGCCTACAGGGGCGCCTACCTCAGCCTGTAAGTGTCTTCAAATGAGGGCCGTATTAGTTTAAGCATGGCACGAGTTCCTTAGGGGGCTGTTTGTTTTCCCTTCACCTTATTACTCCAATCTTCTCTTACAAATATAAGCAATTTATGCTAGTATCTTGAAGTTTAAACTACCGAAAATGATGACGAATTGATTTCTGGTATTGATAAGTTCAAACCAAACGTCCAGTGCTGTCGCTCAGGTGGCAAGTTTCCCACCAAGCGGCCGCCGTTTCCACTCGTGCTGGATCGAATTGCTTCTGTAAAGCTATTCTGGTGTTACAAAAGCAAATTCCAAGCATTTTTAAGTGGCAACACACTCCGTCTTTTATTCATTCATTAGTATAGCGATAAAATGTATGACAGAAATAGACTGTGTAATAATAGAAAGTTTTTAATAAAAACATTCCAGAGGTAGATAAATAGCTCCTTATTGTTAGCATCAAGAACAGAAACATCATAGCTGCCAAGGAAGTAAGGGTGTACTTTAAACAATTGCTATTTATTATATGAGGGCGTCAAACGTTATGGTTCAACTGTAAACATATGTAAGTTCGTATTATATTTATAATATAGGTGAATATACGATTAAATCATACGAAGATGAAGTATTTGATAGAAATATCGAAATAGTCGATAAGTTTAACCATTACTACATATTTAACGCATTTTGGGTTCGAACTAAATGGGTAACAGAGAGAAAGAAATTGCATAATAAATAAATTACAAGTCACAAATTTCTTCAAACAGGCTACATATAATTTAAGATGTTTGTGTCCCCTTGCGCCTTGTTCAAAATCGTGGAATTTGTAGAGATATAACAGACAAAATTGAGTAAATATAATTTTTGTCGCATTATTTTCCTTTCCGAAATCTTGAGTATAAAAATTATTGAAACTCGAATTTTGACGACCATTAAACTAGTTTAGATCCTTTAGTTATCTGAATGGTTTGGACTGTTTGTGACAGTATGTTGCTGACACTCATGGCTATTGACTGCGGCAGGATAACGCGCTACAGGCTGGTGCTAGATTAGGCCACCTGGCCAGTGGTACAGGTAGCCCGACCGCAATGGCGCATGAAAGTAGCGTAATTCAGGGCTGGTTGATACTCTAGGTTTTTTGCTTCAGTTCATGTGGCATTCCATTTTGTTGTCGCTTTCTACCCCATCCAATTTATAAACATACACAGATATGCTCTCAGACCACCATAAGCACCTTAATTAAATGCACGACGGCATCAATCTCCGTCATCACTAAACACCATAACCAATGCTTTAAAGCTGTAAAATGTATCGGTATACTGCAGATTAAGTAGTGTTCGTAATATGCTGTAAAATTTATTATGAACACACCATAAATCAGATAATATAGTGGTATATTACAAATTAATTTACGAGACTAGTCAATAAAAACTGAGAATGATTTTTTTGCTTACGAAGTACACTAAGCAGAGTTGGTATAATTTTTTTGGAAGCCGTCCCCATTGAGTTGCACACACTTGGCCGGACGTGCCTGTCAGCTCTCGAAGACGTGCTGAAAACAGTTTTTGACATCGTCTTCAAAACCGCCTTCCGCTTCTTCATAATAGCCATTGATGAACCAAAACGCAGCTCGTTTCCGAGACGAAGGAAGAGAAAATTCTCATGATCCAGGCTGTATAGAGGATGGGGTACACATTCGATGTTGGCCAAATGTTTAGCAACAACGTTGCAAACGTGAGAGCGTGCATTATCATGGTGAAGGCGCCAACCAGACGAATGCAGCCCAGGACGTTTTCGCCGGATGTGTTTGGTTACAACGCCCAAAACACTTGTAATATTCCCCATTAGTTCGCAGGGGTACTTCGTGTTGATAAACATTTCGTCTAAGTACAAAATCATAACCTTTCCTACCGACCGAACAACCTTGGTGTGGGAGAACCGGACTGAGCTCGCCTGTTTGCTAATTTAAGAGATCGTAATGGTGGAATGCCTCACCATGACCCCGCTACCAGACAGTAAAGATTCCGACACACGTCCACTCGCATCATCTGTTCAGGCGTCAGCAATCTCAGCACCCATCTGGCACAGATGAAACTCGTGTGTTCATAATAGGGAACCCATTACCATGGGAAATCTGTAACATGTCTGCCAGTCTATCCATTGTTAACCGTCGATCTGCCCGAAATATGATGGTAGCTGTTGGATGTGACAGAACATCTCTCCTTATGTTTGCTGTATCATCGTATACGCTGCCATATCTAATTTCTGCAGACGGAAGCAAAATTTCAGTGTACTGCTTGTTACGAAGCGGCTACATTTTATGCAGCCGACTGGCAAATACTCGTTCTTTGCTGGCGTTGTGTACTAAAACGCTTCAGCGTACGCGCTTCCATCAATCACGTGATATCTGTTATGAAAAATTGTTTCATCACTATATTTTCACTGTGCGATGAGAGAGGAAAATAAACATCATTCTCGATCCTTATTGACTAGCCCTTGTATGTATGTGCATGTAGTATTTAGAAGAAGCACGAGATGTAAAACGGAATATGGGAGCGCGCCAATTATTTTTTAATTATTAGCTGGAATATCCAAATTGCAGCCAGGCTGCTGTACTGTAAATAGTTTTGATAATTGTACGTTTGTTCACTGTTTGGCTCACGCGGTCTTAATGGAGCCTGGCACTAAGGTACTCCATGCTCAATTGGGCCTTTATTTAGTTTATGAAGATATTTGATAATCGACTTTTGACATCAAAACGCAAAAATATCGGCGGTAATTTTGTTGATTTTCGCTCTATGGGGTATAGTTTAATTTGATGTTAGCGGATAAATCTTTTGAAATGTAGGCAGTTTCTAAAAGTATTAGTCTGAAAATTAAATATAATATTTGATATTGAATTTTTCCTAATATCATTTGTCATTTTATGCTTGCCCATTTTGCAATTAAGGCAAAGAAAATAATTGCACAATGGAAAACACGTAAAGAACGAAAGGTGAAATCTATGTTGCCTAATGTCATGCTATGCACTTGTTTCAATAATATTGGCAAAACAAACGAAGTTCAGATAGTGTTTGGTCTGATCGTATTATCGGGTCTTACTGACAAGGGGCGCATATTATGGTGTCATAATCATGGCCCATCTTAATGAAGAGCTATTTTGGTACATACGTCAATCCCAAGGTACAGCTTGCTGAAAGCTTGACGGTTATGCTTGGAAATAAAATAGGTAAAGTAAGGCAGGTAATGCTGTTATCGTGTAGAGGAGCGTATACGAGAGCTGGGCAGTACAGCGAAATTGCATTTCTAATTGCATTAACGTATCGAGTGCTTCAGCCAGTTGTAACGAAGGGTGGCATCGGCAGGGATGAACACCCTTACGAGAGGCTAGTCGCTTGTCTCTCCACCTCTCGGAAATAAAAACGACATGTGCATGGCCAATACTGACGACACCCGGAACAGATATGATGAAGGAATCGTTCTGTAGTCAATTTCTCGCTTGGAAACACAACTACGAGATAGTTTTTTTTTCTTTCTTTCTTTCTTTCTTGCACGTTTAGTAAAGTCCCGTGACCCGAGGATGGGGAACTGGGGATATATATATAGGGAAATGGAAGTGATAGATTAGCATACCGCCAGAGAGGATGGCGTCAAGCAAGACTACGGGAGTTGGCAATCTGTAAGTACATATATCAGCTTTGGAAATTATATCTTAAGCAAATGCTGTGTATCGGATGATTTTGGTGCTGCATTGAAACTACCTAAAGTCGCCATCATAAGCCTTGTAAGTAAATTACTTGGTGTCATGTTACGATCTCCTTCTATTTTAGGAAGTTTACAACACTTCTTTTTCATCGATGTACACAGTGAAAAACTTATTGTGTAATCTAGCTCTTGTTCATTTTTGTTTTTGTTGTTGTTGTTGTTTTTTTTTTTTTTTTTTTTTAAACTTTTGTTGGCAGAAAAAAATGATTTATCATTCTTAGGACTTTGTTACAATTTTGACGTTTGATTTATCGCATACTTTCAAGTAAATTAAGGTATATGTTAAATATGTCTAAGTGGTGGATCTTTATTATAATATTCAGGTGACTTATTGACTATCGACTTTAAAGAACTTGTTCATAAGCTACACACAGAAGCACTTGTTTGTTTGGTTGTTTGGAGTCACATAGTCGTCGGAAATTTCAACAACATTAATTTTATTAATCCGGTCAAATGCTTTTTTGTAATCGATGAATAAATGTTTTGCGAAACACTCATCAGTACTGAAACCTCCTATATTAAAACAATTTTATTTTTCGCAAATGGGTTTCTAGATAACTGCAATTCTTGAAAATAAGTATATCCGCTATCAAAAGACTTGATCCTCGGAAGTTTTCACGGTCTTTATTATTTCTCTGTTTAAAGATGAATATTTGCTGAAAACTTGATAGATCTTACGTCAACATTTTATTTAAAATATTGAGAAATGTCAAAGGTACAGTGACTATAAGACTGCTTTTACATCAAATTGTAACTTTTCTCTTAGTGCACTTAACATGACTGGTGTTGGTCTGGGACAGAATTCGATGTAAGCAGCGGTAATGTGACCTATCGAAAGAAAATCAACTAGTACGATCTCGGAAAGACGGTACATATTGTAGAGGGGTGTATTAGATGAGCAAATTTCACTTTCCTTTCTTGCTCACGAAAGAATGCCATCTCATGTGCTGGTCTTTTACCTCCTCTGGACAACGGACTGATGAATCACGGCGTGCCCGTTATTGATCTGACGTTTACAAAATGCAATTCTTTCTTGTTCCCTCGGCTCATGACTGTGTGCTTTTTCGTAGCACACTGTCAACTTTTGTCCCTCTTTCTTTTTGAAACGGACAATTATGTTTCAGATTTTGTTCCGAATTCGAAATGATCATGAGAAATATTCTGGTTTTGATTGCTCTCGTCGATACCCGTGGTTTAGCGCTTTTATAATAGCGTTCTATTCGCAAATAAATTATTTACTTATTTTATGCAACTATTATCTTTTTATTCGATTAACAAGCTCAAGGGGGGCGAATAAATGAACTGACGAACTTCTACGCGGTCGACCTGTATCCAAGAGGCGAAAAAATGTAGTACTGCAGTGCTTTTTGATGTAAAAGTATGCTGTTATTCGAATGTGCTGACTTATACAGTAAAATATTCCTCAACATTCTTCGCTCTGGTAGAAACTGCAATGGTTTTAATTGAAGTATGATTTGCCGGGAGGGGGGATGCTTAATTTCCAAGAGGCATTTTATTAGAAGAATTTCCTATTTTAACGCAAACTAACGTTAAAATAGCAGCATAATAAATTGCCGTAAGAATTAAGTCTTATTTTACCCGTTCGTATAAAGTGCCTTTGATGTGATCCATTAGCCATTTAATGCAGTAAACGTCGAAACTATCTGTTAATAACAAATATGTGTAACACCAGACTGGCTTGTTTTTATGTATAGTTCTAAAAAAAATAGAATTCGAGTTGGGTTCAAAATTGACTTCTAGCATGACTTAAGTAATCATGGTGTTTTAGAACTTGATAGCACGGCCCTCGTAAAGGGTCAAGTAAAGTTGTCCAAAAGTATAAAATGTAGAACGAAATCAGTTTGTTGGTTGTGGAGAAGTTTTAATACTTGAGAAGCTAAAAATTGCAAGTCGTAAATGTGATAAAGAATGGCACTGGTGTAAGAATTGTTCCGAAGGAAGAGAACAAAAAGCATTTTCGTTGCTTTTTATAGCTGTATTTAGGATTTATTGTAACGTTACTACCAGAAGCTAATTATTCAAGGTTCCGTTGGATGCATGTTGGTGGCAGGGTTTGGGTTCTCTCTAAAAGAAGTTGCACGAAATCTTGTTGCTTTTCAACAGTATTTTCTAAATCATTCGCAGCTGTGCTCAGCTAATTAAAGTCGTGCGGCTTCAGTTTTATAAATTTTTAAAATTCTGGAAACACACCTAAAGAGCGTAAATGTGATTCAAAGGTACGCTCCTTAGAAATTTCTGTTCTAAGAAAAATGTCTATTCTAACTGCATTTTTTCTCTCTCTCCAGATTAAAACGTCCTTCAGAGTTCAAAATTTAAACCCTGTTTTAGGATATAAAAAAAAAAAATGTAACATTAAATGTAATCGGAATTTTCTGACCATTGTAAATGCGATGAGGGCACAATGGAAATCTCTCCGTAGAGCTTTGGAGCATATAAACGCGTTTTTAATTTCAGCTGCTTAAAATATTTTAGTGTATGTTAAAAAAAATCTAAATGTCAGTGCATGAAAGGCGTGATGTCAAAGTTCAATGTTTGTGTATAATTCAGAAGAGATTTTTCTAAATTTAATTATCTCACCAATAATAGATACGTAGTAACTCAAAATACCGCGTTGACCGTACCAATTTTCTTTTTTAAAAACTTGTGAAGTTCTTTTTGACGGATTATATAATCGTATGAGAATTTTATTTCGATATTTATGAATAGTAGTTATACATAAATGTATATATGAATTTTTCTAAATTAAATGGAAATGTATCGGGTCATCCAATTATTTGATGACCGGTGCGGCGGCGGGGAACTGCATTGGCCAATAAGTCATTGCTCAAAGCAAGTCGGCGCGGGAGGACGGGTATTACCGAACTGCTACTTTGGCCTGAATCTCACGCTATTCAGTGTCTTTTGGAACAGTGTAAGAAACAACGCGTGTCTGTTCCAAGAGTAAAGTTTGCTAAAAACTAGAATACTAGACGTAATTATTCTATTCCACAACTTAGTGTTTATGATCCCTTTTCCGTACCAAATCCTTTCGTGCTTTAAGGAGATTATTTGATCAGACATTTGAAAGAGATCGAATTTCAAGTCAATAGATCAATTTAATTTGTCAAGCAAATTTCATGAACAGATGCCAGAAATGTGTAGAATATGAAGGCAGGTTGTCGGTCCTGGTGGTATAGTGATAACCATACTTGCCTCCTAAACTGAAGATCGCGGGTTCAATCCCGGCCGTTACATTTTGGGTGTAAAAACTCAAAACATGGATTCCTTCGGAAGGGAAGTAAAGCCATGGGGTCCCGTGTCGTAGATTTTCGGCATGTTAAGAGAACGTCAAGCGTAAAAGAAGAGGCCTCTGAGCAAAATTTATCGGCTGTTTCATGCTGATGACCTTAGATGTAAAACAGCGACGATAATCAACATGAAGACAAGTAGTTCCAACATTTTCTTGTGTGACATGTGTGAGTACATAACTTTCAAGTGCATTAACGCTTTTTAGACATTAATGCCGCGACCCCTTGTGTTGTCCAATACGCTCGCCCTTTAGTGTAGCCCAACTGGCCACGAGTGATGAATTGTCGGACGATGCAGTCCCCCCGCGTCAGTCATTAAATAAATTGTTGACTCCATAGAAATTGTTCGGTTAAGATAATTAAATAAGAAAATTCTCTTAATAAATGGCGTCTTCAACAGTGAAGGCAAACTGCCATGAACATCAAAGATTGCAATATATAAGGATTCCTTGCATAATTATTTTGTAGATAAACAAAGATATGGTCTAATCAAACTTTGTTGAGAGTGTAAGCGAAATTCCTAAGGGACAAAAAGCGCAGTTCGCAGCAACCAAACAAATATTTTAACAGTCCTCAAAGCATGGCACAGATTAATGGAGGTTTTACTTGTGAAAACATGTTAACCTTAGATGTATGTAGCGCATGTATTGATATACTTTAAAATATTAATTTGTGTATCAAGCTTATCGGAGCTTATTCGTTTCGCATGTGATTACGGTCCAATGTTACAGAAACATGCCCTGCTCTCAACACAATTGGAATGCACATTAGTGTCAAACTGTAGGTTTCGTTTGCAACACATCCTTCACCTATATATAACTTTCCTTCACAAATAGTTTGAGAGACAAAACTTGTTGTACACCGGGTGTAACAATAAGGTACGGCTAAACTTTCAGGACATATTCTTCACACGCAGAAGAAGAAAATATGGTATATAAGCATGGTTCCGGAGACGCTTTATTTCCATGTTAAAACTCGTTTTCTACAATTCTTCATAGTACATTAATCGAAAGTAATGTTGACATGCGACTCACTTCGTTGCTATTTTTGGGGGCATTTGAAAGCTCTTGTGTATCGAACCCGGTATAAGATGCAGTGTGTTCGTGCCCGTATTGAGGGAAACTGCTAAACAATACGCAATTCTCCAGGGATATATCAGCACATCTGGATTCAATACGACGGCGGATCAGTGCTAGCCGAGGGAATTTTGAACATTTCATGTAAGAAAGAGTTTCACGTGGTATGCTGGCACTTTCTGTTCTTGTGCGTTCCCCATGATTAACATACTAGGAAGAGTTGTAGAAAATGAGTTCTAACATGGAAATAAAGCGTGTGAGGACCGTGTTCATATATTTTCTTCTTTTAGTGTGAAGGATGTTTCCTAAAAGTCTGGCCCGACCTTATTGTTACACCCTGTATAGTGTAGAACTTAACACGTACGCTTCACAACTACTCATGAAGACACTTCACTGCGTGCGCAGGAGGTACTTGGCGAAAACTTGATCCAATTTTTGTAGCAAGGGTCGCAAGAACAATCATGAACGTGTATATCTAGTTTTCAGATATCAAAACAAAACGGAAGAATGTTAGATTTGGCAATAGAGCATAATAAAAATGTTACAGCAGAAAATAAATTGAAGATTAATGGGATTAGGTACATAGGTTGCATCAATAAATGATTGCGGTGAAGCTTTGAGTCAGCAGCTATTTTTTGCCCAGGGGATTGAATTTGTTTGGCGAACAAATCATTCCTGAAAATAAGATAGATGAAATTTTCTAGACGCTAGATGTATTGTATAAGCAGGGCATTCATGATTGCTTACTCTGCTTCGTTCATCCGTAACCGTTATTTTAGGAGCACTGCGATGTTAAAGTGGCCGTAAACTGCTCCTGAAGCGATCCAAGGTCTCTCGCCTGAAATATGGAGCGTTTTTTATAAAAATAAATTAAAAGCCCCCCCCCCCCGTTTGCTTGGTGACATGGAAGCTGCTAAATGCTAATTAAATAGAGGTCCGGAACAGCGTAGCTCATATTACATCACACTAGACAGACTCCATACTGAACTTTAGTCAGAAGTCTTCCAGCTGGCTAGAGCTGTTGCTGCTTTCTTATATAGGTAGTTAAAATCTTGTCCGCTCATGCGGTGTTTTACAAGGGATGTTCTAAAAGTTCTCGACCTGATTCAGAGATGTCGTGAAGATGGTCAAATTACTATAATATCATTTAGATGGCAGGCTGTATAGTTTCAGACGCGTAAGTGTAATCACTTGTTTGTGACGATCGTGTAAACAAACTGCAATTGACAATTAACTGAACATAAACTGAAATAAGAATTGTGATAAAGTACTTCGTTTTGAAGGGTTTAACCCCATCAGAAATACAAAAGGAGTTAGTTTACATATTAAAGAATTCTTCCGATTCCTTTTTGACGGATAAAAAGTTAGCTGCTGAGTTTAAGCGTAGTCGTACACCCATTGAAGATGATGAGCGCTCAGGGCGTCCCAAAACTGCTACAACCAACGAGGTTGTGACAAAAATTCACAATGCCCCACTCAATGATCGTCGATTGAAGGTATGCAATTTGACTGATATTGCAAAGACCTCGATAGATCGTGTGCACTACATTTTACACAGAATTTTGTGTCTGACGGAAGTTTTCCGCTCAATGGGTACCGCGTTGCTAACAATAGACCAAAATCGCATTCGAACGAGCATTTCGCATATGTGTTTGTGCTTGTTTAGACGCAATTCCAGTAAGTTTCTCCGACGCTTCATAACAGTAAGTGAAACATGGATTTTTCACTACACGTCAGAGACAAAGTAGCAGTCCCAACAGTGTGTGGTAACAGGTGAAAATGCACCATAGAAAGCAAATACTCCCATCTGCAGGAAAAGCCATTGCTACGATTTCCTCGAATTTTCATGGTGTAGTACTCGTAGACTACCTCCAGAAGGAAAGAACTATCACCGGGGAGTATTACGCTTCACTACTGGACCAAATGAAGGACGTTATTTAGGCTAAACATCCACACTTTGAGAAAAAAAAGTTCTCTCACAATGATAGTGCGACTTCAGACTTTTCTGGGATTGTTGCTGCAAAACTACTTTACTTCGCTTCCAAGTACTTCCACATCCGCCATGTTGGCCGGATTTGGCTCCCAGCGATTAATTTTTGTTTCCAAACCTGAAGAAATACCTTGGTGGACGAAAATTCACATCGAATGATGAGGTTGAAACTGAGATAGACTCTTTATTTTGCACAATTGGACAAATCTTATTTTAATGAAGAGTATTAAAAAGTTGGAAAGTCGAACGAAATATTTGATTTACAAGGTGACTATTTCGAAAAGTTAAAAAAATGCACATTTCTCTTAAATTCTGTGTTTTCTTGGTCAGGCCCAGAACTTTTAGAATGCCCCTCGCACTTCTCAACCATTAGCTGTACCGCAGTCGGCGGCGCCCGTACTTAGACTAAAGTTTCCTGCCGGTCTCATGGCAGTATACATTAATTTTGCGAAGATGTTTAAATAATTTATACTAGAGTTATCCATTTTTTTAATGGAATTAGCTCTTGACCGTGCAGATTTTATTGAGAAATAAACTGATCAGCTTGGAAATGCATTTCACAATGTTGTGCAATTCTCAGCACAAAATAACACAAAAATACCAAAAATGAGTGAACAAAGAGAAATTGACGTAAATCTTAAGCTGTTTTGGAATATGAAGAAAGCATTACCGTGATCGAATTTAATATGCAATCAGAATGTATTTTTGCAGTACAATGCTTGTTAAGCCGAGGCAGGACAATTTTAAGATTATATTGTATACACTTTGAAGCCATCTGTTTAGTCTTCGTTAAAGACTAAAGGTTTGCTTTGCATATTATGCCGCGACTTGCTGAAGACCACTGTGCGAGGCACTCAAAATATTTTAGCCACCTTATGTCTTGGTAGCATGGGAAGGGAAAAATGAAGTCGAGGTTCGGATCTCGTGGTATTTTGAGTAGCAGTGAAGCAGCTCCAGAAATCAGCACACGTCGTGTGATGTTTTAACGGCATTTCTTTATATATTGATCGATCGTGAGGTTTTAGGACAATCTTTGTCAAATAATTTAATACTGAAACATCGAATTATGCCACACACTCGTTTCATAACCATTGCTCAATAACATAAGCATTTGATTATCGATCAAATTGCAGGAGTACATCTCCTCTAACGTCACTCTTCTGCTAAATCTCGTGCCTCACTGTTCCTCCTTCGTAATACCTAGGCTTCCCGAAACAACCTGTTTTATTTGCTTCGTACAATTTCCTGAACGAGTGATTCTCACTTCCATCCACATTTTGTATGCTCGTTGTTCATTGGTTGCTTAACCTATGCGTTCATTTCGGGGTTCCCATCCAAGGTTTCCATATGTTTCATGACGTTGTAGCGTCAAGATGCTATGATTTCATTCAATCATTATTAATAAATTGGAAATTTCGATGCTACAGGGCTTCTTACTAAAAATAAAGGGACACTGAAAGTGAATTTTCGAAGTTCCATTTTTGTATGCATTTTTCTGAAACTTTTACTGTATTGCACTGATTTTAAATAAATGTGTTTACCAAATTTCATTGCGAGCTATAAATTATTTTGTAAATTTTATTACACAATTATGACGTAAAATCAAAATATCCCACGTGGCTCATGATTTGAGAAAATTGGGTTTCATTTTTGCAATTGGAGCCTTAAACCCCAATACAAAAATTGTATAGAAAGATATTTTAAATTAATTTTATGAGTGAATTGTGATGATTTTTTAAATCAATAGAAAAGTTGATATTTAAAATTAATAATTTTTTCATAGATTTTTTTTTGGGGGGGGGTTCATTGGTGTTAGCATCATTTTTGTCCTATAGAATGTTACAATAGATACTGCTGCTGCACATTCTGATAAATTTTAATTGAATTGAAACAAAAACTTCGACGCGTGGGACATTTTGAATGTATGAAAATGAAGTTTTGAAAAAACGCTGTTTTTAAAAACGTATAATGAAAACGGTGTGATTTAAAAGGACGCGCAGAGCTCTCTAAATGTCTGTACAGCCCAAAGGAAGGGGAAACGTGCAAATGTTGATTCTCGGCGGACGCCCAAAGGTTTAAGGAAATGTTTGCAGGAAAGAAAATCTGCTTTTTGACCGAATTTGGGCAAAAACTCACTCCCAGTGTCCCTAACCAATATAATACACTCTACTTAAAATGTCCTAGGATTATGCTATTTTAACCATCGTGGTACAAGTAGAATCTTTCGTATTATATAGAATTTTCAGATGCTCTGAAAGCTTCATGACACATTGCAGTTCTGTTGCCTTACGAAAGGTACCATATTCAAAAAAGGAGTTTGCTTTTGACTGAGGTTGAAACGTTATCCTGCGTCTACGAGGACTTAGTTTTATTTTTACATGCTGTCACTTGTTCATATTTTAATATATATTTAGTGTAAATATATCACATTATCTATCAAATTACATTTATTATGTACTATATGTATGTATATATCGAATTGTCGGCTGGGCAGTAACAACCCGTTTCAACGTTTTAGTAAGGGTAGTTGAAGTACGGTGCCCGTAGTAAACGGGACGTAAATGGGCAAGGTAAGAATGGAAAGAAGGAAACCCAAAGTACGAAATAGAAAAATTTGATCATCTATGTGTGTAATATTGGTAAACTAAATAGAAACATCGAATTTGGTTAAAAACGCACAAAAATGTACAGAAAATTCAACTGGCTGAATATTGATTTTTATAAGTTCAATGCTGTAGGCCATAGCTTTTGTTGTGAAGGAAAGCATCAAACTTGTAATTCAGCACTAGTTGACACAGTTAGATTAGCTTCAATATGAAGTGGACCAGCTTGCTGACCCCTTCCTTTCCTTTACGTTGAGAAAGAAAATAAAAGGTAACGTAATCATTTGTTCAAATCAGCATTAATTTCGAAAAACCATTCTTTTCGGTTTCGCCCGTTATCGTTTTTTTTAATAGTGTTTAAACACTCGTTTTTACTACTGGGACACCACAGGCGATGGACACTGGTGATACTTGAAATGAGATGTTATATTGAGAAAGAATTTTTTTAAGGAAGAAAACGTTCCAGGCCTAAGTTTAGGATACCTCGCCGGCATTTGCCTTTATGAGGACTGAGGAAAACGTGGAAAAAATGTCAGTCAGGGAGGATGGTCCTGGCGGGATTCGAACTCCAGACCTCCCCTCACGAGTCCGCGCCTTAACGACCTCGGCCACCCGTTATCGCGAGCACCGCAAACCTAAAAGGTAGACGTATTATAATGCAAACTAGTAGAGGTCTGTAATGTCCGAACGACTTCACCACTGTGTGGCACACAGATAACGCTCAATTCCCTGTCACTGTCAGTTAACGTTAACGGAAAACAAAGGATAAACGTCTGTAGCAGAAATGTAGGCACTTCCTCCAGTTACAGTCACACCGGCGTATCACTAGAAACACCATGCGTAACTGTCAGCTGTAACACCAACCATGTCAACAAGATAACCAAAATTAGCCCATTTAGCATTCTGTAAAGTGGTGCAATTGGAACATATACTGTAAACTTAAAGCAAGTAAATTGGCAAATAATGTTAAGTAATATAAGCACCAAAACAAACGAAACTTTTACTCAAAATTAAAAAGTTATATTTGAATGCGAAATAATTCAGTTAAAAATATGTCATGTTACAGAGTGCATTCCGCAAGAGACGATATACAGGGTGATTCAGAATAACACAACAGTTTTCAGCAATGACTCACAGAACCTATACGAATATCTTAATATAGGAAATACATGTCCGCTGACGTCTAATTTTTACTTTCCAGGGCAGTAAAGATATTCATGGCACGCGCTATTCGCGTATTGATCCAGCTACACCAACAGCCGACATTTTTGTGTTAAAAATGCACCTAAATTTCACTGTAACGTTTTTATTTGCTTAAAAGGAAAGTACGTTTCATCTAAATGATCTAAATGTTATAAATATTTCCTAAAAACAGCTTAATTTTTTTTACCCTTGACTTCGTAGCAGAGCTGATATTTACGTTGCAGTGAATGGTAAGTTTTCTCAAAAATACCTGGCATATCGGAAATAATGTGAAATGCAGCAATTTGGCCAGTAACTCCCTTTCTGTATCTACTGAGATCTCCTATATGGCAATGTGAACATCCTGAAATAAAAAAGTCATAAGGGTCATATCTGGTCAAGATATAGCAGCTTCTCTGCCAATCCAGTGATCAAGTTACATTGAATTTATGAAATTGCTTATTTCACGATCATAATGAGCAGGTACCTCGTCACGCTGGAACCATATTTCCTGACGTATTCACAGAGAAATGTTTTTCAGAAATTCCGGCAAAATGGGTTCCACGGATAAAGGTATCCCTCTATCATGAACCCATTAAAAATGCCATTCATTATTCCAACCCAGAAGTGAATTCCAAACCATTGCAACTCGAAAAAATCTTAGATTTTCCACTGCCAAATGCGAAGGTTGCGAAAGTTAAATATGACCTCTCGTGTAAATAGCACTTCAAGTTGGAAACCTTGACTTTTGAATACATTTGAAGAAACGACTGGACAATGTACAATCATCCGGCTCCCGCTATTGAACCCTTGCATGAAGTTACTGCTCGTGTAGAACTATAACCACGGAATACGCTTGGCATGTACTTTTGTTCTGATACTTGTGGATTGAGACCCGTGGGATCGCTCAAGAACTCCTTCAAATGCCACTGTTATTATCCTTTGGGCTACTGAATGATGTGTATTTTTGCGGAAAGTTTCTGATTCCCGCAGTACCGTGATAGGCATCTGTCTCGTTGGATACAATTAACCGTTGTGAAGACATGTCAACTGTCCATATAAAGTGATGCATGTTTCATATCCTGGAATTGTCCTATTAAGTAGGTAATTGTATAGTTTTCCTCGTTAACAGTCGGAGGGCCTTGAATGTTATCAAATGTTTACTTGCCTAACGATAGAGTTATCTTACTGCACCTAGCCAACAGTAGTCTAAGATTTAACAGTAGACTAGACAAACTCCACATGAAGTGGTGTCAAATGGCAGTATACATACAGCTGCTAGAGAGTTTATCAGTGTTATTCTTGAGTATTTCTTTGATCTGCCGGTGGTTAACGGCACCGTGGCAATAATCCCAGTCGATGACAATTTTGCGCCCTAGCGATAAAGAGTGCTGGCAATAAGAGCCCAGACTGATCAGCTCTACTAAACATACGAATTGTATATAACGCATTTTCCACATCCTCATTTTAATAATAAAAAGTGATATTTTTATTTTACATTTTTAATATTAGGCGACTTATTCTGTCAATATGTCGATATTTGGCATTCTTTTGCTTGCTGCTGTGCAACTATTGAATAAATTGTCTGAAATTGAACACGTATAGAAAGCTGTGGTAGTAATTTTAAAAGTTGCATGTTATTTAGTTATTAAAACGGTTTTATATAAGGTTGAAGAAGTAGCGAGTGGAGAATGTGAATTGTTACTGTTCGAAAAAGGAAACTGACAAATTAAAATGGAGTCCCATTATTTATGAATTGTGTATATTGAGGTTTCGGCAGCTGGTTTATAATTTTCTATAGCAACCAACACTATTAAAGTAAATTCCACTTACTTTCCCTAAAGCAACATAAAATGGCATATTTACTATAGTGGGAATGGGAAAAAATGTATTTTCTCATTAAACAGCATTGTGATTAGCTTGGTCTTCTTTCTCTTTCGCAATTTTGTGAAATACCTGAAATTGGTGAGTTCTGAGGTGATTTACCGAATACTCTAACGACACACTATCTGAGGATTGTAATTACAAATGAATGTAAACTCTCACGTTGCTAGCTTTGGCCACCACTATCAACCTTTCCTCCAATATATCTCAACTAAAACCTTTTTAACCATTTCAGTACATTTGAGAATGGTTAAATCATCACATTTCTCAAACTTGTATTAAAATCATATACAGCTAATTCCTGACTGTGAAGATGGAAAGAAGTAATTTATTTTTTCCACCTTTTTCGAAATGTATATGATTTGAACACCTCAACAATTTATATTTAAAAATGTGAGAATTGATACCCATAAGCAACACAATAGCCTATGCACAAATAAATAAGGCAGTAAAAATAATACTAATTAAATGCTATTGTTTCTTATTGTTTGTAAAAAGTTCTTTGAAATGCATTAGAATAATGAAAAAAAAAAGTTTTTAACAATTTCAGCGTTCTACAAAACATACAAAAAGTTTCTAATTTTGACTTCTTTTTGTATTACCTAAATACAAATTGTGTAGCCCATTGAATGCGTATAACTAAAATTAAATGAGAAAAAGAAAGCACTGCTAATCAACAATACAATAAATCACCAACAATATTATACACTCCATGGTTTTAATTCTTTAACGATTGACAAATCTCGACTACCTTAAAATCCTATTAAAATTTTTACGCACTAAATTTGCGCATTCAAGACACAAATTGTACATTCAGGGGAGGATTTCCCTCTTTCCCCCCCCCCCTTTGTCCAAACATCTCTTTATAAATGCTTTTGTTTCGTTCTGTCTCCTATAGCTGCTACTTCTTACAATCACCGGAAAGTGCTTTTATATTCCTGTTCTTCGAACTATTGCATCTAAAATGTCATCTATGAAAAATTCCGCAAAAAAAAAAAAAAAAAAAAAAAACATATATAGGTATTTTCCTAGTTAGACGTTTTGCATGGTCTCTCAATTCTAGGAAGGAAATAGGTAAAATATACATTGAGACTATTTGAATTGCGGGCCGGCAGAGGGCGGCGCGTACTGGGAGTTTGAGGAACACATTTTTATTTCATGTTAAATTTTCGAATTTGGTCTTGCTTTGAACGAGAGAGAAAATATGTGGTAAGCGCACTTAACCAATATGAATATCGACAAACTGCGAGATTCACATAAGGACTTTGTTCTAACCCTGCCCTCTGCATTGCACACCGCTTGTGTGTGTTACAAACTGAGGCTATATTATTGCAAAAGCGTACGTCTCGCAAGACCACTTGCTGTGCTAAGATACATGTCATATTTGGTTTTTACTATGAATCTCTCATGACCAGATATTGATCGAGACATGGCGCCCAACGCAAGCCCGCATTTGCATACGGCCCTTTTCATGAGCTTTGATCTTCACATGTATTGATCTTTCCATTTAAATCTCGAACACTTGGCTCTGGTGCTTTTGGAAGTGTTTCTGCCATTCTTTTTCGAACCGATTCTTCTGTGTGACGCTATTATGCACCTAAATGTTGTTAACTCTTGATTATCCGAAAACCAACTTGAGGCATAGTTATCGGAATATACAGAGATATATCGTTCGCTCGTAGTTGAGTATCGGAAGAGGTAAAAGTCAGGTCACCGAGGGGGATGCCCAACCATTTGTTTAGACGTTGTTACAGCAATGGTTTAAAATGCTGTTGAAATTGTTCATCACTAATGAAAGAATTTGGCCATAAGACGCGACATATTAACAAAGTAAATGTAAGTAAAAATAAGATTCTCTGATTTTTAGGCAGATCAAGATAATGAACACTTTTATTTTCTGCACGATACATTTATTCTGTCTTACATAATCACCGAAGTTATTCAAGCATTTGTTATATCATAAAATGTGCTTGTTTGTTTTTCAACATGACTCCTTTATTTGTTCTTACATAATCACCGGTTATTCAAGCATTTGTTATATCGCAAAATGTATCCTTCCGTATCCATGAGAAAGAAATTGGCATCCTCAAAGCTTCTTTTTAAACCACTATTTAGCTCGCGCGCGCACACACACACACTTACATATCCCAGTTTTCCAAATAACCTCACTATAGATAAAATTCGGTGAGAAACATATTGCCAAATCCAGGTGTTTGAACACGCCTTTGTAATCTTTCGACCTTCTGCAAATTTACTGCACAATTTTTGTTTCTATGGATGGATATCACTTCCTTTCCATTCACTAATACATGTTTCTATATTATTTTCTTCTGCAAATAGTGAATAACTGGCAACTTCTTCCTCGAACACTCATTCAGTACCCTCTGCATTTTTAACTGTTTGTGCGTCTACCATCTGTCCATCAGCTCGGAATGAAGTCACTTGAAGCCCAATAAGCAGCTGAGTTGAGAAACATGCGCTCATACAACTCATAATTGAAGGGCTCAATTAATTACTCATGAGGAAGAGAAAAGCGTCGTTGATATCAATCACGTTTCCCACAATGCCACCCTCTATCAGAATTCGCTTTCCAGTAATCTTGCCAATCAGTTTTTGTCGCAAGCGATACTGCATGGTGGGCAACGTCTTGTAGTTCAATGGGATTCAAAGCGCACATATCTGGAGGAAGACGAATAACTGTGTTGCTAAAATTTGTTAATATGATTCACTTTAAACAGGGTTTTAATTTCAGTAAATTCATAAAGCTCTGATATGTGTATAACGTTCCATTGAACCCATTCGTTCTGTCATAGAGTACTTAGTAGGCGACTTGGCTACTTGCGCATTAAAAGTGACGCATTATCAAAGATCACAATCGAGGATGGCGGCAAATTGACACCTACTTTTTCTCCAACCCACTTTTCAAATTTTCTGGGTGCATTTGACTCTTGCAGTAACCTGTATCTGATGCAGCATTGTAAATCAGAGAGGCATTTTCCAAAAGTCTGTTTACATTGCATACATGAACTATTATCGGACTATTTCCTGCATTAGTGCTTATATGGATACCATGGCAAGAAAGCCTACCAAACTTAACATTTCTGTCAACCCAACCTCATGTATGTTAGAAGTGATTAGCTCACTTTGCAACACATGTTTTAATTTCACAAAGTAACTATGTCACAAAGCTTTCTATTAAGAACTTTTCATTTATTGCATTTTTTTTTCCACTCCTAAATCTTTGAATCACTTTCCAATGTGAACTTCGCCCCTACTATGTTTCTCTACTGGAGGAAGTAACTTATGTAAGAACATGTTTTTCAGTGTAGTCACATATAATATTGCGCATTTGTCTGAACAGTCAATATTTGCACAGTATGTGTCGCTCTTATTTTAGTGTTTTTTCTGGGCGTAGTTATTAGCATGCTATATTCACCATTAAGCTCTTTCACACCCTTGCGGAGTCTCTTTATCGCGGTTTCACAAACCGCTGTATAAATAGCAACTCTTGCATTGACTTGAAAGTTTCAAAAGTTTAATGTCAACTTCCTCGTCACAGCATTCGGTAACTTTTATGATCTCCGACCCCCAGAATGAATTTCTCATCTTTAGTTCTGACATCTCATGCTGTTATTGCCGCGCTCATAACGTTAACAACCGGCAGTCTTTTTGATATGAGAGCTTATTACCCGGGTGCAATTACATCTCACCTTCGCTGCATTTGCACAAATGAGTAAGCATAGTAAAATAAACATACATTTCAACTCCACGTGGACCTAACGGCAGCACAGCAGTATCTTGCACATATTTCCTCGTAAAACGTATTAAAAGACTTGTGCAGGAAGCAGTGAGACTGGGTTTCTTAAGTGTCTGTATTCCTCTTTGTTGCTGAATTTCCCACAAAACAAATTTGCAATAATTGTAGATAATACAAGCTATCACTCCCGCCTAAATATCTTACATGAAATACTGAGATTACTCCCATGTCAATGTACCTAGAGTAGAATTGTATTGGCTTGAGCCAGATTTAACTAATCGATGAGGAAAAGAAATATGACCCCTTCTATGAATGACTGTGTGCGAATTTGGGGGAAATGTATTGAAAGGACAGTTCATGTAGAGAGAGAATATTTTGGGGTCCAATGCCAGCCCATGTTCTCGCAAACTTATGGGCATTCCATATGCCACAGCGGTATTGTAGCGGAAATCTGAGGTCGGGATTCTTAAACATCAGCATTTCAGGATTTTGACATTAAAAATAGCTAGTTCGTAATTTGCATTGGTGGAAGTTACACTGAGGATAAAAATTAAGCTATGTAAAACAGAGACTTAATTTCATTTTGTAATTCTGGGTGACAGGGATAAAAATAACAACAAAAGAGGCTAATAATTACATTAAATAAACAATTTGACGAAAGTAACATTTAGCCTACATAAGAAATGATCGCCTCATATGTGAAAACGGGGCAACAGCGCATGTGTATTCACCAGGAGGACTGGTCGGAGTTAGATTGCACTAGCTTTGATAAGCAGCATGTTAACATTATGAACGTGGCTATAATAACTACGTACAATGAGTCAGTGTTTTCATCATGCAGTTATGTAATGCCATCAGCAACGATAGTGGCGAAGTGACTCAGCTATAACATTAACCTTGCCTGCTTCCACAAGCTCATCCCCTGGGAACTAGAGCTGGTGAGCAAACAGTAATGTTCTGTTGCACAGGCCAGTCAGTATACAGTTGTCTTTGTTTTGAGTCGCCCTCATTGAATAATTGCAAGTTATTTAGTGCATGTGTATGAAAGCCTTAAAAAGCATATATAAAATATGCTTCCTAAAAGATTTCACACCAGAAACAAACTTGCGACACCGTTCATCAATGGCACGCTGATTATTTACTGCGGCAGTTCCAGTATTTTTACACCTTGAAAGACTATTTTTTTTCTTTCTTCCTAGGGTTTCTTCGCTCTCGTTGCGTTGATTTCATATTTTGGGTGTTTTTAAATTTTCATTCCTTACAGTCATATGTAGCAATGGAACTGAAGTCGCAAACATTTTTGGCGTATTCAGCTTTAATTTGTACCTATAGTTCTTGATGGTCTTCAGTGACGTTAAGACCAGAATAACAATGAATCTGAAATTCACATCGGGCAGAAACTTAAGCTTTACGGCGTTATATTACATTGCTTTTTTTTTTTTTTTTTTTTTCAAATATGCAGGAAAATAAGATCACTGTGTAAAATATTCAGGCTAACCCCAAATAAATATAGATTTTGAAGCGGTTTGGTCGTAGGATGTTGTTCACCCCACTTTGGTGAGTCAAATTATAAAGCAGTTCGGTATGGCAGCCACGTTGGGCGCTAAAATTTGAGATGGTCTGGTATGGCTCAGGCTATGTGCCTTAGGTTGGGCACCAATCTTGAAGCGATCTGTAGTTGACTTTGAGTGACCTCGTGTTGTGATGTTTTTGCCTGCGCTTCACTAACAACAATTCTCACGGTATCCTGCTATTTTGTTCACTCGTATTCAGAGGGAATGGAAGAGGGTTTCTATAATGTAAATAAGCACGCGATGCAACATAGTGTATATTGGTATTTTATTATATCCAAAATCTTTCGCGTCCTCTGGTGTTTTACATGTGATAAACTTGACTACGTTGAATATAAACTTAGTTGTCACGTGTGAAACCTACAGATGAGTGCCGCAGTACTTGGAACTGAAAGTTGAACTTATGAGTACTGTGAACTGCGGGTATCTTGCCGCGTGTAAAACTTACAACTGAGGAATGAATCTCGCAGCATGTAGTACTTAGAACTGTTTCTGCAAACTGCTCAGCTGAATCAAATTGAAAACTCGCTTGAGCTGCATGCCTGAGCCGAGCGACCGCTCCTTATATATTAAATTCATATCGAGTGATCGTTGGTTTTAAAGATACCACGGGGTTACACAGGCACGCGTAATCTTCTCGCCTATCTTTAAAATTTCAAACACATATTCTCCATTGAATAGTTGAAGTTAAAATTTCAAACATACATTCTCCATTGAATAGTTGAAGTTAACCTACTACACCTGCCATTCGCTATTTATTGGGTTTAAAGGGTTAGTAGTAAGACAGTCGGTTGGGACCATAGCCCCAAACGGTTTACAGTCCTTAGGTTTCTTAACCCTGTAATAACTGTCCCTTTTAAAAAGTAGAATGTGGTTCACACACGCGACCCTCTTCCATTCTATGGTGTTATTACCCTGTTGACCTTCCAAGGTACTACAACGGAAAACACCAGATTTTCTCTTTTGTGCAATTCTTACATTGAAGTTAAAGCTTATGATACACACATTTTTATTACTAATTACATCGCCAAAATGGGCTTACATAAATATACATTATAATTATATTTCAGTGGGCGTGGGGGATGTTTCAATTTCAAGGAGATCTTTGTGTAAAAGATGTTATATACTGATTCCATCTGTGTAATGTTAAATAATATGAAGCTTCCACTTATTGACTTCTGTGTTGTTACTTTAGTTAATATAACAGCCATATGAAATTACCAACTCTCTTACTGTACGTTTCCTTCAGAAGGGAAGTAAAACCGTTGGTTCCGTGTCGTGGATTTACGGCACGTAAATGAACCTTAACCCTGAAAGAAGAGGCTTTATAGGCCGTTTTTGCGCCCTGAATTGAATGGGACGCTAATGACCTAAGATGTTAAAGAGCGCCCATAAATAAACCAAATAAAAATTGAACTGCATTCCCTTCTCTACTGAAGGACTCTTTCATAAGCTCGGCGCTTCGTCTAGGAGATCGGCACTGTTCTTCATACAGAGATAGTTGGTCCAAACACTCGGACATTTTAATTAACCATTTGACATCACTGAAACAACCTCCTCATCGTAGGGTTTTAAATAAGCACTTACGAGTAACTGCTACTCCCGGAATGTACTTAATTTTCGCCTTCGCGTGACTTCCATTCCTGCGCGATTTCAAGTACCAACTGTGAGAAAATTATTTGCTCGCCTTTTGAGGTAGAACTCCCCTTTTGAGAATATTTATGGAGTAACCTGTTCACCCTTTGACTTGCAAGCATTTTGTTACAATATTTTAATATTTGTAGTTGTCTGCAACTAAATCAGCAAGATATAAAAAATGCTTGCTGAAGTAACGCTAGGAAAATGAGGTTAAAGGATGTGAATAATCAAACAGGATAATTAACTTTGTATGTCACTTAACAGCAGTTAGAACAAGACCAAAGTAATTGTAATGTTTTGCATTTGGTATAAAAGTTTCCTTATTTAATTTTGAAAATTACTATTTTACATTTCTATAAAGAGCAACACTTAGCAAGAGGTGATGAATGCGTTCTATCTAGTTGGAGTAATTCAGTTTTGAGCATTTCTTTATAATGCTGATTAATCAATCACTATTGGCGGTTATTCTATTTCACGAAATATTATCTGTCATAAAAGTTCTACGTTAAATTAAGATGTGATATTTATATCTTACGTTCACATAAAGCATTTTCATGTGCCACAACTGAGGAAATTTAAATATTGAAGATGGATATTAATTAGGATGAAAGGGTTATGTGATCAGAGATGCGGCATTATCTTTATGTTATATTGTAGAAAAACAACTGTACACCCAAGAGAGCTACCAAAGAAAAAATAAAATTCAGTTCCTATTTCGTTCTATTATAAACCGCTCATTTTTAGGTGGTTGAATGGAATTTTCACTATTACTAGTGAATTGTAATATTTTATCTCAAATTTTACATTTTCGGTTAGTATTTTATAACGTTTCCGCATGAAAAATTCCATCTGAAACCTCAAAAGGCAAATTACAAAAATATACAATAAAAGTATGTAATGACCTACACGCGTGAGCGAAATGGTGAAGTCACTGACTCGTGAACGGGAAGTCTGGTGTTAGATTCCCTGACTTATATTTTCCTCACTGCTCAAAAATAACAAATAAGGGAAATACTCCAAACTTAGGCCTGGAACGTTTTCTTTGTTTAATTAAAAAAAAGTCCTTTTCTAATCTTTCATTTATTTCGTGTACCACCAGTGTCCACTGCCTGTGATGCCTCAGCAGTAGAAACCGGCGTTAAACATTATTAAAAAATTAAATTACAACTAATATGTAAAAAGATGTCTACTAAATTGCGTGCAGTGAACCAGCCATCACTCTCTAAATGACATGTAAGCATTTTCAGAATCATAACCAACAATACTGTGTGGAAACAAATACAATGGTAAGTGACGATCTATTGTAATGCATATATACGGCATAGACACGGCAATCAATAGTGCGTACACGACTAAGGTATCAAACCACAATCTTTAAGGCCACCCGGAAGTGATTTTGTTTGATATTCAGGTTAAAAATGCTGTGTTAGGGATTTGAATTTTTCACTTCAACTATGGTAGGCTAATGAATCTGTTTATGTAACAGAACCTTCTTAATATGTACACACAGGTATTAAGTCTTTAGTGGTGCTTGTTTGTGGTTAATATAACATTTAACATGCAAACAATGTGAAAATTGTGCATGCCATGTTATATCCAAATTTATTTCTAAAATATTACATCAACAACTCCACCGACTGTTTAGTTCTAAAAAATAGGTTTTAGTTATATATTCCTAACAATGTAAAATACATCTTTAAAAAAGATATTTATAATTTGTTTTTAAGCATTTAAATGGCGAAAATTTAAAAAAAAAATTAATATTAGAAAGTAAATATTTAGGCATTTGTGGATTTTACAAGGCAATATATATAAAAGAAAATAAAGTAACACTATTAGAGTAATTATAGAAGTTTTTTTAAAATGATAAAACACTAAGATAGTCACACTTGAAATCGGTATATCTATATATAGCTGTATTTCGAACTTGTTGAGAAGACTTTTCTTGCCATAGAAGAGCTCAACGAGTTCGAAATAAATATAGCGATTTCAAGTGTGAGTTTATCTTATTGTTTTATCCTTTTAAAAGCTTCTATAATTACTGTTAATTTACACACACACACACAGACACACACACACATACTTTCTTTTAACGCAGATCATTTATGTTCTTAATAGAGATCATTTTTTATAAAAAAGCAAATGGTCACTTGCAGTTTTGTTCAAGTAGAAGCTCAGGAGCCATTAAGCCAGCCCAGTGGGAATAGAAAAGCGTGGAACATCAGACAGCTGAGCGTTGTAATGCCATTCTGTAATTGCAGCTGCAGTTCAGGAAATTTGGATGGGTAGTAACGTAATTAGTACACTGTACTTATGATGCTTCCTAGTGAATGCTTAATACACTGTAAGACAACTCACAAGAACTCGTTCGTACGTTTTTGAGTTAAACATTATTGACTTTCCCTCTAGCTCCCCGGCCGGCTTTCAAGCGTAGAAACAAAACGAGAATTCCAGAGCTCGGTCAATTGCAGCCAACTGCACGTAGAGCGGTCCCGCTAAGGAAAAATCACCCATTACTACCTGACGCTAAATGGTATCGAAAATAAAAAATAGATAATTTTCGACTTATGTTTATCGGTATACTTTTCATATTTTGGAACGGAAGGAGTAATGTATTAACGCTAAAGTTCATATTGTAATCTGTTTTATATAAACGAAAGACATACGCTTTAAGTAGTACGCGTTTTACATATAGTGAATCATTTAAGTGGAACGTATGCTCCCTTTCGTCCATCCTTTTTTTTTTTTTTTTTTTTAATCCGTTAAAAGTTTAATAAACTTCATTTTAACTCAAAATTGCTACTTCAGGAAATGTTAAAATTTATGTAATTCTTCATCACGAAAGTGTACTTCTGAAATCAAATAATAAAATTGATCATAATTATTTTTAAAAATGCCAAGAAAAACAGCTCAAATTAGCGTTGCATAAAATTTTGACGGAACTGCACTATGGTAACTCTATATCAGGATATTGGAAACAAATCATATATGAGCTATCACAGTGCAACAAACGCTTTTTTGCTTATTTGATACGACAGCTACACAGCAACGATTACTACAGAACCTTGCTTCTGCGATACATTGTATACTCACTGTACCGTACATGTTAGAAAGCCTGCGAATATCATAATCGAATCTCCGACAACCTCACGCTGGTCATTTGTGTGCACGAAAGCCCTGTCATGATCTGCGTTTCGCGTGAGTGTTAATGCACCTTCCTCGTAGAAAATGACCACATCAGCAGCTCATCAGTGCCGAGAGAACCTGGTCATGGAAACATTAAGTGGATTTTGTTTGCAAATTTATCACATGTGTAAAATACATTAAAATAATTAAACATTTCTCCATAGTTTAGCGTTCCATGCCAACTACCAAGGTTTTTAAGACAATGATTGGAACGAATTAGTGAATTAATAACGACGCAAATGTATCCACAATGGACTTTTCCAACCTGAAGGAGAATTCCGTAAATAAATCCCACTCAGTTTGAAGCTGACGCCTTAGCCAGCTGCATTATTTGTTATTTTTCTAGTAGAACAACAGTTAAAATGCAATTCAATCAGCCTAGTATTGGTGTGCGGCAGTGTTTCCTTTTTCTTAGATAATCGAGAAACGCTCAACTTCTGCACATGCGCGGTCTGGAACACACATGAATTCGCAATTTTTTCCGGAAGTAGCAGCGTCTTGAGCTAAGGGGGAACTTTCAGACGATGCATGCTGCATGATTTTTATGATTAAAGGAATCTCCAGCGGTGTACAAGCTAAACCTCCTCAAAGACCAGCTTTGGTAAAGAAGTTTAACAATCTAGATCACTTGGCAATCTGAAAGCTCTGTACTTCAGATATGAGAATACTTTCAGCTCGGTTTAGAGCGTCCATGGGACCAGCCACTTACACGAGACATATGCTAATGACACTATTAATCACTCAACATCTAAGTGCCTCTGATGGATTGATGTTGATCATGCAGAATCTGCACAGATAAGGCGTTTCAAAGTCAAAACAATAGTATGTTCTAGAGAAGAAATCACGACCCATTCATTCCCATAAAATACCAATCAACCCCTTTGGATTTGAAATAAACATATTTCAATTATGCAATTTAGATCAGTTCAGCCTATGTAAAAATAATGAACTAGGTCCTAACATAGAGACAGGGAATCTTATCGAGAAACTATTAGATTGCATTGGTCAATTGCAGGTTTTTCTGTAAAGTTCATTGGTTACAACTAATCGTATTTTATGGTTTCGCGAGTAAGAACCGTTTATCGACACTGTAGGCAGCATCTATAGTGTCTTCATTCCGCTAAGCAATCGAGATTGTACACACTAGTGGAAACCTGCTGATCTTCGTTGGACGCTCGTTCCCGGTAAAACTATAGTTACAAGTTCCGCTGAGATAGGCAATTGATCTTGTTCTGTCGCATTTATTGCGCCAACTGATTTCAGTTGCATTTCTACATAAAGTTCATGTTAAAACGTGTGTTTGTGTATTGTGGACAAAGAATATTTTCTTATGATTGTTATGTGCAAAAGAAATCGTAGAAGTAGGTACTGTAAGAGAGATTTTCCTGCTATACTCTCAGTAATAAAATCTCCATCAGGAAGTGCAATTTTCAGGTTGATAAAGTTCGAAATAAGTTGTTTTCATTGCCAAACGAAACCAAAAAACCTCGTAGAAGAAACTTCTCGTTATTCTTAACACGATTAGTTCGGCAAATTAGTTGGTCTGTCGGCAGTGCGCATAAAGTCACTCAAGCATCTTCATCCATATAAAATTACTGCTGTGCCTAAAATAAAATCCATCTAGGCGCTGAAAAGAAATATTTGGTAGGTAGTTTACAATATTCGCGGAGACGAATTTCGGCGAGTGCCTCAAAATCTTTTCAAAAGGATTTAAGCATGTCTCAAAGCGAAAAGTAGGTACTTTGATCATCTACTGTGATGTAGAGTAAATATTAATTATGTACTACTAATAAGTAACGAAAAATGTCCTAGAAGTTCCGGCCGCACGACATGATTTGCCTGGGTGACGTAGTTATGCAATAACTTCCCTACGGCAAAATGAATTTCCAATTGCGTTGCGGAATGAGGACCCTGTAGCAGCACATGCTCGCATAGGTAAAGATCGTGTGAGTGGTCAGTGATTGTATGATCTGGTCTGTATTTAAATGTCTTAAGTGTGCAATGAGATTTTAGCGTTTTTATAAAACTTCCGTGCTTCGCCTAGGTTCCATTTCGTGTGGAGCGCATTTCGTTAAGCACAACTGTTTTAAAAATCATGGAACAGAAAATGTTAGTGATCTCGGTTCCAAGTCCCGAATCATTTCGTGTATTCACTAGACAGCGTGAAAGTGTTAAAACGTTGATAAAAAGTGGTTAACTTTTTTCATCCAGGAATACTCCTCTAAACTTTGCGCGGAATTGAAATAGTATAACTGTACCCCTTAACACACTGACATATTTTACAGATCGTTTAAAGTGCCTCCAAGAAAACTGTTTTTGAAATCTTTTTCTAATAATCACTAACATCTGGTAGAAAATATTTAAAGACATATCTGCACATACGAAAAGGATATTCTTCGCATGCTCAAGTATATATGAAATGTAAGTCAATAAAATTGGGGCCTTATTCTCCGCTACCACCACTGCAATATTCCATAATCTTAAAAATACTTGTATATTTATGTTTTGACGAGTGTAAAAATGTTCGGCCCTAGAAGCGTAAAGACAAGTTAAATTTGTTTTAATGTTTATATAACTTAATAAATCACGACGATTTTAAAGTGATTGCTAGTCCAGATTCACAATTTAAATTTCTTAGCCAGGTTTCTGGTTTGGAGACAGTGTCACCGTTATTTCTGCCAATCAAGCGTTTACCATAGCCCTTTTGGGCAATTTTAGCATTCTTCGTTATCAGCTCCAGGGTTGGTCAAATTGATATGTAAATTAAGAAACAGAGTATTAAGATTTTATTACTTAGCCCCTAACGGGTATTTGTTGATAGTGGCTGGGTCCAGGGGACGCGTATAATCCTTTGTGTTCCAAATTTTTGTTTTTGCAGTTTTTTTTCCGTCCAATATATTCAAGTTGTTCTTAATGTATGAAAGACGTTTCCTATTCTTTAATGGAAAGTAATGGTGAAGGTATATGTGATGATGAGAGCGAATAAGAGTTTTTTTTTTTTTTTTTTTTTTTTTTTTTTTTTTTTTTTTACTGAGGCACCACAGGCGATGGACACTGATGATATATGAGATGGAATTATATATATTGGGAAAGGATTTATTGTTAAGGATGGTAAAGTACCAGATCTAAATTTAAGGTATTCCCCGGCATTTGCCAGTTAAGGACTGAGGAAAACCTGGAAAAAAAAAAATGTCAGGGAGGACGGTCCTGGCGGGATTCGAACCCCAGACTTCCCGCTCAAAAGTACGCGCCTTAACGACCTCAGGCACCCGTGTCGGGTTTTTACGGATGCTCTTTTAACATCTTAGGTCATCAGCTTCCCATTCAATTCAGGGCCCGAAAGGGCCGATAAATTTTGCTCAGGGACCTCTTATTTCAGTCTTGAGGTTCTTCGATAAGGGACCCATGACTTTACCCCCCTTCCGAAGGAACCATTCTTAGGATTTTTACGCCGAAAAAATCCATCGATCCTAGCCGGGATTGAACCCGCGATCTTGGGTTTAGAAGGCAAGGATGGTTACCACTACACCACTAGGACCGACACAAGAACACAGAGAGGTTATATGAGTTCCGGGTCGCCAGAGCATGACTATCTACTGGGGAAGTACAGCCCTCGCAATCGGAAAAGGGTGATAGAGTCACCCCGTGTAAATTTGGGGTTTTTATTTTTACTGAAAGCATAAAATTATGCTGTATTTAAAACTGATGATGATGATAATAATAAGCATTGACCTGTGATATACGAGTTGTGAAAAAACTATGCCCCTCATCCGGCATAGGAAATTCCTGCATTTAATCTTATTCTTAACAAGATGGTGAACAGATTCTGTACTTGAAACACGATTTGTTTCAATCGCCTAACCACTTTGCTGCAATAATCCGTTTATATATATCGTGCATAAAACCGGAACCTTAAGACTATATTCATATAGTGGCATAACTAACGAAGAATACATAAATTTCTCGTTGACACAGCCTCCCTTAAAGTAACAAGTTGCTACCTGCACATGCATGATATACTTTATGATTAGGTCCTCCTAGTACTCTGTCGGCCCGCAATTAAATAACATTAATGCATATTTGTATCCATTCGCTTCCTAGAATTGAGACCATGTAAAACATCTAACTATGACAATACCCATACATTTTTTTGCGATTACTTTTCACAGATGACATTTTAAATGAAATAGTTCTGAAATCTGACAAGAATATGAAAAAACTCTCCCATGATTCTAAGAGGGATATGCTATTCAGGGGGAACAGAACAGAAATAAAAGCTGTTGTGGAGATGTTCCGACTAAGAAAAAGCTGAAATCCTCGCCTGAATGTGTCATGCAAGAATGCCTGTGTCTTGAATGCGCAAATTTAGTGTGTAAAAATGTTTAATTAGAATTTCAAGGTAGCATTTAAGGATCTGTCAATTGTCGAAAACAAAAACTAATCCGTGGAGTAAATTATAACTTTGGTGAATTACTGTTGTTGATTAGTGGTGCTTCTCTCTCTCTCATTTAATGTTAGTTATGTGCATTGATTAGGCGGCAAAATTTGTTTGGTAATAATATAAAAATTAGTCGACGTTAGAACTTTTTTTTGTATAATCATAATAAAAGTATAATTTAATTAGTATTCGTTTTACTACCTTATTTATTGGTGCATACGATGGTATTCTGATTATCCAGACGCTTACACCTCTTGAAATATTTTATCTTCCATTGGATCATTAATTTCTATTTTAGCTGTAATTATATTCAGGAGGTCCCAGATTTTTAAGCATATGTCGTTTAGGTATTCAGATTCTTATACATTCCCGAAAAATCCGGAAAATATAAATGACTTCTTTCCACTTTCACAGCAAGAAATTAACAGTTCATGATTTTGAAACAAGTCTGAGAAATGTGACGATTTAACCATTAAGGGTACTAAAATAGATAAAAAATTTAAGTTAAGATATATTGGAGGAAAAGTTTAAGTGATGGCAAAAGCTTGAAGCGTGAAAGAGTTTACATCCATTTCATTTGTACACAATCCCAGATAGTGTGCATGCAGTGTTTGAGAAAGCATTGATCAACTGCATCAAACTCCTATATATAGGCCAAACAAATATCCCCATTAATAGCTTTTCCATCTTCTGTGTTGAACGTTGAAACTTTAAGTACATCCAAGTGCCTTGACTTCAGGAAATTCTGCTGTTTTCTGGGCATCGGCCGCAAGATATTAAACTAATACTCCCCTCTTCCCGGAAATCAAACATCCATTTTGCTAAGTTTGTTTACCGCAAATCAACATGAAGTTTCGCTCTACGTAGGACTGATAGGTCGTTTTGCAACCATAAGGCAATTAACTTGATGTGCTGGTGAGTATGCTGCCAAGCTCGACTGCAACTAAATCTGGTACGAGGGATGATAATAAAAAGGGTGTAATCAAATTTTAAAAAGCATAGCATAATTTATAATTGGCCCGGGTGGTACAGACAGAACAACAGGCTAGTGATGAGAAGAAAAAAGAAAAAGATAACATGTATAGTGGCACTATCCTTTTGATAGTGCCATAAAGTGCTTCTTTTTGTTCTTGTGTTAGGGTTCTCCGCTGCAGTTGCTTTCATAGCAGTAATCGATGAACAGCTGACTGTGTAAAAAATTAATTTCCCTCTGGAAATGTTGCCACATCCCATCATCAGTCAGTGAGCACATTTCCATTGCGTTGCCAGTTAGCTTGTTGTTATCTGGCACTACAGAGAGTTTGGCTACATTATCAATATATCTACGATACGTGTCACAAAGCTGTGTTGAATAAACATTAATGATTACAGGTTGCGTGTAAGGCTGTGTTTCTCTTAATGAAAGAGGGAAAGTGATCCAATAACTGGAATTGGTGCGTTGCGTTTAGTTGACGCGGCAACTCTGTGCGTGTGTGTTTTGAATATTGAGATGAAATGATAAATTGAAAAAAATATTTAAGGAGTTCTTGATTTTAAAGTGCCTCCCCGGTATATGCTATTTATGGAAACTGAGGAAAACCTGGGAAAAAACATCATCAGGAGGACTGTCCTGGCGGGAGTAAACCCTAAACATACCCTTCAGAATTCGTGCCTTAACGATCTCGGCCACCGTGTCGGTATGTGTGTGTGCGAAGCAGAAAGTTTAGGATCTACGTGGCAATTTATTCGCATTTCGATAAAAAAAAAAATAGTAGATATTCCCCAAGAATGCTTAGAGGAGAAAAGAAAAATCAAAATTCTAGCCTTGTAAGGATTGCAAACGCTGCATAAAGGCAAAAAGAGGAAAAACAGAATAAGAGAATTTGAGGACGGCACAGGGCAGTACTGAAGTTGTGTTAAACTTCTCTTAATTTGATTTCCATATGTCCAATTTTGTATTACAAATAAAAAGAAGGGTGATATAATAAGTTCCCAGAAATTGAAAAACTGCCCATCCTTAAATGAAAACATGTTACGAAATGCAGCCTTAAACATCAACTAGAGCTGAAACACCGACTCTAATTGGCACGGGTGATAAAATACATGTATCTAGGTGGCCCAGAATACAACTTTGACGTCACCAATTTCATTCAGTCACGCAGAGATCAAGAAAAGCTTAAGCGGCACGAATAGTTCCATCCTAGTGAGTTCAACGTGGCCTATATAGAATTAGCTCAGGATGACTGCGACTGCTCTGAAAGTCTTAAAACTATGACCAAATAGGCATTAAAGTTCAGTTTGTTTGCATAAGCCACGCAGAAAGTGGAAATGTTTACATCTGTTCATCAAATATAAGCACTGCACACTAAAAGAACAGTGAAGAATATCAGCACTAGTATAGACTGTAGTCTATGTTTATAGTAAAATCGATCAATCGGAGCGCATAAAAACGGATTGCCGTTCCGGAAATTTGCTGTGACTGTATCTCATTTGATTTGCTCTCAACCTTCCATTCCCGCGTGCGAATAACTGAATATTAGGAGCGAGTGATCTAATTCTAGAAGTCAGACAGCTCTTCAAAGCATTTAACGTTTTAAAGCATTTTAAATTCACAACATTATTAATTACAAAGCGAAAACGGTATACTTACGTTAAACAGGTTGCAATTAAGCATGAACGATAGCTATACAGGATGTAAATTTTTAATGGTGTTTAACGCCCATTTTTACTACTGAGACACCACAGGCGGACAGGATGTAATGGGTGAGTTTTCCTTCGCAGGACCGCTCCACGCTTAACGCTGGTCGGTCTGTTCAAGCTGGTGTCCCGGTTACCGGCAGTCAGAAAATCCGCAGCTATGATTATGTCGTAAATTATTACTAACACTTAAAAGGTACATTTACTCACCATTGTCAAGCAAAAATATGCTGAAACTACCTCCCTTCATTTTTCATACATTTCTGTTATCGGCTTATAAAATAATCATTGCCCTCTGTAGTTCCTTCTGAGAAATAAAAATTTCCTCCTTTATAAAAAAAAAAAACTGTTATTCTCCCGCCTCAAATGGCGCAAAACTCTCCTCTCTTTTGATCATGCAGGGGTTAATCGGAAGCAGGTTAGATTTTTCTTGACTCCGGTATCTGTTGTTTCGGAATTAACATACCCACTTAGCTGGAACCAAGATTTAACTGTAAAGAAAACTAAATTCGGCTCATCCGGTTTAAGTACATGCACTACAACAATTTTATAGGGTTTTGACTTCATTAGCTTTGTACCCGTTCGAACAGAAGAATGGGAAATTCCCGTTTGCTGAGAAAGGCGAAGTGATTTTTTATGGAACGTTCAAAGCTATCTAACGTTTCTTCTATGAGCACTGTACACGGCTGTGGGTGCTTTTTATCTATTTCACGAATTTTATCTACCAATCTGTGAATCGAACTTTGATTTGGAAGTTGAATATCAGGGAATCTCTCTAGAAGCAATCTCCGCACCGATTGTATACGCGCGTACGAATCGTAAATAAATACTCTTTGGGGAATAGAATATCTGAATTGAGTCATATTAACATAATTAATACTGAACTTATTACGCTGCCTAATTAATGTTTAATACATGTACAACATGTAAGAGCTCGTTCGACATTCCTAGAGTTAAACTCGTACTGACCTCCACTTCGGCTCCTCGGACGGCTTTCAACGTGGGCACGTGACGAGAACTGAAAAGCTTGGTCAACTGCACGTCAAACGAACTCACGAAGGAAAAATTACACAGTGGAATAAAATGTTGCTGAATAGTGCGGATTTCCAGAGTAGTTGCAGCTGCAGTTTTTCAGCAGATTTTTTATATAAATCTGAAATCAGAAATTGATAAGGTTTATAATTAGTGTACTGCGCACTTATAATGATACTTCCAAAATGTTCTCAAGTAATTGGGTTATAGGTTGATGAAAGTAGTGATTTTAATATATGCCGCAGGGCTTCCAAACAAAATGGTGCCATTGTCTGCTAATTTTGTTCATTAACAGCATTACAGCTTTTTCTATTAGAAAGAGTGCGAAAAAATAATGCCACAAGAACAGATGCTCTCGGGCGATTCCTTTTGGTGCTACAAAACTCCAAAGCTACAAATTCTGTTAATCAAGTAAATTAAATACATCATGGTTTGTTTCAGTCAAATACAGAGAATTTTTTTCAGTGGATCACATGTGTGAAGCAATGAACCATATCATCTTTTCAAACAAGAGCAGTTCAGCAATCACACATAAAAGTTACCTACTGTCGTACTCAACACCTTATTACTTTCACAAGATCTGTACACTGAGGGTTAGATTGGGGTGCAACGTGCTTCCCACTGCTTCTTCGCCAGTGACATTAAGTAAGATACAAATTGACATGGGGTTATTACATGTTTGAATGAGCCACCTGAGGCTATTGCTAATACATAGCGACATTAGTCCGATGGCAATTGGTGGCATTCGACACGACAATCGATGTTTACAATTGCAAATTGAGTTGCAATATGGCGGCGCTTCTGAGGTACTTTATTGTCATTTTGGGGGCAAAATATATGGAACCAAAGAATATTCTTAAAGAAGTGCTTCATATCTACTGAGATAGTGCCTCTCACCTTTACAATTGGGTGTAGAAGTTCGCTGAAGGGCGGACACGAATCGAAGACGAACACCTCGTCGGCCGCCCAAAGGAGATAGTCCAAAAAGCGAATTTGCAACGAGTTGGAGACTTAATCCGAGAGGACAGAAGGGTGACTATAACCACTGCTATTGATTGTTCGCGCGGCATGGCTTATCTCGTAATGGTTGACAGTTTAAGCTTTCACAAATTCTGTGCACAATGGGTGCAGTTCCTACAACACAAAATGCAAGGAATGGATCTAGCGTTACAGCATCTCAAGCGTTACCACCATGGACATGATATGCTAACACAAATTGTCATAGATGATGTGTCTTGGGTTCACCATTACCAGTCCTAGACGAGCCTGTTCAATGCAATGGAAACATCCTGCGTCGTCTGCGAAAAAAGTTTAAAGTGACGCCATTGTCGGGAAAGTGATGCTCACTGTCTTCTGGGATCACGAAGGCACACTTTTCACCGCATTCCAGTCGCAAGGACAACCCCTAAATGTCAGCTCCTACTGTCACATCCTCAGTAATCTCTGTAAAGTCATTCAACAACGAAAGCGGCCAGGACCTCTCACCAAAGGCGTGTTGCTCTCGCGTGAGATCGCTCATCTTCTTGCTGCCAATAACGCTAATAAGACAATTCGAAATTTCGATTGAAAAAGCCTCGAACATCTCGCTCCAAGTGACATGCATTTGTTCGGTTCTCTTTATAAGTGATCTTTCGGGTGAACTTTTTCCCGACGATGAGCTGTAGAAAGGGAAGCCACCGCTGGTACCGACAGCAGCCCAACATGCTTCTGGATTTTACGGGCTTGTTAAACGGTGGAACAAGTGCTTCAATGTTCAAAGAGATTGTGTTGAGAAATGTAAATTTTTTTTCTAATCCGTACAATTATTTATTTAATTTCTATGTTAATTTGTAAACTTTCTTAATGACTTACCCTTCTACATTTGACTGACTATGAATACATGTCACATCACAACGTAGCTTTGAAGTTGATCCATACCGATACCTATAGTTCCATATTAGAGCGTCTGAGACCATTCGTTCTCACTCTCAGAATACAGTGAGGTTATTTCAGTCACGGGCGAGCACAACGCGCCTGCGTTCTGGCAATATTCATAGTATAAAACAGGCTAATGAGCACAGCTGCTGTTAAATATAAACATTTTCTTAACAGTTAGATAAATGTTAGAAATATTTTAGTTTGCCACTTTTTGAGGGGATTGTTAATAATTTGCATTCGCCAAAGCAAAAGTTGAAAATGTATCGTTGCATTGTTAGTTTACATGCTCGCACATCGAGCGGCGCTATTGCACTAATATCTGTACAAAGGAGCAGGTGATTATTTATTCACTATTTTAATTAACTTTATGGCACTTATAGTTGTCATGTAGTTCATTCAGCTAATTTTACTGGAGTCTTAGTCATACAAATATATGACTGGACAGGTATATGTCCAAGGTCGTTTAAGCACGTATTCCTGAGGTTCAGTAGCGTCCCCCTTAAAAAAAATTTAATCATTTCATACGATGTACCTATTATCAGTATCACCGTCTGTGATGCTACAGTAGTACAAACGGGTGTTTAACACTGTGTGTGTGTGGGGGGGGGTTTCCAATGGTAGTCCTGAAATGGAAACCCCCCCCCCACACACGCACTATATTTTTATATTTTAGATATAATTGCATTAATACTTTTTTCTATTCGGGACGCCAAACACAACGGGCAAGTGCTTTCCTGATTTCGTTATTTGGCCAGTCGATATTTTCTTAAATGCTTTCAGTTGTATGTGAAGTTGTGCAATTAAGCGTTTTATTAATCAATAATTGTTCATTAATGATGGAATCTTAAGAATTTGCTGCCATTAAACTCACAATTGCGTTTGTTTGCTTCCGAAATTGATTTTTATGTTAGTAATTATTTCTTGTCGTGTTTACAAACGCTTAAATGAAAGTCACCTTGATTTGAACAAAATAAGCTTGAAATTTTGTACTAATGTAGCATATTTTACTACCATAACGTAAAAAGTGCAAGTCAAAGCGGATGCTAATTAAATATACTACCTCTGCTAACAAAAATTGATATGGTTATGTATTCCGTTTCAGCTACATCAAAACATCTTTACACAAATACAGAACAGATACAACCATAATCATCTGGAGGAAAACCTGGCTGAATTTGATATATTAACATTTACCACACTGCATCTGTAATATGCACATTTGCCATTAATTGTGAATAATTTGTTAAAAACGAGAAAACATGCAAGCCTGCATTTACCAAAGAACGATATATATGTTTACAATAACTAGTAACTGAGTATTAGCTGCATTTTGATAGTGTTTAATTCCCTTTTTTTGCTGCAGACGCATCACAATCGGTAGACATTGGTGATACACAAAATAAATTGACAAATCGGAGAATGAAATTTTAAAGAAGCAAGAATTACAGGCCTAAAGTTTAGGGTCATTTGAAAACCTGGAAAATCCTCAGAAAGAACACCCTGTCGGTATTTACTGCATTTCCCCATTATAACTGTAACATATAAAAAATAAACAAAAATAGTCCTGACATAGAGTCCTATAAATTATGGCATTTCTGGGACAAAACACTCTGTTCAGTCGATAGTGCAGCGTTATTAAATTACTGTAAAATTCTCCAAATCCGTATGTAGTATGTTGACATAGACCCGATCCAAAGCTTTTGAAGTCTATACTACCATCCAGCTGAAATGAAGTTAACTAGGCAAGAGCCAAATGGCTATATATCAAATATGAGGATAAAGCTTAAAATATCTGGTCTTCTGAATTGTGCTGCTGACTTTTAAGAAAGCTTTAGTACATGTTTGATTGTGAAACTTTCCATGAGTTTCAGATGTTTCTCTTACTGTGGAATGTTGCAGAAAATAATGATTTTCTTTTTTCGTTGTTTTGTTTCTGCCGTACATATTGTAAGATAAAAAATATGCGTTATTTGTAATTAATTTTGCTGAATTAGCTTTATGAAACCCAATTAACTCACTTGCAGATAGATGCTTTTCTTGACGCACATAATCGATGTGATGTGTGAGAGAGAGATCTGGAATCTTAGCCAAGAGATCTAGTGAATAAAACACTGCTTTTTGCTTATGAAGGCAGCTCTTATTCGAAGTAGTCCCCATTCAAGCTAATGTATCCGTAAGTCCTGACAGACGTACTGGAAATCGTCTTCAGAACCGTCTGCGCCTTCTTCATGACAGTAGTAGATGAACCAAAACGCTGGTCCCGGAGCGTTTTGGAGATGAGGGAAAACATTCCATGGCAATCGAAGAACGAAATCCGCAGCCTTTCCTCCGACCGAACCACCTTGGCTTTCTTTGGTGTCTGAAAACCAGGTGATTTCCAAACTGATTCGTCTGTTTGCTTTCGGGATCATAATAGTGAAGCCAAACGATGAAATTCAGGTATGCCTCACCATGTTCCAACCACCGCCACGGGTAGCCGAGGTCATTAAGGCGTGACTCGTGAGCGCGAGGTCTGGGGTTCGATTCCCAACAGGACCGTCCCTGACGGATTTTTTCCAGATTTTCCTCAGTCCTCATAAATCCAAATGCCGGGGAAGGTACCCTGAACTTAGGCCTGGAACGTTTCGTTCCTTTATAAAAAATCCTTTCCCAGTTTATCATTTCATCTCATGTATCACCAGTGTTCACCGCCTGTGATGCCTCGGTAGTAAAAACGGGCGTTAAACACTATTAAAAAGAATGCTCCGCCCGACACGCCCACTTGCCCCATCTTCTGTTCAGAGTCAGAAATTTCGCCATCCATATGGCACAGACGCGTCTCATGTCTGCCAGTATAACTACTGTTACTTGTCGATCGTCCAATGACAGCAGCTGTGTTAGTCATGGTCTCGTTCACTGAAGTGGTTGGAGGGCCTGGGCCGCCTTGCTTTGTTGGCCCTTCTTAAACTCTTTGAACAACCAAAGTGTGGGATTGTACGTTATATTTTGGATTTACTGTAGAAAGATTGTCATTTGCAACTAGAAGAACCCATCCCATTCCTGCGCAATCTTTTAGCCTTGCGAATCTATGCTACTAATACATTTTTGACGTGTGATATTAATAAAAGCACAGTATAACCGGATAATACAAGAGGTTTCAAATGTCACTGTTTCGTCATCGCCTTGATTCATGAATTTCAAATTTATTGATATTCAATTGACATGTCATAAAATTACAATTATGGTATTCGAACCCGGATTTCCTGCTCATTAAGCCAAGCACTTAACCGCTCGCCTACAACTATAATTAACAAAACATGATCAATGAGAGGATATTGTTAGTTTCCCTGGTGTATTGAGTGCCTTAGACTGGTCTCTTGGAGGGCGAAGTTGCAGAGGTGTTCAGAAAGAGGAACGGTTACATTTCATTAAATGTACCAACAGTAAGTAATTCAAATCTCACGGGAAATCTTTCCACAGGCTTTTTGCTTCCCCTTCAAACTCACTCCGTCCGTATTCTTATTTTCTATAATTGCTTTGTACTTTTGTGCCAGATTAAAAGCACGAAATTTTTATGTTCAATAAATTTAACGCTTTTTGACGTCTCATTATTTAATTTTTCATTTTAAAGTGTAAATACTAGCATGGCCTTCTGAACATTATTAACGTCGTTCAGGATTGCGACGGTAGTGTGAGATGTTTTAGAGAATGGGAGCGATAAATTGCTTCAAATCGAGAAAATATCGATACATTCAAGCGTAAGGGAACCGTGGTGTTGTGAAGAAGCGTAATAAATGTTGAACAGAGTTTCTTAGGATACCGCGATATTGTCTTTACTCTGGTTACGAAAAGCTGATTAAAATCCAGGTATGCGCCTCGTTCACCAGTATATTGTAAATAGCAACCTCCTAAATTTTAGTCTAAGTGATCGACTCTCCCAAGGCTATGAAAAACTAAACGAACGTACAACGGTCTCATTTTCCGGTTGAAATTGAAAGTGTGCATAAAAGTACCAGCGAAACAAAATTATTACATAAATAGTATTAGGAATTGGAAAGATACTAAAGTTTTGTCATTGCGAAGTGGGCAGACCGATTGATCCCGTTTTAAAATGGATAAAGAGTGTGCTTTGGGCAGCAATTCGTGTAGTCTGCCGTTGTCTTGTTCTCTCGCTTGGTGGTGGTGAATAACACTGCAGCACTGGCCTGGGGAATCCAGGGCCCTTTTGTCGATAAATGTAGGCACTACGCACCACCGTCATTCTTCCTCTCGCGCAAAAGTAACGCAATCAGGGCAGATGCTAATCATTTAAAAAGTTTCTTTAAATTTAATTATGCTCGAGATTTCCCTTCTCTCTGCATTACTGCAGCGCAAAATCATAATTATGAACGAAAGTTTCCAAAAATTAAGAGAGTTGGAGGTTTAATTACAGGACTAAATTTAAAATTATATTGAGATAATATTTTAATGAACTTTCGTCTTATGTTAGGGTCATCCTGAAAGTTTTTAAACAATCTAAAATAAACATGAATGGAAATTTGTTATGTTGGTTATAACTTTTCAAAAAAAAAAATAGGTTACATTTTTATACGCCTTTCCATAATTTCTGAAAATACTGCCAAAGCATCTTCCTGCTGCTGCAGTAATTTGTACTCCTTCCTTTTTAAAACATGGTGTAGAAATGAGTACCAGTTGTAATAATATAACTCTGGTGATATGCACACTTTTTGACCAGAAAAAAAACAAAATTCTGTTAAGTCCAACTCGTTACTGCGCACGGTTCATAAGGTATGCAGCAATGCTTTATTGCCACTGCAGAAGTTGTGTTATATAACATGCATTAAAGATGCGTGCTCTGTTATCTCTGTGGAACAGTGTGCAGTGATGGCGTGGTTAAGAACGCATGTCCACCTCTTGGCATGAAGCACTTTTCTTTTTAATAAACATTATTATTATTATTATTATTATTATTATTATTATTATTATTATTATTATTATTATTATTACAGGTTAGTTTCGTATTATTGTTTGCCGTACACAGCAAGCTTTAACGTTGACATATTAAAATATTTCATTCAGTATTTGTGCTATCTAAATGCTGCACACGCATTCTCCGCATATGCAAGAACAAAAGATAGCTTATAGACACAAATTCAAGAAGCCTGGGATGTTGTAGTATCTCTTCTACATTACTGTAAAATTTTGACATCATTTATGCCCCGAAGATAGAGGGGCTATTATGTATATTGAAGAATACGTTAGTTTGTGATTACGTTTTTGTGTGTGCATAGGAAATATCATAAAACTCAAATAATACGTTAAAATATAATATTATATTAAGGAACAATGTTCTATATATACGCCTTAAAAACAATAATATTGTGTGGGATTTCAATGTATTAGTTAACGCAGAAGAGTAGTTGCCTTCTCAACCGCTCTACCACCACTACGCTATTCTAACGTTCTTTTTCCAGATGCTTATGATTGTAATCATTACCTTTACAGGCAAAGCGCACACCGAGTTGTGCAATCGCTACTTGCGCTTGTGAATACAGCTTTTACGAACGTCCCCGAAGTTCTCCGATCGACACTTAGAATTTACCTGTATGTGTGTGTGTGTCAAACGGTGTACATCTTTTAGAATTTGTCTGTATGTGTGTGTCAAACGGTGTACATCTTTTTCATAGGCACTCACAATGCTTATGTGATTGTTGTTAGTGTACTGCATTTATAAGTCTTCAAACCGCAATCTACCGCCACGTGTGGCTGAGGTCATAAAGCGTGAACTCGTGATTGGAAGATCTGTGGTTCGATTTCCACCAGACCCGTCCTCCCTCACTCAGGTTTCCCTCAGTCCTCATAAATGGCAAATGCAGGGGACATACTCTAAACTTAGGCCTGGAACGCTTCGTTCTATCATTTTATCTCATGTATCATCAATGCCCACCTGTGGTGCCTCAGTAGTTAAACCGGGCTTTAAACACTATTACAAAAAAACAAACAAAAAAAAAAAAACCAATGTTATCAGAAAGCAGGTGTTGATCTACAGAGGTGTTCTAGTAGAAACCCAGCAACCATTAGCCTAGGCCAATCGGAGTAGAAATTGGAAGGTGGAACAGTTGACAGCCAAGTGCCGTAATGTCATTTCGCAATTGCTGCTGCAGTTAAGGAAGGAGAGCCTGTAGAAGGGGAGGATTAAGATCGCTTCATATATAAGATAAAACCTTGAACTACTCCAATGCCGCTGCGCAAAGATGCACTACGACTAAGGGATGTTATGTTTACAGAGTAAACCAAACTGCTGCCACAAGCGCAAAGGGCACAAATGTTGGGTAGTTCTATTGTTCGTGCTATTCGGATACCATCATCAACTTCAAGTCATGCATAAAGGATGAATCACCGCGAATATTCCTGAAGCTAAGGGTCCTATTGATCATACATGAACTTCAACAAGGGCCCATCTATATAACCCATACAACCAATTGTTAGGTGTTATTTTTAGCACAAACGTACTTTTTTTTTCAAATGGAACAACACCTATTGACTTGGAGAAAATAAAGATAGATAAGATTCGATTTTTTTTTTTTTTTTTTTTTTTTTTTTGCAACATTCTACCCTAATAGTTTACGAGATATCGTCATACGTAGTGCTCGAACTTTCAGAACTTTTTTGGAGAATTTCTATGGAGTACACGTCTGCTCGCATTTTGTCTAAAATTTAGGGATTATATGAACAGTATTTTTCCGAGACATATGTGGTCTTGTGAATCTTTTAAAGCAGTTGTTTTCTCCATTTAAAGCTTTAGGTACTAAGACTGGAAATGTACCGCACATAAATTCTCAAGAAGAAGAAGACTACCTTCAATCATGGTAGGGGTTAGTTTCTAGTCTAGTGCTTAAGCACGTTAATGGGGCAGACAATTCAAGTTTCATATAATTAAAGCTCAGAATTTTAGACCCATCTATGAACACACTGCAACATACTGTTGATAATTTCTCTAATTTTAGACAAGATGCTAACAGATGTGTGTTTTTCCCTAATGATAATGGAAAATGAGACTTAATGGCTATCTAGGTAACGCTTGAATGAATGAATAGTGTTTAATGCCCGTTTTTGCTACAGAGACACCACAGGCGATGAACAGTGATGATACATGAGGTGAAATGATATATTGGGAAAGGGTTTATTTTTAAGGAAGGAATCGTTCCAGGCCTAAGTTTAGGGTACCTCCCCGGCATTTGCCATTTATGAGGACTGAGGAAAACCTGGAAAAAACCTCGGCCAGGAAGGACGGTCCTGATGGTATTCGAACTCAGACCTCCCGCTCACGAGTTCGTGCCTTAACGACCTCGGCCACCCGTGGCGGTGGTAAGGCTTGAGAGAAAGCGCTGTGTTTGGAAGTTGGAATGTCTTCGAACATTCTCGAATCCTTTTCCGCGTTACAGAACATTAGACTCTCGGCAGGATTCCTTCTTCGGGGCAGCATTAAAAGGAAAGCCGTCTTTTATTTTAATGGTAAGAGAACAAATAACGTTGTTAGTGGTCTTGGAGTAGGATTAAAAATTATTGCCATGGACAAAACATGAGCAGCATAGAAGTGCGTAAGGTACGTTTGGCTTGACTCTGGTTAGAACAAGAAAGCAGTGTGAGATCAAGTTTGCTAAAGTCACTATGTTCAATCAGGTTCCCTTGTTGTTTTACAGTAGCTGCATTAGTCGCCAGGGATATGACTATATTAATGCAGCTTTAGGTTTTCTTGATTATGTCGCGATGTAGGAACCTGGGTACGAGATGAGCAGAAGATGACCAATAGGTTAGCTTGTATTAATAAGCACGGAGCAAGTTTAAGAGTAAACAAAATGGGGAGAGGCACAGTTGTCTGCTCTGTACATGCTCTCTCATCTTGTTGACATGTAAGAAAATTAAAATGATATATTTTCAATTTCCTTACCATCAAAGTATTGCCCTCTTTTCTGTTGCATGTTTTGGACCTTGACCGCTCTATAAAGCAATGAATCAATAAGTTTCGTACTGAGTGAACATTGATTTATTTATTTCATATTTTTTAAATCAAAAGAAATGCGTGAGAGAATGCAAAAGTATCGGAAGAACATGAACACTGCGCTGCAAATCATGACTTGAGATAAACATCAAGTTAATACAAGAAAATTATCATTCGCCAAATTTAATCTTTTAGTTTTGCCAAAATGCATTTGAAATAAATCACAAATGAAGAAATTTACTTTGCTGAAAGTAACATGAATTTTCGTCTGCAGTTTTTCTCCTTCCCAGCCTGTATAGGGTATGTAAATTGTATTGTTTCTACAGTATTCAAAATACACTTTGAAAAACGTTAATCATAAACATTCATTCTAAATGTTGAATACACAGGTAGCACGTCTACTGTCTTTACCACTGTTACCACAATATACCGCCCAAGCCCTTTGCGACAATTAGAGTGGACTAACTGCCTGTATTAGCGTAAAGTTAGTGGTAATTATAGCATATAATACTGAATTAATAATAATCATAAAACTAGACGATGGGTGTTGCACAGTATGTGAGTAGCTGCAGCATGCTTTTGTACTAATTTTATAAACTAGGGGTAAACAAACCGCGGCTCTTCCAGCATAATCTGTAGCTCGAGAACCTTCCTCTTAGAAGTTGCAAATCAACGAATAGTCCCATTCTATGCCAATAACCGAAACAGAGTGAAGGTAAGATATTTGAAAACTCCAGATTTGTAACGCCATCTAATCATTATCAGGATCTTTAATGATGAAAATCTGTATATTGCGTTATGATTTACAGTTTAAGGAGATATTTCAAGAAGTTGGGTTAGTAGAATTTTATACGCATTATTTAAAGCGCGTGTTTCCCAAAACTCACCTGATCCACTCGTGAGCTTCGAGTAAGTGGGAAAAAATCGTAACAAATGAAACCTAGCATTCGGGAGAAAATGAGCACAGATATGAACACTTATTAAAACTTAGTTATAGGTAAGGCTGCATGAAAGGACATAAAAATACAGGCTAGGGCTGCCAAACTATGTCTTTAAATTACATTCGCAAAAAGTATAGGATAGAAAGCAAAGAACAGATATTGTAAAATAAGGTAGTGGAGTCATTTAACCTGCACGTTTACTACAGTTTGCCAAAATAAAACCAGTCCCCCTCTCTCGCGATCTTGGGTTTAGAAAGCAAGTGTGGTGACCACTACATCACCAGGACCGACTTAAGAGATCTAATTTACATTTCATATACCTGTATACGCTACTCCATGTACCCACAATATTCTTTGTTTTTATGCCCTAGGCAAGCATAGTACGTGTGTTTATTTTTCTAAGTGCCTAATTTGTATTCTTGCTAATTATTTTATTCTCCACTTGTATTGCTTTTGTTGTTACAAGGTGTAACACTATATGTAGCTAATAAATAATCGGTATATGTTGTGCCAAACGGTAGTTTTCGCATTTTTATATATAACATGTAATAAATCAAATTTTAAAAATTAAAAAGAGGTGCATGTACATAATATTTAGGACCGCCAGGGGTGACCGAGAACGTTAAGGCGCGCACTCACGAGTGTGAGGTCTGAGGTTCGATTCCCACCAGGAATCGTCCTTCCTGACTGGGCATTACTATTTTGAATCCCTTTTATATTACATGGTTGAGTAAACAACTCAAAACGCATGTTAGCTTGAATGTGTATGAAGATTAGGAGGTAATTATTTAATTTGTGTAATAAAGACTTAAACAGAAATATTGGTAAAATTCCCTTCCACTCATACTTCACATTTAAAGGTAGTTTTGGTTTTATTATAAATATTCTCAGTCCTCATAAATGGCAAATGCCGGAGAGGTACCTAAACTTGGCCTGGAACGTTTCCTTCCTTAAAAAAAGAATCCTTTCCCAAATTATCATTTCATCCATTTTATGTATCATCAGTGTCCACATGTCGGTCCTGGTGGTGTAGTGGTTGCCATACTTGTCTCCTAAACCCAAGATCGCGGGTTCGAACCCGGCTGGGACCGATGGATTTTTTCGGGCGTAAAAATCCTAAGTATGGCTTCCTTCGGAAGGGAAGTAAAGCCGTAGGTCCCGTGTCGAAAAAGAACCTCAAGCCTGAAAGAGAGGCCTCTGCGCAAAATTTGTCGGCCGTTTCATGCCCTGAATAGAATGGGACGCTGGTGACCTGAGCTGTTAAAGAGCGTCCTTAAATAAATCAATCAAAAAACAAATCAGTGTCCACCGCTTGTGATGCCTCAGTAGTTAAAACAGGCGTTAAACAGTATTATTATTATTATTATTATTATTATTATTATTATTATTATTATTTAGGTTGACTAGCTCTTGAATCAATGACCGATCCAGTATAAAAAATTAAGAATTTCAACCAATCACAGCTCATTCTCTAGAGATAAATTCTGGAGCTCTCGTTAAATTACTACAGAAGATTTTGTTCACCGCCCAAAAGTTGGCTAAGTATGATATAAACCATTTTTATTTTAAAATTTAAATAATAACAAAAGAATTCAGATACTTGGGTATATTTATATCTCGTGCTAGTTTTACATTCACCTAGATTAGCAAAAAAGAATAAATAAAAGTAAAAAATAAAATTATCGTTGAGTCATAATTCATTTAGTCATGAACAGAGAATGCATGAAGAGTTAAAGGGTAAGTTTGAAACGTATTATTCGCCAGCATGGTTTAGCAATTCCCTCTTGTTTTATTGCGTCATGATTTTTAAGGGATATGCAAGTGGGGCAAGGGTTTCACACATGCTTACCGTAAAACGCAGCTGATCGCTCCATTCATATGCAGTATGGCCGACCTCGTTTTTCATTTCGACTTCGATATAACCACCCTAGCCCTCCACTCTAGTATATATCCACCTCTGCAGAATTGACGATGCAACCAGGTATCTGTTTTGTGTAGCGTGTAGAGGCAAAACGTTCCTGAATTTATTTTCTTGTAAATCTAGCTAATGCTACTGCGATGTAGAAAGTAGAGAAAACATAAAAGTTTTAAAAGAAATATAAGTTTGTTAAAAACATCAATCATTGCTGTCATTTGAAATAGAATCTCCAACGACATGAATATCGTTGTAAAGCTCCTTGCGTTAGAATCAACATGTTTTTCTTTCGCATTTCATATCCATAATTTCCGTCACATTGATAATCTGCGTCAGCTTATGTCATTATTTGCCTATCTAATAGCATTGCAGTGTGTTTCAGCATGTTATGTTTTTCACACGAAAAACCCTCGGTATGGAAAAAATCACCAACAGTTAGTAATAAGCAACTTATATACCTCTGAATTTAATGATGGTATTTGTTTTTTTCTGCACAGCATCGCAGCTGTGCTCACTAGGGCTCCGTAGACCATGTGCTCGGGTTCAAACACACCACCATAATAGAATTCAGTCATAGGTCATTTACTTGCCTCTGAATTCAATGACGATACTAGTTTCCCTGTAAAACGCCGCAGTTGGTCACTAGAGGGACCCGTTTAGTCGCCCTTCGTCTTCTGCACTTATCCTTAACATGGAGAACTGTCAATGCACGCTGCAATGCCGAACGGTAGCGAGGACTGGTTACGATTTTAGCAGTAGCTATTCCTTTACACAAATAAGTTCAGCTCTAAGCATGAAGCCCTGTTAGCTCAGTAGGTAAGAGCGTCGCTTTACTGATATGATGGTTGCGCTTTCGATTCCACAGTAAGTATTTTTTATTTCACAATTTATTTTTAATTTCATAATTTTTCTACATTAATCGAATTAATGTTACTTTTTTCATAGGTTAGGTTAGTTCAGAGTTTAACAAAAAATAATAGATCATGAAAAAATGTTATTCCATAATGACACTTTCTTTTACACTATTCTTAACCCAATAAATGTTACTTTTTCATACGTTAGGTTAGGTTAAGATTAATAAATAATAATAATAATAATAATAATAATAATAATAGAACATAAAAATAATATTACTCCAAAATAACAATTTCTAGCTCCTTACTTTTTTCTTTTTCTTTTTTCTTTTCTTTCTTTTTTTCTTTTTCTTTCTTTTTCTTTCTTTTTTTTTTTTCCTTTTTTTTTTTTTTTTTTAATCTTCACAATTTTTCTGCACTGTTCTTCATGGAATAAATGTTTCTTTTTTGGTTAGTTAAGTTTAAGTTTAAGAAAAAAATTCATAGAACATGGAATATGTATATAACTTCATAACAACAGCGCTTCCATACGAAACGAAAATATCTGCTGGCTGCAGGGTAACGTTCCGTTTTCAACAGTTTTAACAGTTAACAAACATTTTGCTACGGTTCTACTTGCAGCCTGCGTCGTGTTGTCCATGTAAGGGTGTCTTCCACCACGACAGTCGAGATTATGTAGGTACTTGTATCGCATACTTCTAAGTGACTTTTGTCTTCAAAAATTACAATTGTCGACTCCAGCTTTTTACAGAAAAAGCAATATTACTATTTCAGAGATAAGTGAATGGCCTATTGCTGAAATTGGTGCGGTTTGCTTGCTCTAATCCCAGGGTTTTCCTCTCAGTATTTTGCGCGGGTCTATACGACATCTCAAATTGTCTTTTTCCTCCATTATTGGGTATTATCGTTTTGTAAAGCGCATTTTTAATACGTAGAGAATACTCCGAACGAATGGCGAATGATCATGTATTCTTGCCACAATGTAACCAAACACCAAATTTAGAAAATGTACAAAATATTGCATGAAGAAAGCAATTGTTTAAGCAGATAAGATGAGTAAAATTCGGCGGTGCTGGCATTTTCAACACTTCTGCCCATTGTCAAATGCAAATAGCAAATTATGAAATGCACATACACATACGCACTCTAACTTTACAAACAAAACACAAGCTTTCGACAGTCCATCCCTGCACAAGTTACTCAAGTATTCTGGTAAGGTGGTTCAGTGTGAAATTAGACGCACTATTTCACTTATGTGACATCATTATAACAACCAATGAAACGGGGGGGGGGGAATTTTTTAATTTTGACAATCACAGCGAAATTATCGAAAAGATTTATCAAATTTGTTTTATCACGCGACGTGCATTTGTCATGTGGTCAGTGCAGCCAACGCTATACCTGCACTATGCAATTCTCTACATTGTTTACAAACGTATTCAACATTTATTTTTATCACCTTTACTTGTCTTCTTGCCATAGAAGAACTCAAGCAGTTCGAAATATAGCGATTACAATCTGCGACTTTTTCTTAGTGTTTTATCCTTTATATATATTCTTATTATATTCATGAAATAGTCCCAAAACTGTATTTGGCTCTTCTTTATGGGCATTGCTGACAACATTCGCCTGTTGCTAGATGGATTGAAAAGGTTAAGTATTTATAACAAATATACAATTGTTACAATATTGTAAGTCAAGTTTACGGGGATTATATTGAAATTCTTACTCTATGCGTGAAAAAGCCCTAATAAATATCACTCGGGGGTCTGAGTTTTCCATATAAATTCACCCAATACATTCGTGAATTTATCGGCAATCTCTTATCCTCTTTTCATATTACTTGTGATAATTATGGTTGATGTAAATGTGTATTTTTATACTACTACAACATATAAAGAATGTTTTTAAAATATTGCATTCCTAAGTCAGTAGTTTTAATACAAAATATTGGCCAAGTTATTGTATAAAATGTACTCTTTTATAGAGAAATATAATTCCCAAATCGCGTAATATAGAAATCTGAACAAAGCCCATAGCATGGTGTATATAATGTATAAAATGTAGTCATTAATTTACAAGATTAGAGGAAGATGTCCTACGTATATTTAAACAGTTTTCCCAACAAATGCAACAAAAAATGGATTATTGCAAGTGACTGACAAAACCAGCAAAAATATGTTACACTTAGACCTACGGTCCTTTACACCGATCGAGATATTAGCTTACATTGGTCTTCTCACTTAGCCTAACACACGGTACTAGCTGGTCTTGCATATTTAAAAAATAATCTACCAACTTTTTATAATAGGAGTGCAGTTTTATAGTGTTTAACGCTCGTTTTACTGATGTGGCATCACAAGCGATGGACACTGATTATGCACGAAATGAAATGATAAAACTGGGAAAGAATTTTTTTTAAGGATGGAAGCATTCCGGCTCTAGGTTTAGGATATTTCCCCGACATTTGCCATTTATAGAGACTAAAGAATACCTGGAGGGGGGAACTCAATCAGGGAGGATAGTCCTGGCGGGTATCGACCCCTAACCTGATTACAAGTCCGCGCCTTAACCACCTCGGTCACGCGTAGCGGTATGGCTGTTCTTGATTCAACATCAAAACAGTAGACATTTGTCAAAGAGTGTGCAAATAGATATTTTTACTTTTTTCTGTGAGGAAGATAACCAAATATGAATTCATTTATTTTGTCCTTGTTGCTATCAGTTACAATATAAAATTTCTTTTATAATATCTTCGAAATAGATGTTCATAAATTTTCCATAATTTTACATTAATAAAAAACTATATATGTATATATATAAAAAAAATTTTTCAAGGCAGTACTAAGTAGTAACGTTCCTTGGTGACAGATTTCATATGGATTGGTCTGTATGATATAATAGTAGCGTCTTTTTATCTTCTAGAGATTTTGTTAATAAAAATTCAAAATCAGTTTATGCGTGGAAATTTCTCAGCATATTAGGGAGCGTAATAATGTTTTAATCTATTTGCACGGTCACAAGGAAAGTTCAGTCAAAACATCTCTTTTTGAAAATAATTTAATCTTCATTTCGAGGTCGCTTATGAAGATTTGTTGTGCAAATTTTTGTAATTATTTTCTGCTAGGTATATATTTGCTTAATGTTGTCTTTGAGAAAGACATGCTCTTAAATTGAATGGTAGTTATTTTCTGATGAAGAGGCAAATCGACAATTTTGTATTGACCATTTACCTCCCGAATTAGTGACCAGTCCAGTTCAGGAATTTCAACCAATCACAGCTGCCTATCGTCACAATTTGAGTGGTGATTATTTTCTGATGAAAAGGCAAATTGAAAATGCTATGTTAACAATTTACTTCGCGAGTAAATAGAATTCGGTATAAGAATATCTGGAATTACACCCAATCACAGCTCCCTATCGCACCTACGTGCAATTGTTTATATGCAAATTCATCAGAGCAGTGCGATGAAATATATTAATAGCCTCTTTGGGCTAAACATCAGTGTGTACTAGAGCTCGAATCGTAGTTTTATGACTGCTAATAAATAAAATAATAAAAATCACATAATACATCTATAAAATGCATTTACAGTTGTGAATGCTCAGTTCGGCATTTTATTTCCGTTAACAGTCCAAAAAGGTCGAAATTAAAATGATTTAGGAATATTTTGTGTTATTTTTTTCATGTAAACCCCTTTGTTACAAATTGAAGGCACCTGACGCAGCGGAAATGAAAATGTCATACTGGACATTCATAGCTGTAAGCATATTTTATAAATATATTATTTGTTTTGGGAAATTTTATTCGCTAAATAGTAAAATTATTACAACTTGTGCTCCAGATTCTCTCGAGCTGAATTCTGGAGCTCTCGTTGCATTACTACAGATAATTTAGGATAAAAGCACACTTCTTTGATGGGTGATGCGCTGCAATTTCCTGCCGGAGATGATGCCATAGCGGAGTACACAGGCTTTATTTCTTGCATATGTTACGTTTGATGAACTAAAGGGGTAATTTCCTCTCAATTCGTTGCAGTAGCAGATACCAACATGAAATTACAGCAGATAAGCTTCACCTAACAAATCCTTAGTGCAATGCGATTGGCATATACACTCGAGGTGTACCACAGAGATATAAGCCTTAAAGTTCATGTGTTCTCATCCATCTTAAAGAACTGAGCGCCACGAAGGGCACTAACGCTGTGACCTGGCCTATTTCACAGGATTATCACACTTCTCAAACCCTCTTATATTCAATATGTTTGCTGCACGCAAAGCGTATTACTTTCCTTTGTTGGTCATGCTTAAGTTTGCCCGATAGCATCGAACAGAAAGTAGGACAGATGCTCTTAACAACCAGGTCAGAAGCATGCCCTTCTGAGTGGATGTACTTACTACCGTTGCGTGTTTTGCTTTGCTAGTGGGTGGAGGAAGTAGGAATAAGAAGTGTCTGCTCCTTTGTGACCTCCTTTAACGATCTCCTGGAGAGATGTCTGAATGACATTTGGGGTGACTGCATTTGTTCTTCTGTCAGTAGCACGTAGTTGACATGATATCTAACCGAAACTGTTAGAAATGATAAATACCAGTGACTTCTATGACAGGCATGTTACGGACACAAAGGTTAAAAAGAAAACTGGCAGTTTGTTTGTTGTATTTACCGGCGTTCTTTAACATCTCAGATCATCAGCGTTCCGCTCAGTTTAGGGCGTGAAACGGCCGATAAATTTTGCTCATAGACGTCTTCTTTCAGTCTTGAGGTTCTTTTACGTGCCATACATTTGCGACGCTAGAGCTCACGATTTACCCCCCTTTCGAAAGAAGTCATACTTAGGATTTTTACGCCCTAAAAATTCATCGACTCTGCCCGTGATTGGACCAGCGATCTTGGGTCTACAAGGCAACGATGGTTACCATTAGACAACTAGGACCGACAGATACTGGCATAAGAATGTGTCTTAAAATTTCATTGACCACAAACTAAGAACATAAACTCTACAAAGCAATATATGTTTGAACATGCTTTTAATTTATTCATGCCTACAACAATAGTTCCATTGAAAGGGAAGATAATCAGTCACTAGACAAAAAGAGCCTTGGTAAATGGGTGTGTGTGTGTGTGTGTGTGTGAGTGAGAGAGAGAGAGAGAGAGAGAGAGAGAGAGAGAACATATTCGGTGTATAATGTGAGGACTGATGCTGTTCACTTGTTTTAACAAGGGCCGGTCTTAAGTGGACGGAATGTTCTCTGAAGCACAAGAAATATTTTGTACGTTCGCCCCAGACGCTGCTCTTTGATAGAAATATCTCAAAATCTGATTGTTGAGTTTACAATCTCCAGTAGCACATTTAGAAGAGTCTTGTGGTTTCCAATATCCGGTATTAAAATAGCAGTAAATTGTTGTCAACGGAAAGTGTTTTATTTCACATGAGTTTGTTATCGCCCGACTGATTTGCATGCTCTAGAAGTTTCCTATGCATATTCCGATATTTACCTTTGTGGGAGATGAGGTATCCGGACAGAACGCACCACACCATATTCTCATTAAAATATCTCAACCAGGGCCGTTCTCCCAGACTGAGGTTTTTTCCAGTTTTTCCGCAATTCTCGTAAATCAAATGCCGGGAAGATACTCTGAACTTAGGCGTGCGACTTTTACTTCCAAAACAAAAACAAACGAACAAAATCCAATTTTTCATTTTATCTCGTGTATTATCAGTGTCCACCGTCTGTAATGCCTCAGTAGTAAAAACGGGCGTTAAAAAGGGTCAACAAAGCAGTACTAAACAGAACGTAAATCAGTCGAGCAGTAGATAAAATTTCTGAACCCTATATTAACTGTCGGAGGAGAAAGTGGTGGTGCAAACTATGGTAGATAAAGACAGCTATTGCCACCCTATTTCCATTTCCAAAATTCTTCTGGTGCTGCGGTATGTAAAGTCTGTAATCCCATTGAAGCTACTTCAGTGGTTGGTCATGGTATTTAAACTTTGAATTTCCGCACTTACTGCTCTCCAGTCTTTCGCTTTTCATTTTCTGTTTCAAGTAACAGATTCTTTGTATTTTTTCCAAACTTGTTTTAAAAGGTATCTCGATACCTATAAAGGATATCAAAGCATAAATGAAAACATTAGGAAATGATTAGCTGGTTAACAATCGCAAGTCATTAAGCACCCAAATGTTGCAGAGCAAAAAAGTTAATATAGAAGTATTTACAATTATGCACTTTATTCAGAAAGCCCTATTGAGTTCATGCTCACTTTACAAAAGACACAGAAATTTTAACAGATACACATAAAAGATATAAGTTTTCTAAGAAATGTATTATATAATTTATTTACTATATGCATGTAATATATTGAACATCCTGAATATGAGGACATTGATTCAGGTTCACACCGCGAACAGATTCTAATAAGGATGGAATATTTGCTGTATGAGCAGGGTGCATGTACACTCTTGGACCCCCTCCAAAAAAAAATCGCCTTGAGCATAAAATTCTTACTCGTTACAGAGCACGGTTCACAAGGTAATCAGCATGGCTTTATAGCCACTGTAGCAGTTGTGTTATATGCCATGCACTAAACACCCTGTTTAGTATTTGTGTTCCGTTAGCTCTGTGACAGAGCGCATGTTCGCTACCCGGCACGAAGCACTTTTATTTTAATAAATATTTGTAAATGTTATGAAAAATTAGTTTCGAACTACACAGCACGCTTTAAAATTAACTTCAATATTTGTTCTATCTATAAAGGCAATATGCTGCACACGCATTTCCTGCACATGCACGAAGAACAAAGGACGGCTTGTAGGTACAAATTCAAGAAGTCTTCTGGGTAGTCTCTCGTTCACGCTACTGTAGAAATCTGACATCTATGCCCCGAAGATTGAGGACAGTTTTAAACGCTGAGGTTTTATACATCCGATATGAATGTGTTTTCACTTGAGAAGATAACTTTTTCTGACCATGTATTTGTTTATTTATTTGTAAAGAATGCGATATTTTATGATTATTCTCTTTTTTGTACTTAGGTTATGTCATAAGTAGATGAATGCACTAAAACTGTATAAAAGATGCAATTATACTGTCAAAAATTTTAAAATACGCACTATTATTTCGAAAATATGCACTAAGGCGCACTAAATTGTTAACTTTAAGATTATTGGTACTTGCAATGTACATCATTCCGATTATTGTAATTTAATTTTCAGTATACAATGATAGTTTTCTTGAAATGCTCAGGTGTAAGTTCGTGACATTTATCGATTAACACAAGTTTGTATTTGAGAAGGATCCTTCCATGTTTACAGTTGTTATTGGGAAAATTTGAAAACACTAACTGTGGGGGAAATTGTTCAAGAAGCACCGCGCTTTCACCTTAACGTTATTTACTGTGTCATTATCCTCTCTAAAACACCGCACAATTTTAGAGAAGCACTGTCGAGTTTACGTCATTCTCGTTGAGAACTGAAAAAGATTCATGTAAAGACAAACCAGATCTTGAGCTATAATTTTGAAATTTGCCCATATTACAGCCAAGTCTTTGCAAACACTCGCTATTAAAACCATACTTGCCTCTAAACCCAAGATCGCTTCGGGCGTAAAAAATCCTAAGCATGGGTTAGTAAAGTAAAGTCACTGAATATTACCTGAGAATAGCTGAGAACACCATATTTATTTATCCAGGATAGCACTGTGTGTGTAAAGTGCTGTAATTTCAAACCATTTTTCGCACAGCCTACGGCCGTTAGGCGCAGTTCTCGGCTGCATGAGTCGGGCGAGCAGACAACGGAGCGCCGGTAATGTGAAATCGATTCTTCATCACCACCTCCCTTCAATTTTTGTGGTTCTTGTTTCTAACGTAAATTGTAAACGAATTAATGAAGACCATTATTCGTTAACCGGAGAGAAGTTGGTTATTGGAAATATCGCACCTACACCAGACCCGTGTGTCTGCTATCTTGGCGCTGAAATGAATGCATACTATTGTAGTAGCCATCTTTAAAATATTACAGATGAAAGTTATCGTATGCCTAATAAACTTCGTGTTATGGCTTTAAACGCAAAGTTGGGCATATTCTAATGTCCTGAGAGCTTCGGCACTTTAACTTGTTACCAACAAATAGCTTCCCCTTAATATATATATAAGCACCACAGTGTATGCTATTAGTTTGTATAAACGTACAATGCACAATAATTGCGAATTAAATAAAAAGAAAAAAGTACTCCTTAAAACGTAACTGCAAAAACTTCTCGCTTTCACAAGATTTACCTTCCCGTGGAAATAATTTAATAAAACATCAGTAGAAGTTAGAGAGCTAGCGGGGAAAAAAATAATAAAAAAAAAACAACTCTCTCTCTCCCTCCCTCCCACCCCCCTCCCCTTATGGAATACATTAGAGTCCGTCCAGATTGGTGTGGTCTTTTTCAAAGCATTCTCGTTGAATTGAATGCATTTTGCCCATATGCGTCTGCCAGTCCTGGAACGCGTGCTGGGAGCCATTTTTGACACATTTAAGACCGCCTCAGCCTTTTTCATGACGGTCTCAGAAGTACCAAAATGCTCGCCATAGCTTCTTTATCAGACGGGAAAAGAGAGAAAAGTTACAAGAGGCTAAGTCTAAGGAGTAAGGAGGATCTGCTCAAGTGTCAGTAATTTGGTAACCACCTCCCACAAACAAGTCTCGTGTTCAACTTATCATGCAGAATCGAAAAAGTACTGCCGTGGGAAATGTGTAACATGTCTGCAAACTGTCATTTGTTATTCGTTGGTCTTCGTGAACAATGACGCCAGAGCTGTGTTGATCATGGTTTCATTTACTGCTGTTGTTGGAGCACCTGGACCGCCTTGCTCTGTTGTTGAAGCACTCCCCCACTTAAATTCCTTGAACCATTGAAGTGGTGTGGATTGTGGCAGAACATCACCATATGCCTGCTGCAGCAATCTGTAAACTTCCACGGCTAATTTCTGCAAACGAAAGCAAAATTTCAACGCAGCATATTGCTCTTCACGAATCAACTCCATTTTGTATGTAGGCGACTGGCGAACTGACATTGTTTGCGCGTCCCGTATGTACAGACGCATGCGCGAGCGAGATGTTTTTGTTCACCATTTAGGGCTGATCCGTTTTCATCATGCAACAATGTTTCTTTGCTGTGCGCGATTAAAAAAAAAAGTCTTTTTTTGATTAGCCCTCGTATTAAATTTAATAATGGGTTTTAGTCAAATCTTTGGCCTATAACTAGTGCATTAAATTTTTTTTCTAAAATAATTTTCTCCTAAAACGCAGATTGCGTGTAAAATACAGGACAGTTTCTATAAGGTGACTCAAGTCACAAATGTACCTTACCATCCATTTGTTTGGATCTCGCTTTACGCAGCAAGTAATTCCGATACTTTGCACCGGCTATCTCAAAGGCATTAGGTCAGGTATGATCAACAAAATGAATAGATATTCATTCTAATATTTCAAAAACACACTAAATTAAATCATAGCATTGACAGGCAAGCAGATAATTGGAAGTTACCAGAAATTTCTTTGTTCTTTAACCAAATTTCTGTGACTCATGTGCGTACAGAGAGAAAGAAGTAGGGCGTGGATTTAATTACCTAAATTCAGAATTGCAGTAGATGAAAGCTTTCATGTGAAGGCCTAGGACATTCTTGTACATTGAGAAACTTCTTTCCACTTGCGCAATGATTGCAGAAACAAAGATCTTCTTCCCTGTGATATTACCTCTTATTCTTGCCATAGTTTCGTCGAAGCACAAGGGGGTGCAGTTTTCTCGTCCGTTGTAACGTTCAAAGCTCTTTAACTTTGAATTGTTTACCTCTTTACAGACACTAACACGTCACGTAACTCCTTTAAAAATTCGTAAGTTACGTCTGTTTATTTTATATATAAATTAACACTAAAAATAAAAGTAGATAAAGATAAAACACAGAGAAAGAGTCACACTTGAAATTGCTATATTTCGAACTACTGCGAGTTCTTCAATGGCAAGAAGCTAGACTAGAAACATTGAAGAACTCGCAGTAGTTCGAAATATAGCAATTTCAAGTGTGACTCTTTCTCTGTGTTTTATCTTTATCTACTTTTATTTTTAGTGTTAATTTGTTACATTGTTAATAGTGTTTCTTTATTTTTATGTTTCATTAATATATATATATATATATATATTTATATATATTTATATATATATTTATGAATTTTGAGCTCGTAGTACATAATTGTATATATATATATATATATATATATATATATATATATGAATTTTGAGCTCGTAGTACATAATTGTTTTTTTCTTTTTGCCAACATTTTCCACAACACACTTATGTTTCTTACCCCTGAAATATTTCTGCGCTGTAAATCTTTTCTTGGCCGCCACCTTAAGTTCACAAAGTTTCAAAAATAATATTGTTCCACTTATTGAACAATTCTCCCCCTCCCCAAACTCACTAAGTATATTTACTAAGTTTCATTTTTGACATACAAAGCTAAGAATTCACACGAGCCACTGTGACATTCACGGTGCAGCTTTCCAGTTCAACTGAAACGCAGATGTCCAGCCTGTATCCAAATAAGATACCCCACCACACCCCGCTCAGTTAGAGCAAATAGATGACAAATGTCATATTTTATTGATATGCATCAGCATGGTACCGTTACATAACTTTGTGCCTGACACCTAAGAGAGAACTGTATTTTATCTAACGATGGACCAGGACCAGCTTTAAAGACAGTGTCTTTTAATTGAAATAAATAAAAATAACGTTTGAGTATGTGTGTGTGTGTGGGTTTAAGTTTCATTACTAACCTAAAAGTCGAAAATAAAAGGGACACGTTTACGCCTTGAAGTCCAAATACTGTAGCTGCTCCTTATCGACTTGAAAGTGGAATTTTTCGTGTAAACAACATTCCTCCCAGGAAAGATACTCATAATGTCATCATTTTGACACCAACATTAGCAGCACGTAGAGATAATCTTGATTACTGAGAGTAAAAGTGCTGGCCGCGCTGAGAAGAAAGCGGAAATATATTTGATTCCCTTATTCACGACTCAAAAACATCTTTTAAAACAACCTGATAATTAATAAATATGGCAACCTTAGAGTTAAAAAAATTACCAATTTACGCCCCAAAAACTGAAAAAACGAGAAAAAACTACATAATTACATTTCTGTAACCAGCAGCTCGTGTACGGTATTCATATATTTACGAGCATTATGACAGAAGCAAAGAAATAAGATGACCTGCGCGATAGTTAACCGCGCGTGCAACATCCACTCGTAGAGCCTTCTTCATATAGCGAGTTTCAAACAAATGCACATATAGTTACAAAAGTTCTCTTCATCTATTGCACTGAATTCCAGAAACGTCCCTGGTCGAGCATGGGGTTCTTGAATTGAGGAAACAAATAATTTTCAGCAATAAAGAAATGTGTAGAAATATTCTTAATGTACGCATAAGAGGTGCGGACATTTCCCACGTCTATATGGTAACAACTTGGGAATGTCCGTATATAAATAATAAGTATGTTTCAGCCATTTTATTTGCCAACATGAAAACAGAAAAACTTCTTTCAAATGTCTGTGATAACCTATGACAGCCCTAAATATAAATAAATTAGCAATTATAACACTAAATGTATTCCAGTCTTTCCGAAACGTTCCCTGTTTCAAGGAAATAGTTGTCATATTTCTCACTTGGAGTAAGAAGCAGGACGTTACCAGTATCCTAGCAGTGGTATTTTAATGAATTTTAAACGTATTTTGAGTATATAAAATTACACATTTAAACTATTATTATTCTGTATAGCACTAAATTCATTATTTTCTCGCTCTGAAAGAAGCTAGCTTATAACCATATGCACTCTTGGGTAAGCGTAATGAATATTAGAATCTAGTTCAAAAGTTAATATATAATGCCACTCATTGCATTATGAGCGGATTTCAAAACCGCCCTGAGTAGTGTAAAAATAAAAAGAAATTTGAATGTAATTTCAATCCTTTTAATTAATCACATGCACATTAAACCAAAGTTTGTAACTTTTGTGGATCTGAAGGTTACAAAATGCATAAAATTTCTAGTTTGAGTGCCTTGTTAAAAGAACTAACTACTTTTGGTATGAGCTGTTTAAGTTTACCCACATCAGATGCCTCATTCCCAAACATTTTGAAACAAAGTTAAAATAGGACTAACCTGCCTTTATGCACAGGTACAAAGCATGTTGACGTTGTTTTACTGCTGTTTCTCAAAGGGATTCGAGACGGGGGTGAGTAAATACTTTACATAATAAAGCTGTGGGTTATTTTCGTTAAACATCGCAGGGTGACGAAATACAGAAGACTTAGATGTGCAATGCGCCTCAGCGGTATGGAAAACTCTCCTACGTCACTAAAGGGAGGTAAGAGAAAATTCCGTCGGAAGAGGGAACGTCTAAGCTTAATAACAGTAGTTATTAATAGAGTTTGTAAGTTGATAGCCAAAAAAGATGTCTTGTAAAATTAACGCAAATTTCTAAAAATCGATAAATGGTACCTAAAGCTTCCTGCACGAGAATTAAAAAAGCGTATATTTCTTCTAAACTCTTCGTAATGAATTTGAATATCCAGCGAAATTAAAAGGTTATGAATGTGTTTTGTTCAACTTTGTCATTTGGAGGTTTCCAGATTTTAAGACTGCAGTTTTTCTTGACATCCCCAGCAATATTCCGAGATTAATATTGCAAATGCTGTTTGATATCTTTAAATGTTTCAAGCTCTAAGTGAGCGTTCCCACTACGTTATTGTTCGTTGTCACAGTTGAAAAACAAATCTTTGAGGTCACTATTATTTAGCAGTGTAGCAATAGAAACAGTTTTGACAATCACTTATTTTCACAATTTCAAAATATGATTGCACACAGCAGTTATATTTCAAGTATATGTTATAGGGAAATAGTAGGTAAATCCCTAATTGTTTATGGGTTTCAAGAACACTTTCTTAATGTTTGATACCAGTTTGTCTACCTGAGATCACTCATCGAAGGGCATAACAGGTCAGCCATGTAACATACATTTTGAATTCAATTCAGTTCAATTTAAGGATGCGCAACTAAAAAGTCAATGAATTACACCAAAAATCCTTAAAAACGAGCATAGAAGAAAAGGAGCATAAAATGCGAAACAGAGCTATCTTATATTGGTTTGCATTTGTGCTAAAAGAATTTACTGCGTTTTAAAGTCTAGATGGAAAAAATAGTTGTGAACTCTAGTAATAAAACATGGCCAATTTGTTGGAAATTTCACGCCTTCTCTTGCTAATCTGCTCTGCCTCGCGATATTGCAAACAAAACTCCTTAATTTCTCATAATTGCGCCTTTATGTAAATTAAGTTCGTGTTGTAATAAATGTTGATGTATCATGTTTTATGAAGATAACTTAATACTACTTTAGCTCTCAATTTGAGAAAATATATATCTGCTTTGGTTTTATAATAAACATAAACTTATCACGTTGCTAGAAATTGTTACTAAATTAAATATATCCTTTAACTTAACACGACCCAACATTTTCGTCTCTGTGGTGCCATGGTCAAATGTACTCAAACGCAGCAAAGTGTGCGACTTAAACGCCATATAGTACAGGACAAGCCTTGATGACCTTTTTTCCTGGAATTAAGATTACAGTCACCCAGCAGCTTTAATTAAGTTATGTTGATATGATACACGTAAAAAATGCGGTGTATTATAATTCGCTCAAGAAAACAGTCGCGTCTCTGCAATCTGTTGTAGAGCTAACAGAGATTCAGTGTGAAATTAAGAGTAAATAATTTATTGGTTTATTATTTATTTATGACAGCCTCAGTTATTCTTAATAATATGAGAAAAAGGAAATATTCAATAGTAATGTACGAAAGTAACAGTGACAACGCTGGAGAAACGGCAAGTATTTCGTAATTGTGCGTTGCTGCTTAGACGCAAGCGATAGGAAACTTGGAACACAGTGAAATGGAGCGAAGTTATTACAGTTTGTCCCGCACTCGCTTGCTATAAAGCGTTCAATCTGCGCTGACTTAGTGTCGTTTCTTATTACACATTGTGTTCGGTTACAAGAAAATGTTCGATCTTGTGTAACGTTTGCAGAAATATTTATGAAACTAAACACCAACTCAAGTGGAAGTACTGCACGCCAATGTAATGTGAAACGTAGGGGAAGTTCTAAATATTTTTACACCATTGAAGTCAGATGAGAAGTTTCCTAACAGTGCGGGGTCCATCTTGTTTCTAACGTAAATGTTCGCCGCCAATTCCTTTCCTTGTTTTATTGGAAAGATAATTATGTAATGCTGACATGGCTTCCGAGATTATTGCAGGGAATTTCAGTAAGGACAGTTTCAATATTGATAACACTTGCATATGACTAAATATTATTTTGGTTTGCTATTACATTTACGTGCAGGAAAACGCAATATTGAAATTTCAATTGACGGTAAAGAAGAGTGAATAAAAAATTGGTTGAATAAAAAGTTTTAAAATTTTAACACGTGAGCAGTAAATGAACATAAAAATGCCAGTATAGGCGATATGCATGCAGGAACATTCAGTCAACATTGAAAGAACATAGTTTGCAAATTCTATTTCATTTATTCTCTAACAATGATATAGAAACAGATATTTGTCAAAATAGCTATTCTGTTTATAATGTTAGGACGATGCAGTTTCGTTCTTTAATTAATTCCTCTCCATAGTTATCGACTCCCACATAAATTTGATGCCAATGGAAGAAAAAGTTTTTTTTTTTTTTTTTTTTTTTTTTTTTTTTTTTTTTTTTTTCCTAAGTAATAGGGCACATTTATTTGTGCAGAGGTGAGATACTGCTCCCCTCTTTAAAAGCTTACAATATTATTAGACGGAACTGAGTTTAGCAGTGTCTACTATTCATGCAGTTATTTTTCTTCTTTTAACCGGAACACTTTATGCTTTTTGCCGGCGCGTCCTTCCTTTGTGTAGTAGGATAGAGCATTGCCTGCAGAATACTGCACTAGAAGATAGTTATATAAATAAGAAACAGAAGAGTTGCTCACCTTCATCGCGTAATAACAACAGAATTCACTTTTGAGCAGCAATTCAGAACTATCTTTTGTTTATGTGAGGACATATCGTGACTATTTTGCATGTTCTAGTTCCTGTTTGATCTGCAGTGCACCTGTGTCTAGGTTATTCTTGGCGTAACGTAGAGTGCTTCTTTGCTAAAATTGGGTGTAGTGAAGAATAAAATGTATGTACTTTATTGTTTAAGCAATTATATGCATGGTACTATCAAATAAAAGACAATGATTTGTGAACGATTTTTGGCTCCGCCAGGTTTTTAAGGTGACTGATTAGGCAGATTGTAAAATAAGGTTATAAAGTTACTTCAAAGAAAATGTGTTCATTAGTATTTCTTGGGTATGAGAGACACAGAGCGTTTTTAAATACATATTTGCACAAAATCGTTTTCTGCAGGACAATGGTTTCCACTTTTCTTTCAATTTGTTATCCAATGGAAATACAGGATATTAATAAGCTATACCGCCAATAATTTTAGAGTCTTAGACATGTAATTTGAGATAAGGGATCTATGGTCTGCCTGTTTATATTTCAAATTTGTGGTATTAAGTACTAGTACGTCATTAACTAATGAAGTTTTCATTCGAAATGGTACCAAACGGACGAAAGTTGTGGAACATGTCTGTTTAGCGCATGATAATAGCGGATCATTTAATCTACTACGCAGATCATAACTCACAATCTTCGAAATCACATTCTGTTCCTTTACCCATTAAGCCACATGGACAGATGGATAGCTTCTCCTGGAGTCTATTAAGCTATGATAAAACAGCCGTATTGTCATATAATTAGTCCGAGAGATCAGAGGTATTTATTGCTCTAAATATTGAACACGCTGATCACGAGTTAATGAAAATCAACATTTCCTCGCTCGCATAGCACTTTTGAACTCATTCCAAAGCAAATTTTGTACCCTGTTTTGCTTTAACACTGACTTTCGAGCATCTAATTTCAACTTCCTTATCCCTGCATAACTCCGCTGTTTGTCTTTATGGACTACATCTCAAATTGCTACAATTTCCGTAAGTATTGAGGTGCAGTTATTAACACCACTAGGGGTGACGAAACAACACTAATTCAAGCCTTGCTGAGCAAGTCAACCCTCTGCCCGATCATTTGTGAGAGCAGCTGAAAGAGAATTAACATGCAGATTAATTCCAAGCATACCGCTAGCTGGAGTTGCTACATTTATATTCAAATCTTGGGAGAGATAATTGCATTATCTAACTTGGGGAATATTGTATGTCCTGAAGCTAAGACGCCGGACCATGGTTATCGGGCTCCGTGCATTGCTGTAGAATCTTCTGTTTATGAATCAGTTCCTTCCCACCCGATCCTCTCAAATACAATTTTTAAAGTTCGAGAGTTTTTGAATAAAGAAGTATCATAATTTTTACAGGCATAATTTATCGAGCTAAAATTTAACTTTACAACATTTTGTTGCCTAATTCATAATTAAATTATCGTCACTTCCGGTTCCCGCCTGTGAGAGGCGTTCATATTGTGCTTATCACTGCTGATTAGACTTGGCTACACTATTTCTTCTACAGTTTGCTTCTCCTGGGAAAGTTATGGTAATCTCATGTTCAGTTCCGCCTACAGCAAAATGGAAGTGACACGCGGCGAACTACATGTTACTCTGAAATTCTGTTTCGTCTTTATATATATAAAGTTTCAGCTAAGCCCTATGCAGTGTTTCAGCTGGCCTGTGGAAAGTTTGTTCTTCGCTATAGTTCAGCTCGAAGATGGTTTAAAAGTATTAAAGAGGAAGGGAAATGGACTGAAGAAAAAAATTAACACCGCAGCTGTCATCGTGAGAGAGGATCGTAGAATAACATTCAGACACTTTCAGAAATTCTGAAATTTTCATTGGATGCCACCCACACGTTAGTAAATGAAACGTTTCGCATAAAATGTGTTGGTTAAAGGTGAGTGTCACTACTGCTGATTCTCGAAAAAGGTTTGCATGAAGTTGAAGATGATGTTAACAGGAAAGTGTGAAGTTTCTTTATTGGTGATTGAACTTGGCTACATTATTTCTTGTACGGTTTTCTTCTCCTGGGAATGTTGTGGTAATCTCATTTGTCTGGTTTACCTGCACACAACTATAACTGCGCAATAATACGGAGATATCCTGAAAACTCTGCAAGGCCGCATTTCGTGCAACAAACTGAATGCTGCACCTCGATAATGCAAGCCACACCTCACAAATTTTGTTGTGTTCAGCATCCTCTCTATAGTTCAGATTTAGTCCTATGCGACTTCTTTCTTCTTCTTCTTCTTCTTCTTCTTCTTCTTCTTCTTCTTCTTCTTCTTCTTCTCAAAGTGAAGAAACATCTTAGTGAGAGGCGTTTTGCATCATCAAAAGCAGTGGTGAAGGCTGCAGAGACGATTATGAAGAACCTGCCAAGGAATGGTTTCGAGCATGCCTTTGAAGACCAGGACAGTGCATTGCATCCAACAAGAATTTCTTTGCGAAAGAGCGTCATAATTATAAAAATGAGTGAAGGTATATTGTAAAAAAATTGCAATGGTTTTTATTGAAAACACTTGTACTATAACCCAAGCTTGAATATGTCGTTGCAAAAGGTTAAAAATCAATTATTTTGATACTTTTTTATTATTTTAAGGTGTTGAGAGAAAAATACAGCAGCATGTGTCGGAAAAGGTATTCCGGCTGTTCTCTTCCCCACTACAAGTCTAATTTCGGGCTATGTCGGTGGCACTAGGTAAAGCTATGCTTAAATTAGGGCGATTTTGTTATCTTCCAGTGAAAGTGTCAAATTTTCTTACCTTTCCCGATTTATTATATATTGTAGACAGGGATAATCCCACTAAAACTTCGTTCCACTACGTTTACTCCTAGCTGTATCTTATATTATAGATATTAAGCGTAGGAAATAATACTGCAACATAACTGGAATTTACAAATTCGCAACCAAAATAAAATAAAAGAAAGCAAAGAGACCAGGGGAATGGAATTTACCGCTGCTTCTTACGGTAATGTTGAAATAACGTAATGCATGCAAAATGCTCTTTGATGAAGGCATATAATGCAACTTCAGCTTACTGTACATGAAACGGTTATTAGTTTTCGTATTTTCGTTTATTATTTCTGGAAGCACGTTCTTGTCTAATTTTACAAATGCTCAATTAAAGCAGACGCAACATGAAGCGAGCATGCTTCACGCTGCGTTCATTCATATGTAGTCTGCACTCCACTGTGTTGTTAGCTATGTTACATACTTGTTATTTATAATAATAATAATAATAATAATAATAATAATAATAATAATAAAGAGATAGCGCTTTTATTTTACGTTCAAAATATATTTAAGCCACAATTTCGGGAATATAACATTTTGAGCATGTCAGATATTCTTCGATGATTCACACTGGATTCTCATTACCCAGCAGTAAATTATTACGATAGAGTTCAGGTAATTGTGTGTTAGTGTGTGTGTTGGCTTGTGCCTAAAGTGTCGTGAGAATCTAGTACAAGTGCTTTCTGTATACATTGTCGCAAAGAGTTAGTAGCCAAAGAAGGAAAGTATGTATAATTAATATTCCTGTGTAAGGAGCAAGTGTCAACTTCCCAAATACTAAATAATTGGTCGTTGAGGTGTTTGCGCTAATGTGTAGGGTTTCCGTCCGCACACCCACTTAGTTTGGAAACGCCGCTATGCGTACTGATTGTTGGCCTTCATATGCCATTAATTTTGCACATAGTTCAGTGTTTTCCGTAAGAAATATAAATGCAGTTTTCATTCTCGATGATTCCGCACTGGCAGACGACAGTTTTTTTTTTTTTTTTTTTTTTTTTTTTTTTTTTTTTTGTTCTTCCCATTTCGTGCCTTATTGGTCACGAGACAAAAGTTGTAGCATTGTACTGCAAGCTGTGACCTGTTTAATTTACGTGAAAATGCGTAAAAGCCGACCACACCCCAGGAAGTTTGATCATCTATCCAAGGCCTGATGGGCTCTCCGGAAGCGCGCTTACGGCCTGGCCTGATTGTGATTTATTCACTAATTTAGTCGTGTAGAATTTGTTTGCTACATTTGCACAGCATGTGCTGGCATAAGAATTTTTTTAACCAAGCCTGTCATAAATCTCAACTGATATTTTAGCCGACGTTCATTACTCTGTTCATATATCTCCTGCCTGCTGGAAACTCGAGGAGTTCAGTGTGCTGCTACTTCATTGTAGATAGTGATATTTGTCGAAGTTAAGCCTTCACCAGGTTGATTCTTGCGTGTATTTCGGTTTTGTGCTTAGCAGTCCGTGTCGAATATCAAACGGAAACAGCAGCAAGGATTTGAAGTGTTAATAATCGAAAATTAAGAATCAGTAGCATTTTTAATCTCGATTAATGGTTTTACATTTCAAGAATTCTACATTGTTTCTTTTTCATCTATGCGCTTTGTGAATGCAGTGGATTACTTCTTCTTCTCTGATGCTAGTACTTTTTATAGTCCCAATAAAGCTTATCCAATTACGAAACATGGAAATTTAATATCTGCTGATTTTATGTCTTATAAGATTCTCTCGTTTTAGTTTTACACAAAAAGTGTCCTAAATTAGTTCAGCTTTATCTCAATATCTTCCGATTTTTATATCCAATATAGCCGAAATACTTTAACTCGCATGTTTTCAATTATTTCTCAGTTTAGTAAACCTTTATGGTTTTGGTCGAAGTAAAATCATCATTCTAGATTTGTGTTAAAACGCCATAGTAGATTTAACAGCAACACGAGTCTAATTTGTGTGCTGCTTCATCTCTAGATCTCCCTATAAATATTAATAAAAAAAGGAAAGTTCTGTTTCCTTCTCTTTCCCCCCTCCTCCCTCGCTCCTCTAGAAGCCTCAAAGAAAAAGAAGACAGAAGGAAACAAAAGGAAAGTTGTCCTCCATAAACAGCATCTTTATTTTTTCTCCTCTTTTTGTGCTTGTCTCTGCTTATTCTCAATACTTTTTTTCCTTTTTCATCTTTCCATTTCTTTGTCTTCTCTTTCTATGTCCCTCTCTTTCACACACAAGTGTCTCCATGTCAAAATACAGGGTAAAAGGATTTTGCTTCTCTTCGTTTGTTCATTTTTGAAAAGTGTATTATTATTGTTTAGATAAAAGTAAGGAAGGAAATTCAATGCCGTATGGGATGTTTCCATGTTACAAATGGAAAAAAAAAAATCTAGCATAATTTTCGCCGTGTTTGGTTAACCAGAAGAATTTAGTTATTTCTTTATGTGCTTGATATGTTAGGGCGTCTAAACTAATGCATTCCGATTAAAATAATGGATAGACAAACATAAATAAAAGAATTAATAATATCGTTTACTGTTATTCCAAAATTCAAAGCGTTTTGGTGTCACTCAAAATGTAATATTTATTTCAAATAAATAATATAGGATGCATAGTTCAAACATGTTGATATAAAACGTTACAAATTCAAAATTTATTAAAAGCAATATAAGTCATTCTTAGATACTGTATACACTGAACAATAATAGAAATCACCATTTTAGTTTTCAATTTACTATGAAACAGAAACAAATGAGAACTATTCTACTATGGGTGGGGTACCAAGTGTTTGGGTAGTCCAGTTTGCTACGGCTCCACTCCTGCCCAAGCTATAGATTTGACCAGGCCTCTTCTCCTCTAAAACAGAATAAATGAATTTTCTTTACATCTAAAGATTGCAAATCAAGGAATACCTACAATCCTGAGTCAGTAATTGAGTAACTTATCCTACGCAATCCCATTTCACCTTATTATTGGTACTTAGGGATTATTTACAATTTCTTTAATAGTGTTTAATGCCCGTTTTGACTACCGAGGCACCACACGAGATCAAATGATAAACTGGGAAAGATTTTTTTTGTAAGGAAGGAAATGTTCTAGGCCTAAGTTTAGGATACCTCCCCAGCAATTGTCATTTATGAGAACTGAGGAAAACCTGGAAAAAACCTTAGTTAGGGAGGACGGTCTTGGTGATATTTGAACCCCAGACCTCCCGCTCATGAGTCCACCCCTTATCTACAATAACTTGATATCTTATTAATTACTGCGCTATATCCTTTCTGCATATTTTTAATCTTCCTATATATTTCGCTATCTTTTTATATTTAATCCTATCTTTTCTGTTTAAAAATGTTATTGTTATTTGTGGCAGTAAACTATCCCAATCTTTCTTTCCTAAACGTAGCTTCCGTACTTGTTAATATACAATGTATCTCGTCATCCGCACCTCTCAAGATCGGGGGTTTAAGTACATGAATTCCTAACAATGACTTCCTTAAGAAGGAAAGTAAAGCCCTGAGTACTGTGTCGTAGATCTATGGCACGTACAAGAACCAAAAATCTGGAAGAAAATTCCCATTATTAATCTTATATAAAGCCTCTGGGCAAAATTTATCGACTGTTCACGCCCTGAATTGAATGGGACGATAATGACCTGAGATGTTAAAAAGCGTCCATAAATAAACCAAATACTATTGGTATCCTCACCTCTACACATGAACGTACAATTTTTAGTAAAACATTTGTGTTCCCAAAGTAGGTGTCGTTGAGGTTAACATCGTTGTAATAGCGTGTTAACAAATAATAAAGTAACTGTAGATATAACTTAGTTTTCTTAGTAAGGTTGTGTAACTAAATACATGTTCAGAATTTGCATTTAGTGCATTTTAAATTGCTAACTATGTATGTAGAGTATTGGGCTTCCTTCCTTAAAATAAATAAATAAAAATAATAATAATAAATAAAATGCTTTCCCAGTTTACCATTTCATCTCCTGTATCATCAGTGTACACCGCCTGTGGTGCCACAGTAGCACAAACGACTGTTAAACACCTAAAAGAAAATAAAAGTTTTACCTTTAAGAGATAGAGGAAAATCTTTATTTATGAGGCTGAATATTTTTTCCATATAAACAACAGAATAATGATCACTTATCGTATGATTCGTAGGCTTAAGAAGGAAAAAATAATCATCCGACATGTAGTTTAAGCATTTAACACTTAAGATTTCTGTGCGGTTTCGCATCTCTTAAACCCTCAGAGATGGAGCAAGCACATGTCTCTCTGATTCTGAGGTACGTAATCACGAATAAATGTGTTTTAAGTGCATGGCTCTGACATCTTCAAATACTGAAGCAGATTTTGTAGAACGACTTTTAAGACTTAACGGAATTCACTTAATGCAGAACAATCCTGCGCATATATTTAAATTGCGTTCCCTGTTGCTTCTGTCCCAACGATAGAATGTATCTACCCTATGCATGGCTCCGATTAGTTAAATAGCAATATTACCCTTACAAACAGCTTATGTAACGTACCTAATTTTCTGCTCTGAGTACTTTACACACGCTTTATTCAAAACGCCATATTACCCACTATAACCTCTTAGCTATTTTTAAACTAATTTTCCTGGCGGCGCCTCTTTGCATTGAAACTGATTGCACTGTACAGTGAGAGCAACACGTAGACATTGCTAACAATTAAAATCGCAAAATGAAGTATTCATAACGATTTGTTTCTCGCAAATTTATCACAGTATTCATAAACATCGAGTTTTTTCATTGAAAACTAGCCCTTGTTAAAGCGTAAACTGTAATTTACTTAGGAGCTACTATGCGTAACATCAAGGGTGTAAGTCATTCTGGAGCCAATGAGAAAAGCGGTGCGCCATGTGATTATGCTTACTTTAGCAGCGAACAGGTAATAATGTACATTAATACTCAGAAGACCTGATAAGCAGATATTGCATCTGGCTGAAAAGCATATTTTGGAAACTAAGAAATAAAGGTATATCAGACTTCTTTTGAGCGGTATTAAGTGTTTAAATCATTCAAATTTCCAGTTTCGTTAAGTGAGTAAAAAGTGTTTATAGTGCGTTATTCAACATTTAAAGAATGTCAAAAATCTTTCTGTATGCCTTATTTCTTTAGAAATGACATGCAATTCAGTAAGAAGCTGTGTCCTCGCTTTCGGTATAGGAGTCTTGGACAACAGTTGCAGTACTTCTCTGGAAATCGGTCGATTTTTCTTTTCCTTATACTTTCTCTAAGTTGGTGATATTAGGGTCAATGGAAATCAGTAGCACTTGGAAAAGGTCAGTATTTGTATCTGTCTTGAAGTGTTATCCTCGCCTGCAAGTTCGTAATGGATATTATACAACTTGCATGATTGATTTGTGCAGTTTCCTTGTTTATCTCCCATATAAACAAATATCTTTTTGTCTGTAGAATACTTAAGGAAAGTGTTTCTAATATTAATAGACGATTTATTAGTTTTGCATCTATTCGCATAATAATTTGCGGATATGATAGGCCATCTGATAATCTTCTGTATTTCCATTGTCACTCCAGCACAGATATATCCGTTCAGTTAATTTGTTTGCTTTGTGGCATGGTACACCATCTTGGTAAATATTCCATCAATATAGCCATACGAACCCACATTATGAACAATTTTGTTAGGTTCACATACGAATATACCATCTCAAATCTTTACTTGGCTGGATGCTTCACACGCTAAGCTACACGCTCCTTTTTAAAATAGTGCCCTATTATATATACTAAGCATTTTCGTCAATTGGAGAAATCTCATTTCCAGACGTAAAAGCTTTTAAGTTATTCGTTCTTAATAACAATAAAGTTTTTTCCAAGTTTTTATAATGCACGTTTGGTTAAAGTTATATACTAATATTTTTGCTTGTATTTGTCTTTATTCAGTATTCTAAATTCTAGTATTGCTAAGAATTAACCCATTAAATCGTGGTGCTAGTTTTTGCTTCGTGCAGGCCTTCTTGCTTTTATTCTACCTTCAAAGGATCTTCCACGAATAATGCTCGATGATACCTGAAGCTGTCTCGTTGAAAGGCTTCGGTTGTTTCGGAAATAAAATCCTATTCAAATCGGCTAATATCTCTCACTTTGTGGCACACCTTCGTGCCCTCTGGTGAGTGGCACTGTTCTGTTACGTTGTTTTAACGTAAATAGCGTTACGTAACTGGCACTGTATCCTACAGATGCAATAATGCTTTAATGTATCTCCTAATTTCAAAATAATTTTAACTTGGTCTTTCTCGGTATTGTCTATAGTAGTGATATTCAACCTTTTTTCTTCACGTACCCCTAGAGACACTTTTTCACTCAAGTTTATACCCCCAGAGCTGTGCGTAATTCAAAACTATATATATAACTATCTAAAATAAATAAATCAATGAATCTGTTATTATGCCAGTTTTAATTTATAAAAAAGAAATTATAATATTAAACAAAGGAGCTACGTTATGGATAAAGTAAGACTATTATTATATTATGAAATTAAAGATGACTGAGCCTTCTTGCACACCAGCTCGTAGATTTGTATCAGCGGTGATACTGAATAAAAGTTTGCTATTTTTCTGATCACTCCTCGCGTACCCTAGAGTATGTATCACTGGACAATAGCTTTATGTATATTAGTCTCCCAACATTAGCTTTCCCTAATTCTTATCGAACCTGGTGCCATCAGCGTCACACCAAGTTGCACTGAAGAGGAATTCCATCCCTGTATTAAAAAAAAGGGAATGCAAAGAAGCAAGAAATGCGTGTCTCTGTATTTGATCAAACTAGACTAGTGAATAAAGTATAAGTAACCTCTTTCATCCCAACGTATGGAAAAGGCAAAATTGCCATTACCTTCAGTAGCAGTTCTGCCAAAATAATGTGATCATTGTGCTTTGGAATAGAACCTTCGAAATTTGAATAACGGATTATAATCACTGAAACTCTGAAGGAAAATATTTATCAATCCTCCGCCTTCCTTTCTCAGATTTCTTTCGCTTCTAAGGGATTTACTTGCATTGCATGCTGCATTTATGCTTTATATTCATTATGGAAAACACAATTCAATGTTCCAAAGGTTCCAGCAGAAAATGGAGCGAAAATTTCGTCAACATATTTCAGAGAGGATGTAGGAAAAGATAAGTATGGAAAATGTGATAGCAGCCCAACGACCGAGGCGGAAATGGTTATACCATATATATACTCTAGGTGGTCGTATGCCATAACTACGTGGAACCCCAGGGCGAGAAAGAGTGCAAGTGAAAGACCGTGGATCCGTGGGCGGACACGTTCAGGAATGGACCTGGAGAAAGTTCCGTATATAATGGACAAAGGAAGCCAGTGCCATGATCAAAAATGTTTTTAGTGTATAGTAGTTGAAATAGAAATAGCGTTAAGTCACGACAGGGCCAGTGAAAAAGAACAAGTAGTTGAAAAGTTTATCTAAGTAGACTCATTAGGGCTAGATCAGAGATGGGCAAAGCCGAGCCAAACTCGAGGTTTGCTACCCGTATCGATTCATTTCTAAATGGCAGACAGCTCGATCGATAATACACTACGATCCTTCGCTGCTGTGTTTTGCGGGCTTAGTATAACGCAAATTTCATGCAAATGTTTTGAAAAATTTATAAGCGATGAAGATAAAATGTGCGAAAACCTACTTGGTGAAGCAATGAGAGTTGCAGACTTAGCAGCACGTTTACTGCATCCATTACCTTATAATTCGAGTTTTTCCTTGCAGTATTGCACATTTTCTTCCGTGTTTCACCGAAATCATAAAAAGGAAAAAGAAATCTTGTTATTACATGCTTTCGCTTTTAAAACCAACAATAAATACTTTCACAGCTATTTCCTGTTGTACCTGTTTTGCCATACTGCTAGAATAAATCAATTCAGCAATAGCACAAAATGTAGATTAATTAAAGAGTACTAACTTGTAAGTTCTTAAGTAAGGGCTTGATTTAAAGATACAACTATAATCGAACACTGAAATATTTCAATGCATATCTCTGCCACCTTTGTAGATAAGAAAAACATCGTTCATAAACACGAAGCTGAGTGTTTGTTTCAAATTAACGTACAGAATGTAAATGCTTAGCCCTCAAGATGTATGTTATACGTACCCCTTTATATCCTGTCAAGAGTTAAGGAAAACTTATATATACTTGTTTTGAAGGGTGGGTTTGAGATAAACTTCTGTTCTACACTTTGTATAATCCTTGTGGAACATCTCCCCTGTTTAAACTTGTTAGCATGTGAGAGCAATGAAACATTGCCTAACTTCATGACATTTATCGATAAACGAATTAAGAACTTAGCAAAGCACAATGTGTGCTCCCAAAATGCATATCCTACGTTCGACTGTAATCCAATTGTGTATAGCAGAAAGAGTCAACTAAACGCTGTAGAAAATGTTTATACAGGAGTAAGACATTGGGCACTGCGCTCTCCCTTAATTTCATTTTGTCTCTTTGGTGTAAGCTGGCACTATGTGCAACTGACTGCGGCCAATAAGGGGTTTAAAAAAAGAAAACAATGGTCAACTCATACAAACTGCCACCATGCAGTAGTTTCTCTCTCCCTCTCCCTCCCTTAAGGTTTTAGTACAGTCGTAAAAGAAAGGTTTAATGTTTCGTTCATCTTCCGCTTTTACCTTAGATGAATATTTATTCTCTTGAGTGTTTTATACAGTTTATTATTATAATTCTTGTGTTCTGCAACATATGCCACAGTGCTCCTTCTAAGTTAACAGCGCATATTCTTGAAACTTTTATTCAAATGTGCATATCATACTTGGCAACGCTGTTTAAAATAATTGCAAAAACCTTCTGTCCTTTGTATGATGTTTTGTAATGAATGTCTCGGTATTAACCGCACAATGTGAAACTTACATTTCGCTCTATGGGATTAATAATAGCGTTTTAAAATTTAGTGTTTATTCTAAATACCTTATATTAATACATTGAACCTTCTCTAACCCGGACAGGTAGACTCAATATTTTTTTTTTTTTTCCAATTTAACGAGCTGTGCATGAAAGAGGAAAGTAGGTTTTCATAATACGTACATACACATGCACATAATTTAAAGAAAGTTACATATTTGTTACACATCAGGCTCAATAAAAGTAAAATAAAAGTTACCAACTTACGCATACTTATACTGTACACCTTAACAGTAACTGAAGACCACTCTGCTTATTTTAGCCATGCAGTTGTTTGCTTCATTAAGTTTACAGTTATATACAGTGTACTGTTTGGGAACTACGTAACAATTTTACATTTTGTAAAGAATTGAGGAAGTACATCAGAGAATGAAAATTAAAGGAAAACCCACCCTTTGTGTAGTTCTGTGCGCAATGGATTCATATTAAAGCTTAGAGGTACATACCAATAAGCTCAATCAGGTAGCAAAGGGTCAGTTGGGAAAAATATTCTTTTGATGTTACTGTGCTGTGTACTGGCTAATGATACATTTAAAGCTTTAGAGATATCCAATGAAGCTTAAATAAATTAGCAGAAAGAGAAATTGTCCCAGTTATTGCAGAATTAAGGGGTGTCCTACATAGAGGATATACTGGACATGTAAAGCGAAATTTGTCCGATGTGGGACATAATGAGGTGTCTAACACACAGGAGTGTCGAGGTTTCGCTGTATAAGTTACCCAATATACGCAACTATTCGTTAGTCATACAGAAATTATTTTTAAATGTTGTTGCGTTTATAGTAACTTAAGTTTACAGTTTTAAAACATCTTGCTTTAAGTATTCTTTGTGGAAGAAAAGGCGAGATTTACAGTTGTTTCTATACTTTGCAGTATAGAATGATTGTGGTGAAATAAAGTTGCATCATGTGACGTTATCTATGGGATTTTAGTTAAAATGTGCAAAAATTAAGCAGGAAATAGGAGATGCTGTAGTAAAAATTTTGATATAGGGAACTTGGCGTCTACGAAGATCTTAAGGAAATGTGAGCTTTTAAGAATGTGAGGGAGAGCCTGAAGGCCTATTATACATTTTTTATTAACCTATCGGCTCAGTGTTATATTTATACTGGAAGTACGTAGCAATGCCCTCGCCGCTGAAATATTATTCGGAGAATGAGTCCCCAACAGACAATCCGTCACGACGAGTGTTTATCCATTCGCAAATCGGGGTTTAAAGAGTAGATGCTGGAACATGTTGCATGAATCCCACTGCAAGTACTCATCGTGCAAACCCTATATGTAATATCAGCTGTAAATAGTAAACAATAGCGATGGGCGTGTTCAAACTCATATCTCCTCAAGTTGGTTTTTCAGACCCTACATTCCCTGTTTTTATTTCCTGTTTAATTTTTGCGCGCGTATACTGAAACATCCTGTATTTGCTGAAGAATACATAAATCAGTTTTTAAGAAGGTAAAACTGCAACATTAACTCGCGCTTGGCAAAACTCTATACCGCATATAACTCAATGAAAGGTAAAAATTAAAAATTAGAAGGAAAAAAACTGCATTTTCATTTGAGCCTTGCCTTAAAAAAAACTGGAAGATTGATAAATGACAGCTAGTACTTTTGTGATGCATGACTTTTAAATTACTGATGCATGAATCGATCTGATCATTGCCCTTAGTAACGTAAACAACTGTTTATGATCAATTTACTTCATAAATACATTTTTAGAATTAAGTGCACATTTGGGATAATATGCATTCACACAGTACTGAATGACGGCTCAGTATATCGTGCATAAAATAAAACATCAGAAATAAGTACACAATTTTCTTCAAATATTTCGTTCACAAGCAAATCTTATTGTTTCTTTACTAATGGCAAATGTACATATTTCAATAAATTTAAATAATTTAATTTTACCTATTAATGCATGCCACCCGATATTGAACATATTTTATCCGCGCGTGAAATTAACACTCTCGGTTTCGCCTCCAGCATTAAAAATTTCACTCGCGCATAAAATCTAACTTTACTCTCTCGTACCATAAATAACTATTAGTAACATATTATCTGTTGTTTGCTTTATTTTTCTGTTTTTCCTTCTCTTTGACTAACAAACCACGCGGTGCATACATTTGCAATGTAATAGAAACGGATGGCATAGAAGCTGACTTAATCTCCATTTTCTGATCAAGATTGATGGGACAATGGATTGGTTCAAGTACACTGGTGTTCTGAAAGACCATGTGATGCCCATACAATAAGAATTTTATTTCAGCATGCTAATGGTCAAAGAAACCCCTCTGGATATGTCAGGAATATACAGGAGAAGAGATTGCTCTGTTCGATTGGCAAGTCAAAGTCCAGATCTTAGCCTCATTGAAAATCTTTGGAAGGAGTTTGATAAACACTCCAGTAAGGAAATCTTCAGACTGTTGAATGAAGAGTAAGGGGAAATTCCGCAGGAGAGCTGGACCAAAAAACCCTACAATTTTATACCTATAATTTTTCCGCTGACAAAATACTTTTGCATCTGTATAAATTATATTAAACTTAGTTTTGATAAATATTTAATATTATATGTAAATAGGCCCATATAATAGAGCAAATAACTTCAATTGGTGATGTGTATAAAGTTAACATTCCATGCAAAGAAGGAGATAATTTAAAATTCATATATGCTTCTGAGATAGGGAAGTAATATGACGACTGTTAAAACACTTTAATGGTGTTCAACATTAGATCGTAAGTCTTATTTTAGAGTAGCAAGTTAAAGCCATGTTTTCATTACTCTAGACACAGGGAATGCGGTATAATCAGTTTCCTCTCTGCTGGAAATAGGGTCGAGATAAATATCTAATAGGATATCGCCAGTAACTAATCTGAAAACGCGTATAAACATTGCAGGTTTTTATTAGAGTAAGTGCAAGATAGTGAGAGTCTAAATTAGTACAGTTGGCATGATTTTGGGTAGAAGCTTCCTATATTTGGCCTGGGATCTGATAAAACAGTAACAAATCTAGTCACGCAAAGGGCTTCATGCATTTGGAGAAGCTTGGGGAAAGAATGCTTGATTAATGCAAACATAGTGGACACAGTCTGGCGACAAAGTAAACTGAACGTTTCGGCCTCTGTGCAATGCAACTATTGACTACAAAATACTTTATTAAAACAGAAAACTTTAGTTCAATTCGGTGCAGCAAACCTTCCAAAAAGATCAGATTTTTTTCATTTTAATTAAAAACCGCATTAAAATCTTAACATAGTAATTGTTAGCTATATTAAACACCTCCTGGTCAACTATCTCTGAATCAGATTAACAGTTACACAGAGAGAGCCATACAAGTGTTGACTACTTGCGCGGGATTTACTTAGGCAGTGACTGGGTGAATGCATTATCTATGGAAAGTGGGTGCGGTTTTGTGTTTATGGGCCGCGGAGCGCATGCTCCCGGCCAGCAGCAACGGTTCGGGGTTAAATTCGCAACACTAAAGTGATACTTTTATATGTACTTAACAAAGTTATCGATTCGTTCATGTTACTCTAGGAAGTAATAAGAATGCCTGCCTAATTTTTTTCCTTCATTTTGTTTTTTTTTTTTAGTTGCAAATGGGTTTACTCTCCGTGGCAAGAAAAATAATGTAATTTAGGGAAGAACAAAAATAATTACAAGAAAAATGAAGAAAGTAACAATAGGCACTAGGACTGGTTAGAGCAAATCACGCGCGCGCCTTCTACTTGCCTAGAGCCTACGTAAAAGATGTGTGCACAAAAATATATGAAATTTAAGCCTGGGTTTAAATGGTTGATTTTTGACAAAGTCTAGTAAATGTGCTGTTTAAATTATTCTACATCGATTTAGAAATGTGTATTTTGCAATATTTGTTTTCTATTTTCTCTCCTTTGTTTTGTGCGAATATCATTTTTTATGCATAGTATGCCAGTTATCTTATTTTTTATGTCCCTCCAGACAGTGCACATAACAGTGCTCATTTTTTCCTATCTGCTGGGGATCCTTTTTAACGAATCTCTCATAAGACATTTTAAATGGCGGGGTTAGAGTGCTGTCTAGTACTTTTAACTTATAGAGATCCCAACAATCGGTATCACATTCCATTACTGGGCGAACTGCAGAAGTATATGACATTTTCTTAGAATTAGGTATCTATTTAAATTCTCCTCATTGTAAACTACAGCGCTTTCCGTTCTTTGGCCTTGGTTTCTGTGGGGTGTTCCGTATCCGAGATCACTGCTGAAGAGATTTCCGAGGTATTTGCACTTGCTTACTTGTGGAATAGTTTGCACCCCCGTTGTATACCAATGATATGTCATAAATCACCGCAACTATATATTTTATGAATTTTATTTATTTATTTATCCCTCGCGAACAAGGGACAGCACGAAAATCTACCGTGTACGATTGAAAGGTATGGAATGTACGTTCAAATGAAGCCACCAGAGGGTGTATGTGATCAAGCTGCTTATCTCAACACGCCCTGAAGTTCAGTTGGTGAGTGACAGTGGTTAGGAATGGATGTAATGTTATGAAGGGTGAAGAAAGCTTGGTGAGCGACATTGCTCAGGAATACTGAACAACTTACATATGTGAAAATAGCATTTCTCCCGAAAGCAATGCACGAGAATGCTACACAAAGCTATGGAAAGCACTGGGTGCGAACAGTTGCGTGGTGCATTTCTTCCTGAAATCTCGCCAGATTGATGAGATATGTTTCGTAGCGAGTTCACTTATTGATGTAGCATCCACTTTACAAACATTTTCCGCATGTTCAGGCTCTTCCGTAAAATGTGGTGCACTGTTTGGAATTCCATTTGCTCTTCTAATTTCACAAGTGTCCAGCGCCTATCATCGCGTAAGCTCTGTTCCATCCTTGTCCGCAGACACAGGACGTCCACTGCGAGGCATATCGGAGTCGACATTCTCTCCTGTTTGAAAGTCTCTGTCCACCTCGCCACTGTTCGATAGAGCAGGGCATGCGCATTCAGTGCTTCCTGTAGCTCTGTGCCACATTCTCGTGCATTCCTGCCGCGGAGAAATTCTATTTTCATATGCACACTTTGTTGAATCTTCCTGAGTAATGGTCGCTCACCAACTGAACTTCGGACATACTGAGACAGGCAGCTCTGATCATTTATACCATCTGGTGGCTTGATTTGAAAATACATTCAATATATTTTCAATCGTATATCTTAGATTTTTGTATTGTTTCTTATTCGCAAAAAGAAATATTTGCTATTACTTATGACTTATTCCTTGTAGCTTACGTTAATTTTATTTATTTTCTTCGTAATACTAAGTGATTTACATTTTATCTCATCCTATAATATGCACACCTCTCTCTGGTTCTTTTTTGTTTTCCCCCTATACACAATTCCATCGTCGGCGAAAATTTTTGGCATCTGCTTAGAAAAACACGTAGAGTCTTGGAAAAACTGAAAATTTTGTATTCTGCCACCGTTAACTGCTCATCGTAACTCTTGTTGTATTGTCATGAAGAAATTTTTCATGGAATGTCATCATTTTCATGAGAACCAATATCGGCTGTTTTGCGAATTAATATATACAAGTTGAACCAAATTTCGCATTTAAAAAAAAAGAATGATGTTAGGATAATTTTCTCGATAATGAATGTAAGTCAATAGCCATTTTCAAAGTCTACAGGACCCCCCGGTTTAAGTAATTGCATTAAGTGAATGTTTGAGGAGACTTCTCCAGCCGGTGTGCATCATTATGGTCAACACTACTATTACACAGGAAGAAGCAATAAATTTATAAGTCAAGTTATATCGATGAACTTCGTTCAGATTGGAATATTAAGCTTATTATTTTGCATTTGCGTACTCTTTTAAGTGAACGTGTATCTTAACTATTGCTTACTATTACTAGCTATAGTTACCGTTTGAGAAAGAGAGACAGTCTTTTGATGGATTTTAAAATTTAATTCTTCCAATATGAGCTTTTTGCTATATAGCTTAGTTTAACCCATATTTAAAATCTTTGTTGAAAACGTGTTTCGGTTGTCAGTACGTGTGAATCAATGGAAAGTCTATGCTAAACACAACAGGCTTTGCATTATGATTCCTCCCTAACGTATTCTGTATGCATTTTACCGTCAATCGTAATAGCAAATACCGCGCTGATTATCGATACTTGTTTGACTCATCCTGAATTTTTTGTGCACCATGATGTTTCTCTGGAATAAGTTGGTCTGTAAAGGGAGGAAATTGTGTTTATTTTTTAAAGGTTACATTCCTCTGTCAAATGCTGTTTATATATAAAGTCTCCGGCATCATCGAGTTATGCCTGAAAGTTCTTAACACTGTTGAATGCAGATACTGAATAACATAATATTTTATTTGTTTTGCACGAAACTTCTAGCCATGTTGGGGCTCTTGTTACGATAATGCACAACTCCGGGTATCAACGTTTGCAAATTGAAGCATCGTTAATACTGGACTTGGGATGCTTCTGAAGCTAATTGAATCTTCTTCTACCGCTGTCTACTGTATAAAAGCATCGAGGTAACGTGATTTCTGCACGGAAACGTGTGCGTTGCCCTCCATAGCATTTAATGATATTATCCGAAAACTCTGAGTGCAGACCTATGTCGTTTCTAAATCAGAGATTCAGTTAACTGAAAAGGCATATAATACAGAAAGCGTAGTATTGTGGAAGTAGAATTTTCCTACTTTTGTGCATATAAAAGCAGCGTTCTTTGACCAAATACACAAGTTCTACTGAATGCAAAATAATAATCAAAAGAATATGTTCCATTTATAGCCACAGGAAATTACTTGCTTCCTCTTAACCTAATTGGTATGAGAACCATCCTTTCTTCAACAACTTAAACTTAAACCTGGGTTTGCACCTAATAGCTATTTATGTAATATATAAACAATTTGATTGCGATAATGTGTTAAAATAAATACAAAACATAGAAACGTATTAATGTTATGGTCCTGTGCACAAGTAGGGTGCACTTTAAAAAATAGCGTGTTTGGAAAAATCTAGCTACTTAGAAAGTGTATAATATTCAATAACAGAATGCTAATCGGTATAATAGTTGTCACAGAGTAGAAGTAGATCATTTTAATCTATTCAGTTTCTTGAAAGCTTTATAAAATATAAGCAGCGCTAGGGAAATTTCTAGGACATAAATTTTCCACATGTTAATCAAAATGTAAATTTGAATACTTAGTGAGGAAATTGAACACCTGAGAATATTTTCGTACAAATGAGAACAAAAGCATCCAAACTACACGGTTTAGTGCTTTCATCTTTTTATGTAATCACAGTTAATATTTGTGAAAAAGCAATATGGTGGCTACTCTTTCGTCCGAAATGCAAATTTCAAAGCACCACGATTTGCAACGTTGGCAACAGATATAACTGTTTTTAAATCGGTGTATCAGAGTAAAATAGATATTAGAAAATTTAAATTTTCATTCTTCTTCCTTGGATATGTTATCATTTGGTTTGTCTGTGCTAGAAGACGTTAAGAGGCTCAAACAAACTTTTTCTATTACAACGGTTTTGCTTGGGATCAAAAACTTTTATTTCACTTTTCTATGCAGTCACTATAGGGAATATAAAATGTGTGGTTTTGTGGCTCCCAGAACAGATGTCGCGGCATTAATAAGGATTTTACAACCTGATTCATGAAATGCCTTTATTTATTGGTCTAGTATATCTTTTATAGTGCCTCGCCTCTAAAATGACGAAAATGTGTTTAGGACGATGAATGAATTTCTTCAAATATGGTGTCTAATTGTCCCACGGAATGCTGTTCAAATTTCCCCACATGTTGATAAAATTTTAACACAAAATAGCCTATAAACTTTCCGAGAGAAATGATAACGCTCTTGTAATTATTGAAACTAGTGCGGAAATGTTGAACACAGTAGTCAAAAATTTGTCACTTTTCAAAATATTGCACTGTAGTGTACATTAAGACAGAAATTATATATATTTGATAAATAAGTAAAAGGGATATAAAGCGTACGTCCAACAACTACAGGATATTACTGTTAAAATGAGTTCATCTCTGACCTTTGGCGATATTAATGGTGGTTATAATGTTACCAGAATATGTTATAGCTATGAGCGTTTGGTATTATGCAGGAAAGTTTTATATTTTGCGGAATAATTTATTTACTGTATAAAAAATTAGGCTTTTAGCAACGAATTTTAGAAATTGCCCAGTATATTTTAAAATGGAATAGCGTGTAACAGGAAAGAGTTAAAAAAGAGGCATAGGAAAATTTTGTCTATAAAGATTAGCCATAATTAGTGCTAATGTTTAAGAAGATAAAGCAGAGATGCAGAATGAACAAACGTTGAACAAGGTCATGGCATGAAACACCAGTAAATGGTTAAACTGTACAGGGAGTTCCTAACATTGTTGACTACCCGAGCGGCCTTTTCATATGTGTCAAATGTGCAGTTGGTTGCGGGTTATGGGTCGATAGTGCAAAATAAACAGCTTCCTTAACAATTTATGATACTTATTTTTACTTATTTCCTTACTCGCAATTTTTTTCGACATTACGATGCAGAAATTAACCACTATGATTGTAGACACATTTTTGGCTCTTTAAAAAATTTACACTTGGTGTACTTGCTAATGAGAAATGGAGGCAGTTTCTTGAGAGATCAGCTCTAGAGTATGTGGATTAGTTTTGTAAATTGTCTATTAATATATCCCAGAGACTAGAATACTCAAAAAAAAAAAAAAAAAAAAAAAGTATTTGAATTTGACAAGCAAGCTCAAGAATTCTAGATAAATATGAAATATACAAACTTGTGTTGATAATAGCGCACTATGTAGCCATCTACTTCGCAATTAATGAACTGCCCATCACTACAGTAGTCTGCCAACTGACTCGTAACTGAGTTACCTTGATTGCCGCAAATCTCAAGCATGCCCCTGTCGACGGTGATTGAGTGGTAGATACTTGTATAACTCAACCCTTTGGAGGACAGCACTAGAATTTCGGCAATAGAAGCGTCTCTGTTACAGCGCTGTGCATTATCGTTGTACCTTGTGCAGAAGTGCCGGAGAAATATGGAAATCCACTGATGAATATGGTGAAAATTTGTGAGAACTTGGCCATATTGGAGATAAATTTGTCTTTCTTACTAGCGTAATTTTGTTGCCTTGTGGCTTATAAAAGCACCTACGAAGTAAACGATTTAAGACAAACTATGAAATGATAATCTAGACGGAGCTTCGGCACTGGATCTCAAACATTTTGGCATGCGGCACACTGTTTCACCATGTGGACTATTGTGGGTGGCAGCAAGACACTTGTACTAAGTTGCGTTACATCGCCACGGTGGCCGAGGTCGTCAAAGCACGTATTCCTGAGCGGGAGGCCTGGGGTTCGAATCCCGCCAGGACCGTCCTCCCTGATTGAGGTATTTTTCAGGTTTTCCTCAGTCCTCATAATGCCAAATGCCGGGGAGGTACCCTAAACCTTAAAAAAAATCCTTTCTCAATACATCACTTCATCTCGTATATCATCAGTGTCCATCGTCTGTGGTGCCTCAGTAAGTAAAAACAGTAGTTAAACACTATTTTTTTAAAAATATTTTTGCATTACACCTCTGAAAGTATGGAGAAATGTTACGGACGTTTTCGGTTGCTCTCAAAACTTAGCAAATCATATATGATATACACATCTGCATTTCAGTTTATACTAAACTTGAAACAGTCAATTATTAATTAATATTTCCCAAAATGTGTCCTTGCCATGTACATTCCCACATCAATTGTCTGCTGCTATGCTCAGATTTCGCGATTGTTATTTAAGTTAACGCTTTTGTGAGTGTTGTATAATAAACGTATTTTTTCAAGCAATCTAAAGAGATCATCAACACCAAACACAATCGTTTAATAAGTAAGGATAAAGCCATTTTATTGCTCTCCCATCTTCTCAAGTAATGCAAAACCAATAACCAATTGCAGAAAAATCTGAAGGAGCGAGCTAATTATGAAGTTGCCGAAACAATGACGCAAAACGCAAACACACGCAGTAACTTTGAATAAATTATATATTCTATTTCTCACCACATAGAAAACATGTTCTACGGCATTCAAATACAAATAAAAAATTATACGATGGTGAAACACATTTACTTCAGCGGGATGAATCGCTGGACATAAGCCTAAATACCAGCTACTGAGCTACGTAATATTTTAAACCACGATTCTGTTGTTTAATGTTCCTATTTATACGAAATTTGCTTGATCGACTGAATTATGTATAGTTTATGACATCTACGTTAGAAGAAAATGAGCTTTGCTAAAAAAAAAAACTGCAGTTTCCTGTTACTTATGGCGCGCCAGCAATGACTGGTCAAATTACACGTTTTATTTTAAGAATGATGGACATTTTTCTCACATAGGATTCACCATTTTGTTTTTCGTAGAGAATCATTCATAGCAAAACGATCTCTATAGCCATAAATAGATAATGAACTCAGTAGGTGCCATTGTAGCTACAGTGCGATCAATGTTTTCCAGCCCGGCGTGGATTTTTTCCTATGAGCGAGCCCCCACTCCTTTGCCGCGTCGTAGAGGGGGTAGCAAGCCTACTTGTTTACTTGTTGACCTTGCGGACTTGCAGTGTGAACCAGGAGTGTGTTCTGTTGTTCGTTTCTTAATTCCACAGTATACATAAAGTGTATTATGCCTCGTGTGCTTACAGCGGTACAGAGTGTGTTTATGTACGACTCATGTGTGTTCACTCAGTGGTGAAAGGGTCATAGTATATTTTTTAGCATACATGTGATTCTCTTACTTCCCCCCTTATTAGTATTTAACCCCCCCCCGTTTTTTTAATACTGAAGCATCACAGGTGGTGGACACTGGTGATAGATGAGATGAAATGATATTTTTTTTTTAAGGAAGAAAACCTTTTAGGCCTAAGGGTACACCACCGGCATTTGCCGTTTATGAGTACTGAGGAAAATCTGGAAGAAACCTGAGTCAGAAAGGACGGTGCTGGTGGGAATGGAACCTCAGGCCTCCCGCTCACGAGTCCGTGCCTTAACGACCTCGGCTACCCGTGACGGTTCTTACTTATGTGAATACCGTACTAACTCCTTTTTTTTCACAGAATTTACCGACAGAGAGCGTGATGATGCATTGCTTCAAACTGACCCCAGCCACTGCTCACACTGCTAATAACTCTATGAGAGCAATTCACAATATGTTTCCACAAGACAGAGTCATTCGTGATTCGCTTGGTCCCCCAATTTAACAGCCTGTGATTATTGCCTCTGGAATATATTTAAAAATTGCCGTGTACATGACGAACCCGTACATCATACAAGAACTCAAAGATAATATACGTCAGGAAATTGTCCGGATTTCTGAAAATGAGCTACAACGAATGATGAATGATTTTCTAAGGAAATGTCGAAAATGTTGGAGAATGAGAACTGCCATTTTCAACACCTCATTTGATGATTTGGCAAATAACGAGCCTCCGATATTGGTTTGTTTTTAGTATTACACTTCCGCTAATGGTTGAGACCCGGCTGACTGCCTAGTGAGCGGCAGTACAGTAAAAATAGAACAATAAAAAGTAGGCTTCTCAAAGTAATGTACCGGAAGCAGGAACTCTTCATCAAACCCTGCTTTCGAGGTATTGTCAACTCAGAGAGAAGTTATCACAATTGTTTGCTGCCAAAGAGAACCCTGATTTTGCTGCCCTCATTTGTTTATTTTAATAGTATTTAACCCCTGTTTTTATTACCCAGTGACCTCAGGCGGTGGACACTGATGATACATGAGATGAAGTGATAAATTGGGAAAGATTATTTTTTAAGAAAGGAAACATTGCAAGTCTAAGTTTGGGGTACCTCCCTGGCATTTGTCATTTATGAGGACTGAGAAAAAACTGGAAAAACTCCAGTTAGGGAGGACGGTCTTGGAGAGAATCGAACCGCAGTCCTCCCGCTCACGAATACACGCCTTAACGATCTCGGCCACCCGTGGCGGTACTGCCCTTATTAAAAACGAATGATGTTCCAAAGTTCCATACTTGACTAATATTTTTAGACGTTAAAAAGTCTTAATTATAATTGCAAGGGAAGGAACAGGCTTTTTTTTTTATACCAAGTAAAAAGTTGAATGGATTCTTGTGAAAAATTCAAATATGAAAGTCAAAAGTTGAAAACAATGATCTTGAAATTTTCTTCTCGCAGCAAATGCTGGTTCAGAAAGTGTTTCAGTTTGATTTTAGAGCATATTTAAGTTTTTGAGGATAAACTGCAGCAATGGATTCCTCCCGTTCTGTGTGAATACAGATAAGTATAAATGAATTTTGGATGTGTTTGTCTGCAATTCGATCCTGTTTTGAACAAAAGTGAGAAGGAAGTGCAGCACATTTCCCATGAAATTAATGAGTAGAATTGTTTTAAAATGCAATAGTTTCTCTTGTGTTAATATACCTAATGGATAAAGCATTTAATTCATGTACTTTTCTTTACTTTTCTATGTTCATTTTAATAACAGTACTTCTATTCTGTTTTCGCGGCACATCATTGAGAGTTACATCTATATAACATGTTACAGAGGTGAATAATGTACATGTGCGCTATTATTGATTGTTTGATAACAGATAGAAATAAAATTCTCTTAGAGTCAGACGAGTATGACGTTCTCTTAGGTAGATATGTGTGAGCAGGGAACTTCTAGCAAATAAGATGAAATCTATTGAGAGTTCGAAGGAAGATGGGTATATGCGGTGAAGGAATTCCCAGGATTAGGGATCTAAAGAGCTTGAAGAGTTGCACAAACAGGGGAAAATGAAGAGGATGGCGAAAGAACAGGAGAGAGGACATTCGGAAGAAGCGGAAGACCCAAAGAGATAGATATTTGGGAACTGGAGAGGGTAATCAAGGAAGAAATGGGAGACCGAACTACTTTTAGTGCCACAGATTGAATATTGGAACTGTGTGTCATTCTTATAACTCGCATTTGTAGGCAATAGCAGCTGCTTGCAGGCGAAGTTTCATGGGTGTTTAGATTATTTTGTTGCTCCGGTTTCTCATGTTGGCTAGTGATGTACATCGACTTCGATAGCTCACATTTTCACGAAGTTTTAAATACCTTAACACTTTTGGATCACGAACATACTAATAAGAAAAGAAAAACGAAAAAGCACACTGACGAAACGTTAATTTGTCTAAGTTCTTGTCTCTGCGCGCGGGTTTACAGTCTTCAGTCTGATTGTGTTTCCTCTAGTCACCGAGTTCTTCACACAAATAATCGAGTGGTTAAAAAGAAAGTATCTAGCAATGAGAACTACCTAAGTTTATTTTGAAAACAAGATTGATTCATTTACGTTTTTGTGTAAGCATAAATGACTTAAATTCAAATATATGTTGTCCATTAAAAATATGTTATTGCCTTATATTGAACATTAATTTTACTTTAGAAAGTAAAAACTAAATAATTTAAGCATAAGAAGTATTCGAACCTAGGCAGCTCTTATTAGACCCTACTTTTGTCCGTTCAGCCATCAGAGCACACCCTCGGAACAAACGCGTTTCCTGTTCATGGTTTCTGGGGTTGTTGTTTCTTCTTGTGGGTGTGCACAAAAGCTGTTGGTTCTAATTAGAACTAGGACACAAGCAGCTCTGAATTATATAGTCGCACAATGCAAGAGCTCTGTTATTCAATATTTCCCTGTTCGTTACAATACCGGCTGTTTCCTGTTAATGGATTTTAGAGTTAGACCGGCGGCTTCTCACATATATTGTGTTTTTTTATCTTTCTATTTGCACTAACGATTATAGCATGACAATTCTGATTTTTTAAATGATTTTATAATTTTTTTTGCAGTTAACTATATATCGTATTAAGTTTCCAACGGCAAAATAATGTTTATATTTTAATTTTCATTCTCAGTAATTTTTTTTTAAATTTAGGGCTTGGGGGGGGGGAACTTTAGGCAATAGCCTGTGTTTGTATTTTAAACACACAACACGCGAAATTTATATACAAATTTACAAGGGTTAGTTTAGAAAGATATATTTGCAGTTTTAAAATAAGTGCGTATATGCGGAATGGCTCGTATTTATAAACATCCGAATTCCAGGAAAAATGAACAGCAGCACATATATATGTTAAAGTATGGAAATAAAAATGTATTTCAAATTATGTCTGTAACAAAACTTTTTAACAAAATATCTAAATAATTTGCCTTTTCACGTGTACGTTATTTTCTGTGCTTAAAAGCAGTTTTTTAATATCAGAAACGTGAATAAAATCACGTGTTTTTAACTTTTCAGTTAATTTCAAAATGCGGAGCAAAATTTTCCAAAAATACAATTTTTTTAGAAATTAATGTGTGAAAGTTTGTAACATCATCGCGGAAACATGCGGTATAACATTGTGCTAGGAAGATTATAGAGGGAATAGTTTGCATGAAAACTGATAGAATGCTAAATAGGATTAAGCAGCTGGAGGTGGGGTGATGTCCGCTTATAATCAGGATTATATTACACAGAGAGGACTACAAATATCTCTTGGTAATCAGAGGTGCAGCATAATCTCCTAACACATCTCGTTTAATGCAGGAAACTGCGGGTTGGGTAGAGAGAGAAAAAAAAAGCAAAGAAGTTTAGTAAAGCGGTGGTAGTAGAAAGAATTAGGTAGGTATGACAAACAAAGGAAAGAAGAGGAGAAAATGAGATGTTAGAAGGAGCGAGTCATTATTTGATGTATTTTTAACATTTCTATGCTGTATAATAAATCCCTCATGAGCACACAAAATTTGGTGGTAGCGGGAGGAATTAACAGAGACAATAGGTGAGAGATCTGTTTTCTAAAATGCGTGAGTTCGGAACTTCATTTTACGCATACATAATTTTATAACATGCTTAGCTCTGTTTCGTTTCTATATAATAAATCATCTTTTAAGTTGTTGATTTTTTTTAATAGCGCTTTTTCGAAATCTGTCTCCGTCTACACATATGAAACATTTTTTTTCACACTGGCTTATGCTAAAGGCATCAACAATTTAATTGTTAAATTTTTCTCAAAACAGAAAAAACATTATGTTTGTGTATCAAATTTAATTTTTTTTTTTTTTAATTTTAATAAAACTATAATTTAATGACAGTGTGGGCTTTTGGTGCGTGTCCTGAATACTATAATTAATGAACAACTGGCTAGTTCATTAATTATAGTATTCAGGACATGCACCAAAAGCTCACACTGTCATTAAATTATAAAAGATAGATTTTTCAATATTCTGACATAGATTTAAATTCATGTTGCGAAAAATTATTCAACTTTGCATTGCTCTCGCCGGCTGTGGCTACTAAGTTTCATTGATACAAAAAATCACTTTAAATTTCATTCATATAGTAAAATTTATAGGAAGAAGATTGAAGATTTTGAACATTCTAATGTTAATTTCAAATAATTTTGTGGGAAATTTAATTTTAAAGTTTGCATGCTGAATAAATTAAAATAAAAATTAGCACAAACATTTAAAGATAGTAACAATTTAAATATGACATTAATATAATTTCTATGCATCTTAAGACCATGAAACTTAACTATCATACAAATCATTGTTAACAGATTACGATTATTATTAGTATTATTAATATTATTTGCAAAAAAATAATTTAGCCAAAAATTGTTAAATTTCTCTTTGCTCTTAAAACAAGCACATACCAGATTATATAATAACAGCTATTTGGAGCAACATCCCCACTCTGTTGGTGCAAAAAATAAAGTTGTGGTTTGTGCTGACTGTATCAACTCTTGCCCGAGACGTGTTTTTATTGAGCTAAGAAACAAAGTGCTTTGTATTTTACGTCAGTGTGAACCCTTACTGTACATTCAGCATTATATATAATAAGAATACTTAACATCTGGAAATATGCGCGACATTTTATGTATTATACATTTAACAAATCATAGTCGGCAAAGTATCCTATACCGTGTGGGTGAAATGACTTGCACAAATACGACAAAGTTTTATATTTTTTCAATACATAATGATGTAATAAGCAGGTAGGAACCATGATTGTCTCGTTCATATTGCAGAGTCGTGCAATCAACTTGAAATGTTGCAAATGAGTTTAATACTAATATGTAAAAACAACCATTTATTTCGAGTATTGTGGAGGCGTGATGTTATTCTAATCCAACTGTTAACACCATTTAGCTTTAATATGAATTTCTGAACACCAAACCGCCATGTGCGGACGTAGTCTTTAAGGTGCGGATGGGTGATTCGGAGTTCTATTTGCGCCAGGACCTGATTGAAGTCTTTTCTAGGTTTTCTTCAATCCTCATAAATGATAAATACGGGGAAGTATCCTAAACTTTTGTCTGGAATGCTTACATGCAAAAAATAAATAAATAAATAAAAAATAAACAAAAAATAAAATAAAAAAATGCTTTTCGAATTTTATCATTCCGCCTCATGTAACATTAGCGCCGTGGTTCCTGAGCAGTGAACATCGTGTTGAACATTATTTTAAAAAATTTGAGCACCAAATGGCTCAGTTCCAACATAAATAGTCCGTAACAATACCACAATATTAGTCTGTGACACTAGGCGCCTTATCTCACATTAATTAAGACATATCTTATATGCAGTGAAAATATTTGGATGTTCATGAACATCCTTTATATATATACCGGAAGTCCCTGAATTCAACCGACAAAATTGGAGGGATTTTAGAATGGGCACAGACAAACTTTTGAGGTAAGGAAATTTATGGTGTACAAGTTCAAAATTCCGCGTAATAGCATAAAACATATTAAGTGTGTGTCCGCCACTGACCTGTTGATAACACTTGGCCATGTAAGTACACTACACTTTATAAAACAGTATCATTAGTAATAAATAAATGCCCGGAATAAAAAACCAACATAATTTGAAAGAAACTTCAGTTTGTAATGGGGAAAAGAAACACAATAAGAATTGTTCATAAATAATTGTAAGTTCCTCTTCTTCAAAGGCAGGAGTGTGAGGTGTTCTTCTTGAACCATTATAATTGGTTATTAGTAAACTAAATATAAAGCTTAATAAAATCAATGCTAATCTTACCTAATAAGAAACAGTTTCAGAATTCGAAACGAATCTTTATGATAATGCATTTACATTGAATGCATTAGACGGCCAATAAAAAATCAGTACTTATAAACTAAATTATTTTCCATGCGGTTTAATGAACCAGGCGGCTATGCTTTACATTAAAAAGTATCAGTGACGTGTATACTCTCGCAGAAGGAGCAATGTTTAAAACCCAGGAAAGCCCTTAATTTTCAAAATACTGTTTACTGTGTATCGCCACTACATTTTCCGTATTACCCAAGCAGGAATGAAGCTTGTGAAGAAAAATAATACACACATGTTGCTTTTATAGTGACTTAATCAGTGCAAATATCCAACGTCAAAAACGCATGATAACACTGAAATTAGTCCGAGTAGACCCATAATTCCCTACCTCAAAAAATGCTTCTCTTTGCCCACTCTGATATCTTCAACTTTGTCGGTTGATTGAGGGACAACCTGTATGTAAATATATTCACTGTGGGTAAATGTTTCGTGCTTGCTAATTCTGTAATTATTTTAAATTTATCTTCATGATCGTGATATGAAGGTGGTGCTACAATGTAAGTTTTAGGTGAAATTAGTTATAGCATCTTAATTGTATCGTAGTGTCAATGAATTCTAAAAAATGAGGAAGGCATTATACTGTAATGCCTGTGCTTTGAAGGGAATGCAAATATGCATATGTAATGAGAACACCTACGAGAGTGTTGCCTCTCTTATTATTAGATTTTAATTTTGGAAACCACTGGGCGCTAACACGTGGTACGTAATGGAAATCAGGTGTAATTTCTGGTTTCTTTCATAGCTTTGTGGTAATTAGCAAAACAGAATGTTCGCCTCTTTTTCTTTTTAAATATCTTAATGTAGTAACTCATGTTGAATTTTTTCGACCTAGGATGAATATCCAAATCCCTTGTCAGTGCGCAAGTAGTGAAAATGCCGAGGAATCAGGATCCTCTGCTTATAGCATTAATTAAAATGAAAATTCGTCTTATTATTATAATACATGACTGGAATGCATCAACTGTTAGAAAATGCAGATGAGGTGGTGTTCATTTGTCAACAGCATGTATTGTGTTGGAAAATGGGCACTACAGAAAAACTAAAGCACTTCTGCAATTACGTTACATTGATTGTGTTTTAGACTGAAAACGAGATACCGAAATGCGCATATTACCACCTATAGGAATTAGTATACGAGTTACTACAAAGCAACTATTTGTTAGAAAAATACTCGTGTGTTTTACTGACAATTGAACAACATACTTATTTAAATTAAAACTTTAAAATGCAATGTCGAGTACAGGGAGGTCTTCCAAGTGAAAATATTATACACTATTCGTCTGGTTTTTCGTGGAACATATGCTAGGGCAAATGAACTGCCTGCTGAACATTATATTAAATGAAGTGACAAATATATAAATATAAGAAGCCCGTTCGTTGTCAGAGATGTAAATCAATTTTGCATAATTGTCCTAGCAGTGATCAATACCGTCTGTTGTGAGAATCATTTACTGCATCCTTCGCTGCTTATCCCAAGCACTTCCCGTTTCTCTAAATCCACTAACAAGATTAAACACCATTTGACTACTTAAATCATAACATCGGGAAGTCTTTGTAAAAATAGTGTCAGAACTGACCCTGTACAGACAAATTTATTTACTTAACTACAACACTTTACAATTAATTAACCTTCCCTCAAAACAATCATTGTTGACCCAAAAATGTGGTGACCTTGCTTGCTAAATCTTATATATTTTCGTAAGTTCGAAGTAAATGCTACGCGAGTGATCGATACTTGTTTTATTACTCACCTGAGCATGATGTCCCCTTCACGTTTCGAACTATTTACCAGATTCGGATGTGTAATTTTTTGATCAATCCTGCAGATATAGAGCGCTAGCGGAGACTTTGAATGAGCTTTCTCAAAAAATTAATTCTTAGCTGAAGTTCCGATGAAATGTTTCCCATATCTTTCAGCACTTCGAGAAACAAGAACTATGCACACTGTCAACTACTGGCGTCAACTACAAACACAATTTGTTCACAACTCTTTTATCTCTCCCAAAAGTAAACCAGAGATGATTATTCCCGGTCAATAAGCTTTTGTTGATCAAGGCGTTAAAATACTGCATGACACAGATGTCTTATATTTGGACATGATCACCCAATCTCTGTAAACATTTCTCTGAACATTTCACTAATTTTTTCATTCCGTGATAGAAATTTTCTCTTCAGTATGAAATCATTGTAGAGCCGCTCTTAGCTCCTGTTCATCATTGGCATATCTATGTCCACGTTTCCTGCAATTATTGTATCAGCCTTCAGCACAAAGTCTTCTGTGCTTGATGTAATTGACTTACCTTGCCGATTAGAATCAGTCACGTTTGTGCATCCTAGTTCAAACGGCTACCACCTTTCACTTGGATGCACTACAAAGCATTCCGTCGAAATTTCACGGCAGTAGAGATTTTTATCCATAAAATTCATACCTCAAATTTAGAGTACTTTTTCAGTTGACGCGCTATTTTGCACTTATGCTGCTGTGCACCTCTTATTATTACTACAATGAAAGATATATAGGCCTGATATGAACTCTGCTCTGCACATGTGTGACTCTTGTTGCCCAGTACTTCTAAATTCCTGCAACAAGTGCAATTTACTTGTTGAATCATTCTCGTGTATACATTCATATGATCATTTCCCACACGCATTTTAGATGACATATTTAAAACAAAAAAGCTTAATGCATTAATGCTTTGTTTTAAGGATTCAATCTAGCAAAAGTTGGAAAACCCGTGTTTTAACTAATTTGGTCTTTCCAGTTTAAGCCCCGGCTTACGGTAGTAGACGCTCTTTGTCTCTTGGTAGTTCATTTGAAAGGAAGGTCTTCTTCCTTCTCATTAGTCTATAATTCCCATCCCACTGGGATTCGGTTCTTTAAGGAGATTTTTTCTCAGCCTTAAAAGGCGAGCTTCAGAAACCTTAGGTTTAGGTACCTGCTTCATTTACGCCATTGTCAACATAATTCCATTCTCGTTATAGCCATATCCTCCCGCATTCGTTAACATATGTAGAATTCTCTTAAATATCACTTCGTATGTACACTATGATTTTGCCTCTCGGGTACTCTGGTTATCGAATTCTATGCTATACACAAAGGTGAACATAAATCCAATGGGTCCAGACTAATTTCTGTAAGCCTTTGCTTGGGATGGCAACTTGGCATTTGAGTTGTTGAAACATGCGTAAGAAAACAGTGTTCGTAATTTTATTATTTTATACAAATACTTTAGGCTTTCTTTTAAGGTATTATCTATCCAAAGCACATGCTTGTAGATAAATGTCAATACAGATCACAAAAAGAGCTCTCATTGAAAGAAAACAAATAAGTAAATGCAAGAGGATTAGTTGTTGATCAACGAGTATGCTCATTGAGCAAATTAGGGGTAGTCTGTGGCCACTGTGAACAACATACATTTCTCTTACCGATCGGTTCTCCATTCACTCGGAAAGAAAATTAACGAAAACTAGCGCCACGCCATTTAAATCTTCGTCAGAAATTCCTTGTAGCAGTTTCCGAATACTTGTGCAAATATATTCAGTCATTAATTTCAGCAGACCTGTTTTATAGTAAATATACGGAAATTAATGAGTTGGGAGCCTCGAATGACATTAGATTTGAACAGTGAAAGGAAATTTACATAAGCTAGTGGTTATACATTTAGAGTATTTGAGTTACAGACCGTATGAACGCGACTTCTTACTGAAGAGGTGCAGCCGCCACAACCGGTAAAAAAAGAAATAAAAGTTGTACGTAAAGCAAAACATTTTTATTTATAAGCATAAAAGCATACTGTATTTAAAGCTGCTGCTGATGATGATGATGATGTAATAATAATAATAATAATAATAATAATTACTTATGAAGAGATGTTAAAACGAATACCCCTTAGCGCTGTACATTCCCGGCATATACTTAAAAAAAAATCCCCGTTTTTCACCATAACGCTGCGATGTGGAGCACGTTTCTTGTCATTGAGAGATCCTGTATCTCGTAACTGGTTAACAAGTTTCTCTACATGGAACACGATTGCCAGAATATTTTCCTCTGAATCGTTGACCACTTCTCTGCAAGAATCCTTTTACACAACGTTGCCAGCTTTTCAATACTCAGTTATATAGTGTAATAACTAACGAAGAACAATTGGCACACAATTAAAACCCCGAGTAACACACCAACGCTGACAAAGTTTCCCTCAAACTGACCACAAGCTGGTATTTGCACATGCATGTAGGCCTTGACGACTGACTTTTCACATTCAGTAGGGCGCTATGCCGGCCCGTAACACAAATAACCTTACTTAGTAGGGAATATTACACCTTTTCCAATAGTAATTTTGATCTTAAGCAAAGGTTCCTTAGCCATCATGAAGATTAGTTGAAGCGACTTTGTTGAGAAATAAGAAAACAGACAGCGTGCATGACAATTTAATTGGCAAACGTACTATAGGATGAGCCATGTCCGATCATATAACATATCTCATAATATCAAAGATCATTGCATTCTGAAGCTTTATCGTTCTATCCTAATGGCTTTCTTGCAGTATTTTCAATTGGTGATGAAGCGTAGGTTTATCACAACAGGGTCTAAGATTACCAGATAAATTCACTCCGACCCTCGAGTGATAGTTATTAGAACTATTTCACGAATAAAATAAAAGTGTATTTCTTCTAAACTTCGCTTACAATATTGTAATAATTGTATATTTGTACTTAGGTTTTCGAGCAATCTTGCGACATAAGAATGCCGATTGTCAAAATGCCAATAGAGAAGAGCAAAATACGGATTTAGGTTTATTTCATGAATAGAATAAGAATAAACGTGATAGTATATTTGAAATTCGCGCACAGAATATTAACATTTGTATAAAGTGTTATAATTATGAATATCTATTCTATTCAGAAACCGTGAGGCTGAACTGGACAAAAGTCGACTATTACAATCGCTACGTTCGAATTTCTAATACCAACTGAAGAATAAAAAGATAAAATACAGTGTGTATATTTTTCTTTGGAATTTCTCTGTGCTTTGGAATTCTTAAGGATAAGATTAATTTATGCATTTGACACATCGCCTAAACGCTTTGAAGAACTCTCCATTTTGCGTTATGATTGTCGATTGCCCATGTTTTTTGTTATCAATAGCTCCTCATCCCCTCTAGCAAATGCAGTTAGTGATGCGTGTTTAGGAATTATATAGTGGAGGTATAGAGTTGGCTACACTGACCACAAGATAGATGCACATCACGTGATAAAACGAATTTGATTATTTTTCGATAATTTGTAATCCGGCTGTGATTGGTCAAAATTAAAATTTTTGTTTCTTTTCATTGGTCGATTTTAAGATGGCGTCACATGAGTGAAATAGTCGCCGTAATACTCATTGCTGCGTCCAGTGAAATTGTGGTCACAGTGTTTTAGGATTAGAAAAGTTATCCCTGTTAGATTAAATCATATTTGAAAAGCTGAAGGCTGGCTTCAAGGAGAGGAGCATTTACGGGACAAGAGCTGTAATCACAGCTTTGGAGTATTTCTGACATTCCTGACATGTTCGCAGCTACTGCTGCTTATCCAGGAACTTAAAGAAAATTGCTATCAGATGATGTCATAATGAGTTGGGAAAAAATAATAAAATCTAGTGAGGTTGAGAAACAAGATGATAATTTCTATTTTTCAGGCACATTTCCATTACGAGCTAGATGGCAGAAGTGTATATAACTGAAAGGAGATTACATTGAAGGTAATTTGTTATTTTTCCACTAGTATCCCTGAGGTAGGTAATTTCTGTGTCTCATATTCTGCACATCTTTAACCTTATAATTCGTCTTATTTCTAATCCAGTGTGACTTTGTTTTTGGAATGGTTTACATGTTTTGCTGAATTAACTATGGTAATTTGTTGAGCAAGAGTGGATGTGTAGTATCGGTGTGCATTGCAACATGTCTTTGCGTATTTGTAGTAGATGTCGCATGCCGTGCAAGAAGCGCTTTGCAGAGTTGGGGTAGGGGGGAAAATAGTCATTTTGTACATATACTGTGAGCAACTTCAGACATAGAAAATATCCTGTCTTCTGGATAAATTCCATTCAGTATGATAAAAAGGAATGGTACTCCTTTCCCCAATATTTTTCTTGCGTTTGGGGGGGGGAGGGGAGATTCAATCTCCCCAGGACAAACATATATTTCTTTTCTAGAAGGAAAAACGACAATGGAAATTCACAAAAGTATTTTGCCCACATTGGGTGTCGCATGCCTCTCCTATGAAACCGTTCGACTTTGGGTAACTAAGCTCAAGCCTGGCAAAACAAGCATCGAAGACGCACCACCTCCTGGAGCTCCAAAATCAGCTTTGACCGACAGATGAGTGAAAGTGCGGGAATTAGCAGAGGCCATGGGCATCTCAAGTGAGCAGACTTATTTTATTTTGCATAATGAATTGCGCATAAAAAACCTTTGTGCAAGATAAGTGCCGCGTCTGTTGACCACAGAGCAATAGCGAAATCGCATGCGAACAGCGGCCGACTGTTTGGAAATGTAACCCTCCCGTGGTCGCGTCATCCACTTCTATATTTCTCCTTATTGCCTTCTTCCACTGTTGTCGACAATGGTGTGCTTTTCAGAAGCTTATATTTTTGCTTTAATTAAACTGTTTCTGTTCACGTGATTTTGACATTTGTTAACTTGTATGAATATTGTTATCCACGCGTGTTCCCGCGACATGTTTTGGAAGCCTTTTACGTGAGAGGTACCGTTGAAAATTGATGTGTTTCGGTTGTTTTCTCTGGTGCTATGTCTCAAGTATCGAATGATCCAAATCAGTGGCTTCAGTGGCTAAAAGAAATAGATGAGGAAAAATAAAAGAATACAGTGAGAGTGGAGAAGATGATAATGGTGCTGAGTGTTTGTCTGACAAGTGGATTGTAAGCCATTTTTCTACAAGTAAAGCATGTGTGTAACTATTATTGCTAATTCTGCAAATTGTTACATTTCTTTAGTTTGATAATACCAGTGTAACACATAACACATTCTTTTTGTTCTAATTTTCTAGCTCAAAAAAAGCAGATGGTTTAGTTAATTTTAATATTTACGTTTTAACTTGAAACGAAGTAAACTGTTAAATGATTTAAGCGATTTGTTGTAATTTAAAAGTGTAACCATATTCTATTGTATTCTCCTAACCATCATAGTGCATACATTCCTTAGCTACACGTTAGGGACATTTCCCTTTTTATTTCTAATATTATGTTTTCTGCTATGAATGTATATGAATTAATTGGTCAAAAAGGAGTTGTTTACGCAATGAAAACTTTGCTGGCTGGAAACGAAGAGGTCATACAGGAAGTAAACGAGTTCAACTGTCGGTATATCATTAAGGGAAAAATGAGTTCAAGAAAAAGTACTCATTGTGAATTTTCTTGGGTGAACTTCTGCTGGCATGGGGCATTCCATGGATTTTCCTTTAAGAGACAGGTTCACAATGAAGATGAACTATGATCTTACAGGCGGAACACTAGAAAGGTTGTAGGTGTCCTATGATTTAATCTCCATACAAATACTTAATGTTTTCCTTGGCATATCTGTCAAAATCTGCACTTAGGACAAATTGACAAATACGGAAGCAAGTGCGTTGAACTGTAGGTCCCCTCGGGGACAGAGGGTAGTGTGCTGTACATTGCAAGTCTGAACTTGTTCTTTTAAATATCAAACCTCGTAATTGTAAGTAATTAAATAATACTTTTACAATGTTCAGCATAAGATACTGTTTTACAACAAATATAATATACATATCTTATTAACATTGTGATACAATTGAAGTGTATGTATATAAGGAGTGAGCTGCAATTTTTTTCGCACTGACATTCAAAATTCCCGCCAATTTTTAAACACTTTACTTAATTGATAACGCCTTCTGTGAGAAAGTTAGGGTACCGATTTCAACTCTGCACGTGCCATTTAGCTGGAGACACGTGTTTGACCAACACGAAACACGAAAGTTCTTCACAAAATAAGTGATTTCTCCAAAGTTATCAAACAGCCTTTGGATTGTGTTTTTAGTGTTCCACCTGTAAGCATCTTAGTTGATCTTCGCGATGACTGAAGAGGAAATATTTAGTGACAAGCTCAGTACGGATTGTTCTTTTTATTACTACCATGTTTCAAACATTCATAAGTTCAATGCAAGGCACCAGCCTCGATATCTTTCTACATTTGAAGAGAAACATTGTGTGTGCTATTCCCGAAGATTTTGAAAGATATGCCAAGGTAATCAGAAATATTTGCATCCATTGTCACTGGAGAAGGCTCTTCATTGTAAGCTTATCCATGGAATGGCACATACCAAGGAAGTTCAGCCAAGAAAACTCACAGTCATTCAGTATATCACGGAAGATGCTGGGAAAATAATCTAGCTTCAAGGGAAGGTAGACTGCTTCACTACTGCACATCACTAACGACATTCAGTAGAGGTATAACGGCAATTTTCATGCTGAACCTAAACAGAATACAAGCTTGGTTTTCCAAATATATATACTGTCTGTGCTAATTAAAAAAGTTTATCACTTATTAACCATTATATCTGAGCTTAATTTTGACTAATATTAACTACTATTTGCGAACAAAAATATTAAATTTTTTTTTAACATTTTTGCTGCTCATTCACTTTCTTCACGAACTATCAAACTCGGCTTTATCAGAGTTTTAATTTCTTTTGCAAATATGTAATTTAAATTGCTGGTGAAATATGTAACTTAAGCATTAGTATAATCTTTAAAATATTTGCAATAGTATCAATATTTTATACAAATTTAATATTATGTTTCATTTTTTCTAAACTCTCGTGCATGCATACGTTAAAAGCTTTCACCAGGTAGCGGTGTGGTTTGCACATGCACAAAAAATCATAGTTCAATGTTACCTATTTTTTTAAAAAACTGCATCTAAATTTAAAAATCTCTCTTACGGCAAATGACAAAAGGGAATAAAAGAGTGTTTTGTAATTGCAATTTAAATATCCCAATCTTACAAAATTACATACGGGGGTAATCTGCAAATTATACTATGAATAAAAATAAAAGGTCGATTTTTTACCCTAAATCTTTTAACAAGTGTCATAAAAGACAATAGATTAATGCTAATCCATTATATTCACCTGTTTCATGTGAAGATTGCAGTCAAGTGTTGCATCTCTAAGGAAATCGAACACCTCCCATACTACCCAAACTGCCACAGGTGGCCGAGATCGTTAAGGTGCGGACTCATGAGCAGGAGGTCTGAGGTTCGAATCCCACCAGGACCGTCCTCGCTGATAGAGGTTTTTTCAAGGTTTTCCTCAGTCCTCATAACTGGCAAATGCCGGGGAGGTACCTTTAACTTAGGCCTGGAACGTTTCCTTCCTTAAAAAATTCTTTCCCAATATATCATTTCATCTCATGTATCATCAAGTATTCACCGTCTGTGGTGCCTCAGTAGTAAAAACGGGCGTTAAACACTATTAAAAAAAATACCTTCCAGATGAAACATCTGTGACTGTGAGAAAAGCGTCTAATGGAATATCAATGAAGAGTGCTGTTTGAAATGCATCGAATCATAGAAAAGAAAGTTAGCTGTTTTGAAGGAATGAGAATCATTTTTAGAAATAGCAAGTTATTTCGGTCATCTCAAAAAGTAAATCAATCCGAAACATTCGCAACTTTCTTAGTAATAGAATATAGTTATGTACAGAAAATGTGCAGGCCTTTACTTAATTTTGTTTTAAAGGCAAGGAAATGCCTTCATTTTATTCAAACACACACTTCTCTGCTAATCGTAGTGAAATAATAGACTGCGTTTAACAACAAACTTCCACTCTGAAAACGATTCTGTGATTGGTTTTAAACTAACGGGGAAATCGATCATATAGTTCTTCTTTAAAAAGAATGCTGGTGCTTTGTTGCATGTTTACTTTCCTCGTTTTGTTCTCTCTCCTCTTTATCAATTCTTTTCAATTTTAAAATTACTGTAGACCCATTTCTGTGTTGATGTTTTTATCCCTAAGGTGATTTATTATTAGTAATATTGAATATTATTTATAAAAAGTTTCATACTAAGTAAAGTGATTTAAAACCAAGACTAAATTGTATTATTCTTAATCGTAAAGAGTCTATGAAAAATTATATTATTGACAGTAAATAATAGATTCGATCATTTTTAAGTGAACGTATGAGCCTGTCATGTCAGGTCAGAGATCTTATGGAAAAAAATTAGTTTCCACAATAAAATGTCTGGCATTTTCAAGTTGAGAGTAAGATGCTAGGTGTCATTCTTCGCAGTTTGCTTTTATCTCTCCAACTGTTTTCGCCTTTGACCATTAACTTTTTCGCCTGCCCATCCAATTCTTGGGTCTTCTGTCCACTCTAATCAATGCAGGAATCCTGTCTGGCGGTTTTTGCAGCGTTACACTTTCATGGGATATTTCTCAGCACTTTCTATCGTCTCACATGGATGTGTTCCTTTTATTTTACTAAAATGTTCTTTGTACCCAGCAATTCCGCGTTTGATCTCTGTTGTGGTTGTGGGTGAACACTCGAACAGAATGAAAACAAAACCTCTGGACTAAGACGGAAACATGATATTTTGGCCCAGTTCATTTTGCTCGCATTTTTGTCATAAAATCGGCAGAGTATAAAAACGAAAACAGAAGAACCATGGACAAACAAAACGATTATTTTACAACTTTATGTTAAAACGAGTAGAGTAGTTTAAATTACTGTGCAAACGTCCTACTATAGGATCCCGATTGAGAGCAGTTAAACTGAGTTTTGCTTTTTAAACCTAAGTCTATCATATACTTGTTAAAAAGAAATCATAAACTAAATGAATGTGATTCATGCCTCAAGTCGAATGTTTGTGGACTCAAAATACCTAGCAACTGTTTCAAGTAGAAATTCCCATTAAACCTGTTAAGTCCCCTTACGTTGCTAGTTTGTGCCTCCACTTTCTTCAACAGCAATATTTGTAGCACCAATTGGTTTTTGTAAACCTCTTAAATGAATGTGTCTCAGTTCTTCAGATGCATCTGAATTAACTCTTCCTTATTAGATGATGAGCTACCCGAAACCACAACCTCAATATTAAGTTGTTTTTTTTTTGTTTTGTTTTGTTTTGTGTTTTGTGTTTTTTTTTTCCCTCCCTTTAAGCGGAAACCTGAACATTTAACGATAATCATCTATTACCTTGGCGTTAAAGTACGAGGGAAAGTAAAAAATTATCCGCTCTCTTGTTTTACCGGTGGGATGAACAAGTACGTAATTTTTCCACATAGTCTCTTTCCTTTTCTATGCACTTGATCCAACGGTGCACAAGCTTGCATGTTCCCTCCAAGAGGAAGGTTTTCGTTTGGTCACGCAATCATGTATGCACTGCTTCTTTCACTTCTTAGTTCGTAGAAAATCGACGACATCGTAAAGCATCATTGAGCAGTTCAAAGACACGAAAGTCCGAAGGGGCAAGATCTGGGCTGTAGGCAGGGTGTTCTAGCGCCTCAAAACCCAAGTGGTTCATGGTTTCAACTGTCTGGCCGGTCATTTGTGGCGTTGCATTTTCTTGCAACAACACTTTATAGACCTCTTGAGTTTGGTACGAATTGCTGACTTCATATTGTTGCCAACAAATCACTGTATATTACACTGTTGATCGTACACCCCCTTTGCAGGTAGTCTTCCACTATAGGCTCTTTTAATCTCCCCCCCCCAAGAAAAAATCGGTTAGCAGCACATTTGCCACGGATGGTAGAATCTTGATGTTTCCATTCCATTCCATTTCTGACTTTTGGATTCTGACGCATTGTGGATCCACGTCACATCCCCTGTGACTTTTCTGCTCAGAAATTCTGTGCCTTCGTTGTTTTAACAGTCGAGTAAGTGTTATAGATATCTATAGTGTTATAGATATAGTGTTAAAGTGTTACTCTTTTGCTCTTGTGCTCTGTGGTAAGCTGTCTTGGTACCCATTTCGCACAGACTTTATGGAAGTCAAGCACACCTTATTTTATCCATAGCAACTCGCCGGTTCGCGAGTCCCATCTCTCAAACTTGCTGAATAATCTCGTCATTTGTGGAAGTTGAGTGACGATCTGCGTCACGCATACACACTTCTTCCACCGTTTTGTCCTGAAAGTCTCCGATGAATTTCAGTCCCTTCCGATCTCTTTGTTCCTTCTTGGTGTACACTGTCATAGCAGCAAAGAAGATGACGCAATCTAAATCAAACTTTGATCACCTGACCACAGTAGCACGAACTCTTAAGCATGCATGCTTAGAAAACAGCATGACAAACCTAAAGACGTGTTCTGGAGAAAGTGCGGGTAAATTACTTTCCCTCGTGTATGTCGCCTTAATGGTATTTCTCCTTATAAAATACCTAAATTCATACAAAATAACTGAAAAAAAGTTATCATCAATAAAAACTTAAGTGCTCTTCAGGATTTTTATGATAATCGTTTCAGGGAATACGCGTTAATTTATATAACATTGCTGAATACCGAACTTTTGCATGAAGAATTGTCATTGCTTATTATTCTCAATTTGCATGCTTGATTTTACTATTTGCTTAAGTAAAAAATTTCAATTCTAATGATCTTTAGCTTTGTATTTTTTATTTTTTAAAAAAAAAATCTATGTTCTGTAAGGAGACCGTATTTAATTAATAACGTATTTATAAAAGACGTTATTCTGTTTATAAATCTTGGCCGCTCATGCTGTGTTTTGCATCTCGGGTACTAGACGTACTGCAGCCCGCTGCGTTCCTACACCATCTTCGCTTTTCCCTTTTGTGTGGTTGTTATCTGAAATTGCTCCATGCCGGCCTCGCTTCATATACATGTATCGCCTCCTTCCAGAAGTGCAAATCACGATATTATGTCCAAATTCAAATCTAACAAAACATATCTATGAAAATGTAAGTAATAACACAGGGAAAAACTAGACAGAATTGACACAAATCGTGAATGTTTGCCAACAAAACCAATCCCGCAATTAGGACATGCTGAGGGTTTCGGAATGTAAAGGAAATCATTAACAGTGAAATAAAAAATATCACAATGGCCGAAGTTAATAATGCCAGTCATAATATGTAATCAGTTTATTCCTACCGATGTATCGTAGTATCACAACAAATTGTTACATACATGTAAAATCTGTCCTTTCGTCGGCCTGTACAGAAACGAAATTTGCTCTATTTCTTTTCCAATTTCATTCACTTAGACAAGATACATTTCTCGCTTTGCACGCTGTCAACTAAAAATTTTTTTTTTCAAAAAAAAAAAAAAAAGCTTAATTTTGTGCCGTCTTGCTGAGTAAGCTCCTATAGCTTTATGTTGATGAGGTCCAAATCGATTCACTTCCAGCTTAACAGTTAAAATTGGACGCGAAAATGGAGTCTGCAATAAAACTTCCACTTTATTCATTGCCACTGACAAACAGTGCGAAAACAGCCTCTAGTCAGTTATGCGTTGTGTCAGTAACCTTTCAACATATGATTCCTAAGAAAAGAGGGAATACCGAGCGCTGGCCTTGGGCTGTCTTGCTGTAGGCCCAAGAGAACTAAGTAAGAGAAAGAGACTAACCGATTTTGAATACTGGTAAATCTTTGCTGGCCCAAAAAGATATATAAGTTTAAATAGTAGCATTTTCCGAGCTTCCCTAGTTAACGGCGGAGGACCCACGTGCTATCCCTACTTATTGCTTAAGATACAATTAAGAAACAATCGGTTATATATCACTTTTTCATACATTTTTTTTTTATTTAAAAATTGACCACGAGAAGAAAAAATGGTAATAATTATGCCATTTTCTTTGGGGGGGGGGGCAGCAAATCCTTAAACGGGCCGTCCCTGATTCTTCCGTCAGCTTAAAGAGTTAACGATAGACAAATGCATTAAATCTGGTTTTCGTCTTATGCTCTTGTTCTTCATGTCATAAGGCATGGTGGTAATTTGCCCTATACTCATAGTTTTAAAAGAAACACTTAAATAAAATTGACAGCTGTTAAGTGTGTGTTTACATGAGGCAGAAGTGTTGAACATCGAAGGGAAAACCTTACACATGGAGTGTAAACCAGAAAGATTCCTTGTAATATGGTCGCGTGGGCTCTGCGACGCCATTGCGACCAGACTGTTTTCAAAGGAGTCTCTTTTGTTCCCACGTGTATGGGAAGTCGTGGGTTGTAAACGCCAGAATCACTTCTTATTGACTTATCCTTTTCAATGCGTAGTAACGGTGGAAACTCGTCGCTTTTTTTGCTCTGTTTTTCACATGAAGTTAGATAAACGAGTCCAAAAGAAGTGCGCGAATTTATTTGGCTTCTGAAATAATAGTTCGTTTGCAACGGGTGTCGCATTTTGGCGCGTGCACTGATAACATCAAAACGTAAGTGCATTTGAAAATGATATCGTTGTTTTAAACCCACAACATAGCGATTAAATAGGGAAGATTTGGGTTAGCATTATAGAAAGCATGCAAACATAAAATCTTAATTTCTGATACGTATCTTTAAAGCCTCGTTTGCATGAAACTTTGGGTGAAGAGGGACATTAGTTCATAAAAGAAGCCTACTACGATATATGTTAATGTTTTACGTTACCATGATTTCCGTAATAGGATTAACCTAAAGCGTGAAGAGCTAACCTGCTTGTACAGCGGAATATGTCAAGCCAAGTGACCGTTTTCGGTGCGCATGATCACTAATTTGATTTGCATATTCACCACAATTCATTCCTGTGCCCCTCTGCTGGAATGTGCTGCTGTGACTTTGAGTGGCATTGCCCACAAGTGTGCTGTAGATTTGAAATGTTGCATTTTTCTCATCTTTATGTGAGAATATGTTGTGTTTTGAGTATGAGATTATTTTACTGTTAATGGACAAAGTTAACAATTCGCTATCTCGAATTACCTTTTACTACACATCCACAAATATCACCATGCCCCAGTAGGATTTGGTTTGGTAAGTTAGTTTACGACGGCAGGAAATAAAGTAATGTTAACATATTCATATGTAACAAACCATTTATTGTAGAAACTGGGGAATTTTACATTCCTTCAAAGTAATCCTTCGTGGCATTTGGAAAAAACCTGAACACTCACAGCTAAACCGTTTTTATTTATGTCTGAGAAGAAGCGGTCTATTGCAACACTGTATTGTGACTTGTTCAGACTTCTGCGGCTAGATCCCTTGCTACCCATTGCCGATCCAACTCCACGGAATGCTCTTCGAGATCAGTAAGCGCGGAGCATCTTTCACTCTATCACGATGACATCCAAAGGGACACTGTCCGGTATGGCCAAGTTTGATTATTACTGCAGGTTTCTTGCACATTCACATGACATTTTCTCGCGTTCCTGCTAGTGCCACCACAATTTTAACCCATGCACGCTGCTCACTTTAAGAAGCATCGCTTTAAGGCGGCCGAAATTTACACCACTGCTTGACAACCTCGCATTCGTCCACACGCAATGAACTAATGACACTGAGTGTGTTAAACTATGTCCTTCCTTTACGCATGCCGAGTACAACAACGCGCTCGTTTGTTCGGAGCGGAGACAGTATTGCCAATATTTCTTTACACCCTTCCTACATTGTCGCTCTCTTCGAAAATTGTAAACACCCTAAGATTGGAAATAGCGATTTTTTCTACCCATTTGACCCCAGAGCCGATGTACACAATACTTTTTAAATTTCGGATGCTTTTGAACATGCCTCTTATATTTCTCCCGCTGAGCCGCGCTATTTTACAAATATTTACATATGGGACCAGCTGATTAGAAAATTGTTGTATTCAATGTTTTATTCGTCAACTATTGCTCGTCAGTAACTCTCTAAAAATTTGCTTCCTTATCAACTCAAGATTATGTTTCGTTTCTTTGCAAAATTTATTTGAATGATAAGAGAAGTGCTGTTCTCAATTATACTTATACTTTTTTGTATATCTTTCAGTAAATTTGTATTTTATTTTAGTTATTTTTCTTAATATTTTTTACAAAATTTTAACCCACAGTCATCTTGTTTTGGGCACAATTAACTTGGAATTTTGTAATATGCGGTATCCATGCTGCCATAACTTAAAAGATGTAAACGAAAGCAGAGTGTAATGAAATGTACTACCACAGCCCACAATTTTAAATTGTGTATGTTCAGCAGAAAACACCTTTACACAAAAACAGAAAGGATTCCACAATTAAAATTTTAGGAAAAACTGCTTACTAACATTTACAACACATCCTTGATAAATGTAAACACTTGCCAGTAAATGTAAAAAAATTATGGCAAAATTAGAAAAATATACAATGCTTTTTTTGTTTTTGGAGCAATGAGAATCAAATAGAGATCAAAGAACGACCACTTCATCTCTAAAAGATTACCGTCTGGTGTGGATTTTGATATGGCGCAATTATTGGTCCATATTTTTCCAAGAACGAGAAGAGGTTCTAACTATCGATGGAGATAAATGCTGGACCATGATAAAGGATTATTTTTTGCCTCAATTGGAAGGTATGAATATCAGAAACGTCTGGTGTCATTCTGTTCACGAATCAGCCGAGTTTTTGAAGGAGAAGTTGTGAAACTCGCATCATTTCGCGTTGTGCTAATGTTAACTGGTCCCCGAGATCATGTGATTTAACCCCGCTGGAGTTATGGGATTATGTTAAATCACAGGTTTATGCCGACAAGTCATAGACCGTTAATGACCTCGGGAACAAAATCAATTGAGCATGGTTTATGTTTGTCAATGAAGATTGGAAAAACTGCATCCGCGCACCTAATGAAGCCGCGTTCGATTTTATATGCAATGATAAGTGTTTTTCAAAATAATAATTATTATTATTAAATAAATAAACCTCTTGCGTTTATACATTTTCATTTGTTTATTTATTTTTTCATTTTAAAAGTATGACAATCTTATTGGAAGATCCTATACTATTCAAATGGCATTATATAACCTACCGATGTGTATGAATAAAAATTGAAATTAGATTTATTTTGCTATTTTATCTTTAAATCCTCATGTTGTCGTGGCCCCTGAGATGTCCATCCAGAATCATGTTTACAAACCTTTTGCTACGTTTCTGATTTATTGTATGTTTAAACCTCGTTCCTCCCTCAACTACAATGTCCAAGTCAATATTATTATTGCATGGAAACATTTTTCTTAACTGTAGTTTTTATAGAAGTTGATGAAAATAAATTTCAGAACTCTTCGGTTGTGCACATAAAATATTGCTGTCTACAAAGAGCAGTTGTTTCCAATGCACTGTATGCACAACAAGAATAAGATTTTGATGGCAAAAGCTTAGCAAATACTCTGTGTCAGAATATTGTCAAAAAAAAAAACGCATTAGCAGTAATGCTTATTGGCTCTACAAGAACATTTCACCTTTAATGTCCGTTTGAGTGGTAGGGTGGGCACTCCAGCTACGAATTCCGTTGAAACGTCCGAGGGGAATGTGGATAGCAGTGGAGAACACTCTTTAACTCCTTCCAGAGGTGCACGTGAGACCCGGAGAGCAGTTCACTAGCGAGCCCCCCCCCCCTTGGGAGTCTACAGAAGACGTATGAGAATCCAACTTCTGCTCCTCTCTCCGATGAAATTAGCTTTATGTAATAAATTCGTGCACGTTTCGTATCATCGAAGATAAATACTGATGAAATTTTCACAATTTCTGCTGTTTACAAAGAGCGCTCAATTGAAATTTATTGTTTGTATTCAATTGAAAAGTAGGCATCGAATAGAAATTAATCCTTGGAATTGTGAACAGATCCTGTGGTGGAAAGTAATTTATTCACTAAGCTACTGAATTCCTAACACGTTTTAATTGTTCTCATTGTTCCGTTTTAATCCAACATGCTGTCAGTATTTACACTATAAAGTTCATTTCGTAATTAGGTCACGATAGCATAACGCATGTGAGAATTACAAAACAAAAAATAAACGCGGCAATTAGATTGATTTGCGTTACTATCCCTTCATTAGCAAACGGGTTAACAGATCAGAGGAAAACAGGTACACGAAAATGGGAGAAAATTGGTATAATGTCAGTCTCTAACAGGCTTTTCATAATGACAAACGATTAAGGGAACAAGGCATTCGTGATACCATATTTCACATTATGTATTACAATTTGTAACATCTCAAAAAGTAAACGGATTTTCTTCCAAGGTTTACCATATATATCACAATGTGTGAATATCATATTTTTGGACTTTCGCAATGTGGTACACAAATTATATTATTAAGATTTTTAATAGTATACCGAGCAATGCTTTAAACTTTAGAAAATGTTCTGATGTTATAAGGCGCCAGGATTTTATCGTAGAAAGTATTTTGCGTGGAAAATCAGGGCCAAAGTCATTTCTAACACTTAAATTTATTTAAATGTTCAAGATTAAGTATGAAGAAATGCACACAGAAATCACTAAAAATAAGCAAGAACCATGAAGTATTTCCCTGTCATTTTAAATTAGCACATTGAAGTCAAAACGTAATAGATTTGCACAAGTTTACCAAAGAATAAACACTATAGAATTGCACATGAAAGTTAGCCCACAGCGTGACAAATACTATACATAATGTATTCCAAGCACTTGACACTGAATAATAATAATAATAATAATAATAATAATAATAATAATAATAATAATAATAATAATATGCCTTAACTATTTTCTATAGTTTATTCACCGTAAAAAAGTCATTCTATTACCTTATTCCAAAAATTTACCCGTAACAAAAAGAAATCGTTTACTTTCTTAAAAGTGTTTCGGTTAAAAAGCAATTTAAACAAAGAAATTCCATGATTTACACTATTAGACAAAATTCTTTAAGCAAATGAAAAAAAATAGTAATAGCAAGGAGACGCCATTCACACGCAGCACATTGAATGCCAAACCAAGATTCAAGTTCGAAGCCAAAGGGTATGTTTCTTAATATGCAGCACCCGCCAACCCACTAGTGCCTCCAAATCGAGTTTGAAGGGAACCAGTATAAAGGAATGGAGCAACTTGTGCAAGCAATCAATAACGAATGCCGCTACATGCTCTAACCAATGATCGGTGATCACAGTTTTGAAGAAAATTCCAAGGAAATGGATCTCAACACTTGCTTCTTTTCCATGCTCATTTTCTTTCCGCTACATATAAAAAAGTATAGTTTGTGAGAATTATTTTTGCTGCATTATTTATAACATTTAATAAAATCCAGTCTATAGTTCCCCCCCCCCCCAAATGGAATATCTAAAGAGAAATAAAGTATATACTCCTTTTCCATGTGTTTATGGGAGATAACTAGAAGGTCAACAGAATGTTTTACCGGATATTTCTATATTTTCACACTCAAACGTTGGAATACGTTTCCTTTTCCATCACTGCTCTAAATGCGTTATCCCTTTAGATGCACTAACTAAGGAGCGCGTTAATAGTAAAGGTGCGTCAAATGATTGGAACGGTTTCATGATTTTCCTTCAGACTTATTATTAGAAATATAGTCGTTGAGTTTGATGTTAATAAGACAGCTTTCGTTCACTTTCGTTTGAATTCCTTGGCAGACATTTGTTCCCCCTTCTAGCCGCGAGATAGCCACAATTGTCAAGATGGCGGCAAACAATGAAATTACGTATTCTATCCAAGGATTTCATTCAATCCAGTCCGCCAATACGGCACGGCTACATTTCAGAACGAAGAACCTAAAATCTATATGCTAACATTTAGCACTTCGTGCTTCAAAGTTTTCTGTGCATCTCAAAGTGTAACGTTTACGGTCCGTTTTTTCTTCACTGGGCAGCCCGTTGTACTGCGAAACCGATGGACCGTCCGTATCGGCGCTGCTGTCATGATCTCCACGCTCTTTCGACTTAAAATCATGTGATTGTTTTTACGGGAATAAAAGATTCTTGTGTTTTTACCACCATTATTGACTCATCTACAAGATCTGTGATCTGCATCATCAATGATTTAGCGGAAATGCACAAAAACATGCTTTATCAATGATTACAGAGTTGCTGTTTGCAACTGTGGTTTAGTGGTAACCATACTTGCTTTCTAAACCCAAGATCGCGGGTTCAAACTCGGCCAGGATCGATGGAGTTTTTCGGGAGTAAAAATCTTAAGTATGGTTTCCTTCGGAAGGGAAGTAAAGCCGTGGGTCCCGTGTCGTACATTTACGGCGCGAAAAAAAACCTCGAGCCTGAAAGAAGAGGCCTTTGTGGAAAATTTTTCGGCCGTTTCACGCCCTGAATAGAATGGGACGCTCATGACCTGAGATGATAAAGAGCGTCCGTAAATAAATCAAAACAACAATAGCTGTGTGCAGAGTTACTAGATGAGTACATACATCTTGAGCATCTTTGATGTGTCAATAAGCCTTGGTAAATGTTTCTGTCCAAGTTTCTGATGCTTTTGCTTATTGGTGTATCTACAAGAAAATCTTGAAACTTTTCCAATTATTTGTAGACGTGCTCCACATAGGGAGTTTGCAGATACGTTTTTATTTTTTTCTACATTTGTCTACTTATTTTACACATACTTTATGAGCCACATAAGAAACAGGTTGGACGATCTTTAGCAGTGTCACATCTGCTAGTTTCAAAAGTTCATTTTGGTTTAATCTATTACTATTTTGCACACATCTTAACCACCATTGTGAATCGAAGGAAAATTTTCCGAAACGTTATTTTGATTTTGGTGACAAAGGAAAATTCAGATAATATTAAATGTTTACCACGTAAAGTGCTTAGAAAAATTATATCGTTAGAAAACATGGAGAGCCCTACTGTGGGGAAGGAATTTCTAGAAGTTAGCTCAGAATGATATGCGTTATTTTCAGTGAAAGTCGCCATTCCCTGGGGTAAGGGAACAGAAGGTTACACAACTCCTTCCATTTTTCCCCACTAAAGTGGAACACTTTTAATCGCTAAAACCCTATGTTGACTGGGCGGGGAAACGAAAAACCATGTTTCTAAGAAAAATTAGTTTTCCCCCCCTCCCTGAACTATGGGAATTCCCAGTATAACTTAACTTTTGGAAGTGCTCCAAGATTAGTAGAAAGTGAAGCCGCAACCCTTCGTAAATTGGTAGAAAGTCCTGCGGCCCTTCCTTTGATCATAAGAGGAGCTGAAAACTGCCACATTTTTGCTCTCATGTGAAGCGTTCAATGAACACGTGCCCTTAAAATTTTAAATAATTTGAGTAAAAACGGCAAAATTCGTGTAGTTAGACTGCCCAGTTTTTCATTTGAATATTCGATATTATTGAAAGTTGAGAGTGTTCTTGCGTTAAAAAATGGAATTTTGCATGGGCGTGGCAAGTAACAAGACCACGCGATACGTTCGAAATAAAGGTTAAGCTATTGAAATTGTATAAGGCTTATTACCACCGATAATCTTTAATGAATTCATAGGTGTAAAATGCTTAAATATTTAAATATTAAATCACTGAAACTATTTCAAATGCATGCTTTTAGATATGGCCAAGTAGTTATCGAAATATCAATCTTCTAAATATTTTTCTACACTAAAATAGGCCTCATCATTTGAAAGTTTGTTCATCGCTTAACATTTCTAATACCAGTAGGTAGCTTGTTAAATAAATGAATGCCAGTATATTATGCTTGGATATTTTCACCTTTAATCTATGCCTTCTAACAATGATAAGTGCAAAGGTGAGTGTGCGGTTAAAAATAGCAACATACTTACAGTTGCCCGGTTTCTCACGTAGCATATAGCATGAGATACTATACACATAACTGAGTGTGTTAGTAACTCAATTTATTTGAGCTCGGTTGTGTCGTTTGTTGCAATAAAGTAATGTGTTCTTTTATACAATACATGCACAAAAATAAAATCTTGCAGCAGAACGGGGGGGGGGATCTTAAAAAATTTCCAGATAGACCAGTCTAAAGGATTCGTATAGAAAGAGCATACCACGTGTTCTTTCTGTTATAATAATAATAATAATAATAATAATAATAATAATAGAAATTGCTTTTTCACTACTTAGGTAAGTGCGAGATTAAATCACTCTCTACACAAGCATCCTAAAGGGTTGTCCCAAGAGACAGAAATATCAAAAAGCTAAACAAGAACAGATACAACTTCTTAAATTAAAACCAAACAGAATATCGTTAATACATCATTTACTACAAAATGATCACACCAGCAGACTTAATTTTTGTAATTAAAATTTCAATATTTTTACTAGCAGAATAATTGGTGAAATTAGTTTTGTTGTTGATGAAACTTAACAAATTTCAGTTTTTATACGAACATTTCACCGTAATATTTTACGCGCGCTGTTGATACGTGCAGGCAATAGGTCTTCGTGTGACGCATAAAATTCTCGTGTATTATAATTGTGTATCTCGAAATTCCGTAATATTAACTGAATGCTGAAGGTATTTTAATACTAAGATATATGGCCCATGTTTTAAATTCCTCCCCACACGAACCTTCCCATGGTAATTTAGCTAACATCTCATAACTCTTTTTTGCGTTGAGAATACTTTTTGAATGTAATTTGGAAGTGTCACCCACCATGTTTAATACTATTTGCGAGTATTTTTGGACAAGCTCAAAAGTTTCATGTTGGAAGTATTTGACAATATTTGTTGAAACCAAAACTACTAAGCATGTTATTTATTTATTTTTCAACATTTGTGATTATATTTGAACATCTTTATAGCATTTAAGAGCATCGTCACTAGTTTTAAGTTGAGGTTGTAAATGCATCGGTTTAAGTTAAAAAATGGTCGGTCCTTCCTGATCGTCTACTGGTAACCATACTTATCTCGTAGACCCAGGATCTCAGATTCCATCCCGGCCAGGGTCGATGGATTTTTTCGGGCGTAAAAATCTTAAAGTTTGGCTTCCCTCGGAATAGAAGTAAAGCCGTTAGTTCCGTGTCGTAGATTTACGGCACGTAAAAGAGCCTAAGTGTAAAGGAAGAGGCTCGTGAGCAAAATTTACTGGCCGTTTCACCCCTGAATTGAATTGACCGGACATGTTAAAGAACGTCCGTAAATAAACCAAGTTAATAAATAAGAGTGAAAAAATACATAAATAGCTTTTACGTGCAGGTGCGTAATACACAGATAACTTATACGTACATTTCAATTTAATTAAATGTTTGTAACTAAAGCCAGCCCCTTATACAATTAAAATTTAAACTCCGTCTATGATGCAGGGGGGGGGGGTGAAAGTGTGGTATATTAGCTTTTAGTGTTCCTGATAATATTTAAACGTCTTATTTCTCTGAACTAGTTCACAGCCATGCTGTTGTCCCTGTAATAATTTTCATTAACGCGAATTTACTGAACTGATGTCTATTATTCAAAAAGCTGAATATAAAATGAAACACATTCAAGCTGTGTAATGTATGAGATTATTCTGTACACATAAACCTTCAAGGATAAAATTAATTTCAGCAGAAGTCTTTAAATTCTCTTATTACGAAATGTTCTTTGTAGTCAAGTCTTGCACTAATGAAATTAACGAATGGTGGCAAAAATGAATGTACAAGATGTTTATACAAAACACCTGACCATTCATGAAGAAGCACATCACTCATTGCCGAGTAGTTTTAAGACCAATCAGAAACGTCAGTAAGGTCACTCTCTTTTGCATTACGTTAACTGTTTTCGGTTTAGTTTGGATTCATATCAGGCATAGAGGGTAAACGTGGCGATGCTCAGCTCCCAATAAAAATATTAAATTCCTTTTGCTATACGTACATTTTTACAGAGCAATTAAATACATTTATTTTCATTATAGAGATATTTCAAATTATATAGGTTCGCTTGTGTTAGTTCAGGATTTTTATCAAATATCTACGTTATTCTGAGCGCTAATCTCGAAATGTTAAATTTACTTTTCTGTTATTAAAATGCTTAACTGCAGACGCATTTCTTGAATGGCTGTGTATACGTTCCCGTAACTTGTAGAACTTTCGTTCATACTGTTCGTAGTAAAAGTATGTCCTTGGGTAATAAGATATAGGACAGTCTGCTGAAGAAGAAGAAGAAGAAGAAGAAGAAGAAGAAGAAGAAGAAGGGGGGATAAAAGCCGTTTATTCACTTTCGAATAGCAAGTCACAAGTCATTTGTAATTAGCATTATCTATAGCAAAATTTGAAGTCTTCTTTGGCCATTAGTAATCCTCGCCTTTGAACTAACACTAAGCATCCGAGATAAATGAGGGAGCAATTTTTAGTTTTCAAAATGTTAGCTTTCAAGAAACCGCCACAAAAATAAGTTAGGAATGAGCGACCATAGGGTACAAATGAAAGTTCAAATCACCATATTAGTGATTGAAATGACAGCCGGAAAAAAGAAAAAGAAAAGAAAAGAAAACCCTCAGAATTATATAATTAACTACCTTTAAAGTGCGTCAGAAAAAAAAATTAATTTTCATTGACTGCAATCTTTGAAGTCAGTTTTCTCAGAATCAAAGTTTTGTCACTTGTACTTACCCATTGGCCTCCTAGCCAAGAGATATTTTTGGCCTGCATTGATGGCTGCACGTAGTCTCCCAGTTTGCTATTGGCAGTATATCTTTGTGTTATTACAGGCTATTGGCGCGCCAGTGTTATTAATGACAATGTATTAGTAAAGTAAATTTACTGTAGTGTATTGCAGCGGTTCGCATACTTCTTGCATGCACGAACCCCTTTACGAGAATAAAATTATTGGCGACACTTCCATTCACTCCATTGCTTAATAATAATTCATTTACATCCTCGTGCGCACGCTTCAACAATGTGACATCTATTCAGTTACAATAGACATAACTGGCCATTATAACCATAATGTACCAGTTAGTTAAACATTCTTAATAAGATCGAATGTGAAAATGGATAAGTTGTTAAGTAAAAGTACTTTCATCATATCCACCGCGACACCCCAGATAGAATACAGCGACCTTCCTAGTGGTCCCGACCGACCGTTTGGGAACCGCTCGTGTATTGTATTGAAATGAAACTAGAGCAGAGATGAAAAAATGTAGAAATAACATCGCTACGAGTGACCGAAACGTTAAGCCGCGGATTCGTGTGGAAGAGGCCTGGTGTTCGATTTCCACCAGGACCGTCCTTCCTGATTGAGGGGTTTTTTTTCCAGGTTTTCTGTCATAAATAATAAATACGGAGGAGGTACCATAAACTTAGGCCTTTAAAATAAATACTTTCCCTATTTATCATTTCATAACATATTATCAGTGTCTACCGCCAGTGATGCCTCACTAGTTAAAACGGGCGTTAATCACTATTAAAAGCTACTGTAGAGAACTTGCAAAACATAGCAATACAGAAATTGGAAAACTGCGTAAACAAAGCTGTTGCGAGTGAATGCAATTTCAATATGATCAACGTTATCCATCAACATAAACCTTGGCCCCTTCTGTGGACGCGGGCAAAAAACATCTCTCTACACTGGTTAATAAAACTAAAAATATAACCATGAACGGAAATACAACAGAGAGCATACATAACCATGGAATAGGAGAGAACTCGTATATGGGATGAAACACAGTCTGCTTCATACAGATTTAGCAACAATAGAATGAAATTCTGACAGAAATAGCTTAGGTTACCACAGCATCGTTTCGGTTGTTGAAGTCAGATGTGGTTAAGACAGTCGAGATCTCTGTTTAAAATAACCTAAGATATTAGAAAATAATTTCAATAGAAGGGATGATATAAGAGTGAATTTTTGCCTTAGTGTCCTCAAAATCCTAAAGGGTCCAATAAACAGCGGTACTGTTATTTGTAGGTCAGATGTGTAGTGATGCATTAATAAAAGGAGTACTTTCCTTTATTTTCGTTTTCCATAGTTTCTAGAGGGTCGACTATAGCTTTGTTATTGCAAAATAGTATCGTTAATTTGCTGACATCTACTAAAACCAAAAATATAGTTTTAGTTTAAAGTTTTTTATTTGGAAAAAAAAACGTTGAGCTGTTTTACGCAAACAATCATTTCAGTCCGTTAAAATTTTAGAAATGTTTTCTGCATTTTTCATGTTTACATTCGCAAATCCCCTTTCTTCATGTTGATCGCTCTGGTAAACTACTAATTATGCTGAACGATTTGATGATCATTTAACAGGAGTGTAATATCTAGGTCTTTCGGGAAGATCGTGTGTCGTAGCTTTGTGTAAAGCTGCCGCAAGATAACGCTGCACTTGGAGTGCGTTTTTAGAAAGCTGTTCACTAGCAGAGAGAAAACGTTGTGCGTTTGCGCACACTATTCTTCTGTAGCAGGGGTCACTCCTGTGCGGGAGTGAGAAAAGTAAATGGGTAGTAACAAATCGCTGTGAAAGTGTTTTGTATGCCATTTTTAGTTCATGTAATTAGCCATTTTTAAGATGATAGACATCCAGATAATTCACTGGAATGAAATATGCAGTTTATGATGTTCTGACAGTAATCCTAGAGGTCAATATTTTCACAACAGGGAGTAGAAAAGCCATTTCCGTTTGTGTGACGTGGAAGTGCAGAGCTTTCATGCAGCAGCTGTACCTGACGTTTCGTTCACCTTCTTCTAGGGCGCCGAGGGGTGGCTTTATCATTTTCCCCAATTCTTGGTAAGGTATTTAATTTCCTGTGAAGATGGTATTTCGGAGTTTGGAAGTAATACAGTTCTGATCCTTACACAGGTACACCCTTTGACAAAAAAATTAAACATTCTGTAACTGCTTATTACAGCGCGCAGTTTACAAGATATCCAGCAAAGTTGTGTTATATAGCATGTACTAAAGACGCTGTCTAGTATGTGTGTTCTGTTAGCTCTGTGGCAGATTGCGTAGTGATGCCATGGTAAAGAGCATAGGTTCGATTCCTGGCATGAAGCACCTTTTGATTTTTAATAAACATTTGTTACATATTATGACATATTAGTTTCGTAATATTGTTTCGTATATAGAAAGCATATACATTAATGAATATTATATTATTTTCTTCAGTATCTGTTCTATTTAAATGCAATATGTTGCACATGCAAGAAGGTCAAAAGATGGCTCATGGCCACAAATTCAAGAAGCCTAGGACGTTGTATCCTCTCGTCCACACTACTGTAGAAATAAGATACGATCTGTGCCCCGAGAGTGAGAACAGTTAAACATGTTGAGCGTACGTAACCCCGATATTTATTTCTGTTGGTTTCAACTTTAGAGGGCATCTTCATGTATTTATACGATAGTTTGTGATTACTTTTTTGGGTGTGCATAGTAGTGCCATAAAACTGAAATGACGTGTTAAAATATATGATATTAAGACAACATGATGTTCTACATAAACACTTATAAAACCAATGATAAAAATAAAACAATTCTATGGTATTTGAACTGGGAAGCTTACACAGAAGAGCAATGTGTTCTAAACCGTTCGACCATCGCTAATCTAACCTAATGTTCTCTTTCCAGATGCTTATGGCTGTGACTATTGCGTTTATAGGCAAAGCCCCCACTGCAGTGTACACTCGCTGCATGCGCTTGTGAATACAGCGCTTATGAGCGTCCCCGAAGTTCTCGAATCGATACGTGGAATCTGACGATATATCTAATTCTTATTTGGAAAGCAGAAGAGTTTAATTTGTTGAATAGAGAGTGAAATAACTGCAAAAGAGGAAGAGTAAATGGAGCACAATAAGCAGAGTATGCTACTGATGATAATCAAATATAGTGGAAATTGAAGTCGTTCGTAACGTGAATATAACGCCCCCCCCCCAACCATTTAAGCTCTTTCATCAACTGTCTCTCTTCAACGGCGATTGAAGTGAATGTGTAACCTAATTTAGAACATATTCTTTTTATGTAATGCTTTCATGAAGCAAATAACCATCCATTCTCTACCAGTAGTCACGGAGCCATTTTAAATTAAATGCCTTGTTTAAGCATCATTTTCACGCCTCGAAATAATTCACTAGGGCCATGTTGTTTGCTTTGGCACAGTTACACACTCGCTCTGCAGCGTGTTACTTCAAAGAGCTTCCCCATTAATTCTCTTGTTGTTTACTTACTGAAGTGAAACATTGTTTTCAGAATCCAAATTGCGATTTTCATTATGCCGTACGCCTGTAATTAACGCGGATGGAGCAGGTAACAGCGAAAACGGGAAGATGGAATAATGAAGTGCATCCATGTCATATATTTAGAAAAAGTCTTCTGTGGAGATAAGGGATCTGCATGTACTATACTTACTTGCAGGGAGAATGAAGCTGAGTTTTAGCCCAAACTTACTGTTTTTACATATACATCCATTACTTCAGCGCAATATTTTAATAGGTGATGCGTGAATAAAATGACATGTATCTCAAAGGTCCTGTTTCGTGATGCGTTTTTAACAGGGGCATTGCCGAAAGGAAAAGCCTACGAAATTTCGGGAAAGCTTTTAGGGGCAGTATCAATCTGCATCCGTAGTACAACTCAAAGTTTCATATGGAGAAGATGCCCAAAATAACATTGGTTTCTTCAGTATGGGAAGTTCAAAATACGAAGCCACTATAAACTGAGTGCTGTGAGTAATGCAAGGATTAACATTTGATATTGGTGAAAAACCCAGAAACAGTGTGTGAGAGAGACTGCAAACAGAGTAAAAGGGGGAACGCTTATGCATCAGAGCCAGAAAAGTGCAATTTTCTCAAATATATACTTTCTTAATGTTAACTAACCTAGCAATAAAAATTTGGCATACTGCCACCGTTTTTCTTTAAAAATGTTTTTAAACCTACGAAAATGTATTTTTCGGATGAAAAATGTATTAAAAAGAAGAAAAATGCCACCTCACTAAGCCTTTAACTGATAATTGGTTTTTTCTTCCAAAGCCAGTATACAAGAATTATTTTGGGCCTGGGTCCGCAGGTGAATGCAAACCACGTGGGGTCAAGGCCGTGCCAGTTGCCGGCTCTGCCGATGGACAAGTTCCCCTCGGATTTTTACTCGCAGAACTTTGGTCAATAATATCATGAACAGGAATGTCAGTTATATTTTACACTCTGTCACAGAAGCTACTCAAAATGCCCGTCTGCAGTCAAAATTCTTGTACAGAGTGGGTTATTTCTATAGACGTTATTTATTTTCTATTCTAGTGGCAACAGTTCACCACACGACACTACAGTAATATGTGTTTTCTTTAGCATAATGTAATTAATAACAATGGCACATCAATAGTCATAATAATACAAAGAGAGAAATGTGTGCTCTTGTAACAGGAAAGTACCATAGACTGTCCATGCGGTGCCCTTAATGCGGGAACTGTCGGCTATTATGGTAGGCAAATGGCCTTACATGGCCCTACACGCGCTACGCTCAGCTATGAACGAATGCCAAAAATAACTCTGTATTTAATGCCTTATTTGAATGTTGTTAGTGCAGTGTTTGTTTATTATCTACAATTTGCACAAAACTATAGAAAATAATTTATGTATTGTAAATGAATTGTCACAAATATCTGAAATTGTACATACTATTTATAACTTTTAATTGGTTATTAAGATTGCTTAATAGAGCCCAACTTTGATCTTAATTTTCTCAGATACTGTTAAGAATGAATGAATGAAAATTTGTCATTAAATAAAATTCATTCTAAAGATAATCCATACAAAAGTACTTGTGTATCTTGTATTATCACCGCAGGGGAGTATTCAGATGCACTTTTCTTATAATATGTGTGTTCCTCTTCCTTATGAATGACATTAAAAAGCATAATTTTCAACTTCTTAATATTAAATTCATTCTCGTTTTTACACACAAATAAAAATATTTAATAAGTTAGCTATACACTTAAGTGAAACGTGTAGTATACTAAAAACAAGCTGTGATGATTTCATTTTTGTACCTTAAGGAGTTAGAGAAAAATGCATATGAAATATGAAAATGTGTTTCGGAAAACTTTTTTAAATGTAAATGGATGGATATGATCAATAATCATATAATTAGAACATTCCTGATCCATAATCCAGATCTTTTGATCTTTCCTCACTGTTTTTTACTCTGTCCTCCTCGGACATTTTTTGCATGTCTCTTTCTGCGCCGATAACCGTTCTCCTGAATCGCCTTCATTCAGTAGGTTTATTTAACATATATGGTCAATAGCATCCATTTCACTTTAGAACGTGAAGCGGGATAAATTTTGCTCTTCAAGCTCGGGCTTCTTTTGCTATCCAATGAATGTATCCCAAACAGCTTACATATTTTAAATTCTACTGCTGCAGCTATCATTAAAACATACTGCTGCATCTAATACACCCATTATAATGCGATGGCTGTGATATGTGCATCTTTGGGAATGCGCTCCCAAATTACATGGTCAAAGCTTTAATCGGGATTGAGAGTGGGACCATGCAGATATCCTTCCAACTAAGTCCGCACCAAGAATCTGAGGCATTAAAGCAGGGTTGTACTTTTCAAAATAAAAGTTGCCACACTTCTGTATCAAGATTTGGAAAGAATCAAGCATAAAGATGTGGTCAAGGTAGTGATACGTTTAATCCAAATTAAAGCCGTTAGGAACAGAAAAATGCAACGTATCATATTTTTAAAAGTTAACATCTAGTTTTTAGGGCTCAAGAACCAAAAATAGTTTTTTTTTAATGCTATAACTATCCAATGTCCTTCAATTCTTGGTTGTATACTCTACTCAGATGATGCTTGTGCTCAAGAAGCTCAGATACACAAGCCAAAGCACACACGTTATTTATCTGAATACTGTAACCTATCAAACAACCCCGGGAAAAGGTTCAGTGGTATATCGTCGCATCTTCAGCATTTTCAACATGAAGTATCATGTACATAAAAGAAAGCACGGATATTCCTTATTTTATGGCCCAAATTAGGGCTGGGAGATGAACGGACATACGAGCAAAACTTCCCCCCAAGTGACCATATAAAATTAACATAAAAATAGTGGTGAAATTGCAGACAAGGAAGTAAAAGGAAAAGATGAACAGTTCAAATAACTATCACTGTTAGTTCACCACTTAAATAAAGTAAGACTTAATGTAAAACAATAATGTAAACTTAGAAATAAAAGATTTAACTTAAATAAATATTGATCATTTGGCACGGTGCTTCAAAACTCCATTCTAACCTAACATGCAGTATGTCAGTAATAGCCCTGCAGTAACGCACACAGTTTTAGGGATTCGGAATGTGCTATTTAATTAAGGTTATGTAACATAACCGAACTATTGTACCTTTTATTCTACCAAGTGCCTTTATTAATTTAATTGGCTGTATATATTACGTTTTTACATGGAATTGCCACATGAGAAAGAGTGTTCATTATGTGTAAGTCGATTTTGTAAAAATGACATCTTATTTTATTTATTAGCTCCAAATAAAAGCACACGTGGAAAATTGAAGTAAAAGTTTCAACACTGATAGTAATTAATGTTCTTGTTCCATAATACAGGCCCCCCCCCCAAAAAAGTAACCGAAATAGTAACATTTTGCACACAACGGTTATCTATCATATAACTTTTTTCGTTTCTTTTACGTGTTTTCCACCATAGTGTGCTTTATGTTCCATACGGTTTATCATCCTATTACCCATAGCACTACCCCTTTAAGCTGTGCAGAACTTTAGCGATATTTTCACACGAAGTTTGCGTAGACTACGAGTAATGGGTATGCAGCATTGTACTTTCAAGTGTCTCGCATAAAAATACAACAAACAACGACAAATCAGGACTTAAAAAATCTGTGTCTAAAAATCAGCCGACCGGGAAACAGCTGTTGGAGCAGGCACTCATTCTCATCACAAGTATGGGAGGTTGCCCCATCTTGCTGAAACACTTTCTTGTGCGTATAAAAGTTGTTTCCCCCCAGAAAATGTCAATGACCTACTCCTTGTACACTTTTTGATGCGAGGTTAATTCTGTATGCATATACATCCTCAATAAAGTACGGACCAATGGTGCTGTGGGAATACACAGCTGTCCATATTGTCGCTTTCTACGAATATACTTGTCTCTGCATATTCATCCAGGTTTCCCAACAGAGAAAACAAGCATTTTGCTTATTAACATACTCATATTCGTCAGGCCACCATCAGTGTTGGAGACTCTCGTTACACTTTGAACCTAGTGTACAAAATTAGCCTCGTGCTATAAGTACTTCAACTTATAGAAACCATGTATAATATATATGGTCCTTATGCAATGCCTTATATGTTTAATTTTTCAATTTTTTTGTTTGCGCACATATTTATTCCAATAATAAACATGTAATACGAGGTGGGCTCAATTTCCGTAAGCCTGTATTTTTCTTCCAAAAAAATTACACAAAAATCTGAAAGTTGTCGTACAAGAACCTCTGGAGATGGATGAACACACCTGCACTTTCCTCGTATTTCTTGCAACGCTGGAGGAAACGTCGTCAGAATCTCTTTGTGGGCTGTAGCAATGGCATCCATGTTTCATTCATCGTGACAGGTTTTGGAATTATTAAAGTCCATGTATGTTGTCATCGTGTGCCAAAAACGACTAACAAATTGCCATGCGCGCGGACATATGCCCTCTGGAAGAAACCTCGCGCAATTTACAATCTCCATGAAGGATGGTACGCACGATCCTAAGGAACTGTAGATCGGATCGGCAGACCTCGATAGCCTTTTGCTCTACTCGCGCAATCATGTCGTCAGACCGGCTGCTTCGGCTCGCTGTAAGTGTTCTGCCTTCTTTGAATGTTCGCACTAATTTTATGTTCATGACAGCTTCACCGCATGTCTGACTCGGTTGACAACGAGTTTCAATCGGCGTGACTCCGGGATGATTACACGCAGTTCCTGGAAAGTGAACATTGCCAATTTAAATATCTAAAACTTTACCAGCTCGGATTTTGGAAACAGGATGACACTGTCTCCTGTCCCATATGTCCAAGAAGAATGCCCGCATTTTTAAGTGTCGTGTTTCTATCCTCTCCCATTAGAAGAAGATTTAGAGTCCTTAGAATATGAGTTTGCATCGTATTAAAAGGAGAATGTAACATCTAAACACAAACACAAAACATACAAAAAAACATAAAGGTATAAATAAGTTATTTATCATTCTGAACTGTCTTAAACACGTTCACCATTCAGCAGAGCTATAGGCGAGGCAAAATTGGGCATAAAGAATTAAACCTGCTAAATACAACTCATCTTTTAAAAATGGTCATCTAAATTGAGAATATTGCGAATACATTATTCACTCTTAAATTAATTAAGGAAGGGTGTATTTTTCCGGATACGGCTTAAAACTGTTTCGCTTATGCTACTTTCAAAAGTAAACGCGAAAAGTTTAAACTGACATTATAATATAATATAAATTGGTAATTGTTTGCATAATTTGCTGTAAAAGACACACATATATTCATATTTATATGAGCATTTTCTTTGTACAAGTATTGATAACAACTTTAATCAATACCCACAAACATCTTCAGCCATTGGATATACTGCGACATAGTATGAAGTCACAAAACTTCAACGAAACGTTCCTTTGCTCTCTTTTTGCTTTAGGGTAGCTTTCCGATGCTCAGTTCCCATGCAAAACGTGATGCTCTAAAAGAGTACGAAAATGACTTACCGCTACCGTTCCTTGCATTTGAAAGAGAATGCAATTTCCTTTTCACAATATGATTTATAAAATATTCGACGTGCACGTATTTATTCTGCTTCCGAATATGTCTGTGAAAAGAATTTTATTTTCTGTTTCGCCTCTAGTGTACACTATTATCAGCAGTAATAACTGCTGAATTACGAATCACCACTTAATTTAGGTGAACGCCAACGTTACGTCATTGGTCGTCTCTATGACCATGTCAGAGACAATCAGGTTTTGTTAGTGCGTACTTGTAATGGAATTTCCCTACACTTTAACGTGTCTTTATATCTTGCCGACAACTAAATGAGGTTTTGATTGTTCTGCAACTGCATGAGAGTTAGTTGTTATAACGACAAAACTTCAAAAGAAGGAATTAAAAATCTTTCAGCCAGCGAAATAAACATATCTTAAGTATATAAAGCATAAAAATATATCTGCAAAAATCTTTGTGCAAGCACAAACAATTGAAAATGTGAAAATGGAGTATGCCAATATGGGGCAGTATTGAAATTCAGGTATGGAAACTGAAGGATATGGATAAATGTGGCAGTCATTATTTATTGAATTGAGAATCTATACTTAAATACCAAGGTGTTTATATGTTTCAACTGCAGCAAACGCTATATACATTATTTATTTATTTATTTATTCAGCGTCGTGTGAATTGAGTAGGTTCTTTGCAATAATGCAGTAGGAACATTCCATCCCAAATCGGACTGGACGTTTAAAAAAAATTAAATTCGTATTATTTAAAGTCAATAAATTTTATGTAATATGTCCATAATCAAGAGGTAACAATTTCTGCAAAATGTGAAACTTCTGTTCCATGTACATTTTGTAATAATAAAGGTTAAAGATTTGGCATTCTAAGAAAAATTGCTCCTTTGTAAATAATATGTCTGAAACTATGCACTCCAGAAAAGAAAATTAAAAGCATTACTTTTTGTAGCTATCTTAATGGCATATAACCAATATTTATATATTTATTTAACCAATGGGTTGTAAATTCATTATATCTAATAAAAACTGCATTCACTTTAAAATAATGAAAATACTTATTAGAATGTTCTACTAAAAGGGAATAATTATCAATTTTCAAAAACGTGCTCCGGTATCAGAAGCAGATTACAAAATTTAAAATTTCTTATAAAAATGTATTTAGCGCGCGGTGAAGTATTGCTGGCATACTGCACAAGCGCGTCTTTCTTGTTGAGATGTGGACTCGCACTGTAGTTAACTGTTTAGCACTCTCCAGCTGCTCAACCACGTACCATGCGTTCACTGGCGGAACCGGGCGCGAGCGAAGGTGATTTGAAACAAACCCGTTTCGTTCCGGATGTATTTTTTCGCTTCCTGTTAAAGAAACCATCTGAATCTAAAGGGGTGATTTTATTCTATATAAGTAAGGAACCAACATAGATTGTAAAAAAAATTTAAATTGACTTCAAAATGATTAAACAAAAATTAATTCCAAAAGCAACTTTGTCTGTCCTGGTGGTATAGTAGTAGCCATACTTGCCTCGTAGACCCAAGATCGCGGGCTCGAACCCGGCTAGGGAGTAAAAATCGTAATATGGCTTGCTTCGGAAGGGAAGCAGAACCATGGTGCGTAGATTTACCCACGTAGTAGAACCTCAAGGCTGAAATAAGGGACCTCTGGGTAAAATTTATCGACCGTTTCATGCCCTGAATTGTATGGGTTGCCGATGACCTGAGATGTTAAAGGGCGTCTATAAATAAACAAACGCAATCCCTTAGCACGAAACAACTTTTAATAAATGGTTATTTATAGCAAAGAGCTTACCAGGGGTTTTCACGTAATTTTCATTTGGTTTATATATCCTAAAATTTTCAGAGCTATTATTTCAAAAGTTCAAAAGTACTCCTAATATAAAGCCGTTCTGCATAGAAACGATTAATAATAAATTACCCATGTTTTGCACAAAGCTTGCTCTTTTCTTTGTCTATAAGTTCACAAAGTTTGGGATAAATATATACATAGGATTTTTACTGTCTAATTTCAGTGGTGAAGCTTATCAGTATTAAAACGCGATCACAGCGAAAGAGCTTCCAGTGTTCCCAACCATTCTGGGTTTAGTGGCTAGCCAATCACAGCGTTAAGGTGTAGCTTGCGTAGTTCATGAAAATTGTGCTGTAATACTCTACCAATGAAAAGCAGGACTTTCTCGCGCTGGTCAGAGGCTACTAATCTACTAAGGGCGTGTAGTTCCTACCCAAGGGCCCCAGGTTTTTAAACCTAAACCTAATCGAGACGCATGTTCACAGAACTTCTTTTTACTCTGATCATTAAGGATGACTTTGTATGTAAAGTTAAAAACTGAAATTTGGGTAAGATTAGTACTGAAGCATTTAAAGTATAAAGCAATAATAGCACGCCCGTTTTAATGTTAAGTGAAATAATTTTTCTTACGTTAGTCTGATGTGCAGTGAAGTACCAGATTTCCAAAAGGGCATAATTTGTTACTGGTAGGTTAACACACTTTTAAATGCTGATCGCAGAATACTACTGGATACACCCTCGCCCCAAAGTACGTGAAAACCAGTTTTTACAAACGGTGCCATCGTTTCGGGTATTTCAAAACAGATCAGAAACAATTTGAAAGGTTTTTCACTACTTAAGTTTTCCAGCCATGTATCATCCAGTCACATACAAGGCCATTGAAACTGTGAGAACTTTCTAGGTAGGCGTGTACTTTTTGTCCCTTTCTCTTCGTAAAATGTGTACAGGTGGTTTTTTTTCAACTGTCGACCGCATGATGAAAAGAGCGTCATTCGGGAGCCTTTAGCTTATTCCAAGGAATGTCCACAGGTACCGTAGTACGACAGTATCTTTGAATACTTAACTTCATTCGCCTCCATTCAAGTTAGAAGTGTTTGCTTTTACTGTATAAACTACTAAGTATGTGATTTCATCGAACATGATTTTTTCGATCGTAAGCTGTATGCACTGAACTTTTCCACCCATGATTTAAGTGCTAGAGAAGTCATCTTAATATCTATGTTTTCGTTAACAAAGGAGCTTAAACTTAGTTTGTACCGTACCTTCTAGATGGAGAAATAATTTTAGTAGAAGGAAAATAAACTGAAGCTTGTTAAAGTAGGACACTCCTTTCTTCGGAGGATTAAAGCTATTGAGAGGAAACGGCTTTAAGAAAACAATATTATCAGGTGCCATTGAACTTTTCTTTGATTATGTGTATTCCTTAATTCAATGTCCTAAGCAGACAGAATGCCTTTTAGGAAGAGATGCAAATGCAGAAAAGTGGCACAATCTATAAGGTACAACAGAGAAGCCCCCTTTATAGACTTCATTTTCCAGGAAAATCTTAAATGCTTTGTAAGCTCTTTTTCCCGTTATAATATCTTACTCGATACAAATAAAATGACAACTAACATCAAATATGTAACTTTATAAAGCGATAATATGTAATAATGGTCGAAACATGTACTATATTTCATTATATCAGTGTTAATAGCTAATTTGCAAAGATTTGTAACGTGTTGATGAATAGATAGAAAGGAGTAGAATATGTAATGAAATGTTAAACATTGGGCATTCTACGAAAAAGTGTGCATTTTTAATTAAATTTATCTGGAACTAAGCACCGCAAAATAGCAAATTGACCAAACAGCACGTCAACGGCCAAAAATGTATTAAACCTTTTTGCTCCATTTTAAGCATGAAATCACCCCATAAAATTATGACACTTGAGTCCCCTTCCTCCCTGTATTACGAATGAGATGAATAGGAAGAAAGAAAGTGAAGAATGTTTGGAAAATGAAAAGTAAATAATACTGAGAAAAGAGACCTCAACATCACGACATTTTCCACCGCAAATGTCACTCCGCTGCTACTGGGATGAAACTTTTAGCTAGCTGAGCTATCTGCTGATTTGGTACACTTTATTTTTACGCGTATCGTATCATGCAACAAAAATAAGCAGCTGGATTTCAGCAAAAAGGCCATTAAGGCTGTTCCGTAATATTGCAGAATGCGACCAGACTTCACTGTGCGAGACTTGTGCACACTTTGCATATAAAGTTATCAATATAAATAGTTCCAGACTTGTACACGGCCATCATTCATGTCCAACTTTGTTTATGATACTCCAATATCGTCAACACGTGTAATTCCTTTCCACTTTCACGGAATAAAATTTTGCTCATATTTTTCTACTTTTGAACACTGTTTCTCTCATTTTCCCTATCTTACACGAAGAATACATAAAGATCATCTCCAGCAACAGTTAAGAAGAAGGAGGTAACAAAAGTGTTTCTCAACCCTGCAAATGCAGCCATAAAAAATGTATTTCGCGGTCTTTATCGCTCTCTCTCTCTCTCTCTCTCTCTCTCTCTCACGAAAATGATAATATTAGCAGTGTGCACACAGCGAGAGAAACTCAGGTAACGTTACGATATGGAATGCCGTCTCTCGTGAAAATGCGTTAGAGATAACCAAGTTCAGTGCGCTTAGCAAATTCGTAGGTGGTATCGAAGTGAAAACAGAAACGTTGAGGGAAACGGGGGAGAAGAGCGTCGGAAACTGACATAACACAGGAGAACCCTACATCCGCCGGAACGTAGTTATAACATAGAAGCTCGGTTTGATACGTAAAGCCATGAAATTGAATAACCGCACATTTTGACTTCACAGTAGTCGAGTGCGGGTGTATCGCAGAACCTACCGTGAAAGTAACTCAAGGTTCGCACGTTGCATATGATCGCATGCAGTTAAACGTTGCATTTTGGTTTGTTGGACAGAGTGCTGCCTTTTATGCATTTTACCTCTTAAGTGATAAGTATTCTTATTTTATAATCAATAATATGACTTTGCTTAGTTGTTTCTTCACCTGCATTCACAGTTTGTGGCGCTTAAGGCGCATTGTCTGTAGAGTTATAAAGCATGCCAATACAAAGATGTCTTCCCATCTTGCTCTTGTCGCCTCGCTGTGGAAATTCAGTTTGTTTGCAATCCTATTCTCACTGTATATTTCGTTTATACCATTGTCATTTCTTATCAGTTATTTTTATTCTAATTTATGTAAAACTATCCTATGTATTTCATCGTTAAGTATTATCAGCTGTTATTATATGTGCCCAAATGCATGTTAGAAATCGCATTTGTTTTGTTTTAATTTTCATTTTGATTTCTCTGTTAAGATTCCAGTTTGTTTACTTCCATGTGCTAAAAGAGGCACTTCCAATCATTTATAAAATGTGATATTTTCTTTCCTTGTTTTATTTCTCAAAGTGCTTTGAATAGTTCCACAAATACGTTGGAACTTGTATTTTGATCGATATGTTTCTTTGGCTCATTTGATATTCCACAGCCTAAATACAAGATGTAATTAAACCGACAATCTTTCAGAGCTTGTAATAAAAAACAGACATAGAAAAAACTTAGTATGTATTCTTATGAGACTTTTTCAAATTGGTAAGTGACATTTGCGTTCTCCGGATGTAAAAATTCCTATTTTATTGTACGTCTTGATCCTGTGTAACTAACATAAACCGATCTCTTGGAGTGAGCTATTACACATGGTTTAAATGTACTTATATTAACGATTTCCAAGAAAGTGGATTGGCAAAGGTGGCCCTATGCGATGGCCTTCCTATCTCCTGATTTGTTTCCCCTGGACTTTTTTGTTTGGGATCTAAAGCATTGTCATTTTTGCAAGAGACCAGTTTAAACGCGAGAGGATCTGGTATTGTACTTGCAGCAGCTGGAACAATAAAATGATCCTGTAGTCATTGACCAAGTTAGACGGTCCATTTCCCGTCAATGGAGGCAACTTCGAACCTCTTTTGTAGATTAAACTGATTGTAAACGTTTTATGAGACTGTCAAGGCAAATAGATTACATTACTTAAGATGTGGTATCCAAGAAAACTGTCTCACGGAAATGTGGCATTTGGAAAATGTATGTTTTCTTTTTGTGTAAGTTCTTAAAGTTTGTCGGTTATTATTTTTCCATTCTCTATATGAAAATTATTAATCTATTCTATTCTTCTGTTGCTCCGGACAATCTCATAAACCGAAGGTGCCAAAAAAAATATACACACTTTCACAGAGATATCTATTTAATATATTTCAAAGTTGGACCGAAAAACAATAGTAATGTGTAGTATGATATTCTGTAAACGGATGTGTCTCACATACATTATGATAGGGTTGCTACGAGAGAGGTAAATCGACAATGAACAAATGAAGCCAAGATTATCATATGATGTTCTGTAAACAGATGTGACTCACATTACTTTATGCTAGCGTTGCTACAACAAAATGGAGCCAAGATTATCGTTTGAAGAGCGTAAAGCAATTTTGAAGTGTATTGGTAAACCGAGAATGTTGTTGAAGATCAAAGGCAATGGAGACGTGTGTACAGAACAGAACCGCCAATGCGAGTAACAATTGCACTCATTCGAGACAAATTTGAGACTCGTGGTACCGTATGCGATGTTTACAAGGGCAAATCTGGGAGACCTCGCACAGCAACAACCCCCGCGTCCTCGGCTATGGTTTTGGAACGTTTTGAGCATTCACCATAGAAATCTACAAAACAACGTGCACGTGAGACTGGGATTAGCAGAACCAGCGTACATGTTTTATTAAAACAGGAAAGTTGAACGTTTTCATCCCAAGACTTTTGCATGCATTAAATGAAGATGACCCTGATCGCAGAATGCAGTACTGTGAGTGGTTTCTGAACACGGTGCAAGAGGATGAAGCGTTCGCAGGGAAAGTTCTTTGTTCCGATGAGGCACAGTTCAAGTTGAACGGGACTGTTAACCGGCATAACTGTGTTTACTGGTGTGCAAACAATCCATATGTAATTTGGAAAAGGCTGTTAATTTACCTGGAATTAATGTTTGGCGTGGGTTGTCATCTAGGGGTCTAATTGGACCATTCTTTTTTGAAAGAACAGTAATTTGCCCAGTATACCTCAACATGATGCGTATATCCATCTTACCCATTTATACACTGTAGGGAAATGAGGAATATTATTTCCAACAGGATTGTGCACCACCACATTACCACCGAGATGTACGTGCGTACCTTGACGACAATCTTCCCAGGTACTGGATAGGACGAAGGGTTTCCACCGCGTTCTCCGGATCTAACTCCTTTGGACTTCTATCTATGGTGAACTCTTAAGGATGTTGTAACCACTTACACTGGCAGCACTTCGGGAAGAAATTGAAACGGCATGTGCTGCAATCGTTGAGGATACTTTCGCAAACGTTGCTCAATCAGTAGTTCAACGTACTCAGAAGTGTATCGACGCCGATGGTGGGCATTTTGAGCAGCTGTTGTAACTGTAAATGTTTAAGATGATTAGTGCTCATCATTTTCTGTTTGTATAAATTCAGATTTGTTATGTTAATACACTTTTTTCTTTGCTTGAAGGGTGTATACATTTTTGGCACCTCTGTATACGTGGATACTTCTCCTTTAAAGGCATAACTTTTAATTTTTCTACAGATATTTAAATTGTATTATTGCGCGATTTCCAGTAGTTTGTGTTCCTCTGAAGTTTATGCTGAGAAGCTGAGAGTATGAATTGATATATTGTGTTTAAAGCTACATCTCCTGACTTAAAATCATGTCTTAACTGACTCGTAATTTGTTAATAGTTGCTTCAATATCGTATAAAATAAAAGAGAAAAATAAAGTAACTTAGAACTATAAAGCTAAAATAACAAGTAGAGGAGACGCAGAAATAGACAAAACACTTAAATAGTAACGTAAATATCACTATGTTTGAACAACTTGCGTTCTTCTTCAAAGTGGGGATAAAGAAAATCCTAAGCGTACTCCAAGGCAATTACTACTTTTTTCCTTTTAAAGTAACAAATTCACATTTTGTCCATTACTTCGATATTATTCATATTGTTAGCTGTCATCATTTTCGCAGTATTTTTCTTAGTACTCTTATTAAAAGCTTTAACGTATAATCAGTGTATAAAATATACACTAAGAGGATGAAGTGATTAAAAAATAAAGTCGAGACATTTGCGATGAAGTACTCATTTAAGGATGGAAACCCCCCTCCCCCTGCAAAAACTCTTGCAAGAAAAAATTCAAAAGTATATCTTAACGATTTGCAATCTTTCCCCATGTGAAATGCTCTCTGCTTATTCCTCTAAATCAAAGCGAACTCATCATATAGAACTGAATTTTGCCACATCAAATATGGCACAAAAATGAAAATACAGAGCGTTAATGACCTATACCGCAATCATTTTAGAGATTGTGGAAATTGTTGGAAAGCAATTTGGCCTACCTGTTCAAATGTTAACTTTCTTAAGAACCAGTACGTGCCTGAGTTCTATTCGAAATGACACCCTACAATAGCAGACTGAAGTTGTGAAGCATGTCTTTGGCGTAGTCTGTTGATTCAGACCTCAGGTTATAGAGTTGCAATCCCGTCGGATACTTTTGTTTTTACTTTTACATCTTATATATGAGCATACTTTCTCTTAAAAGAAACAAACCACTCCGCACTTAAGAACTTCGAAATCTCAAACTGTCTCCTTATCCACTAGGACACTGCGTCATTGTCTAAACAAAGCTACATAATACGATGAATCACCCAAACGATATACAATGCCGTACTATCATATGATTAGTTCGAGATTTTAGATAAATTTTGATAATAGATATAGAGCATCGGAATTTCCTCGCTCTCGAAGCAGCTTGAACACATTCTAAGGCGAATTTTTGCGCCATATGAGCATCTAACTTTTTTTATTCCGTATAATTATGTTTTTTTTTTTGGGGGGGGCTAGATATACTATCTCCAATTGCTTGTCTAATATCCCTCTAAATTTATTATTAAAAATAATATGTGTGCTCTTATGTGCTTTCCCCCACAGCCTGTGTATTTGTCAGACCATATTGTTCAAGATTTCTTTACAATTTTGTACGTATATTTTCTAAATACAGTATAATGCAGTGATTGTACAAAAAGGAATTTATTTCTGATTTTCATACGACTGTCATATGAAAAGTTCTCGGAATGAAGCTCAAAATGACGCCACAGTTTTTTTAAAGTATTCTTATTTTTCAATATAATCTCCCTTGGCACCAATGCACTTTGTGCAGCGCTGCTCCAAAGCCTTTATCCCATCACAAAAGTGAGATTTATCAAGGCCTTAAGAATAAGCTTATGATTTAAACTCTTCATCGGAAGAAATTTTCTTTCCACCAAGGAATTTTCTCAGTTAGGGAGCAAATGAAAGTTCGATGAAGCCAAGTCGCGGAATAAGGCGGATGTGGCATCAAATCGTATCCCAATTCATTGGTTTTTGCCTTTGCAACGATACTGCGTGATGGTAAGTAAGCATTGTCTTGATGCATTTCTTCTTGATAAGCGCGGCCTTTACTCGCGTTTTTGTTTTTTTTTGTTTTGTTTTTGTTTTGTTTTGTTTTGTTTGTTTGTTTGTTTGTTTTTTTTTTTTTTTTTTTTTTGTCTTCATAGGACCAAAAGGTTAGCATGATACGCTCAAGTGATAGATGTTCCAGTGAGAAGATAACTGATTAGCACTACAGCCTTGGCATTCCAGAGAATTGACTCCAATTTCTTCCCTGCCGATTTCAACACTTAGCCTTCTTTGGCGGTGGAGAATCGTGATACTGCTGATTTGTTTCAGGTGTGTAATAAATAGTACATCCATGTTTCATCATTGGTTACAGATCTTTCTGAAAACGGACCAAACCTTGCTGAGAGATTTGCACTCTGACACGCTTTTGATGCTAAGTCAGCAGTTGCGGTACCCATCTTGTCGATAATTTTTTCGTGCAAAATTCTTCCCTCAAAATGTAAAATACGCATTGTGCTAAAATGCCCAGAATTTCAGCAATTTCTAACATTTTTAATCGGCGATCCTTCAGAACCACACCGTGCACCTTATTAATAATTTCTGATGTCGTGACGAATTTTGTTCATTCGCTGCGTGTTTCATCTTCCAAGATTTTACGGCCGCGTTTAATCTACGTAGTCCACTTGGAAACAGTTGAAAATGACAATGTAAAGTCCCCTAGAAAGTGTGCATTTCTGTTGCATACCATACTCTACCAAATATTTAATAACCGCACGGTTTGATATCTGTAATTTTTTCTGCATACACATCTCTACACTGCAGCAAACAGCTATAGCTACTACGATTCTTGACCAATCCATGTATTGTTGCACAAATGTTTCTATGAAATAGTGGATTTCTGATAATAAAACTGCTTCGAAACTGCTGCTGCAATTTGTGGATCATTTCGAGAACTTTTCTAGTGACCCTGGTATAAAACGTCTTTGATTGTTTCTAAAAATTATTCATCATCCTGTTGGCAATCCGTACCTAGATTATTCACGTGTTCTTTATTATCACTGTAAGGTTAACTCATTGCCAGCATGCGTTGCTAAAATATCCCTCTTATGTATTTGTTTGAGCCTCTGTTCGCAATGTTTTGGTTTAGCAGTGCGCTGCATGTTCCACTTGCTTACCCTCAACGTTATTTTTAAAACCATTAACGAGTTACTCAGGCGAAAATTTCAATTTCCGGATTTCCCTAATCACGCTTTCCTGTTCAGGTTTAGAGCAATCTGCAATCATTTCGGAACAATGCTCTAAAGATCAGAGCTGTACTTATTTCATTTTTATGAAAAATATTTTGTTCCATGTCATTGTGACGGTATCTGTAATGTACAGTGATGAACAATAATGATCGAAAATGAACTAGATAGACATGAGTACAATTAGCTATATTATTCTGTGTTCTACATCCACCCAACAAAAACACCCTTGTGGAATTTTATACAAGGGAATTATTTAATGGAGAAATCGAAGTTTTAGTCTTAGAAAAGAGATTACTATAGTACACACGGCGAAAAAATATAAAAAATAAATGAATATTCAGCTAAATAAATTAACGTAACGTAACAAATCTGATTTATGTAATATTACACTGTCTTCACAGGTAAAATAACTTATTTGTGAACATGACGGTATATTTGTAACCATAACAGTAGGAGACATTAATTTAATAATAATAATAATAATAATAATAATAATAATAATAATAATAATAATAATAATAATAATAATAATAATAATAATAATAATAATAATAATAATAATGTGTCAAAACATCTTCTTAGCTGAAGAAAAATATTAATTTGTTGTTATTAATCATAATGGCAGTATAAGAAACTCAATGAATGTAAAAGTTTTACACAGTTTAAAAAGCTGTACGCCTTGCGAGAATGTACATTAATATAAACTGCCTCACAGTGGGACCTCAGCTTATGTAAGAGTGGTTTGTAATTATAGCTAAGTTTCCCATTTCTAGTCCTCACAGAACTAACACAAAGGGATTGCCTGGTATTCTTTTCCAACCATTCCTGGACATGAATGTACAACCCTGTTGTAATACACACAGATGGCAACAGTGAGGGGTCGTAATGCTTGCCATTGTACGTCTTCTAAGCGCGCCTTTCTCCAAGGGACCAATTAAAACAACCTACTTACTTATCTTCCTATTCTTGTCTTGCATTAAGCAGTTAGATTCCTCATTACATCGGTTGTTAACTATTTCTCTCGGCGAATCGAATATGCATAGCTTGCAATTCGCAGGCACTGGCTTTTCCTGAGTCATGAATATTTTGCTGGCCGCAACAAATATCGTCTCTTGTAGCTATTCCTGGTGCGACTTCTGAAGTGTACAATCTCTTTATAACAACGAATATATTCTGTATGAATTAAGGTCGCAATATAACCGCATTAAGCCTCAAACGCATCTTTTAGTATTCTTATTGATTAAACTTTAAATTTTATACAAATATTTTTAAGAATTTCATACTTTTTATCATACTTTTGCTCCCAGTCTTAGCATTAATTTCTTTATATCATTCATCCCTTTACGCGTTACTTTTGCTTCTGTGCTTTTGTATTGTTTTCGGTTCTTTTTATATTTATGGATATACAGTAATATGAAAGCACATGCTTTAAACTGTGTAGAACAGTAAAATATTGAATAAATGATAGCACAAAGGTAAATTCATAAAGAAGATAGAAATAATGTAGAATAGAATATAATATACAACCAACGCGCAACTGTAACATAAATAGTATTGGTTATTGCTATTATATATCATTAATATGTATATCATTTTGAGAATATACAAATACATTTTAGATGGATGATTGCTTTTAAATGCACCTCTTTCTGTATTAATTTTATTACTGTAAATTAGATCGCGTTTGTTGTATAGGAATGTTGTAGTTAGAAGTAAATTTTTGTGCTCCCAGTATTCAAGTGTTTTGTCATTAGAGGCAGAATCTTCATGCTACGTGGCTATTGCTTCAATGAACTCTTCAGGCATAATATATTAAATATAGTCAATTTAAATTTAGGCAGGATACTTTTGTTTATACATATATAGTTTGCAAATATCACAATTTTTTTGTCAAAGCAAAATGGTATAAATAATTGTAAGGAAAATTAAAATGTGAGCTTAACCCGCTCACACCGTAGCGGCTGAGAATATGATGCCTTGAATGCTTAGGTTAGCCGTTGCCTCCATCATCCCATTTCCCGGCCTATGCATATCTATACAGTTTCGACTTTGCAGTATATTGTCATACGAATTAACGTTGAAATCTCTACAGAGTGGTTAACAGTAGATATAATTATAATGAAGCAGGCAGCACTGTCAATATTTTTAATAGTTCGTAACTAGATATAATAAAATCAAATTCAATTACTTGAAGAGTTGTCAATATTTACAGATAAACCTGCAGGAAAATTACGTTAAAATGGACAAGAACAACAAAAATAAACAAACATATAAAATTAGTGACCCAAGAAACTTTAAAGAGAAAATGACAAACATCGAAAACTATTAGGAAAATCTTGAAAAGGACAGACAGATAAGATAGCTGAATACAGTCCTTAATTTCTGAGACAAGTGGAAAAATTCAGTTAAGTTTAGTAATATTTCTTATCACTGACTTTTAGTAGAGGGGTGAATTTTATTAATTTTTAAACCCACTGATATATTTGAGAAGATTTTGAAATGAAAGGATTAAAAAGGCAGGTAATTATATAACGGAAAAAAAAGCCTATAGGATTAAATAACTATGGAAATATTTCAATCCAATTAGCAGTAAAAGTTTTATTGAGTCATGAAAACACACTTCTTTATGCCTGCTAAACTTTATAAAGTTCCATAAATGTGAATGAAGGGCAAATTCCATAGAACAAATATTAAAATCCTCTTCAAAGATGGTCAGCACTGAGAAATTTGTTTTATCGACATCTTAGTAAGAAAACGATAATTAGACCAAGTATTTGTAAGCTTAGAGACACTTGAGATTTGAATTTGACCAAACTCTATCCTTCATTTTATCCTGTTCGCAGTACGTGTTCTAGTACGGAATTGTAGAGCAGCTCTCCTCCTGCAAGTGGAACACTTGAGCCACGAAAAGAGAAACTTCTGGTTTTCTGTTCTGTGTTGTCATATTGTGTTTTAACAATCTAGTAAGAGCGGAGACGTCATGTAGCACAATGGAATAAAAATTGCTGGAATATAAATAACCACGTGTCCTGCACATTTCCGCATCTGCACTTAACTGTTAAATTTTCTGAGGAACAATGTGCGAACATGCCGAAGCATAGATCCAAAAAGAAATGTGGAGGCAAGCACACATTCTACTTTAATTAGTGAATGGTGAACTGGCAGGTGATGTTTGATCTACCAAAAATTATTAATAAGCTATAGTAACAGCGAATCGTTCTTCTGAAATGAAAGATCTCAGCCAGAAACATTTGGCAAACTTGCCCCATGTTACATGCCTTTCAAGACATGCGCCTATTAATTATCAATACACTTTATTGTTAATGTTTTAGTATTTCTGTCTCAAGAAGAAACGCGCTGGTTTTACTGGAAGTTTGCGCTGTTTTCAATCGGGAACATTTATTAGCATGTATAATGTTTGAGGCGGTATCCATAAAGGGTCCATAAGTTATAAATCATATTTTGAGATATAGATGCAATAAATATATTTTTAATTTCACTTAAAAAGGAATAAACTTTTTGAGAAGTAATGTAATAATATTAAATGTGCCCGTTTTTAAGAAGTAAGTACATAATGTGCAAGAACTTATTATTTTGTTAATAGAATTTTTATATGATTTAAAATACCGTAAGCGTTATGAACCCCTTTGGCGCATACAAGATAATTAATAAAAATATATAAGAACAAGGGAAAAAAACATGTAATCAATGATCTGTTAACTGAAACAGCATGTAAAAGAACAGAAAAAATTTAATGAAATATAAATGCAAAATAAACATAAGTGAAACAATTGAAAATGAGAAAAGGGAAAGAAATTTTCATAGGTATTTCTTCCCATAAATGTGATGCTTATTTTTCCAACTCATTATGTTTATTTTCCTCCCAAAACTTGTATTCTCAACTATCGTATGCACAACTTTACTTGAATAGATTCTCCTTTTGTGTTTTTATTTGTGCATAAGGAACAGATTTAGCAGTAACTCTCTTTACTAAATCCATGTTAACGTTGTCCTTTGAGTGTAAATTTCTGCGATATAGGCGAGCAAAGAAGTTCATCATTCAATTAGTATTCCATCTAGATTTTTGCAACAGGAATTAACGCCAGCAAAAGAATTGTTAACTATATCTCCTCTCATAAATACACAATTTTCACCTTGTCTCCTCTTGGTTTCACTTTCTTCGCGCTTCAAATTAGCTTTATCTGTGTTATTTTCAGACTGAATTTCCTCCGTTATTTAACACTAGACGTACTTTTTTTTTTTTCCTTCACGATGACTAAATTACGCATAGGACATGACTGAAGAGGAGGCCTTTCAGCAGCGCATGTCATAGCTAGTGATGCTTTTAGTCATTTTGGATACACGTTAAGTATTCGTCAGTCATAGAAGCTTCGCTTTGAAGGGAGAACTTGGCGAGTGAAACCATCAAACAACAGGGAAGACACCCCTTATACTATCTACAAGAAAGTGGGGCGGGTTGTCACCAAGCAATACTCCATGCTCAAAACACTATTGAGAAGCGCTTGTAGCTTCTCGGTGTCCAAAGACAGCTTCCAGTCCTAAGCCAGCTAATTCCTGTGTTCTTGACACGCAACCTCAAATCATTCATCTTCAGAAACTTAGGTAACAATCCAATGCAGATAATAAATAGAATGTGTAAGCCTGCCATCTTAATTTTTAGTAATTTATTCCACGTATAAAATGTGCTTTTGGCACTTTCGTTTGAATTAAATCTTTGAAATATTTGCCACAAGTCTACATCAGTTGTTTTAAGATTTTTTGTTTTCTTTTCTTTTTTCTTTCTTACTTTTTTTTTCTTTCTTTTTTTCTTTCTTTTTTTTTTTTTTTTTTGTACTATGGATGAAAGTAGTTTTACATTTTAAATTACATTTTAAAATATCTTAAAGCTGTTGGATGAACTTTTTTTCAAAAGTCACAATGTGCATAATAATGTGCTATTACATCTTTATCTTAATACATCGCTAACTTTAATAAATGATTTTTTGAAGAACATTTTTGAAAATAAAGCAGGAAAAAGATAAATCTGAAATATGATCAGTACACCATTGAATTTGTGTATGCAATTATTACTCTCGTAATAAGAGTAATTGATGACGTGCTACATTTATAATAATTATTTTCAATTTTTCTTCATAAAACACATTTAATGAAATTATATGAAAATGTAATGACGTAAAACTGTCCAAAATTTGTTATACACAATGTAAAAATTTGTTCAAGAACTATATAGTTCGATCTTTCAATATGTAAATCGAAACGTGATAAATAAAATCCTTGCTACCTTAAATGTAGTCAAGAGCAATCATGCATATTTAAAAAAAAAAAATCTTAGAACAAATTTTTAAAAAATATCACCCAAAAATCGCATTCGCTTTATAAGCATTAAAATTACGAGAAAATTGATCGTACATTTGCCTCCAAATTTCTGGTCTTCTTAAAAGGTAAATTGTCCTTTCAGTTTTGTTGACATGGTCATGCACGTTAGTTTTTCAATTTGCAAATTCCGTCCCCTCATCCCGCTATGCAATTGTAGTTGTATACACTAGTGGAAATCAGATGACCTTAAGCGGACGTGCGATTTCCGATAAAACTGAAGATGAATTTTCGTTGACGCAGGGAATTTATTTTGACGGTTTCAGTTGTATTTCTACATGATGCTAGTTAAACTTTCTACTGTATATTTTTGTATTATGGAGTATCCCGAGAGTGAGATTACGGTAGAACAAAGAATATTTTGCATGATTGTTGTGTGCAACAGAATCGTACAAGTACTAGAGGAGAGAATTTTGTACTAAATTTCCAAGATTTCTCGAAGTGGTAAGTGCACTTTCAGATTGCTGAACAAAGTTAGAATGTTTTCATTGACAAGTAGCCGAGACTGGTTTTAACACATGAGAAGCTTGATGAATTAAGACTTCGGTTACAATATTCTCAAAAGTCCTTAACACGATTAGCCTAGCAGGTTTTGTGTGTTTGTTGCCAGTACGTGTAAATTCATTCGGTTGCTAAGTCTTCATCCATACAAAATTACTGCTGTGCCTACCTGAAGTAAAACTCCTGGAGGGGCTGAAGCAAAAATCCGGGAGGATGAATTATGGCGAGTGTCTCATAATATTTTCAAAAGGATTGAGGAATGTCTCTCAGCCGGGAGGGGGGAGGACACTTCGAGCATCTACTATGATACCGAGTAAAATATTAAATACTACTACTACTACTACTACGAATAATAATAATAATAATAATAATAATAATAATAATAATAATAATAATAATAATAATAATAATACTCTCTGCAGGTGGCAAGGCCGTTATGCATTTACTTTTCGTCGGCAAATTTATTTTTCCAATTGCGTAGCAAAATGAACGTTTATCATTGTATATGACTCGTGAGGGGGAGGTCTGGGGTTCGAATCCCAACAGGACCGTCCTCCCTGACAGGTGTTTTCCAGGTTTTCATCAGTCCTCATAAAAGGCAAACGTCGGGGAGGTACCCTAAACTTAGGACTGGAACGTTTCCTTCCTTTAAAAAAATCCTTTCCCAATATATCATTTCATCTCATGTATCATCAGTGTAAACCGCCTGTGGTGTCTCAGCAGTAAAAACGGGCGTTAAAACACTATTCAAAAAAAATTCTGTAAGGTTGTGAATTTTGAAACGTTTACATCAATTTCCTTATGCTTGTTTCCTTTAAGTTCGTTTTTATTTTTGTTCAACCGAGTTGCTTTGCACCATTACGGAACACTTTTGTACCATTAAATGCAGTTGCACAATTGTCATTTATCTCTATATCACGCTCATATCTGTCAACTGTTTAATTTTTTTCCTAATCACTACGGATATATGGTAACCATCCAAGAGGCGGTGGTTATGTAAAAATATCTGCGGATTTAGGCGATATACGTATAATCAGTGGGTTTTTTCTATGAGCGAGCCTCCACTCGTTTGCCATGCCTTGTAGGGGAATCAGGCCTACTTGTTGACCTTACTGACTGTCACAGTCATAGCGAAACCATATATTAGTTCCACAGTATACATAAAGTGCATTATGCCTCGTGTATGTACAACTGGACAGCGTGTCTTTATGTGCGATTCCTTAGTGTTAACTCATAGGTGAAAAAATCAAAGAAATAATTGTTTAGCATACATTTGATTATGTTGCTTATGTGAATACTATACTAACCCCCCTTTTAGAGAAGTCGCCGAGAGGGCGCGTGATCATGCTTTTTTAATCGGGGCTTTGCCAGTGCTCACACTGCGAATAATTCCATGAGAGTAATTCACAATATTTTTCCATGAGACAGTTATTGATAGGGATTTGTGGCCCCCTCGGCCCCCCGATTTAACAGTCTGCGATTATTATCTCAGGGGTAAATTAAAAAGTGTGTAAAAGACGAACCCACACACCATACAAGAACTCAAAAAGATAATATTCGTCAGTAATTTGTCGGGATTTCCCATAATGAATATAGCGAATGATGAATAATTTCCTACAGATTGCCAAAAATGTGTGGAGAATGAAGGCGGACAGTTTCAACACTTCATTTAATAATTTGGTCTCTTAAATTGGTTTGTGTGTTGTGTGGTTTTTGGTTTTATCCCCCCGCTAATTACCAAGACCCCGCTGGTCGGTTAACCAACTAACGAGCGGGCATACTCCCCTATAGGCAAATCATTCGGGGGAAAACAAATCTGATCGCAAAATATAAAAATGACAACATGTCAAAATGATAAAAATGTAGAAATAATTTGCACCTCGAGGTGTAAAACCTTCATCATTGACACCTCAGTACTTTCTTATAACGCATAAGTTTAAATTGCATGAACGAAATAGTAATTAAACAAAAAAATGTTTCTTTGAAAAGACATTGAAGCATCAGGTGTCTAGACACTGTTTACAAAACGCTCTACGCTGATGACCTGAGATGTTCAAGAACGTCCGTAAATAAACCAAACAAAACACACTGGTCTTGGTTAAGTATTACTTTGAACAACGGTTGTGTTTGTTTCTATACTTATATAAACTTTTACTATCTTGTGCTAAAGTATTGATTTCTCATGAGTGTGTGTCGTTAGAGTACTCCAGTTGAGGGCTAAGAGCGATATTACTATCACTCTCAGCCATCCCGTAGTGGTCTGAAAAAGCACTTTAACTCAAGGAGTGTGAAATGGACTCAGCTGGACTCGTGCAGTTCAGAATCACACAGTGGTCACCGCGACGAATCGTAAAGAAGATCTCTGATACTTAGTGAACACAGACTTGTGCATACACAAAATAGAGTTGCTTTTTAGAGAAATGGGCGGAAATGTTTGAAATACTAAAACATATCATGAAATTAATATTAAAACAAAATAGCTCAACTTGTTTACTCATAAATACGCTAATTATATGAAGGAAATGAGATCTTAATGTTTATTTAACTGTGTTATTTGAATGGAACAAATATGTTGTAGAAGGCGTTTAATATTAATAAATATATGCAGAAAGAAATGTCCCTTCTAATATATTAGTGCAAACAAAAAACATGAAATTCAAACCAAATATAATAAAAATTGCCTGTATGTGCAGTGTGTGTGTAGCGGTCAAAAATCAAAAATTTCTTCAGAAGGCACCGAAAGAACTTGAATATTTAGCTTAAAACCACTAATTAATTTATTTATTTATTCATGTAACAGCATATATATATATAGTCAAAGAAAATCCGTTTTACTGTGTGTTCCTAATTAACAGAAAAGTGCAAGGTTTAATTGTAAATGGTGAGAGAACTACAGCTTAGTGAAGTTGAACCGAGCTTCATTACATACACTTCTAATTGTAACAAATGAAATGTTAATAATGACATAAAGCACCAGAAACAAAACCAATTAATTGACGATAAATGGTTCAAAGGCTACGTTTGTTTAATGCAATAAAAGCAAGAGAACGTGATGTGTAATTATGTTCACCTCTCGGTGAGTGACTCTGGACCAATTTCCGATTCGTCGTGTCGCAATTGATCACATGGCTGCTTCATATCGGAGTTTTTGTTCCATTTGCTGGGAGTTAACTACGCAAACATGCTTTGCTAGCAAATGCAGCCAATTTCTGGTGCTTCCTGCGGGCACCAAGAGTTCATTATGACGTTGTAAACATGTTCAAATTGGACAAGAGCGTGCATACCTAGGCCTGAAAGGAGACGGAATGACTTGAAATGAGCTTAATCGATCTGAGCCAGGTGCTTCCTCCCTAACCCAGATAGTTACAGCTGTGTCCATTGTGATCCGCTCCACACCATCAAAGTGGGAAAAGTAACACTCCACAGGCGCGTAGCCGGGCATTTTTGACAGGAGAGCCTGTTGGGAGACTTGTTTGGTACGCTTAACAAGACTTCTTTGTTTACGTGGCGTGCCTTGAGTGGAAGATGAAAAACAGAGCGCGGCGCGTGCAAAACACCTCAAGTGCAGAATACCAGACCCATCTGTTTCAAAAGCCGCGCGCCGTAGGACAACTCCGTTATTAGTGAAGATACCAAAAATGGTTGCAAATACGCAGTTTTAAATCGTGTGTTGAATGTTGTAACGTAAGAATTTAGGCTAATTATGACAACTGTCGAAAAATGCAAATGCGATTAAAGCATGCCCTCAATAGTCTGTTTGAAAACACAAATAACTTAACAAAAAGTTGGCACTCAAAAAGTCACAATGGCAAACTGAAATATTTAATCACTTTACTGTCATGACCTGTAATTTCTCCGCTTGCAATTTTCCCCTCTTTCCTTTTTCGGTGCCTACACTAACAACGGAGCTTCCCTATGACGCACGACTTTTGAATCATCCTGTACATCGACTGACATTTATTTCAACAATCGCTCCGTAAGATTTGGGACAAAAATAAAGCAGTAAATACAAACGACCTCAAGCCTGAAAGAAGAGGCCTCTGAGCAAAATTTATCGTTCGTTTTACGCCCTGAATTGAATACGAGGCTGATGACCTGAGATGTTAAAGAGCGTCTATAAATAAAATTAAAAAAAGGAACAGCAATAAATCGTTCTCCTAATTTTTCTAAATGTATTTATTTTGTTTTCAATGTCTTAATTGTTTAATATGTAACATGGAATGTCTTAAATAGTTAAAACTTTTAGCTTAAAAAATGTTTTATTCGGTTCAATTTTACACTGAAGGTGGCATCATAGTTTGTATCTTATCAGATATTATAAAAGTATAAGTTTTAAATTTCTTCTATTCATGAAGTCAAGTCCTTTCTATAATTCGTCTTCCCAAACACTCTCAAACAACTGATCGTCTGCAAATAATATTGTTTTTAGTTCTTGGTTTTTCCAATACTTATGGGGTTTTGTTTTCATCAGCATGCTAATATTGCGTTGTTCATAAACAATTTAAACGTATTGGCAATAAGGGACGTCCCAGTTTAATTCCTTAGTTTATATTTTCTTTTCTCTTCTCAAATGTCCATTGTAATTTTATTAAAATCATTTGCTATTGTTAAATGATAAGATATGTCTTTCTAGTATTTCCCACAGTTTATTACTATCAAAGGCGTTTTCATAATCCAAGAATAGTAAATATGTTGATATATACAATTCTCCTCTTTTTTTTTTTTTTTTATAGTTGTATTATATGTACTATAGAGTACGTTAGAAAGTTGTGAAGTACATGCAAAAAAAAAAATAAATAACGAAAATAGACATACAATTTACACAATATTTCGGATAGTTAAGTCCCTCACAGTGTACAGATCACCTCCAGAATATTGCTATATTGGCTTTTTGTCTCGTATTCAAGAGGCGATCTGTAAACTGTAAAGAGGGACTTTGATATCCGAAATATCATGTTAACTGTATGCCTATTTTCGTTATTACTATTTTTACGTGTACTTCACAACTTTTAACGAACCTCATATATGCTATGAATACATTCTTAAATAAAAAAAAAGAGCAACAGGCAGAAACCAAGTCTGATTTGAAAAATATCTGAAGCATTCTCTGACGCTGGGTTCACAAAGCCGCCGTAGTACATGTTCAAGTATGCGATAAACAGGAAATGTTTGCTCGGACCGTGTGCTTTTATGTCGGAGCGGATAAGACCACGTGTCAAGTATTATGAGCTATGTAGGTTCGACACTTCATTATGCTTGAAAAATTTATTTGTTAGATTTTGCAAGGAAAAAACATGTATTTTGATAACGTATATTCGAATTTGAAGGCATTTATGCTCAAACACAAAAGCATAAATTAGCCATCTTCATTTTAAAAATAAATGCCACATAAATGTTCTACAAGTGAAAAACAAAAGAGAATAACTAAATTGCCTTATTTTAAATATATATATTAATTTCCTATGTACTTTGAAAACTAAGATTACTTTATATGTTTAGCATAAATGCCTTAAAATGCAAATAAGCCTTTGTAATTGGAAGCTTTCTTATCATGTGTACACCAAAGTATGTTTTTACTGAAAAAATAAACAAATTAAACAATTCACGCAAGGATAGAAATTGAATTTCGGTAGTTCTCATTACTAGACCCCTTCTTTTAACCGCTCGAATATCAGCTATACGTCTGCAATGGAAAACTCGAAGTGAACTGGTAGAATGAGCCTAAAGATTGTAAGACCCGCGCGCAGGCATGCCGTGAATCGAGCGCCGAGACAAGCAGAACTTAAGACAAATGAATGCTTCATGATTGTGCTCTCTCTCGGGTGTACTTAGCAATACAAGCCTTGCAAAATGGTTTTCGGCACACTTTATCTAGAACCTAGATATATTTTACATTTTATAATTACTGTTATTCCGCAGTTCTTGTTTATAAAGATGGTGGTTAATGTACATCTCAAATTAGATTGAATTCATCATGGCCAAATATTAATATTCATTATAAATGAAACATTAGTTTTAATAAGAATTGGGAAGTCCAACGATAATCTGAAAGTCATATTCTTGGTCCTGATTATCATGAAGCTTTAAGTCCTTATAGATTGATAGTGCATTGTTTTACATGGTCTTTTTTTTTTTTCCGAATGTTTAGAATGATTCCCGTTTTTTTTCCTCCCAAATCTTGCTCTACGCGCAAAGACTCTCGCATACAAATGACCTCCTGAAGTGTGCTACCCTTAAGAACTGTTTACGTTTCTCGCGCCAAAGACGATGGAGGGGTGAGTGTAGTGAAGAGTTGAACAACTGTGGTAGTGCGTATTGTATGTCGGGAGTTTAAGAATATCGTTTATATTTTAAAGAACGTTTATAAATAAATTATTTATGATATTTTTGCAGTATCTTAGTAGTGGGTATAAACCATAGTTCATATGTATACAATTAATTTATTCTCCGAAATTATCTTATTTCAAAGCATGTAGTATTAACACAGTAATTCTTCTTAAGAAAAGTTTAGTCTTTCTGGTGAACGAACGAAATTAAACTATTTCATTGATTTTTTTAACAACAGAATATAGCAAGAGCTCTGGTTATTTGCCAAGTGAATAGATAGCGATATCTTTGGCAAGAAATAATTGTGGTGACTATATCTATAGGAGAGGCAAAAATCAATATTTAGGATGAACTTTGTTTATAAAGAGAGTTATATGATAACGTTAAGTGTTAAAAATAGCAATGAATAATGTGAATAATTTTATATTATATATTGCAATTAGTATTGTTATTAAATAAACGCTAATATTGTTAATTAATATATAAAAATAATTGCAATATTAACAAATTAAATAATGAACACTGATCTTTATATTCTCGGACAATTCGTCAACATTTTTTCTGTACATATCTGTATAGAACAGCGTCTTCAAAGTTATGTTTTCTGCACATTGAACATCTTCGCAATTTTCAACCCTAAACTATTTTCTTTTGATATTACCTCCACTTGGGCGTAAACACACTGCATTCCCTCAACCGTTGAGCTTGGTAACATGGCGCGCATGAGAGAGTGAGGGACTGCTATTAGCTTGTGCGCACATGCATCTATTGCCTTTACAGCTCTAGAGCAGAAGTGTCACCTGACGGGTGTTTCTTTTTCTGTGTTACATTTCTTTTCTTTTCCTTCTATCTTTCTTTTTTTTCTCTCACCTTAATGTTTAGTGTTTAATGTCCATTTTTACTACTGAGGAACCACAGGCGGTTTGCTTGACGTTAGCCGGATACCTTATTTCAGGCTACAGTACCGAGCGACAGCGGAAAAACCCGAATTCCTCAGTCTTGAACGGGAGGTGTAATTGGGGATGCACATACCGCTTGTAACAGTGTAAATGTTGCATGTATTTTTTTTTAACGTAACGTAATCTATGCCTTGTTCTCCGTAACTTTCTGGCTGCAATATGTTGTTCCTTATTGTAAAACTGGGTTTTTCGCTTTTTACCACGCGTTTTCTTATTGGAATTCGCAATTTATTCGTACACACACAAATACTAACCTTAACGCTAGCCTCGGGTAAATCCTAGAAATCGGTAAACTCGGTGGTTTGCTGCGTAAATATAAATTAATAGGAAAATGTGTACTATTACTACTAAGTAAATCATTGTAACGGTGGCAGATCTCCTTTCACTCCAGCAGAAATAAACACGTAAATATATATTTATAGCCGATTGTGTGCATGATACTATGTTAGCCCGTAATTAATTGTAATCTTGACAAATCTCCTTTAACTCCAGCAGGAAAAAAAAATCTGGACGTGATGATTCGAAACCATTACCTTCACACCTGTAGCACGACGCTCTAAACCGCAACGGGTGGCCGCGGTCGCTAAGGCACGGACTCTGAGCAGGAGGTATGGTTAGGCCTGGAACGCTTCTTTCCTTTAAAAAAAAAATTCTTTCCCAATATATCATTTCATTCCACATATCACCATTGTCCACCGCCTGTGGTGCCTCAGTTGTAAAAACGGGCGTTAACACTATTAACCGACGCTCTGACCATCTGAGCCATAATACCGTTTTGGTTGAAAGGCTTATTATCTACCTATATCTGTTGTTCACTACCTTCGTCTTTCTCGTTACCGCTCGGGATTTCAGCCTGAAATGTGGTTTCCGGGTAAAGTGATGTGTCAAACTCTCGCGTTTCCAACACTGCTTTTTCATGGCCGCACAAATTTATAGACTTTGTCGTTACTAAGTCTACAACTGTATTAATTGCTGAGTTGTTGATTCATACCTACAATTGAGGACTTGTTTTATGCAAATCTTGGAATGTGTTATTCCTGATCTATAGGTAGTTTTGTTAGCTTTCACATGCGAAATCAGCTGTTCGCCTAAACGTGTACTCCAAAAGCTACTGTGAGGCAAACTCCCTCGTTTCTTTTTCTTCTTCTTCTTCTTCTTCTTCTTCTTCTTCTTCTTCTTCTTCTCCTCCTCCTCCTCCTCCTTCTCCTCCTCCACCACCTCCAAAGTATGATTCGATTTCTGGGATTGCAACTCCTGAACTCCTGGATATTTTTCTTTTTAATTTTTTTTAACTGTTTACAGGCAGGAAAGTATGCAGGATTACTCTTTTTAATGAAACTTTAAACAGTATATGGAATTTGAAAAGTGTTCTGTTTGTCGCTTAAGTGGCCTGTTGTTACCATGACGGATTCTCGTCTTTCATTTCTAAATAATACTATTTCCTAAAGTATATAAAAACTCTTCAATACACCTTGGCAAGGTAACAAGCTAACTTGAATGCATTATGGTAGTTTTTAAAATTTAGTCCCCACATCCTAAAGAAAGAGAAACCCTCTGGATCGAATGAAACAGATTTGCAACTTATTGAAAACCAATTCCATTGTCATTTTTGAGAAAACGCATTGCCGATAAATATGGCAGGGGAAACTTTGGTTTGCCTAGGTATTTGTTTACCTGCTTTTTTTCTTTGCCTTTCAATATGATCGCTGGAGCGAAATCATCAGTTACAGAAACTTAAAATTTTCCATAGAGCGTTATAAATGACTTCCCCACTGGTAGTCCTATGGATGAAAATCAATTGCAAAAACTTTTCACCTACTTGGAAACTGTCGTCGCAGACTGAACATCTTGAATTTGCATAATCCAGAAACTTGTATTTAGCGTGCAGGGAAACGTGAATATTCGCGTCTTCGATAGATAGACTGGGTTTTTCACTCGCAGGCTTTAGTTTAACATGCCTACTTTAGAGTTAGTCTTTTAATCCAGCCCATCTCACACAGATTAATTTCTCTATTAGAGAAGATATTTTATTTGTCTTAAATGTAACTGTTTTGAAAAAGATAAATGTTTTATTAGCGAGCTTAATATTTCAAGGGGGAAAAACATTCTTGTTCGCTTTGACTGGTGTCAGCTGCCAAAAATTAAAAGGAAATTGTGAAGAGAAAGACTTCGTTTCAGATTAATTTGCTTCTTTCATGAAACTGCGTCTGATATAATTGTATCGTCTTAAAGATATACACGTTCTCCACACGAGACATCAGAACTACCAACAGTTTTCGAAGATCTAAGTACAACACACTAGGTCTGATCATAAATTGTATTTCGTGGCGCATTGTAAAAAGTATCGTTCAATACATTTAGCTCCATACCAATCTGTGATAGAGAGTACTAACTGCTATTAATTATATCCTACTTGTAAATAGTAATTTGTTTGTTTCTACAAGTTTTTAAAATAAATTGAAAGATTTGGTATCAATCACTTTGGTACTAGCATTCAGTCTTAACCAAGAGTGCCAATGTTATTACGACCATGCAAATGTAGACGATTTAAAAATAATGCCATGGTGTGCTGCATACACATGTGATATTTTTATTTAAACCGGTGAATTTCATTAAATAAATATCATCGCTGGGGCTTAAACTGTTTACAGTGATCAGTAGAAAATAGATAAACTATGGATTACAGTTAATACACAAAACATCCGTGGACATTTCCCTCTAAGAACTCCAATGACTAGTTGATATTTGTTCAAAAGATTGTTTATTTTATGCGAATTTTGTCACATACCAAGGGAAAGTGGTTTAAAGTCGACATATGCTAGATTGCTAGAAACTAAGAATATATAATTTTTACGACATTTAGTGCCAACTCAATTTTTTCGTTAATTTGAAACACTTTTTTCATATACTCGTACATTTTTTTTTTTTTTTTTTTACATATTGTTTCTCTTAATGAAATAATTTTGTAGTAAACTGCATCCTTTTTCAAATGTTTAAACAATAAACGTTTAAAATGTAAAAAATGAATGTTATAAAAAATCACAACAGGTAATATTTATATTACGGACAATACTGTTTCAATGGATTTTCAAATAATAAATATGTTTATGCATTGAAAATTTGATGTTTCAAAAGCACTCTAGTATCCAATTATTTTATATGGATGAAGATGCAGCATCTAAGCGGCTTTACGTGCAATGTCGACAGATATATAACTTTGCTGCGCTAAGGACTTTTGAGAAGTTTCTAATCAATAGTCCAGTTCATTAAGCTTTTCTACCCTTTAAACTTTGTTCACCTATCTGAAAAGTGCACTTCCCGATGAAGGTGTTACTCTTGGAAATTTAGCAAGAAATTCTCTCTTACAATATTGCACTGTTTCTTTTGCACATAACAATCATTCATAAATATGTTTTGTTCCAGCGTATATCTCACCCTCACCATACTCTACAATACCCAAATATACAGTGGAAAATCTAACAAGCATTTCATACAGAAATTCAACTTAAATAAATGGCGTGATAACACAACTGAGCAAACTCAATTGCCTGCTCAGCATAACTTCTACTCCAGTCTTATCGGGAATCATACGTCAGCCAGTTTCCACCAGAGTGTACAAACTTCGATTGCTTATCGAAATGAGGGCACGAAAGAATTAAATTAAAATCTAAAATAGTTAATTCATAATTGAAAGTGCAATAACGGATTATTTACTGAAAACACAGCCGCTTTCATGAGAGCAAAACACCTTATGTCCCTTAGAAAGCGTTTTATTAATTTTCGCTTCTTGCTACACAAAGCTTCAGCCCAGAGAACTTAAAAAAAAAAAAATAAATAAATAAAATAAAATAAATAAAAAAAAAATAAAACTTTTATAATGTAAATTTCCTTTCATTTTTGGATTTCCCCTCGAGCATATAACTGCGAAATAATCATTTGTTTTGTGATAATGAACGGTGGAATATTTTATGCTTTACCCGCCTATAGCAAAGATTTCCCCAATTACATATATTAGAACTTATTGTTATTTTAAGGCTGAGCGCGCAAAGATTAGTCTTTAGCCCGACTAAAGTATAAAGTATAAAAGCTTGATATTTGTCTCTGGTAAATGTGACACCGAAGAAATGTTATCCATTATGTCCTGGAGGTGTAGTGGTTACCATACTTGCCTCCTAAACCCGGTTCGAACCCGGTCAGGACCGATGGATTTTTTCGGGCGTAAAAATCCTAAGTATGGCTTCCTTCGGAAGGGAAGTAAAGCCGTGGGTCCCGTGTCGTACATTTGCGGCACGAAAAAGAACCTCAAGTCTGAAAGAGAGGCCTCTGAGGAAAATTTGTCGGCCGTTTCACGACCTGAGTTGAATGGGACGCTGATGACCTGAGATGTTAAAGAGCGTCCATAAATAAATCAATAAAAAAAATTATGTAGCACCTTAAGGGTTTCATCTCCGGAACTGTCATCGGCAACAGAAAGTCTTGGGCTGAGCCTATTTATTTGTTGTATGCTTTTCAACCACTGAACTTAACTTTATTCATTTTTTTAAGAACATTTCAAGCACAATTCTAGAATGTTCACTCGTTTAGAGGCTGATGTAAATTTTTGCTGAGGTTTAGTCTGAACACTTACTGATATATTTAGGGTTGTATGGTTCACAATGCATTTTGTTAATTTTTACAGTTAGTGTAAATGAATCTGTGAGTACAATTCACAAACTTCAGCTACTGGTGTAGTGTTGAGATGTTTATTTGATTGTGGTCATTCGTTCATTCAGCAATAGAAGTAACACGTACTGTGAAGTAAGTTAATGTATAATTACCTAATGACCAACGCGGCGGCGAGGACTGCATCAACCGATAATACTTCGCTCACGGTCAGCCGAGCTAGAGTCGTCGCGGACGGAAACACAAGAGTCGGTCACTTAAATTGACTGTCTAAATAAAATCTAATGAACTTAGAAAGTTAATTTAAGGCATTCGCCCATATAATGCAAGGACATTGTGTTTGAGAAATTAAATTGATTTTCTAACTGATGATATGCTTAAGTTCGTCTAAAGTGTGTGAATATATGAATCACATTACTACTTGGAACTCGATCGCCTAGGAATATCTCTTCACATATTCTCCGGACAGCACGAGTGAACTTCTACAAACGAAGTAAGTCTAGTAGTTGTAGGTTGGTATGTTTAGCAGACTTCACTCCCGGGTTAGACACGTGTACACTATTCTAACGGCGAGACTCAAAGCCAACGTAGCAGTTCAATAAATCTCTATCGACTATTCAGATTCGTATAGTCCTGCTGACTTTGAGCGATGGTTTATCGACTAATATATTTCCCCGCCGCCGCTTCGGTCATCAGATAATTGCATGGTTCGATACAATAAGCAAATTATTTTTTTTCATTTTAAAACTTGTCAATTTAGCAGTTTCTATTTCAGATATATTAATGTTTTAGTTATCTTACTTCAGTGTAGTTTCTGGTGTAAAAATATCAAAGTAATATTGAATAGTTGGCTTATGTTATGTTGCAACCGTAGAAAAGTTTAATGCGAAATTAATTTTAGTAGACAGCTTATGCCACTCAGCCAATGAGCAAAATTCTTTATATTTATGCTGCTACATCTTGCAGAAAAGTTGACGCACGTTTTAAGGGGTACAGTTTTTTTAATGGTGTTTAACGCCCATTTTTCCTACTGTGGCACCACAGGCGGTGAACACTGAACACTGATGATACATGAAATGAAATATTGGGAAAGGATTTTTTTTTTAAGGAAGGAAACGTTCCAGGCCTATGTTTAGGGTACCTCCCCGGTATTTGCCAGTTATGAGGACTGAGGAAAACCTTAAAAAAATTCAGTCAGGTAGCACGGTCCTGGCGGGGTTCGAACCCCAGACCTCCCGCTCACGAGTCCACGCCTTAGCGACCTCGGCCACCCATGGCGGTAAGGGGTAGAGTGAGGAACGTGATGACGGTCAATGTCTGACTGTCTCCCAAGCTCATTTCGGGGATAGAAAGCTTTAAAAAATATACTAATTAAATATTTAGACAAGAACTAAAGTAATGAATGAATATATCTCACCTAATCTTACAGTGATCGTTGTCCATTTTCCTTCAAGCACATGACATCTCCAAAAAGTTTTGTGATACTCATTGCAGTTCGGCTTCTGCTATTTCAATCCTGTTCCAGCCGGCGGTATGTTTACAAGAGCCTACTTCAATACAACTGGTGTATCTCTGGAATCCTGTAAACAAAAAAGTTTTGATAGCGCTGTAGACTCAGGACAACCATGCTCGAGTCATGGATTTAGCTCTTTGGGCTAATGTAGTGAGATTCAGTTCTTGCCTCGGAATTGATTCATTATTAATAATTACCAAGAATAACCGTCCTACTTGATATATGCGAAGAGCTAGCTAGATATTATTTTAATAGTATTTTCCCAGTACTTTGTTTTATAAATTTGGACCAAAGCACATAAGAGAAATGAAACCTTGAATACTTTTGTGCAAGTAACAACTTGTATTTAGTAAATGAAAACGTTTCAAAAGATAGTAAAATCCTTAACACTGAGACAAGCATGTTGCATAGATTTTCTCCCTTGCTTTTTTAACGTATACAGTGGAAATTTGCGTGTGCATGTTTAAAAGAAAAGTTTAATTGACATCCGGCACTCACCTTTTCTTGCATGAAAAAATTTGCTCAGCACGTTCATGAGGTTTTGAAAAGAATATAGAACAACTGTGAAGGGGTTGCCAGGCTCGTTCATTTCATGAGCATAGAAGTGATGCCAAACGTATTTGTTTTGTTTTATAGGTTTTTAATAGGGAGATACAAATTATATTCCAAAACATAATTAACTTAAAGAACTTTCTATAATATCGGCCGACTGTTTGAAAATATTGAAGAGAAACCGAAACTATGTTTACCCGTTTTGTGACTATAAAGAAACGTCTTCATTACTATATATCGGAAACGAAACAGCGGACCGAACGAGAAGAATCGACTCCGAATTTTGCTCCCAGTTTTTCGGAACCCAAAAGGAATTCTCTTGATTGACTACTTGAAAAAGGGAAAAGCAAACTGGTGAATATTGCGTATCACTTATGGAGGGACAGAATAACAGCAAGCGCCGAAAAACGTACGGAAATGGCCAAAAAGAATGTGGTTTTTCACCATGGCAGTGTGTCGGTGCATTCAAGTCGTGTCGCTCAAAACAAATTGACCGAATTACACTTTCATATATTTCCTCATTCACACTGTTCACCTAGTCTCGCTCCCACAGTTTAGCATTTATTCTCAAAGCTCAAATATTTCCTAACTGGACACAAATTTAAGTCAAATGAAATGGTCATACAGGAGGGCCTCGAAGAAACCCCTCTTTCATGAGAGAAACATCGAAGTGTTTGAAGGGGACTATGTCGAAAATAAACTACGTTGCAAGACAAAACATGTTATCTTAAATATCAAAGTACGCCCATATCAAGATGATAAATCAATTTAATAATTTAAGTTAAGTAAACAAGTTAAATTTAAACGAAACACTCACCATTCTTTGTGGCTATAGAACAGCATCGAATAGCAAGAAAGACTGCGTCACGTGAGTTTTCCTTGAAAATCACAAAGTCCTCCCCCAATCATATTTTGCATGCGCAGGAAGTGCAAGTTTACGTCCGCCATATGTTTTTCAAGTATTGTAGGTGTCGATCGTAAACGTCATCAGCTCTGACAGCAGTCGTCAGGATAAATGACTTCCTTTGTTTAGCTGGAACAAATTGAAGAATGAGCAAATAAGGAAAAACCTAGCCCTGCTGCATTTTATAGCTACTGTTGTACAACCATATTTCAGTTTAGTGTTCTGGCAGGTCTGTCATATATTTGCTGCTTTTATTTCTGTTTGCTAGGTAATAAAGTATGATCGTGTGACTTAGAAGAAAATATGTTCGCTATTATGTCGTACAAATTCATGGTCATCTGAATTTGTTGTAGACACAGTTATGGAAATTATATGTAAGAATGCTATGAAGGAAATCTCAATAAGCTTGCATCATTGTTATATATGAGTCATTCCTCGTCAAATCGCACAAATGGAATAATTTCTTTACTTTCATATCTCCGGTTTTTTATACGTACATTTTTTTTTTTTTTTTTATTTCTTCTCTTATAAACTAACACGTGTGCCTTTTTTGCACTTAAAACTCGTAAGTTTAGAAATATTGCGTATTAGAATTCGTTGAAAAAAAAAAAAAAGATGCACCCTGCAACTTATAACGTTTAATATTTCTCAGTAGATCTTTTTTTTTTTTTTTTATCTGAAAACTTGAAAAATGTTCAGTCCTTTCATTTCTCTTCTCTTCTCTGAATTTAATATAATTATTTTAAAAGGGTTTATGATTCCATTGTTGAAAGTTAGATATAAATATGAACTCGATATGTTAATTTTCTGGAAAAATCCAGCCAAAAGCTCTAGAAATGTTCTCAATAACTCCAGGAAAATTCAGAATGGAATGTCTAATAGTTCAATAGAAATTAAATTCTTTACAAAAAATAAGCAGCGATGAACTGCGAAACCATTGACCTTGCAATGGGCCTTTAGTCTGCAATTGCGGCCTGAGGACCCCATGAACATTGCAACAACAAGGCAAAATAAAGGGAATATTGCTAATTTACACTTGTATTCATACTTTATTACATGTTCAAAATGTTTTTAAACAACTGTTTCCAAGCACATGACAATTTAAATTTTCACTTCCGTATCTTCTATCTCAACAGAAATTACTTTAAAAGCTTCAGTTTTTGACAATGGAATGAAGAATGTAGGGTGTCAGTTATTCGTTTTAGATTCTCATTTTGTGCCTGCAAATTTTCACTATGTTTTGTGCCCAGTCCAACAGTTTCTTTTTCCGATTTTGTTAGAGGATCTTGATCGAGTTTGCAGACTAAGTAAGTCCTTTAATATTGCCTACAGTGTTATCATTTTTACACATGAACCTTTATTATATAATGATGCAAACAAGTATCAATTTCATAATCATCTTCATTTAAGCAGATATTTATAATGTGAGGTTGAACCATTGGAAAATTATCTGCATATTTTTGAACTCGTGTTACAGAGTGAAGAAATGAAAGTAATTTGTTTCATGTTGCTAGGTGTCAGAGATTCTTGCAATACTTTTGTCACAAATTTCTGCGCACTCTTTGTAATACACCACAAACGGATGTATTTGTTGCTTTGGCAGTTGTTCTAGTGCCGATTCTTGTATAACAAAAGAACAGTTTTCACAAAATCTGCATGTACAGATATCCAGGTAGTAAATTTTCTTTGTATTCCATTTATAACTGACTTTGTTGCTAAGCTGTGAAAAAAGGAGCAATAACAGGAGAAATTAAATTAAATTAAATTGATTAAATTAATCTTTTCTGGTTATATTTTGACCCTCTTCTTTTGCACTAACAAAATTCTTTTACTCTGTTCTATTATTAGAGTTTCAATACCTGTGCCAGTATTGACAGTGTTAGCGCTGTACAAAATTTGTTGTCATAGGGGAATAAAATTTAGATTTCTTTAAGCAGGTCCCCCCCCCCCATTCTTATAATATGGTCAATTGGTTCAAAACGTTTAATTTTATTATGGTATCAACTTTAATTTTTTATATTATTAATATATACCGTTTTCTGTTGTGTATAAGAATTAAGTCAATTTGCTAATAATATTATGTGACTTTCAGTGGGCGCCAATGCAATATTTTCTGAAACTTTTCTCGCGGGTTTCATTTTTGTTAATAGGAAATTTGTCTATTGACACTAAACTCTTATTTACTTTCTGAATATTACCAACGTTTTGCTCATTTATAGAACTACCCAACGTAGAGTGTGGGGGAGGGTCATTTTCTTCGCCTGCACTGCTTTCACTTGATTTCTGTTTACTTTCACTGCACACAATGTTTCTTTCAATTACCCAGTAGCTGATACTTTTTAATGGCATGAATCGCATAATGGTACATCCGAAAACTTCGCCAAACTGACTTTTGTCAGTAAATCGCCATTTTCCTTAAGAGTGGTTGACGCGGATTTAAAAACGTGTTATATCGTTCGTTATTTTTACTGTTACTTATGTTGTTACCCCATGAAATTCAAACTTTGACCAGCTATTTTTCTTATCAGCAATATGAACTTGACTTGGACTGTTTTTATGTATTTATTATCAAGAATGCTACAAAGACCGGTATTAACGTGCAGCATTGTGGAGGGTTCCCTTTGAGCTGAGTTGGCTACTTAAGAAAATAAATTTAGAGAATGTTTACGTTTCTTTAAGAATTTGTTATTTCTCATGGTGAGCTTTATATTTTGTTGCATAGTTGAGTGATTAGGTAATTATGCAATGGAATTTCGTAAACCTTTCAACGGCTTGCTTCTCTGCGAACGTATGCAAATTGTTTCTTAGTCAAGGATTGCGAGCACATGCATGTCTCGAGAAAATAAATAGTTGTAAAAGGTGCTTATATAGATCCCATGATTTAAAATGTTTTAGCATACAAATTATACGTCAAGGAACATGCCTGTATTTTTCAGATTTTTAACTCCGCGAGTTAACGTCAAATGTTTGTTTGAAAAACATAAAAATCAGCATAATTTTTAAATGTATTACTGATAGTAAAAGTTGTTGTATTTCACCTTTCAATTGCACCAAGTCCAAAATCTCAACTCTATATAGACATAGAAAATCAAGCAATTTCATATTACGCTGCGCGCATACTTGTGTGATTTCAAATAGGCATATCTAAACAAAATAATCCAAATGGTGGTTTAAAAAGTTTCATTATTTAATTCCTGTCATTTATTAAAAAATGTTATCTTTTCTAAAAGGAGGTGTTTTGTGGGTGTGCGATTGGATGCGAAATTACTCATGTACTTGCATTTCCAGTTGCCTTGACAAAAAAAAAAAAAAAAAAAAAAAAAAAAAGGCACAATACTGACTGTTACCTGTCACTGGCTTCACTTGTCTTCTCGGAACGATAGATAGTTGGTTCACTAATTGATCTGAAGAATCGGAAAGGTTAGGTTGGCTCTATGCTGACACTTCACCTACAATCGACTCGTCAGCCCTTGCATATTTGCAGTTATTCCCCAATATCGTTCATTATTTCGATGGTCATCCAAAAAGTGAAACCTATTTTTACCTCTGAAAACCAGCAACATAAGCTTTTTGTGTAAGAAATTTCGTTACGGCGTGCTAGTAGCTCTGAAGCTGTTTCATTAAATGACGCGTGTTACGACATGCCACTAGATGTAAAATACATGCAGTCGTACTTTTTTTCTCTCCACAGCAAAAAGAAATAATGCTGCGAATACCCATCGTGGGTTAACCTCTTTATTAGGATTCAGACGGTTGACATCGTGACGAACAACGCAGCAGAAGGCCAGTTAATGAGACGGTGTTTCAGACAATTTTCCTCACAAAACCACAATGGATGCTTAAAGATACTGTGAGCCGCGATCAAACGTAATCATCCCATACTTCTGACATCGCCCACACTCGTCTGAAAGAACCCAGAAAGCTTTTCTGTCATCCACCTTATTCTCCTGATAGCTTAGGAGATGTAGAATATTACTGACGTTATTTCAAAATAATAAGGGCATTCTTTTTCTCGCAGTATGGAAACTTAATTTGTTGCATGGCTCTGGTGTTCTATAAATTCTTTATCCGAAACATAACTAATATCATCGGCAAATATACAGTTACAATGGAAATCATACATACATACATATATTGAGTTCTATGAGCAATATAACCAGAGATTTTTATAAAATAACCAAAATTAATTAGGATGCAATAAGGTAAGTTCGTAAATGTGTAACTATACACGAAATGACATTAAAATTGCATAAATCGCTTCTAAAAATGTACAAAGCCGAAAATGTGATTCTTTGATTGTGATATAATATCCCACATGTAATAGAAAGATCTCCAGATTTGAATGTGATTCATAATCTTTGGGATCGTTTAGACGATAAAATACGAAAACAAACCATAAGGAATAAAACTGATCTGAAAAAGGTTATTTTAGGAGAGTGAAACAAAATTGAGCTAAGTTAGAGCGGAAATTGGTAAAGCCAGTGCCAAAATTACAGGCAGAAGTGAAAAGAAATAATCGTCGGTCCGGCTAATATAGTTTTAAAACAGAAACAAGAGACTTTTTCTGTTTCAGGGAAAAAAAAAAAAAAGGATATGATCCGCCGAGTTTTATTGTGAGGTGAATGTTTGCACACCTTTGTATATTTAATTTTTTCCTAAAGCTAACTTCTTTTGTTATTGTTTCTATATATTGTAATGAATATTCCATCTTTGGTATAATTATATGATTTTTTTTACATGTTGTGAAAGAATAATATTCATTGATTTATTAACAAAATTTAAATTCTTAGTTGTACAATTTTAACTGTAACTTACTTCCGATATTAAACGCAATAGAGAATTTTTTGCACTGTGGTATTTAATATATAAAATATCAGTGTTTACATTGAATGTGTACAACCTGAAAACGATTTCCTCTTATGTGGTTTGAAGTGGTTATTTCTCCTCCGTGGCTCACCATGGAAATATCGCTGAGTATGGCGAGTTTGTTAGTTTTGGAACGTTTTTGTAAAAATGATGTCTTACAACGAACTTCTGAACGCGAAGTGGAACTGGGAAATAATGTTAAAAAGCCCCATAGGGAAACGAAGTTTGTAGAACGTAGGCTTATATGGGAAGATGGAGAAGAATCCTATTGGACTACAGCCTTGCAACCAGAAAGACTTAGTTCACATAAATGAAACAACATTTGCTGCAAAATACTTCTTTACTAAAAAGTACTTTGATAAAACTGTAGATTATTTAATAACTGAGCTTATATTAATGAAACTATTACGACCTTTATTTTTAAATTATGTGTAACGTGTTATCATTGGAACACACACTAAAAAGTACATACTTGGACTTGTTACTACCGCCCTTACTGCGGCAACTAGTGACGAAGCAAAATATATCCAAGAAAATAAGGCGGATTGAAGCAGCGGAAAGAAAAATAACAAGCTACGCGGAAATCTCCATCACCTGATTATGCGTTTCCTTCGCTACTACCTTGAAAAGCGAGCTAAGCAAACAGGTTGCAACATGGAAAGTAAGGGAGGTTTAATTCACGTGCATTCATTACATATCGGCTTTTGGCTTTTGAAAGCAAATCTTAAAGCTGGGCAAACCCAAGGGTGCAGATTTCTTAGAAATGTGCTATCCGTAAGGAAAACGCAATCTTTACTAATGTAGAAGCCAAAAAGTTGTAGTTACAGAAGGGCAGACATGGGGAAATATCAGTAAGAAAATCGGTAATTAGCAAAATATTCATTCCAATTAAAATCCAGATAGGCACAGTCACTGGGCGCGAACAACAACAACAACAACAACAATAATAATAATAATAATAATAATAATAATAATAATAATAATAATAATAATTTGCACAAGACATGAAGCCAAAGTGAACCTAAAGCAGTGTTCGGCTGAATATTATGACTTTTATTTTGTTATGGTCCTTTTTGGTTTAAAATGAATTTAAAGCCAAAGCTTTCGCCTACGCTACGACCAGAATCATTAGTCAATTCGCCGACTCTACGATTACCAACGTCAGTTCTTTTTCTTCTGCTATTTCACTGTAGAATGAGAGAATCTGCAACCATGATGCAAAAGTTTTGAAACGTTGCCCCATACCTTTGCTTTTTTGTATTGCCCTTGTAGTTAGAGTGTACCTAACTTGATGGTAAAAGTACATGAATTGTAAGCTTAAAATTGAAGAGTATAAAATTCCTAAAGAGCTTCGCGAAGAGCGGTGTTTTTCGCCAGTTTTGTTTAAAACGTATTTAGAATTGGCGTGTCAAATTGGAGGAAGAAATGTGAAAACACCTGTTAGAGAGAAAACAGCACGTAATTTACATTTTACTGATGACTTATCACTACTAGCACAGGATGCTGATATATTACATTATATGTTAAGAAAAAAAAAGTATCGTTCATATGATAAGTGCGGTTTAAGCATAAACTTAAGCAATATGTAATATAATGCCTCAGAAAGAAAGGGGAGAATGTATGTAACGTTGCAATTAATTTAAGTATTTAGGCATTTATGTTGTATATAAAAACCAAAAAATAGAAATAAACATTAAAAATATAATAAAGAAAGTTACATCACAAATATATAAACCCATAATAAAACCTATTATAATAAATACAGAGTGATTCATATAAAACGCATGGTTGTAGTTTTATGTGTATTTTGACAAGAAGGATGCTAATAATATTCTATTACGTCTTAAATGTACAGAAAATTGGGGAGATTACTTTGTCATTAAAGGTTGTGCTGAAAATGCACAAATTCCCTCTGGCATTGGTATGCCATGACCGAGTCCGTTATCCAATAGTTTTAAAGAAAGAATGCCCGTTGCTGTAACGTGTACTGCACCTTGACTGACACTGATAAAACATTAATGGCGCCTGAAACGATCAAACGTCAATGACGATGAACAACTGCAAGCCGCAACTCCAACTGCGCCATCTCTTAATAAATACCTAAAGCTCCCGCGCGATATGCAGTCTAAATTCCAAGACCACCCGTATAATTTGATAGGTAAATGAAACATTTCGTTGTACGGAGGAAAGATAATTATGAGTGTTATATGAATCACCCGTTGTGATAATAAGGGTCAGAAATATGCCAGTTTAAAAATAAATATTTTTCTAAATAGTTATCAATGAAATTAACTTTTGTCAGATACCATCAAGAATGCCCCCAGGCCATGAACTCTGATCTCTCCATGGTAGATGACAGAAATAGCAAACTTTAAAGTATCGGCGGCATTTAAAAGGAATGAGAGAAGGTTAGAAGAGAATTAGAGAGGATTGAAAGACGACATTAAAATTATTTGAACAACTCTTGAATTTAATCATAAATAACAGTAATTGTTATAAAAGTCTAGTTTTCAAGTCAATCTTGTTCAAAAGTTTAAGGTTTATTGTATAGTATTTTATAGTGTGGTAACAGAAACAATGTATAAAAATTATCCAACGTAAATAATTAAAAAATAATGCATTGATTTTATGATACATTTTATTTACTTAAAGAGTAAATAAAAATATCCATCCCAGTAAGCAGCCGCGCTCTAGTAGCCCTTCACTCAAATAAAGTGATTGTATGTAGAAGTTCACATCTAATTGTTTTTGTTACTGTAGCAGAACTCATTAAACGAGAAGGTGCAGTGTTTGCTAACGCGATGCTGGGATGAATCTTTCCTGTACTTTCATGCACTAATTCCGCTCTCCTAGTTCATATAATTTCATTCCGCTAGATCTATTACTACCGAGGCGAAAGTGCCAATGTGATGTGACGCGGTGTGACGATGGCTAACGCTATGGAAAGGTTTCTGCCCCTGCGTCTGGTGTGCAAGCGGCCCTTCTGAGGGGCTCAAACTTCTTGGACGCGGTGTATTGTATCTGAAAATAAAGTTAGGGATCCCATCTACGTCCCCACCGACCAGTGTGTCCTCACCTTATCCCTCGCTCCACTGGGGGCAAACGCGCATACAATGTGTTCCCTGTGACCCTAACAATTCAATCCATTCCGATCCAAAGCTGGTTCGTTGAGCTAGAATTCAAAATATCTGCATTTTGTTGAGAAGATGCAAATAAAAAATTTTCGAATAATCTCAGAAATTCCTCTACAAATTTTCTTTAACTACATTAAAGTTCAGATAGAGTTCACAAAGTTGTCTCAGTCAAAGATATAACGTTCGTCTTACATTGTAATGACCATTATTATCGGGTATAACAACAATGTGCGGCCAAACTTTCAGGACACATTCTTCACACGTAGAAATAGAAAACATATTTTATGGACATGGGTCCGAAAGCATTATTTCCATGTTAGAACTCATTTTCTACAACTCTTCATTGTACGCACTAATGGGAAACACAAGGACAGAACGTACCAGCAAACCACATGAAACTCTTCCTTACATGAAATGTTTAAAATGGTTACGTCTGGTTAAGTTATAATACTCAGGTTCACCGCCAGTGCTTGTGCTCCATTTGAACGAAGGTAATGTTGATGCATGTATCAATGCTAGCGGATGGCATTTTGCACATTTCATTATTTAACAAGTGTTAAATTCGAAATTTTATTTTAAGGAGAAGTTTTATTCAGTGTTAGAAATGTTGTTCTAGTTCTTAAGACTTCTTTAATTTAAAATCGCAAAATATTTAATATATCTTGATTATATAACACTGTAAAACTTCTGGCCATAAATATATTTTATATGTTTATATCGCTTATCAATAAAACATTAGCTCAGAAATACCTTTTTCTGTATTGTTGCGTGTCTATGCTAATGAATTATTATACAACCTGTGGTGAAGATTTGTTTCTTACACTTTAATATTTTTGTCCGTATTATTTGGAAAAACGCGAAACGCTAGAGATTTTAATGCTGTTTAGTTTATAGTGTTGTATCTGTGGATGAAAACTGCTTTGTGCAAAAGTTTTGGAACCACGCCTTTTGCTGATAGGAGTATTGGTGTTAAGATTGCTTTAGCATCAAATGCAGGAGACTTGTGCCCATGATCGCCACCTATACCTGCGTTTATTTCCTAAAATCTGCTGGAGCTGTACAGAATTTTTCTTAAGGTGTATTCACTTTTTCCAACGATGTTTCAAAGGCTGTATTCCATCACGGAAGGCAAATTCAACGGCAGCTTTATGTTTTTCAGCTGTCTAGTCCCTTACGAATGAGGATTTTTATTCTGCTTTGGTCTAACGGGAAACAAATGAAGGGAATGCCAATAAGGCGAATTAAACATCAGATCTGTTTTCATCAGCTTTCGCCACTGCAACTACGCAAGTTGGAACTAGCATTGTCTTGAAAGATGAGTTTCTTCTTTGATAAACGCGGCATTTTTCCGAAAATTTTTTTTTCTTCATTTGGTTAAAAGGTTAGCACTGTATTCATTCTGGCCGAAATCTTTGGTGTTAGAATTGCAATATTTGTATGCTACGACAGCTGTTTTATTTTGATGTATGGCAGTTCACCCATGTAAATTGTATGTATTATTCTGCAAACCTGCTAACCTTTGCTGAAAAATTTCAATTCGGATTTCAACTTTTATCAAGCGTCAGTAATCGCAGGAGATAAATTTCTTCATACATAATGTGAATTATCTGTCCATCTAAAATGCTTAATTAGCAATTTGTCACCATTCATTTGCAATCACCCTGCTCTCACAAAGTCGGTTAAACTCTGCCTTCCTTTTGAAATCAAAATAAAGCGTAGAGCTCCTTAAGTTTTTCTCACGTCAATATGAATTTATTACTCTGATAATATTGCACGATATTGATTTTTAACATGCGCACGTCTGGACTACAAACTTAGTTTTACGCACTACATCTCTTCCGCCAAAAGGAGTGTGAAGAAATGGAGTTTGATACGATAATAAATTTGGTACTGCCGCTAATATTTGTGAGTCATTTCGAGAACTTTTGAAGTTACCTTCATAATGGGAACACTTACAGATTTTGTCATGCCGTTCAGTACAATATATTTTATCGTCTGCAGTTTTAATTTTACGGAAAGACGTATGGTATCCTGTACTTAATGACAGACTCCTTTTCCCTCTCAAATTAACTTTGAACAACACAAATTGTGTTCTGTGTTCCAAACTGTTTTCTTTATTTTGCAATTACCTTACCAGATAGTACAAAAAATGCATTGCTTTCAATTAAAGCTGCAAATGATGCGTGTTTGTTCATCTGCATATCACCATTAATGATGACCGCGTCGCGGACATTTATTTCGTAGCTTAATAACGGCCGGTTGGATTCCAATCGAGATTTTAGAACTTCATTTCTATGCCAGTTGTTACAAAGTTGTAAATTGAAAAGAACTAGAAGTATTGCTCCAATATCTAGCATTTTAGTCGCCACAAAGAATAGCATTTGTTGTGCTGCTTACGTTAGAGAAGTAGCAAGCTCGTTGGAAGAGTTCTTCCCAGAAAAGACGGTTGCAGAGAATCAAAAACCTACGGGGAGGAATTAACGGAAAAGATAACACAAAAAGGGAAAAGTAAGCCGGAGGAAGAAAAAGGAAAGACGTGCTCTAGGTAATAATAAAGATGAGAAACATACTGGGGGAGAGAGATTGAAGCGCATTTCGCAGAAACTCCACTTTGCCTTATTACAGCGAACGTTATTTTTGTTCATTTTATTTATTGGTACCGCTGGCTTGTTATAACTTATACTACTTGGGAAGCGCTCCCTCTTTAATCAAAGTCTTTCTTCCTGCTTTTATTTTCCCAATGCGATTATGTATTTTATTTATTAATTTTTTTCTTCAGGCTCTGTAACTACTGCGTCAGCCTTGACGCTAAGTCAGACACGTTTTGTACGTAAGCTTAGCAAATGAATATTTAATAATTGTTACCGGCATTTCCATCATTTTTGACCGAATATATCTAATTACTGTTATTATTAATATTATCTCCAACATTTTACGTTCTTTAGATATAATTACGGGAGCATTTCCATGCCACTAGATGTAAGACACAAATATGGAGAGTATTTATTGTTTGTTATCAAAATATTTTGCTGCAATATCAAAAGACAACCTACAGATTAGTGAAAAATACACACACCTCCAGAACTCTATGCTGGAGCTGGTTCAGTAATTTACTGCAGTTTTCATAGTTTTGTCGCCCGTTTCACGGCAGCTGGCAGGTCGGCGGTCAGACCGGTAACTCCCTGCGAAGCGGATGTAATATACGCTTAACTGACTCAATTTCCAATTATAATGTTGGAAATGGTGTGATGCTACACCACACATTTCTGCCATATAGTTAGAAAACGGTCATTTACATGCATCACTTCTTGCTCGAAATATATCAGATGGATTTTTAATATCAGTCAGTTGTTCATAAAAAGTGTGAATATGTCGTTTCTATATTTTTCTGAATGTATGATACTCCTACTACTCTGTATGCATTTAATGCGCAACACTATTTTCTTGTCGTGCAAGGGCGTTTCAGTATTTTTTTTTCTTCCCCATTATTTGTTGTTTTGCATCGAACACGTAAAAGAAGCCATGCATCATCAGTAATGAATATTAAGCGTGGATGAGTTGTTTAATCATTAAAGTTCCGTAACATCCAATTGCAAAAATTTACTCGAATATGAAAATCGCCTGCTTGCAGATCGTAGACACAATGACCTTGTATGCTATCAAGTTTAATTGCTTGTGAAGACAGTTTTCTATAAAGGTGCCAGGAATGTATGGATGTTAAAGAACAACATTTCCAACATCCCCTGTGATAAGATAGATCCTATTTTCATTGTAATTATAGTTGTAATCGTGAGAATTTGAATCATTTGCGCGGATATTGCATCTCCTTGCCAGTTTGATTGCCGACCCACCAGCTGTCGTGAAGGGGGCAACAAAAAACATGAAAGGCCCTGTAAAAATGAAGTTGTTAACCTACGGCTATAATTTAGACTGCATGGGAGAATCATAAACGGTACAAAATACAAACGCAGAGTGTGGCGCCAAATTGAATTTGTTCGTGCTATTGAACGAGTTATTTGAGATAAAATCGTATAGTATGACGAGTAAATATGCCTTTGAAGTGAGGTTTTTATATCGGATGTCTAAAAGACACCTTGTCTAGTGCCCATATATTTTAAGGATTTTTATTTTAAATTTTCATATGAAAGTTCGGAGCAGACCGTGCCTTTTCAAAAGTTACTGATACAGTTACAAAGCACATTATTTAAAGAAAAAATTAACTTCATCCACATCATAGTTAAGAAACATTCATATATTAGTTGGTAATATTATATTAAAACAAACTGGGTTCTTTAAAAGCTATTATCAATGGATTAGGACGAAATTTTAAAAACTGAAGGAACTTGTTTCTCATATTCTGGACATGATTACCCAACAGATCCCGTAGAGTTGCTAGAGTGAGATAATTAGCTGCTATTATGGTTCTGCAAACAATTCTCTATATGTCAGCTGAACGTTTCGGATGAAGATAAGTTTGTGCCAAGATTTCACAAGCGTAGAGCATATATAAATGAATTAATGACATGAATAAAGTAGACGTTTTTGAAGATTAGAGATTTTTATTTTTTCTTGCCATTTTGTTGGTCACTGAGTGAGATTATCTAGGGATTCCTGAAACTAGAGTCCGCAGACTACAAGTGAGTCCTACAATTTATTTGGACATCTACAGCGGAAGGAGAGTGCCACTTCAAAGTTTTTCTTTGTTGAAAACATTTGTAGAGTATGGAATGTCTTGTAGCATTCACATTTTGGGGCTAACCGTTTACACATGTGAAAAAAGTAAATAATAACTTTTTAAATCTCACCCCTTACATTAAAAACGATGGAGATTTCCCCTTCAAAATAAGTAAATGTTTGGCGCCAACTAGCTTTACTGTTTCCGCAAAATTTCGCAATATATATAAAACAAATAAATTAAGGTTATAAGTAAATTTTCATATAGTATTTTAAGTAAATGCAGAAAATTATTTTAGACATACTAGAGAGTTTCGCTTATTCCATAGATTTACGAATGCTTGAAATTATCTAAGTCCAGATGAGTTGTAAAGTGCTATGATATTGAATTCTTCAAAAGAACATCTATAGCCCCTTAGAGAAAAACTACTAAATTTCCTCACGGGTCAACTGACCATTCACAATCCAAGAGATTACTACAGAGCAACTACAGTTAGCAATTAATGTTTCTTGGTGGTTCATTTTCAACTTCCATTCATTCCCCAGGAATAGTGCAAGATGGATGGATGGATGACTGTACTTATCTGCAGTACGAGGAATTGCAAGCACTCATACACTTAAACCTATTCGAAGTCACGGCCGACCGCGTCAAGAAACAAGTGGATTACAGAACAGTAAATGAAAAGTTCTGCAAAATTGCTCCCAAAACTTTCCAACGCCATAGGTGGTATCTAAACGAATCGTTAACTGACTTGGCAGCGTTTGATAACGAAGTCTTCAATGTTTGAAAACTTAAGCGACTGGACCATCATGATCCACCTAAACAAATTGAAGTGAAAAAGAGTTCAGTAATTTTACCACATCAAAGTCCAGTGATTATCTCAACAATTTCTTCAAAAACACCCGGAAACATGTCATGCAGACGATGAATACATGAAATTTAAAAGAAGGGTTCAGGCTCTAAAAGTTGTGTACGATACTGCAAAACGTGTTATTTCTCTAACATTTTAAGTTTCCAGACTGTAAAAAGTCAGGTTTTGTAAAGTTCGAAGGAGTATAAAATGTAATATATAGCTGTAATTAATATAGCGAATTCCGAAGAAAGTAAGCTATTGCGGTTGATCTTGTGAAACATCTATTTTATTATTTTATTTTTTTTTTTTAGCCAATTCCGAAAGAATGTAAACTATTGAGAGGTTTTACCCATGGAAGATTATTCTAATAATCTATGTAAATATGCAATCTGCATCGATCGTACCTACTAGGCATCTACAATGAAAGAAAAATATAATAAAAATTTTAATGCGTGTGTGTGTGTGTGTGTCCGTTAAATCTCTAGCGGTCGCAATTTTTTTTCCAACGAAACTCGGGATATAGCCGTCAATTAAAGATTTCTTGAGTACGTTAATCAGCAAAATCGGACTATTGAGGGTGCCCAAAGTGAATTTTTTTTTTTGAAAATTTTTGAAAAATCGCTCTAGCAGCCGCACATTCCCTTTATTCTCAACGAAAATCAGTAAATTTCTTTTTAAAAATTATTAAAAGTAGTTTCCAAAAATTAGGGTAATCGGGCCATTAGAAGTGCGGGTTAAAGCGAAATTTAAAAATCGCTCTAGTGGTGGCAATTTTAAATGTTTTAAAGAAAATTCGGTATATGCCATTGAAATAAAATAAGAAAAACAGTTTTTGAAAATCAATGAAATCGAAATATTTAAGGGGGTGGGGTAACCTGAAACTGGAAATTTAAATATCGCTCTAGCGGCAACAATAATTGTTTTTACATAAAGAAACTTGGCATATATCATTTAAATAAAATAAGAAATATAGTTTCTTAAAATCGTTAAAATCAAATCACATCACATATTAGGAGCTGGGGTTTAGCTGAAAAACGAGTGGGGGTTAGAGCGAAATTTAAAAATCGCTATAGCGGCCATATTTTGAATTTTTTTAAAGGAAACTGGATATATGCAATTGGAATAACACAAGGAAAATAGTTTCTGAAAATCAGTGGACTATTAGTAGCGGGGGGAGGGTATCTGAAAAGCAAAATTTAAAAATTGCTCTAACGACGTTTGCATTTCTTTTTTTTTTTTTTTTTTTTGGCAACGAAACTCCGTATATAGCATTTAAAGTGCATTATAAACTAAATATGCCATTGAAATAAAATAAAATAAGAAAAATAGTTTCTTTAAAGTAATGAAACCTAAGCTGGGAAAGGATTATCTAAAATTTAAAAATCACTCTAGTGGCATTATATTTTTTTTTTTTTTTTTTTTTGCAACGAAGCTCAGTATATAACATTTAAGTAAAATTAGAAAAAATAGTTTCTGAAAATCAGAGAAATCGCCCCATTAGGAGTGGGGATATACATGAAAATCAAAATTTAAAAATCGCTCTAGCGGTACCAATATTTGTTTCTTCATAACAAAATTCGGAATATACCATTTGAATAAAATAAAAAAAGCTTCCGAAAATTAGGGAAATTAGATCATTAGGAGTAGGGGTATACTTGAAAACCGAAATTTTAGAAGCGCTCTTGCGTTTAATTTTCTGTAATTTTAAAATAAAAAAGACAAATTAATTCAGCATATAAACTGTGTTTATAATGAGGAATGTTTTATATTTAACAAAAGCATCGTCGTGAAGATAGCAAATGTGGAAATATTAATCTAATACGTGTTTGAGAATTATATTTGTATATAAGAGCGCTCTGCAATAACCTCCAGAAAACGTTTACGTTACATGATTTTACTACATTATCATTTAAATTAAATTTCAAAGGCAATGAAAATTGATGTTACTTTCCGTTTTATTTGCTTTGTACATTGTAATTGTAACATGAACGTGTTCTTAAATAGGCAATGTAACTCGAAACTTTCTGTTACTTCTCTCTTATTTTAGTGAAAGTAAACATGATACCTAGGACTCAATTCATAAACATGGTTACACTTAAAAATGTTATTTTTCACAGAGTATAGCTTTGTTTATCAGTGGTCATACATTTCATTTAATTAATAATATACCATTAATTGTTGTGATTTAATCTCAATAATAATAATAATTATTATTCTAATTTTGTTCTCCTAATACCACACAGTAATGCCATAACTAATTTCATTTCATTAATTAATAAGGGCATAATTTGGAATTTATATTCACGTTTATTAAAAGTTATTCAGTTCGATGAGAAGTTCGCTTAGTTTACCCAGCTCCTGCTTGATGGGCTTTTACCATAATAAAATTAGTTTCTTATTAGACATATTTCTATTTTTCCTACTTCCCAGAACATAGGTATTCCAATGCTAGCAAACAGCCACGGGTGGGCGAGGTCGTTAAGGCGCGGACTCGTGAGCGGGAGGTCTGGAGTTTGAATCCCTCCAGGACCGTCCTCCCTGACTGAGGTTATTTCCAGGTTTTCCTCATAACTGGCAAATGCCGGGGAGGTACCCTAAACTTGGGCCTGGAACGTTTCCTTCCTTAAAAAAAAAATCCTTGCCTAATATATCACTTCATTTCACGTATCACCAGTGTCCACCGCCTGTGGTGCCGCAGTAGTTTAAACGGGCGTTAAACACTATTTAAAAAAAATAATAATGCTAACAATTGTGGAAATACATTCAAACTTTTTGCGCGACCAGTAAATTAATTCATTTTGTAATACATTTTGTTTATTTATTTATTATTTTTGTGCATATCCTAAAAGCAAAATGATAAATTTAAGGGGGTAAGTACCCTTGAAATTGAAAACATCAATTTTGTTTAGCACTCTAGTAAACTTAATATCACCAACATACATCCAAATATTGAACAACTGTACAAGGGTCAGTTATTTCACTTAATAAATAAAGATTATACAAATTCTATTCTAATGCATAACTTCCTTATAAAGCTAAAATATTGTAAAATAACCCTGTTGTTCTTAAATAATTAAAAAATGAATGTATATTTTCATCTAAATATTAATTTTTATGTAAAATAAAGATATTTTTATTAATACTGCTTTAAAATATGTTATTAGAACATGAAAAAGCATATGATGCGTTGCTTTTGGTCAGGTCAGGACCTTTTAACTTAAAAACTGGTCCACACTTGAAAATACAGTTTGAGAACTGATCTAGAGCATTTTGCAATTGAGGCATTCTCCTGACTTAAGGACCCATCGACTAAATTGTGCTTTTGAAAAAAAAAAAAAAAAAACGCAAATGGTATTCAAAGTGTAAAAAAGGCGTCACAAATATGAATGAAATGTATGAAACCGGTGCAAAGCATTTATACATGGAATTAAGATTAATTTCTTCTACAACACACTCAAGCCAATTCCTGTGAAGGGTGACATGATAACAAAAGGTACTTGAATGTCTTTCATGTTTGCAGGCCTAAAGTTAGTATATGTGGTCATACTGAAATACGTATATTTAAGTATGGATTCATTTTCAACCATATTTGGTAATTCCAGTGAAGGTCTGGGAACACAGCCAAGTATTATCCTTTTGGAAATAAATCTGAATATAGAAGATTTTTATTTTTTTAAAAAAATATGATTCATTCCTTCAGTCCACTTCTTTGTTGTACCGTCACGGGTGACCGAGGTAGTTAAGGCGCGGACTCGTGAGCGGGAGTCTGGAGTTCGAATCGCACCAGGATCGACCTCCCTGACTGAGGATTTTTTCAGGTTTTCCTCAGTCCTCATAAAAGGCAAATGCCGGGGAGACACTCGAAACTTAGGTCTGTAACGTTTCCTTCTTTAAAAAAATTCTTTCCCAATATATCATTCCTCAGTAGTAAAAAAGTGCGTTAAACACCATTGAAAAAAATTCTTTGATGTATTCCGGCCTATTACAATTTAAATGGTGACGGATTAGCATGACTTTCTATCATAAGTCTGCAATATAGTTTAGCAGTACCGATGATTTCCACAGATTTCAAAGTATCTCCCTGGCATTTGTCACTTATGAGGACTGAAGAAAAACTGGAAGAAAGCTCAATCAGGGATGACGATGCTGGAGAGAATCAAACCCCAGACCTCTCGCACACAAATCCGTGCTTAAACGAACTCGGATACCGTGGCGGTGGCCCCGTCATTGTGAGTGAATATTGAAGATAACAGCGCAAAAGAAAGCTAGTTGCTAAGCTCTCACAAACATCATAACGAAATTGTCAAGGATGACAACTTCTTTAATCCGATCTCCGGAAAAGGGGACCATTGACCGATAGGCCCTTTGTTTGTACAGCGTCTCATGTCTCCATATCTAGTGAATATCACTAGTATCACCTGCATACAGATCATGTAAGCAGTTCGGAGAAGCTGGTAAGTCCTCAACATAAACAAAACACTTGTGTCCTTACTCTGATTTTAGCGCCATCTACATTAAAGCTTACACTTTTAGAATATTTACTTTAAAAGTTATATCTTCTTTAGGGGTTTTTAAACTAGCCTAGTGTAACATACCGTATGCCATTTTGGGATTACTAGACCCGTAAGTTTGCATCTTCAAGGCCCAGGTGTACGGGATTCGTAGAGAGCCTTCAGAAAACCTGGAAAGGTTAAGCAATTTGCTCCATTTATAAAATATTAAACGAACATTATAGACTTAAAATTATTTACAAAGTCATTGTTATTTCTATTTGCTTTTCTTCTTATATTTTGTGCGTTGTTTTTAAGAAACATTAATAAAGAAGACAGTAAAGCTGTAACTCGTGCCTAATGCAATTAAAGTCAATAAAATAAATCGATACTATGGTTCAAAGCAATAATATATTTTTAAATAATTTTGAGCCATTTTCTGTATCAATTTGCTCATATTTTCTATTTCCACGTTTCCAAAAATTAATGCAACCTTTATTTCTCAAATTTTCAGATGAGGTCATATATCCAATATCAATAATGTTGAAGTAAGCTTTTTCTCACAACTTGTTAATATATGCAGGAAAACTCTCGACTTCAAAATGAGGTGTGAAGAAACTGAAGAATGTTACTAGAGAGTGAAGTTGATTGTCAATCCTTCATAGAACTTGCCACGAGTGAATTACATGAAATTGCTGAAAGTTGCAATTCTTCGGAAGAGAGAGGCGCCTGCGACCTCCACAGCGCAAGGCTCACGTTCAAGCAGTGGAAGAGACAACAAAATGTTAACTTTATTATTTTTACCCGGGTGATCCACGGTCTATGTGAGGGAACGTCGACACACGAGTATATTCATTTTCAACACTCCTTCGCCACAAAAATTCCCAGTTCGATCTGCAACATCGGTTTAAGTAAAGCAACATTGTGGAGCTTGCGTCCAACATTACCCTTGTCCATAATTTTATGAAAAGAAGTTAATTATGCTTTAGGTACAATTTTACTGATTTCTGTTCATATCTGTACTGATCTTCGGACACACCTGAACAAATCTCATACTAACGCGACGCTGGAAATTTGGAAACTGTTTATACCGTTTCAGTTAAAACTAGAAAGTTGCAATGTATTATTTTTTAAAGCAAAATTAAACAAAACCCTTTTTCATATTTCCTTGGAAAACGTTTTATTTTCAAACTACATAGACTGAAATGGTCATTACTTGCCAATAATGCTGCACAATTACTACCCTTCCAATCAAAATTGAACAACTTCTACAGATTTTTTACAATGGCTCAAGGGCATTTCTAGTTTTTTTCATTAGGATTTATGAACTTGTCTGTTTTTGGACTGTTTTTCTCTAACACCAGATAGTCGCCATACCACATTGTCAAGAAATGTTTCTGGTGTAGTGTCGAGAATTTAACTCGCGGCAGATATACCGTAGTAATTGCACATGTTTGTATTATAGTTAAGCGTTAATTGGATGCCAGGAGTTGAGAAATCTGGCGGTTACGAGTACGTAAGTTAACCAGAGCATATTGGCACAGGTTGACCCCGCTGCAAGCCCAAGTTGCGGAAGTAGCAGATGCGGATGAGCATGAAGGTGTAAACAGCTACTTACTATTGGACATCAGTAATGAGGTGTAACTGGTAACTATATTAATGCTTGTTCGGGTGTACGAGCTTGGGGTCTGGTGCTGCTACGTCACAGGGTATTGATCGCAGTCGCCCTGGGCTGCAGCCCCACCCCACATGGTTCCAATGTTTACTTGTTTATTAGGGGTTTCCTATGTCTCACACTTCTCTCACTCATAATTTACGTCCAGATTTCCTCGTAGCACCCACCAGAGTCTTACATGGCATCGTTAAAAATTGTAATGCAGTGGCCAAAGGTAGCTTTTATTGGCATCATTCCACTCAAGATACTGTTTTGAATTTGTTAAATCTATTAAGGTAGGCAGCATTCCAATAAAACATGGGAATTATCTGTAATAACCGTCGGCAATTTATGATCCAGAACGCAGTACTTAACTCTGCAAATAAACACTCAGTTATACTTCCAGATATCAGCTATATAGTTCAGTTAACATAGAACATATTCTGAGCTATAAACAAGATAATCCTTTTAGTCAAAAGGGATTCGTTTTCCTTCAATCGCATGTAAAAATGAAGAAATTTAATCTCTTTATAGAACTTTTTTTATTGTGAATAGTTTTTACTTGTAAAAAATAAATGAAATGTGCTTAAAATTTCGCCATTCCACAGATGAATAGTTTAGGAAGCCGTAGCGCATAGAAAAACCTTCGTGTCTCATTATTTAAAGTGAATTTGATAATTGCATTCCGAGTTTAATTTTTAAGTCTTTTTAGGAAGCGTATACTATCAATGTGTCGGCCTCTGTGGTTTGGACCCTCCTCTGGACTCAAGGTTCGCAATTTCAAACCCGGCCAGGAGCACAAGTCCTCGGGGGGGGGGGGCTTTTAGCTGTGAGTCCCTGTCGTAGATTTACGGCACGTTAAAGAACTCCATACCTGAGAAATAGGTTCTTGAACAAAATCATCGGCCGTTTCACACCCAAGAAACGCCTTAGTTCCCTGCCAAATGAATCGAGCGGATCAGGTGATAACGCATGAACTTGCATTCGGGGGGTTCCGGGATATATTCCCGATGGGCCGGTGACCTTAACCTTGGTTTTATTTTCCTGGTTTCCTCGGGTCACTTAGGCGAATGCTGGGATGAAAATTTATATTCTACGAATGTTCCGCGTTCTCATTTTCATATCATTTTATTCCTTTGGTTCTGTTGCAGCGTTGAAAATGCCAGGAAAAAGTGGGTTGGCGCGGTATGATCAGAGGTTTTTGCTTTCGAAAGGCTTCTACCCCGGCCTCTGGAATAGAAGTAGACCTTCCTAGATTTTGTTTTAATAATGTTTAACGCCGATTTTTCATATAAGGCACCGTAGACGGTGGAAATGAAATGATAAATTGGGAAAGGGTGTTTTTTTTTAGTTTTTGTTTGTTTTTTTTTGTTTTTTTAAGGAAGCAAGCCTAAGTTTAGGGTACCTTAGATTTGTCATATGAGGACTGAGGAAAACCTGGAGAAAACCTTGGTCAGGGTGGATGATCCCAGCGGAACTCGAACCTGCCCCCCGAGGTGCTTGAACAGCTGGGAAAGGGCTACGCCATGTAAGGGATTCCATCTGCGTCCTTAGCTCCTGGCTGCCCGTCTCTCTCACCACATCCCTTCCTCCCGGGGGTTCTTCCATTGGGGCGTAGGCATAAATGTCCGAATGTATCCCCCCCAGATCATTCATCCGTCCAACTCCGTCATATGGCGTTGAAGGCAATCCTCTGCCGTCTATCACAAAATAAATGTACTTGAAATTCTCCATAGTAATTGAAACCGCGGACGAATTGGTACTAATTACTACTACACTATAATTACTTTAATACAAGACACTCAAGCTAGAAACAGCTTTCTCAGTGCTATAAACTTGTATAATATTGCAGTATCTCAAACTTTCGTTTAATACTAAACGTGTTGATTATTGATGTATTTAAGCGGATACACATACATATTCTATAATGTATTACATATCTTTTTTAAAAATGTTACATTCTTCAAGACGGCAGGTATAAATCAGACAATAGTGCAGTTAGTGTTATTACATAACTATTAAACTGCCTTCTAATATGTTAGCCGAAAAAAAATAATACCTGTTGATCCCATAATTGCGCGCGTGCCATAACTTCTTTCATTGCGATAAAATTAAATGTTTAAACAGTACTTTATTTACAATATAAATGTACTAATAAACAATGAATGTGCTGCTATATCCCGCTAAAATACGTTTAAATCCCTTCGCTACGTATCGTTTCGGAATTACTGGAATAAATGTGATATATAATTACAAATTTATTTACATATATTAATGGCTCTCTAAAAATAGTACATGAAACACGCGTAAAAAGGGGGTTTATTTTGTTCTTGGCCTCAGGGTTCATTTCGCAAGCATCCTACTTATAAAATAAAATGCCACTTTTAATACCTTGCATCACAAAACACCATTCTCGTATGGTTCTCACCAACTGCGTGTTTCATTTTCAGAGATTAGACAATTTACTTATCTTAGTGTCAGCTTAAAATTTGAAGGTTTTACTTTTACGTAAAGAATGCAGCGGCCTCATCTTGACAGATTGTGAGCGATTAATTCAGCTGAAGCAGCATTTTTGTTTTACATTTATAGAAATGAGAGAGGTTTCATTAACCCAAATTTACAAAATATTACTGAAGAAGACTCCAACCAGTTACTCTGCTGTTTCTACTTATAAAAGTGAACCATAATCCTTGCTGACAACATTTGACAATTCCTGATCTTTACAACCCTCAAACAAGACAGAAAACATAAAGACTGTGCTAATTAGTTACTGATACAGTTAACTATTTCTCTGGCAAAACAGTTCTTCATGGTTTTTATTTATTTATTTATTTGTTTTTGTCGCACACAGGTAGAATTCGGAAAATGTACGTGTCGTGGCTACATAGAAGCACAAACTAATGCTAATTTCAATTGCAATGTGTACCACATAAAACACTCATGCCTAGAACAACATAAGAGTATTTAAAAAATAGGGGTTCCAGTACTTCAAGAAGGTGACATTTTTACAAAAGTATATACAATTGAAATAAATACGAAATCGAGATCACTTGAGAATTGTTTGCAGATCTTCTAATATCCTTGAAGAAGTTCTAAATAATTGATAACTGTTAAGCAGTTGTTTAAATCTTGCCATTATTTTGCAATTTTCATTGTTATTGATAGCACATTAATTTATTTTAACCGTATAAAGCTGCTATATTATAAATAATAAATGACTTAGTCTGAGCGCGGCTGCTGACTGGGGAAGTGCAGCCGCCGGAACCGGAAAAAGGAGATGGTTTCGCGCCCCTTGAAGTTAATATTTTTATTGATATCATAAAATTATACTGTATTTAAAACTTATGATAAATTAGCACTAACCTGTTTTATGTTGAAAACGTTACCCACCATAGGCCATACAATGCTGCATTTGGTAAGGTTATCTAACTGTTCATGCTTAGAACACGGCGGTTCGGAACACGTTTCTCATCTCAGAGAGATCCTGTCTCCAAGTTTGAGGACAGTTTCTCTATTTGGAACACGATTGCCAGCATCCCCACGGGTGGTCGAGGTCTTTGAGGCGCGGACTCGTAAGCGGAATGTCTGGGGTAGGATCGTCCTCCCTGACTGAGGTTTTTTCCAGGTTTTTCTCAGTCCTCATAACTGGCAAATGCCGAGGAGGTACACTAAATTTAGACCTGGAACGTTTCCTTTCTTAAAAAAAAAATTCTTTCGCAATATATCATTTCATCTACTGTATCATCAGTGTCCTCAGTAGTTAAAACGGGCGTTAAGCACTATTCAAAAATAAATAAATAAACCCCGATTACCAGGATATTTTCTTCTGAATCCCGTTACCACTTCTCTGAGAGAATCCGTTTTCACAAATGTATCTTACGGAAAACCCGTTTTTCAAGAATTTTATATAATTGCATAACTAACGAAGAAAATTGGCACACAGTTTACTCAACGAAAGCACCAATTAACATATGAAAGCACAACAACCAGTCGCTAACACATTTTCTCTTATATTAACTACAAGCTGGTACATGCACATACATTATGGGCCTTCACCGCTGGCGGCTCCCAGTACGCAGCCCCTAACTCAAATAACCTCACTGTATTTCATAGAATCGTCAAATAACAATAATACAGATATGAATGATCAAATTATAGAACTGAAGGATTAACGTTAAAGTAAACTCAGATACATTCAAAGTATAAGGATTATTAAAAACATAGGATTCTAACTTTCTCCGACTTTCATGGGGAATTCATATTAGACTGTTTTGTAATTTATTGAGTGAAATGTATTTAACGTAGTGCACAGTGAAACGTATTATTGCCAATCAAAATCAAAATCAGTTCGTAATATATATAAAATTAGCTTAGTTCGTGAAAATGAATCTTATTGATTAAACTTCTCAACAAGAAGACAATTCTAGGGTGTTTTACTTACGTATAAACTTTCGAATTTAATTCGGAGTGGAAATATACACCAGTAACTTGACAGGTGCTGTTGATTTACTTTTTAGTCATGTTTGGAATTAAATGCTGCAATTTTCTTTTTGTCTTAATTTAGTGAGAAGACATTTTTTGGAGAATGAAACATTAATTTTAATACATTCTGTACATTTCTATAAAGTTCACATGAATGTGCAACTCTATGTGTAATAGTCATCATTTGAACTGAAATATTGTCATATAGGTCATTAATTAACATTGCCAACAACCAGAGAGTATATAGCTACCTTTTATGGTATTCCCGTCTTCGTCTCCTGAACTGTTCTTCATCGCGAGTTCGTTTTGTGTTCCTGAAAGTTTATACATGTGCAAATGAGAAACGACAACATAAAAGCGTTGTGTGGAAGTTTCGCTGCAAGTATAATTACCTTGTAAGTCACATCGTGTTTGTGTACAGTGCAAATTCATATTTCTTTACTGCTGCCCTCGCAACACGAACACATGGCATTACTAATGGGAATGGCAATTTGCTCTGTTTACTTAGTGAAATAAGGTTTCTTTTAGTCGTGTCTTCATATTTTTTTTTTCCTCCCCAATTGGACACACGAGTTTGCATTGACGTGCAAATGTGATTTTTCTTTTTCTTACAAACTCCGTCACACGATACTGGCAAATGAGTTCTTACATATTCTGTCTCATAAGCGCACTGCATGCTCAGCAGTTAAAACACGTTTTAGGGGTTGCCATCTTCCAGGCTTACTTTGATGCACAGTATAGAAATAAAGTAGGTTATCAGTGGACATAGTCTTTTCCTCACCATCTGGTTTTTTTTTTATTTATTTATTTCAATTTATTTATTTGCTGTAATGCTGAACTACGACTTAATGCAAGTTAAAATGCATTTATATCTAAAGAATCAGAAAATTCCATTTGGGACTAACAACACAGCATGAAATTTACTGAAACATATTAATTGTTATGCGAAAAGGATTTTGCACATAAAACATGGGTAGTTTAGTCAAGATATCTAAAGCCCCCGTTGAGCAGTTTTCACGATCACTAATTTTGCTTATTTTTTAATATAAAATGTTAAATTTACAAAGCATGCTCCTGACAAGGAGAACTCGCGTACAAACAAAGCATCACTGAAATTCAGTTTAGGCCATTTACACACCTCTGTATTCAATGGTGATAGAGGGCTGGAAAGAAAATAGTAGCAACACTGTCAATAAACATGTAAGGGGATTGTTCCCAGCATATCTAGAAGAATTGCATAGCTGTTCAACACACTCAGCGCCATGAGTGCACTACCTATAGACGAACGAAAAAGAATGATGTAAGTTTGGAGCGCTCTAAATGGATGCTTTCTAAAAGGGTGCATGGATTAAAATTGAGGTGGCAGGTGTTAAGAATGTACGGTTGTTTTATGCAGGTCTGCGAGAAGCCTGTAGCAATGGAACTAACTGGTCCATTGGGTGGCGTACTTTCGACAAGAACGCAATAGAGTGATAAATAGGTCGTCTGTCCTTGAAGCTCATTGGGTTGATTTGATTCCATTACTGCTGGAGGTGAGTCCATTGATGGGCAGTGAAGAGTTAGCCGCAGAATCAGAACAAGGCACACTGCACAGTTGCAAGTGAGCGCTCCTGCGGCTTAGCTAGGAATGTCCAGTATCTTCCAGCGTGATAAATGTGGCAGGGGTGTAAAAGTTTCCAGGTTTACTACTTATGAATATGTTGCCATTACTTTCGAGCCCTCACATTAATTTCTGTGTAAATTGCCCCAGTTGCTCAATAGTTTGTTGCACTTTGCTTGCCTTATCGAGATAGTGCAGTATTCTTGTAATGACGCTTGTCTCCAGATACCACTACAGGCCAACTGCGAAATTTTATAGAAAAACGAATGTCACCATTGAATTGGGACAGTCTATAACGGAGTTTTGGTGCGATTTTGCATGTTTAAACTTTAGCGAATGGTGTCTAAATGAGAACTGCGGCATATTGGGGGGGGGGGGGAACTTTTAATTCACATATAAGTTAATTGCATGTAACTAAATTTTGGTGCGATTTTGTTTGTTTGATACCGAGAATTTCTATTGAGTAATAAGATACTATTATAGCAATGCACATTATAAAAGAAATATTAGCAAAATATATTCTGTAATGGTTATTTGCGTTAATTACATTTAAAGAACAATCACACAAGGGACATACTCAATGTTGTATTGCAATTGCAGTCATTTATAGATTATAACCTCTTCACACTCGGTCTGTATCAGCTACCACTTACAGACGTTTACTGAATAACGCTCTGAAACGTCTTGAACATAAACACAATCACAAGAGGAAATGGGAAAAAATGCAGCTGGGTACTTAAATTGATGACATGACTGTAAGAAACGATAAGATATAAAAATTTCATCGAAAATCACACACTTTACTTCCAGTTATTTAACCCCTGTTTGGACCCACTGGGTCCATTTCAAACTATAAGAACTGTTTTTTTTTTTTTTTTTTTTTTTTTTTTTTTTTTTTTTTAACGTCGGATAGCAGACTTCTTCTTGAAGATGAACTCATTTAACCAACATAAAATGTAATTGATTATTTGTATTTTACGTGAACATTTTCAACCAATCATCTTTTTAGCTTGCGCTAAGTCGCTTGTTAGAAACAATAAAAAAAAATGTCCCTTTGTGAATATATAAGACACTACTTATAAGCCTTGTCCGTTCACACCGCCACGGGTGGCTGAGGTCGTTAAGACGCGGACTCGTGAGCGGGAGGTCTGGGGTTCGAATCCCGCTAGTACTGTCCTCCCTGACTGAGGTTTTTTTTCAGGTTTTCCTCAGTCCTCATAAATGGCAAATGCCGGGGAGGTACCCTTAACTTATGCCTGGAACGATTCCTTCCTTAAAAATAAATCCTTTCCTAATATATGATTTTATCTCATGTATCATCAGTGCCCATCGCCTGTGTGCCGCTGTACCAAAAACGGGCTTTAAATACCATTCATTCATTGTCCGTTCACCGGTGTTTTGCATCTCTACTACTAATCATAGATGCCGGCGCCAGTATTCAGCTTCGTTTCCCTCTTGTCATATCCTTGAATATGCTTTCTGAAACTGTTCCCCGCTGGTCTCACGGCAGTATATATTTATTCGCGGAGCTGGTTATGCAGTTCAACTTTAGAGCAATGTGTATTTTGTGTGTAAACGTTATTTTAAATACCAATTGGCTGGTACTAACCGTGCGGAATTTTTCAAACTTTTCCTAATCGGTTGCCCTCTTCCAAAACTACGCCGATTTGAATTCACTAGTTGAGTATAAAACAGAAAGCACAAGTAAAAACGTGCGATTTTAACAAAGGTAAAGCTACTTTTGAACGTTTTCAAGAAGATCATTCCCAAAGTTTGCAAAAGTGAGGATTCGGCAATGTAAAACAAAGATTAGCAATGAAAGCAAAAATATTACCGTGCCGAGCTTAATCGTGCCAATAAAATGCTTGTTTACCCAAGGGAGGACATTTAAGCACGTTCTATAAGTTAAGGTTACAGGCGTCACCGACTGTTACTTGCCAAGACGTAATACACAACATTAGCGGATAAAGTTTATAACTAAATTTCGGTAATTTGAAGTAAAACTGTGTAGATAGATGTGGCATCAAGGATGCATCAGTATATTTTGGATAGTGAATAAAAATGTTACCTTCATTGTAAGGATTGGCGTTGTTTTTCCTGTGTTTATGTTACATACTACAGGTCTGTTTGTTCATAATCAGGGCTAGGATTTATGTGTGATAGAATATTTAAATATGTACAAAACTAATCACTAATATCGATCAACATTTTATAACAATGTTACAAAATAATGCTAGAAATATTTGTATTTTATTATTCTTTCGTGTAAATAAAAATACAGTTAATATATTATTGCTTAACTAGAAAACAACAATAATAATAATGATAATAATAATAATGATGATGATAATAATAATAATAATAATAATAATAATAATAATAATAATAATAATAAACAAAATAGAAACTCACCTTGACTTGAATCATTATTAAATTACGTATTAAGTAAATAATCTTATATTTTAGAGTTTTATTTATAAGATTATTAATTGGAATTGTTTTTGGGCTCGGATTTAAATAGTATAATTTGCGTTAAAATAATTAGGACATTTTTGCACAAGTTGAATCATCTTATTCTTTCTATGACAATCCCTATTTATGAAGCATTGGGTTACAATAATTTTTAAATCTGTCTTTTGTCTTTGTACTCATTAAAACTCGGCTCAATATCAAAAGAAATGATGGGAACTACTCTAAACCTAGTAATAACTTGAGAAGTTAAATCCAGATTACACATCTGATTCACAAGTTAAAATGTTGCAGATATTGCACAGCCCACTATAACCTGAATTCTTGACTACCATTGCAGCAATTCAGACGTTCTGTCACTTTCCTTGAGGTATTAAGTAGCTTGAACAGAAGTGTGTGTTGCTTTTGAGAAGTGTTTATCGCGATAAGTGTGCTTAGATATATGCTACATCGTTTTTACTGATTTACATACACTGAGATGCCATTGAAGCAACACTGAAGGAATTTAAAGAATTGAGCACATTCTCAGACTGCAATATTAACTACACACCATTCTACTGCCTCTAATCAGGCTATATGTGGTTTCCTGCCTTCCACATTTCCATGAAATATTAATAGTAATAAAATAAAATTTAATTATTATCCCACAAGAATAATTTTAAACTGTAATGTGTAATGTATTTCAAATAAAGTATTGAACTATGTAAAGAAGTACGAGTTTTCCTCAAATATGTAAAAATATGAACAATGGGGAATAAAATATGTTTTAAATCACTGCAAATATTCCCATGCTTGTGAATACACTATCATAAACATGTGAGAGGATTAACCGATGAAAAACAAGATTTATTTCCATATAAATTCTAACCCTGCGCCATAGAGTAACTTTGCGAGACCTTCTTATTAACTGAAATACAGTTTACCTCCCATTATGTTTGCCTGCTAATAGTCCTGAGAGGATATAAGTACGAAATCCTTTACAAACAAGAATGAATGCATTCGTTTAACTAAGACATTTTATTTTGCTTTTCCCAGTTTCCCCACAACCTAGTTTTGACTCTACATAATTAAGCACGCTGTTTCAATGTAAAGGGATTGTGTTTCGCACGCGTAGCGGACTCCTAATTAGCTTTCTGCTGCACTTTGATAAACTGCAATTGAATGCTGCAAAGCGTCATCAGAAGATAGCTAAAGACCACTTTAGCACACAGCTACCCCCATTATATATGTGAAGTGCACAACGCATGCGTTCAAAGCCAAAATTAAAGGCAGTCTATAGCTTCATTTGCGGTATTCAGTCACTGCCAACTTAACACCATGCTCTGTATAAAGCGATTGTTTAAAATAAATGCTTGTGACGTATCCACGTAATTTTCATGTTGAAAAACCGCATTCGTTTAAGATGAAATGTTCTGTCACTCACCATGACTAACGAGATACACTGGTCACATAATGATGAATTTTTATGAAAAAATGTATAGTTTATTTATACTGTGTAATTCTTCCTGTTAATTTTTATGTAATTTACCGTGGTCTGTAATAAAATTTTACTCGTCATATCTGCTAATATTTAAACGTAGGCACATTGGACGTTGCCCTTCATTGCAGCTTTCTTCATTTTTCTCTTCATATTTATCATTCCTTTCAGTACATCTGCACACCATAAGATGACATTATTTACCAGAATGTAGCATACATGCTACCTTCCATTGGGAACATGTTTTATCATGTTATATATTCTTTTTTATCAAAATAGTATGGTAAAACTAGCTCATTTTTTACATTTCAGTGATAAATAAGTAATTTGAGTATAATATGTGCAGATTTTGAGATATTAATGTTTGGGTTTGGGCTTCCGATACAAATCAATAATGTTTGATGGAAATGCAAAAACCTATAACCATCTAAAATCATTGAATGCATGCATATGACACACAAGTAACTGAAAGTTAGCCCCTGGCTTGGAGAAATTAATAGGAGAATGTAGTAAGATGGATTTATTTCTTGGTGGGGTGCAAAAAGAAAGTCTGAAAGCCAAAACTGTGGAAAACTTACAGCGTATACGTCACATTATCATTGCCCCTAACCAGACACTGTCAACATATGAAGTGTCGAACAAGCTAGTGCTACTACAACAGGACAGTAGCAAAGGGTGAGAAGTGTGGGAAAAAGTAATGATGTGTACATGCATCACTCAACAAAATGTACTAGAAAAGTGTTCTCTATGTGCAGATTAGCATATGAATCTTTTTTGAGAGGTTTATAGGAAGAAAAACACAAAATTCAAGAAAAATACCTCTCACCAGAAGAACAGATAAAAGAAGAACCAGGTGGGACATGACTGGCACCACGAAAGAATAGACAGATTATTGGCAAAATCACAAGCTGAACAGAAGAAGGTACAGAATGAGAGAGTGACATACAGTGCTGGAGGATTTTAGAGCACTATATGACAAAAGTAAATCTGTAAGTTAAAAATCATATTTCTTATCTGTTTAGAAAAATTCTTCAGAGTTGTCGAAAATATTGTGTTTTATGGTTTTATAACAAATTTGAATGCTATTATTAGCTTATTGTTCATATTATGTGAGTATTCAATACATGTTAATAAATGTTCACAATTTTAAGTGCAAAAGTTTGTAAATTTGAAATTTTAACTAGCATGTCCGCTTAAAAATGTTCACTGTAACGAAATGGAATGGGCATATGGTTATTTTCGGAACGTATTCTAAACATTAACCGGGTTTTAGCATAAGCACTTTGTTCTACGGTAATGTATTTTGGGGAAAAAACTGTTGTCTTCTTTAATAATAAATAAAATGCATGTTGCCACTAGTACAAGATGATTTACGTTCGTATACAATATTCCATGGTGGTAATAGCGTTGGAAAGGACTCAACACGGAAGCCAATGTTAAATAAAGGGACCTTGTGTTTTATTCTAAAGCTGACTGTCCGTAAATACCAGAATACAAAACCGATGTGTCAGGAAGAAAGATATATATAAAGTTTTTCATATAATATTTGGACTGTCATATTCTTGTTTTCTTCAAAAACATCGACTTTTGGTATAATATTATGTTATAAATATTTGAGCAGAAATTGAAGCTGAACTCACGATGATAAATGCTTTTAAATGACTTTAGAGAAGTTCACTTAGCGCTGAATTATCTTTGTGTAATATACTCGAGCCAGAATCAATCCTGAACTTATCCATTTTATTGACATTTTTGTTAAGCTTTCATTTGGTATAAAATATTGCATTTTCTCTGTCGTGTTTGGACATGTTAAATATGCAGTAACAGAAAGTGTATTTTTTCATTGTGTTCAGAAAGAAAGTTCGCTAATCCCAAACCCTGCCCCAGTGGAATTTACGGCGGAACGCGAGGTCAGGGCACTTTTCTTCCTAGTACATGATTGGCTAAAAAAAATTGTCAGGATTTTGTAAAAGTTCTGTGTACAATTTATTAAACACGCGATTATTATCGTTGTACTAATAGAGATTAAATTGCTCTTAAGTTTTGCTATGCATCGCTCTCCATCCAGTAGTCACCATTAACTGTGGAACAAATAAAAGCCGGTCCGTTAGTATTGTTCAGCACAACATTTGGGAAGGATCCACCCCGGTAATGCATTCGCAAATTGTTTGTGGAAATGGGATACGTATCAGATTCACTGTCTTGTCCACATCATTCATCAGATTTAACACCATGATATTTTGTTCTGTGGAGTTAAATAAAGCGAAAAGATTTATCCCCTCTCTCTGCGAATATTCCCGATCTGCAGAGCCTTTCTAAACGACACAGCTGACACGCTGAGGCATGTTCGCAGAATCACGCCAGGTGCATACCTTGACATTTATAAATAAGCAGGTAAAAACAAAATGAAAAGAGCTTTGCTACACAATAAATTAAGATTTGTATTTGTATCTTAATTGCAATACGAGCTGTGATTTCTTGTCTCCGACAATTATTTTAAATAACCACATACATAGACACGTCTTGCCGTTCATTCTACTATAATCCTTCCGCTATCCTCCAAAATGTGTACATTTTTCATTGCAGTCGTTCAAGCATATATGAAATAGCTGCATCAGGAAAAGTTTTCTTTCATTGTATTTTTGCATATTTTTTTTTATTCTGTTAACGATATATTACATCTGTGCCAAAGCATTTTTAAAGTGTAGTTTACCGTTAGGTTTTTGCGTTAAATATTTTTCGGAGAAACGGTAGCTGTAGACGTAATAAGCACATATGAACAGGTAATGAGCTGCACGTATGGAAATATGTCTCTTATAAGTAAGCTGCTCAAATAACACCACTTTAATACTTAAATTATTAGAAGTCTGAAAATAAGATATGTTTACGCAAACAAGAAAAGTATCACAAAATACCGCAATGGGTGGCCGAGGTCGTTAAGGCGCGAACTCGTGAGCGGGAGGTCTGGGGTTCGAATCCCACCAGAACCGTCCTCCCTGATTGAGGTCTTTTCAAGGTTTTCCTTAGTCCTCATAACTGGCAAATGCCGGGGAGGTACCTTAAACTTAGGCCTGGAACGTTTCCTTCCTTAAAAAATTCTTTCCCAATATATTATTTCATCTCATGTATCATCAAGTGTTCACCGTCTGTGGTGCCTCAGTAGTAAAAACGGCCGTTAAACGCTATTAAAAAATCTTAAAAATACTTCAATCTTTTCTTCAAACATCAACATAATAATGTAAATGATATTTGTACTGTTTATCAAAAACTTCAACAGAAAACTTCCATATTGGCGTTATTAGGAACATTAGGATCCATTAACAACATCTCTTTTCTAATACCGACAACTAAGTATTTTTAATAACGTAACAGTAGGCAAGCAAAATAGAAAATATCCATTCACACTTGAGTTTCGTTAAAATGATTATTATTCACTCAGCATTAATTGGAATTGTCAGAGTACTCAAATAAGTTTTGAATTTCATCTTTTATTAAAATAATTATTGCCCCTATGACGTGAATAACCTAAAATAAAGGAAAACTTTTAGAGTCACCATGGCGTTATAGAGCTACCTAATAGTCTTTAATGTTATTCCATTATTTCTGTAGCATTTTCAAATTTTATACATATGAGCTAACTTCTCTCTATAGAGGAATATGCAAGAATCAAGAAAATATAGAGTTCTATATAATTATATATTCTTAGACAAATCCACAAAATCAAATAATTTCTCTTACCTCAAAATAGTACCAACCTTTTAGTAGCTACATAATATATAAAATCGTGAAATAATATTTCAGTAGTGAAGGATGCTGGGCATCATTTAACTTATTCTATTATTAGATGGCATGTGAATATATACTACTCCTGTACTGTATCACCGTAATCTGGTGGTGTTTTCAAGAATTACTTTATTGGCGTCAAAGATATACGTGGCGTTATTTGGCTTATTTAATTATAAATTAGGGTGTCACAGCGTATTTCTTTGTAATTCATTGAAACATCATGAATTGAGTTAAAGTATGAAATTTAGGAAGATGTCACCGAAACAAAGCCATGCTCGGTCTGAAATATGTGCATTTCTGCTTATTGTCGCATTGCATTTCACGATATTAAAATACAATACAACACAGTTTCTACCAGATATTTTTACTTGCCTTCTCCGAGCTTCTTACTTACAGTTACCAAATTTCGAGTGAAAACGTTATCTTTACCAAATTTGAACTGTTGTGTGTTTTCGAGAGATAAGCTTTAGCTATAAACCTTGTCTGCTAAAACGCTGTTTTCCGCTTAACTTTTAAACCAACCGCCAATATTTCAATTCCAATTTCCTTATTCTTGAACGACGTTTTATGGACCTGTTCTCTGCCGTTCAGCTTTTCACTTACGTACGTAATTTATTTAGAAATGTTAAAATCGTTGATCTCCTTTGGGAACTGCAGTTTATCGTATTATGCACAAATGTGAAACATTTGATTCAATGCAAAACAAAAAATACGACCAAACACACTTTTAATAATAATAATAATAATAATAATAATAATAATAATAATAATAATAAAAATAATAATAATAATAATAATAATAATAGAGCTAATTTGCGCCATCGTGCAACGTTCCAACAAAGCCACTACAAAAATTAGTACAAATGGATTCTCGGAGTGTAAAGGAAAGCTATAACAATGAAATCAGAAACGTTGTAGTGGCCGAACTTGATCACGTCACTCAGAATGTGTTGAAACTCGATGAAGTGCGAGCATCTAACATCTTATATACAAGTTTGAAGAAGCGGAGTTGAAATAGGGGAGCCGGCTATGGCACGGGCGTGAGCGGTCAAGGTTTAAAACTAAAGTAGTTTAAGGAATCATCAAGTAAACTTCAAATGTATACTTAAAATAATGTTTTAATGCATTCAATTTAATTTAATGTTTTCTCTTCTTTCTTTCCTTTAAATTCCTATTTGCAAGCCCCAAGGATTTAGGCATGTACCGCCATTCTCAGTAAAAGTCAAAGCCAACAAAACGCAAAGAGGGAAACCCTTATAAATTTCAATCACACCTTCACCTTTAGCTATTGCCAGCCACTTTTTTGTGCATAATTTTCTCTTTCTATGAGCTTCAAGAGTCAAGGTCTGCGATAGTTCCATATTTATTACATAATTCAACAGTACCCACGTGCTTATTAATATAGTCTTTACAGAATTTGCTCGAATAATAGATAATGTTGGATATTATACTATAGTGTGTCTGTTGTGCTTCTTTCTGACTTTGGGCAGTTAGATGTATGTAAACAAGTGCAAATGTGCCAGGGAATTGTAAAGTTTATACTGACTCTAGTTACAAATGTAGTTGGCACATGGTACATGCTTATAAAAGAATTGATCAGTGGGCTCAAATTGCATATCATGTAATTTGCGTTTTGTACTACGAAACAATCTATTTATCTATTATAATTAGTTTATTGGCCACCATATTGCTAAGGTCCACAGTTTAGTGGGGTGCTAGATAAAGCTTGCTGGGGTCTAATGCAGTACGAGAATGTCTAATCTATCTTATTTATTTTAATATGCTTACAATTTCATAGGAATTATATGTAGGTTATGATTTATGTTTGTTGAAATGATTTTTTTTTTATAATTTGTAAAAATGAAAAAAAAAAAAAAAAAAATCTGGGAGATGATAATTAAGGCTACATTGCGGGCCAGTCAAGAGTTTACACATGTTTCACGCGCAAAGGAAGACGTTTGCTAATTTCGAGTGCTTTGACTGTCTCCAGTCTCATTTTTGCTCCCTCCCGCAAATAGTATGAGTTATTTTCATGCTAAGCGCACCGTTGTGCAAAAGTGGGTGCGTGTATACAGGGTATTCCATTTATCTTACTAACCCAAAATATCTTATTTCTGATGCATCTATTGAAAATTTGTTACAATTTTTTTAATGTCATGACTTTGCTGAGGTTATACATTTTTGTATCTTCATTAATGTAGGAGACACGGGATAGAGTTTAAATGGCACCATGCACATTTTACTATAGAATGCACTTAACCTCTCCAAAAGCTATTCTGAAATGTATCATGCTGTACCCTTTTAGTCAAAATGGCATACGATAAGCCACATTCTTAAAAAACACTCTTCTTAGTCTCTTGGAGGCCGTCCCTTTGAATAACAGAACGGTCATGTGGTATCAGCATGCTGGATACCCAGCGCATAACGCCTTACGAGCACAACGCACTCTGGACCGTAAATACCTTGGCAGGTGAATTGGATCTGGTGGACCAGTTAGTTGGCCTGCCCTATCCCGAGATATTACGGCATTACACTTTTTTCTTTGGGGAGCGGTCAAGGATGCTGTCTATCAAAATGCTCCAGCAACACCAGATGACATGGCAGCAACGCAAATTGATGCTTGCATAGTCATCCAGGAGGAAGTAGTAGAACGATCTGCGGCGTCCTTCATCCACACAGTGAAGTTATGTATGAACGCCAATGGTCACCATTTTGAGCATGTGATGTAAACGGTCTGTTTTGCAAGTAGTGGTAGTACAACAGTGCTACAAAATGTCATTTTACTTCTGAATTGTGATAAAATAACGAGCCGTACAGTACAGTCCATCCTGTAGCTTTTTTTCAATGCTTATTGATCATTATGAAATGTTTAAACGGGCCTTGAAGATATTAAATGATTAATTAAATGCACTGTACTGCTCTTAAATAAAAGGAATCGTTCATTATTTATCATTTTATAGCTATTGTTTTCTTGACCAAAATGGTACAGTGTGATACATATCTGAATAGCTCTTGGAAAGGATAAGTTTATTTTTAAAGAAAAAAATGTATTCGGTCCCATTTAAAAATAAAACTAAGCTCTGTCCCGAAAATGCACCAGAAAAAAAAAAACGTATTTTGGGTGAGAAAGATAAATGGTACAGTCTGTATATATTACATTTTATATTAACGAAACTCTATCCCGAAAAAATATACCCTCAGCAAGAACTTCCCCATGATGTTAAAAAAAAATTTTAATAACAATTTTTCATTTGACACATCAGAAGCAAGATATATGGGACATCCTGTACAATTTTATTTATTTTTGAGACCGACCTCTTAATGTTGAAGTGTTAGGATAAATATATCGAAATTTCATAGATGTCTTCCGTAAATCAAAACCGCATATCCGCGATTTGTTTAAAAGGTTGGGAGAAACAAGTTCTGGCTTGAAAACACCACTCTGTAAAGAGGACCTTACAGCTGACGTACTTGTAGATATGAAATAGATTTAAATCCTTATAACCTCTCCGCCGATTGGCACACGAGAGCTATCAAGGGATATTACAGTCGTTTAGCTACAAATGTCACAAAAAGTTTTTCGTAAATGTCGAATGTGTTTGAACTAAAATAGACATTTTTTCAGCACACTGTGATATTCAGTCGGGACTGAGACAAATTATTTATTCAATATTTTAATTAATTAAGCTGTCAATGTATTCATGTTGCTACAATGAGGAACAAAATGAACGTGGGAAATGGTCGATGCATTCATTGCTATCCCAATTCTCATTCTGCCCATGAAACATGAAACTTCTGCCTGCATGCCCTGCATATCGGCACTACAGAATGTATCAAATTAAACTGCTTTGCCTCGCTAGTTTTGACAGTAACGGCTAATTCCTAAGCAGATTTAACAAGGTAAACTTTACCTGCATCAAGAGTTAGCGGCCTCGTTAGAGAACCCGTTTTCTGAATATAGTGGCATTGGAAAATTTCTGGTGGTGAAAAGATTTGAATAGCACTTTTCTATGTAAACGAGAGGTGCTGTTATGTCGTGCACAACGTCACGCTGATGTCTGGTGTAAATGAGGGCATTAAACGAGGGTTGAATGCACATATTATACAGGTTTACAAGCTCATTAATTGAAGGCAACGCCATATTGAAAGAGACTGCCAGTGCAACGGTAAAGTACCATCCCCACATGCTTCCCTTGGTCATTTGTTCTATTCTGTGACATCCTTTGCGAGCGGGGTGCTTTGCAAAGTACTGCGTTTCATGTGTATGTCTTTTGTTTGTTTACTACATTTACGTAGTTATTTTCGTGCAAATGTCTCTTAATGTGGAAATCCTATTTATCTGGACGTGTTCTTTAATATTTATGGAAGATAGTGACACTCTTTGAGGTGATTGTTTAGCAATGCCGAGTGTAGTTAAAAGCTGTGTAAACATGAGTTTAAGTACACTTCTAGAGCAATATTTCATCTGAACGTTATGTAATACACTTAATGAATTTTACTAATGGACACTGCGTAGGAATAATGGTCTTCAGAATATTCGAATCTAAGTGTTCTATGACACGCTGTGAATTCCATGGCTCTTGATGGAAATTTACTCTTTAAGCTCAGTGAAATAAAAATAAATCGAGCGTACTCATCCTTAACCCTTTAATGTCCAAACATAATCACTTTAAAATTATATATATATATATATATATATATATATATATATATATATTTCACTTTCAGCACATCATTAGATATATTTCCTTCAATAGAAATACTATATTTTCTCCACTGGATGGACCGCCACAGGTGGCCGAGAGAGATCGTTAAGGCGCGGACTCGTGAGTGGGAGGTCTGGGGTTCGAATCCCACCAGGACCGTCCTCCCTGACTGAGGGTTTTTCCAGGTTTTCCTCAGTCCTCATAAATGGCAAATGCCGGGGAGGTACCTAAAACTTAGGCCTTGAGCATTTCCTTCCTAAAAAATAAATCCTTTCCCAATATATCATTTCATCTCATGTATCATAAGTGTTCCATCGCCTGTGGTACCTCTATAGTAAATATGAGCGTTAAATATTTTTCATTCATTTCATTCCACTGCATAGGTAGCTTGTTTATTCTGTCATAAAAGAAAGAAGATGGGCCTATCAAGAACTGATTGCGCACAAAGTGCTCAACCTCTGCGTAGTCGCTGAATCCTTTCCCTCCCAAGACCTGCTTCAGTGGCCCAAACATGTAGTAACCACAAGAGGTATCGGGATAAATACTCGCATAGCTGCTATAGAGATTTCGCGTTGTCGTGCAGAAGCAGGACACCACGTATGGGTTGCCTGCGTCTTTTGCTATGAAAGGCGGATCTCACATCGTTCAATATTTTCAGTAATGTGCCGCAATCGCAGTCCTTTTCGTGAGGAAATCGATGAGCAAACCCCTTTGGAGTCCAGGCCGCCAAAACTTTTCCGACTGACAGGCGAGTTTTGACCTTGATCGGAGTACTCTCCCCTCTCATTCTCCACTCCATATTCGTTTTATTGTTTTCGGGAGTGTAGTGATGTGTTCACGTTTCATCGCAGGTCATAATTCGGGTCAACATTCTCTCAAACAGATCTAGAACCCTCTGACTTTCGTCCTGTTGAACATTTTTCTGTTAATTAGTGAGGATATGCGGGACTTATCTCGCCGATAATCTCCGAAATTCTAGTTTTTCAGAAAGAATGGTGTGTGCACCTCCACAACTTATGCCCATCTCTGAAGCGATTTTGGGCACCTTTCATAAGGTCATAAACGACCTGAAGGTTCTTCTACTGACGCTTTTCCGTGGTTTGGTTAGAAAATTGATAATAATCCGCTGCGCAACCTCTTGCTCAGATGTAGCGCTATTGGCGATAGAACACCAAAGCGGAAGTATCCGTTGGATCGCTCCCCTCCACACATCCTCACCTAACTACCACTATGACCCCACCCCTTTTGCCTCTCTTCCCTATCCCAGAGAACAAAGGTCCGGTTTATATTTGAATGACGAATGACCCTGGTATAATGCTGTCTATCATTGCTGCATTCTGATATTTTTGTACCTCAATCAAGACTGCAAAGTAACCACTTAGAGCACAAAAGAACGATTGCCATAACTTCATAAAGTCTGGTGTAATGAGATTGGAGATACCTACTTGGGATGGAGTGTACGAAGGAGAAGCGTGTCTGCCAGAAACATTGAAGACTAATGTGCAGAAAATGAAAAATGAGACTACACAGAAAATTCTGTTGAATATTTCTGAAAAAGAAATACCCAACTCAGAACATTTATGTATAGATATATGTAAAACGTTTGTGTAATTTCTATATTGATGTCGTTCTGCCAGAAGTCACTTATGCCTAAGTTTGGCAGTTTTGAGATATTGTATTGCGGAAAAGGATCTTTATAGTGTGGCAGAACTCATGATAAGTGATACCTGTAAACAGATACTTTGCATTCCCATTAAGTCAGATTTTATATCTTTTAGTCAAGCGAAAAACACTAACATCGTTATATCTCAATAGTCAATTTTGGATTTGGTGATTTCTGCCAAATCGATGACAATATACGAGGATAGGTCCATAAGTTTGTGACCCAACAATTTTCTAGGTATGATAAAGGCACAAACTTTATTTATTATTTTCAGTATAGTTACCCTTTATTGCAATACACTTCTCACATCTTTGAACATTTCAACCCCCCCCCCCCAAATAGTCAGAAGTCTTGTTCTGCAAAATGGGCATAAACAGCATCCATCACTTCGTCACACTAAAATTTCCTTCCTCACAGGTTCTTAAGTTTTAAGAAGAGGAAATAGTCACTGGGAGCTAGATCTGAGCTGTAGTGTGGATGGTTGATCTCCTTGAAGCCACATTTCTTCACAGCTTCCTTTGCAACAAGAGCTGTGTGCACAGGCGCGTAGTGAAGAAGGCGCACACCACCACTCAGCTTTTCTCGTCTATTCTCTTTGATGGAAGCACGTAGTCTGTACAGTAGGCCAGCATAGTATTCCACATTTACTGTGGTGTTCCTCTCCTTGAAGTCAATGAAGAGTGTTCCTTCACAGTCCCAAAAGATTATGGTCATGATCTTCTTTGTTGACTGAGTAATCTTGACCTTTTGAGGCGGTGCTTCGCCAGATTTACGCCACTCTATTGATTCTCTTTTCGACAAGGGGTCATAGTAGAAGACCATAGTTTGATCTCCTGTAACAGTGGTTTGAAGAATTTCTCTCTGGTTGCCATTGCAAAGCTCCGAAAATGCCTGAAGACAGATGACCCGTTGCTGCTTTTGGACTGAGGAAAGAAGTCTAGGAACTGATCTTGCACTCAACTTATTCATGTTTAAATGTTCATGAATAATTCGATGGACTGTTGTTTTAGAAAGGCCCAGCCTTGCTGCTATTTCTGTAACTTTGAGTCGCCGGTCTTCCATAATTTCTCCTTTCACAAGAACGATGTTTTCAGAAGTGAGCACCTCCAAGACCGACCTGCACGCTCTGCATCTTCAATGCTCTCTCGACCCATTTGAAAAAGTTCGACCCATTCTTTTACGGTAGAATATGAGGGGGGATGCTTCCCCATATACATCGTCCAACCGCTGTTTAATTTCATTTGGAGTAAGTCCTTATTTTGTGAAGAACTTAATAACAGCTCGAAAGCCCATTTTGAACAAGACAAAATCTTCTACACATTGCCTTCTTTATGCAACTATATGTGAACAAGTGAACACGGCTGAGCGGAAGTTACGCTGCAATTATTTACTTAACAGATAAGGTATGAGACAGATAAGGGTTTTGTGAAGGCGATAATCCTTATCGGCGAGGCCGGAAACTTATGGACCGACCCTCGTAACTTTTCAGGCTAACTTAATACCACAATTTTCTACATAAATAAATGTCTAAATTGCATATACGTTTTTATCAATGTGTAAACAAAAGTTCATATTTGTAACTACACTTGGACATTTCTTGTTTTACTATATTTACATACCAAAATTCCAATTTGGGGAACAAAAATTAAAAAATCATTGCAATTGTCTTTAGAATAGCCTAACAGTATAGGATATACAATTTAAATACGATATATACGTTTTAAAGGTCAAAACATGACACGTTTTGTGGGTATGGCTAACTTTAAAAAATATCCATAGAACACGTTAAGTGTACTGAATCGATTACTTTTAATTGAAAATTCATTGTTTTCTATGTGACCTAAATGGCACAAGCCGTCATTCCATTCTTCTGGTTTCTAGCACTTACGGAATGTGTGTTGAAAATTAATTGTGCAGATTCAGGCAGGAGTGTCAGCAGTAAATACAATAGAATGTATTTGTACATAATGATGTCCGACACGTGGGCAAGTTGATTAGCGCATTGCATTACCCAGTAACTTAGGGCTGTTGTGTCCATATACTGAATATAAATCCAAATAGCTCTTGTCACCGATTTTTTCCTCAATCAATAATGCATTACAGACTAGATTGGCGTATTTATTATGACAGGTTCTGCGAAGGAAAGCGCTCCAGGAGCAGTAAAAAGCTATGACAGCCATCTTCCCGTCGTAACTTTTTCCCTCTTCTCATTTGAATGTTTATGCTTTATAGTCACGCTATCCCTTGAAGGTGAGATGGACTGAATGCATTCGAGTGACGCTTTAAGTTTTATGGGTTGACGCTTATGTGCACAATCAATATAAGCTATGGGGAAATGAAATGCCAGTTTTTAATTTTGTAATGGCGGGAAGTTCCGTGGGTGTAAAGGAAACAATAAAAGTGCAAGACAGCAAGGTTTGCACAGTATTGTATTGCTGATCCTCAACATGGGAAACTCGTACAGCTGCTGCTGCTGCTCCTGCTCCTCCGAACTTAGGTATTGCTTCACATAAAATGATAATTTGTCATAGTGTTTTAGTGCAGGATAAACTGAGCGGAAGAAAATCGCAATAGCAATAACTACACAAATATTTGTATCTTGATATAGATTTTATTAGTAAAATTTTCATTAAAGAGCCATGCAAGTGTTTGAACCCTAGAGCGCCCTTTTCATATTCATCATTAGTAAATTGCTTGTTGGAATGCAATAAAAAATTGCAGTTTCTCAGTTTATGTAATGATTTATTTTAAATATATATTTTTGCCACGAAACCACCAGAAAGTTCAGTTTGAGGTTAAGAGCCATTAGTTTTATTCTGCTGTTTTTAGTCTGAAACCCTTCCCGTTTTCCCGGAATTTATTAACTAGCTTATGGATCGTTTGATGATTTGAAATATTTAAAAACAGAAAAATGTTGACAAATCGTGTTCAAATTTGACGAATCAACTGTAGGTATATATAAATGTATTCGTTGTGAAGCAGAACGCTTGCTGAGCCATCAATAGCCTTTTTGATCAGCAGTCGCTTGCTGTTGTAACAGCTTGTACAGCGACATGACGCTGTCGACGTGAGAGCAAAAATTGTTGATTTGGTTTATTTTCGGACGCTCTAACTTCTCAGGTGATCAACGTCCAATTTTGCTCAGAGGCGTCTTCTTTCAGGCTTGAGGCTCTTTTACGTGGCCTAAATCTATGACACGGGACTAAGGCCTTTACTTCCCTTCCGAAGGATTTTACGCACGAAAAATCCATCGATGCCCTGGTCGGAATTGAACCCGTGATTTTGGTTCCTCGAGGCAAATATGGCTACCACCAAGACCGAAAGAAGCAAATGCACTTCTATTGCTAACCCAGTATACGGGGTGTAACAGTAAGATAGGGCCAAACTTTCAGGACACATTCTTCACACGCAGAAGAAGAAAATATGGTATATAAGCATGGTTCCGGAGACGCTTTATTTCCATGTTAAAACTCGTTTTTTACAATTCTTCATAGTACATTAATCGAAAGTAATGTTAACATGCGACTCACTTCGTTGCTATTTGTGGGGACAGTTGAAAGCTCTTGTGTATCGAACCCGGTATAAGATGCAGTGTGTTCGTGCCCGTATTGAGGGAGACTGCGAAACAATACGCAATTCTCCAGGGATATATCAGCACATCTGGATTCAATACGACGGCGGAGGGGTTTTGAACATTTCATGTGGCATGCTGGTACGTTCTGTTCTTGTGTGTTTCACATGATTAATGTACTATGAAGAGTTGTAGAAAATGAGTTCTAACATGGAAATAAAGCGTTTCCGGACCATGTTCACATAACATATTTTATTCTTCTAAGTTTAAGGAATGTTTCCTAAAAGTTTGGCCTGTCATTGTTACACTGTATGCCGTTTGGCCTTATATTGAATTTTTAAGCGACTATATACTCCCCTTGTTCCTGTTTTATTCTTCTTTTAGCCAATTTTTGAACTTTCCTTATCCCATTCTTACCTTTTGTCTATATATTTAGTATTTTGTTACTCTTTACCTTTGCAGTTTATCCGTACAATAATAATTACCTTTACAGCATCTTGTGATATTTGGTTTGTGCCGTTTTAAGTGATCTTTCTCAAAACGTTTTTGTAGATGTTATTTCCAGTTTATATAATACATGTAATTTTCATCCTATTCATAAAAATGCATTAAACAATAGTTTAGAGAATTACGAGTGGGGGATGCGGCAACTCAATGCAGTATCCTCCTAGAGTAACAGCCCCTGGCTAATACTGCTGTCTATAGTATCGAGTGTAACGTTACAGCTGTGGCAAACATTCAGTGGTCAATGGTTGTATCACAGAGGTCCACTTGTATGGTGTTTTTAAGCCACTTGTATGATAATGCACATACATTACCTTCGGAAAGGGAATGTCGACAGCTGTCTCGCAGTTATTGTTCCAACATAATCCATCCTCTCTTTGTTGGAGTAATTTCAAACAATGGGACTAAATGAGCCCAAAGGAAAGAAAAAAAATAACTAGTAACGCTTCAGTGTGTCCAGTAAGGAAAGTATAACGTAATAAATACGGGTCAAATACAAAATTGTTGTGCACATAAATTTACTTAATATGATCAGCATGAAATCTCTTATATCAACGAAAATATCCAAAGCATGTCGATAGCCACAAAGACGAAATATGGTGCTTTATTTTCGCCTTGCATGAATCATCTGATATCCTTAGATCCCTGAATAAATGGTGTTATCATGTTATCTAAAGCATGTGTTTTCATGAGCTGCAAGAGCAGTAATTAGGCTGTAAATTCTCGTTAACATGCACAAACACCTCATTTACACAAACGGCATTTTCCATCACCGCATAAGCACATCTTTCATATACGGTCATGTTATACCTTCCTCTCTATCATTTCGTTTGAGTGTTCAGGAACTAACAATATCCATTATCAACTTTATTTTTAAATATCCAGATTTCAGCAGCGTCTTGTATCCAAGTGCAACACCACAGAGATTAAACAGAAGATAGAAAGCATTTCGGTTGTTAAGGTTTGTGTAATTCAGTTTATCCAAATTTGAGTTAGTTTTGAGAGAGAATAACTCAAAGCAATATTGTCAATATACAATTTCATTATGAAAAAAACTAGTTACTGAATTTAAGATTATTTTTAATGGTATTTAACGCCCGTTTTTACTGCTGAGGCGCCACAGGCGGTGAACACTGGTGATACATGAAATGAAATGATAAATTGGGAAAGGAATTTTTTTAAGGAAGGAAACTTTCCAGGCCTAAGTTTAGGGTACCTCCCCGGCATTTGCCAGTTATGAGAACTGAGGAAAACCTGGAAAAAACCTTAGTCAGGGAGGACGGTCCTGGCGGGATTCGAATCGCAGACCTCCCGATCACGAGTCCGCGCCTTAGCAACCTCGGCCACCCGTGGCGGTAAATTTAAGATGTCTGTAGTGTCGGTGTTTGAAATTCCCACAACCAATTGTTAACTAGTAAGAACCACAATGAACACCAAGCACATAATATCTTTTCTTTTATATAATAATTCATTTAAATGTTTTGTATTTCATTTGCACAGACCGATTTTGTAGAAATTTATGTTAACTAAGATCATGGAATGGTAATATATGAATAGCGCATGTGCCTAATCATAAAGCAGGAGTTTTCAAGAAAAATCCCTACTGCTAAAAATATCATTCATCCAATTATCTAATGACTGACTCTGCGGCGTGGACCTCACCGCCTATAAGTTACCGCTCACGGCCAGCCGAGCGGCGCAAAACGGGAGTAGTTGGTAGAAACGCTAGAGTTACAGTCTAATAAATAATTTTATTTTTATTCTGCAATACTTACATCCTGATATCTTGTATCTAAATCAGGACATAATACTCCGGATTTATTTTATTTATTCCTCTTATATCTTTCAGTACAATTTAAAATTACAATTTAAATTCTACGGATTTTAAAATCTACACTACTAATACTATAACTAAATAAAACTAAAACTTCAATAAACTAAACCGGTACTGGAATCCAGCACCACGGCTATTTACTATTACTTATAATTACATCTACAATTGTAACTGGTACCCAGTAGCAATGATTACATTAAAACGTAATTAATTTACAATTTATATCCAATTTGATATATACAATCTACATTTCTGCTAACGCTTGGTATCCGGGCTGCTCCCCACTGGAATTCCTGGCATCAGGAACTGAACATCAATGGAGTTGCTGCCGGTCTCAAGCAGCAGCTATACTGGACCATGGTGTGTTGACAGTGCAGTTTCCTTCTCTGCTCTCTTTCTCTTGATCTGTCTACTTCTTCTTCTCTCAATTGCTTCGTTTCCGCCCGAAAACTGCCATTATTCTTTTCTTCTGATTCAAATTGGGTGTTATCTTCTTTATCATCTTTTTCTTCAACTAATCCTAGTTGTAAATATATTTCTTGCCTTTCCCTGATTCTCTGGGATCTTCTAGGGGAATATACTATTTCTGACCTTTGAATTTTTTCTATTGTTTGTTTTTTACTGTTTTTATACTCTTCTGCCATTTTGCATGATATTTTATTTGTTAGCTCGTTCATTGCCCTAAAATCATCTTCGTCTCTTATGATGTTCCAGATGTGTTTCCCTGCAAGTAGTCGTCTTTCCTCTACTACAATTGACTGGTATTTAGGGCATTCAAATGAGACATGTTTCGGTGTGTCGATCACGTTGCAGTCCGTACATGTATTGTTTACTTGTAATTTAAATCTTTGCAAAATTTAAAAAAAAAATAAATAAATAAAAATAGCCTAATAAATCATAATAAACTTAAGACGCTATGTACTCACGCTTATTACGTAAGGAGGTGCTGAATAAGCTTATGAAGTTACCTATTACCATTTTCAGTTATATTTAAGAAAACAAATTAATCTCTTGATGTATTTTATTCTGTACGGACATAAAATTAAGAATAAACACTCATTGTGTAGTATGGACCGGGAATATTGCCCTGGTCGAAATTTTGGAACGAGTATTATTGTGTGGGCGGTTGTGATTATTTAGTAACTTAATCGGGCAGTTGGATGCTCTTCATGTCTTGCCTCGGCTCTTGAAGTTATGAGTTCGATGCTTCCTAACTCTCTGGTTCCAATGTAGAGGAAAGGGATCTCAGGGTAATTTTGGACTGTTTTTAATGACGTAAAGTCATTAGGGAGGAAGGAGATTGTTCACTGTAATAATGAAGTTCGGCCCTGGTTGAACATTTAATTTATTTGACAACTTGAAGGTTCTGGAACATGCTGTGCTTCTCCGGATTATAGTTCGCTGTATTCACTCGCGTATTTATTCACTTTACTACGATTGTGACTGTTATTGCTATTACATTGCACTGCCTGACTGAACGATTTACTTTGATTCTTCGCGACGGTTTCACTGTTCTACTACACAACACTGGATAAGGCAGATACAGACTGTTGGTACTACAGTTACTGCTCTTACTGTTATTTTTAGGACTGCTTCTTGTCACCTACTTATCAACTTAACTTCTCGTAGTTAATATTAAATCTCTTATGCCAACTCGCTCCTCCCTCGCGAAAATTTAATTCCTTTAAATATTATTGAATTTGATTCCTTCTAGAATATTATTGGATCACACTAGCGCATGATCTATTGCAAGTTTGCTTTAATTCGTCGGCTTTTTAAACATGTTGATTGGTGAAGATTCTGGGTTTTTATCAGGAAATATTTCTTATTCCCAGGAAAAAGTACATCTACGCTTTCACTAGATTCTCGAGATATAGCACTTTTCTAGCCATGTACGCGGCTTCCTTTGAAACTGCTAATTTCTTGGTTTCTGTGAAAACGCGTGTTACTGTATGAGGTATTTCCTTTTGACTGCAAGTACTGTTTTCAATTGAATGCCTATTCCTAGCCGTTTAAACGACCTATGGCGCCTGGGACCGGCGAGTGTCCAAGGGTTTGACAAATGGCAATGTTTAAGAATCTTTTCCCAGGTAAATGTCCGGACTTTTCTCCGACAAAGAATAGCATTTCCTTTACCTTTATGAAAACATAACAAACACATGATATTACAGAAAGATAACTTGAACATTTCTTACTAGTAACTAGACATATCTATACATACATATACTAATATATATAATATTGGGGCCCTCCTTTTAATTATAAAATTAATACCCTTGATTACCTGAAACAAGATACAATTATTATTTTAGTAGTCTACAGAAGCAATTATAATTAAATAGGAAATTTTGAGACATTTCCTGCTGCAAGTATAATGATAGTCATTTATTATTCTTAGCAGATTTTTTCCTGCGATTAGATACGTGTTGATTCTTGCTCATTTAAAACGACACTAAGTGACTTGAGGCTCAAGGCCAACGTGGCAGTTCGAAAAATCCTTCCGCCCAGTGTAACTCGGCTGCCTTGATTGATGGCCTGTTGGCCGATGCTGTCCTCCGCCGTTATTCGGTCGTCAGATAATTGAGTGACTATTTAAAATACTTATTTCACTGCTGTTGTATGCATCGTTGCTATTATCAATATGTTAACGTTCACTTAACTGAAATAGGGCAGCGTTGTAAGAAAAGATTGGATTAGGTTACATAGGCGGTTTCAGGTTCCAAGCTTTTCGGCCAACATGTTCATTCATTGGAGTGGGGAAGTTAGCTATACCCAGTCTCTCTGGCCAGACTAAGTAGCAGTCTCAAGTCAAACAAATAGCAAGGAAGTAGGCAGTACACCAAACAGAGCTCGCTTAGCAATGGAAGGGCGTATTACCTGAGATAGCTACTCCCCATACCCACAAATGAACCTCTGAGGGGTTAGAAAACTTATGTTCGTTGTTAATATATTTTAACAGTGTTTATTTCATTATACATTTTTACAGTTTTTCATTCTTAGACGCCGTTATAGTTCTTAGTCCGCATATTACTAAAATGCGATTAGAAATGTTCATTTTAAAACAATTTTTTACTTACAATTAATACAAACTACAGATGTAATTACAGTTACAAATTTTGGCATACATACTTAAGATGTGTAACAAAAGGGAAATATTTATACGTCCAATTATATCTCCGCATTTATGCAATTAAGATCAAATAATTCAAATAAGCAATTTTTACACACATTCTTCTAAAATTAGTGGATCTAGAGACCTCGGCGCTTCCAGAAGGCACTGGCCTCGCTCTCAAAGAATAAGTACTCCCGATTTAGAAGTAAAGGGTCCCCCCATTCTCTGTCCTAATTTTCGCTTATAACAGATTTTGTTCTCAACCAATCAATAACTTCATTATTCTTGAGAGTTGCTTTTTCCTTTCCAGATTCTGTCTTAAAATCAAGGTTGTGGATGTGTTATACAATTACAGTAATATTTTTTTTTTGGGGGGGGGGAACAAAGGTTTTCTAAATTACTCTATCGCTGGTTATTCTCTTAATTTTCACATATATCTCCTCTTTACTCAACACAATTGTTAAAATATTTCTATTTTATACCATATTTCTTATCTATTTTTTCTTTACGTTATAATATACAGTAGATAATTCCCCCTTTTTCCACAAAATGAACATATAACTTCATCATCCTTTCCTAAATCCCTTAAATTTCAGAACCCTGTTTTAATCCATGCATATCCATCCGGACGGGCTTCATTTCAACATTCTACATATGTTTTCCTGCTCCCGTTATTTTTTTTAATCTGTGTACCAGCTCAATGAACTTTTGTATTAATTGTTTCTTTCCTTTCAGTGTCTTTAGCTCTGTCCCTTATTTCCTTGAACATATACCCTCTTTAAGCTGCACACATCACGCATTCCAGTACTTTCTAACAAAAGTGTAATTTCCTTCCGCATTGGTCGGTTCTAATGAGGAATGATTTATCAATTATATTGCTTATTCTAAACCGGAATTTGAAAACTCTTTCGATTGCCTTATCTTTATTTCACAGCCTCCCAATTCTACTAATGTCACTGCATTAGGTGATGAGCTAGATATATCGAGGATTTGTTTACAATAGGTTCTATTTATTATATTTATGTTAATCTATCGCTCATTCAGATCCTAAATTTTGACCGCATAAAACATTTTTGCGCAATAGAAATTGCCTCTAATCAACTTTGTTTTCATTTCTTGTATTTTTCCTATACATAATAAAATTTTCATAACCAGTTTCTCTTTATTTAACACCCTTATTTTGTGATCCACTCCTTTCCCATTGCCAAATAATAAAATCTTTTTACTGTTTATTTCTTTCCTTCCAGTTTTTCGTTTTTCATCTCTTCGTAATTTCTATTCTTAAAATGCATCATATTTGTTATATTTTTATCAATAGTCAAATCCAATTTCTTGCAATATATATCGATTTTATACATTTAGTATAACATTTTATGAAAAATAATGATAAACATTCTCTACTCGTTTTCATTATTGTTGCAATTGTGTCCTTGACTTCAGCACCATTATACTTTTATTATAAGTATTGATTTGTTTATGGCCTTGTGTCGCGTTTAATTTAGGTGTACTTTAGTTTCACGAGCACAGTTCTTTGCATTTTGTACAGCAGCTAAGGGAATGTGGAATGTGATTGTTCCATTCCACCAGAAGGCTTTTCCATTTAGCCCGTCATAAATGGCAACCTTTTATCATCGGATGAAAGATCCACTTCTTACAGGCACAAGAGCCATTTTTCCTTGCTCGCAGTAACTACCGATAAATATGGTATTTATAGCATAGGCCTCCAGGTTTCCAGCTATCGCGCCAAAACTTTCTCTTGTCTTTCAGATCCGAACAACTAACAGATTCTGAAACGTGTTCCTACAACAGCATGGGGTATTCGGTGTGCTTAAATCCATCACCAAAGCAAGATCACTACTGGGATCACGTTCACTGTTGTTTATTGGATCCCTTTATCTGTCTTGTTGCTAACAGCTTAGTTTGATTGGCAATTGCATAGCAAGAATAACGTATTTGAGTCCTAGTGTCATCCTAAGAATGCCGTTTCTTATTTGAAGTTAAGAAAAAGCCTTCAATAACCAACCAATCGCCTGCAGTGCTTTCATTGTTTTGCTTAAAATATTGTTTTTGTTGCTAGTCCCAGATATTCAACAAATTTCTAGTAGGTAATTTTGCGTCCAAATTTTCATATTTGCTAAGTAATTAGCTGATATTTTGCAAGTAGCAAGAATTTACATTGACATCTGTCTTGTTTACTTATATTTTCCTCTTAAGTGTGTTTAGGCAATTTGTTTTTAAGACGGCAGCCCTTAGCATTTTTAGAAGACGACGTAAACCCCGTTCATGCATAGTTTGAATGTAGTCATGAATGGTAATGGAAAGTGCAGCCTTGCAGGAATCTTCTATTTTTATTGTTTCCAAACGCCTGTAACGCATGTAAATGGTCAATATTGAAAACTCTTTCACTGTAAACATTTTTAGATTGTGCGGCGAAGAGCGACATGTCTCAAAATATTTGAATCTGGCATCATTGCTAGAGCTGTTTTTCCATTAAGAGTAAAACAATAGCAGGTAAGATCCTTGTGGTGTTATTAGCTGTAAAGAATATTCACTGTTTTAGCCAGTGGAACGGGGTAGTACCTGCCTAGGGCTAGATTCGCTCGAACATCAATGACATTACAGCAGATGCGGATGTCAGACGTTGCTTGAGGAAGGCAGTAGTTTCTGTGTAGCTAATTTAAAAACAACCTTTTTATGGCAATGGATGTCATAAATACAGCAATGAATTGTACGTTACACTGGAATAAATAGAGCAACACATACACAATAGTTTTGAATAATCATATAAAAATTTAGAGAAATGTGACAACCTTGCTTTCTCGGTTTCGCAGCGCAAGTTGACATGCGCCAACCAGCTCGGAAGTCAAACTCGCACCTCACGCCTGGCAAAACACTAGAAGTCTATATGTCAGTGTATACAAAAGAAGCAACCTGTTCTACCGATGATGACAGTCTTAGATTTCCGCTTTATACTTGCATTTTTTATGAGTTTGCAACACATAAACGTGAAAATACACTCTACACTACCTAAAATTAATAGAATCTTTGGAATTTCAGATTAGGTTTCCCTTTTGCTAGTAAATGCTTTGATTCCATTGCCATCCAATAGCATTTGAAAAACATATCCAGTTTTGCTTGTGACTCTCCTATACAGAGTGATCAAGACGGTTATCCCCTCTGCAAGCATTGATGCTCTCGGCTGCAGTCTTGGACATTAGTTCTCAGTGAAACGCTTGCTTTCCATGGTCTCTTGTCTAGTGTTGTGAATTAGGCGCGGTGGTTCAATCTAATTAGCTACTCCCTTCCACTATAAATTTTCTGTGATCCTTGTGACCTAATGGAGTCGACTCTTGGAGTGTAAGTGTCCTGACAGTATTTTAGACATTTCCAGATTATTTAACATAGTAAAATGTATTTGTACATGAAAATGCAAATAAAACATAAAATAAATCCTAAAGAAAAGTTACAAGACAATTTCGAACAGTGCTATGTTTCTGTAGCAAAATATTATTCTTCAGCATCTATCGCAGCAATTAAGACTTTTGTATGCTTCATTGGAAGGGCCACAATACATTTGGTGGCAATATTGCTTTGCAAGTTTAATTTGATAAGCGTTTATTCAGCGTTTTCTGCAACAGTTTAAGAAAACGCTCACTGTAGGGAGAGAGAGTTGAAAATACCATGTGATCCTATAGGAATCCATCCAGAAGCTCCGAGAGCCATTCTTTTTGTACATAACAGCATTTGGTAATTAGCAGGAACCCATTAGTGTGGGATTTACTTGCCATAGAGACAAACCAGAAATCCTATCACGGCTTGCCTGGTTAAGAGGCAAACGTACATGCCTAACAGTTAATGATGCAATCAGGGAAGAGATAATCTTATTGAAAATGCTTCTAAGAGGATAAACAGAGCGGTAAACCAATCATTCTGGATGAGGTAAAAGTAGAATAATTGGTAGCAGTCTGACCAAGGCGCCAAGAAACGTATAAAATAAATGTGAAATTTTCATTTATCTATTCACAAGGCTGTGGTTCTGGTGAACATTTAAAATAGTTTAAACATTTTATAAAAATGTCTTATGTTGCTTTATGGTTTTTATTACAAGTAATATATGCAATGTGTTCTGCTTAGATATGTTTCAATCCCAAGAAGGTATTTCAAATATAAAATAAATTAAAAAGGAATTGCAAAACAAGTTACAGTTTATTTAACTTGAACTTAAATTTCTCATAGAAGTTGTTTAATGTTTTCTGCAGGCGATGTAGGGAAGTGATAAATTGTTAACCAAATGCGTCTGAATGAATAAATAAATTATCCTTTAAATACATTTCATTGAAAAGTGTACATTGATATACAGTCAACTTTCATTACACTTTTCATTATTATAAAACAATTTCTAGTTTATATTCCTTTCTGTGTACGTGCCAAACGGAAGTATAGCGAAACCGTCGGGGCTTTGTTCTTAAAAATGTTGAACAATGTAACCCATGGTCAGATGTAAATTTTGCAGATTATCTGCGTTTGCGAATATCCTGTTAGGTTAACCTTAGGAATCCAGAGTTAGCTTTATTCCATAGTATAAAAAATGACAAATCTTTACCTAATCAGTTGCATAGTCTTTATACGTCAATTCTTTGATGTGCATTCTTACTAATTTAGGCTTAGTTTTTATTGTAACCTAAGCTTTACCATAAGTGGTGGATTTGGATTGAGAGAAGAATTGTTCTAAAGCATGTCACATGGTTTTCAGTTGTGTTTTTAATGTAAGGGCTGTTACGAGTAAAGTGCAATTCGTAAAAGTTGGTTTGAAAACAATAAATAATCTTTTGTTATAATTCTTCGCTGTATTTCTTTGTGAAATTCTTTTTTTTTTTTTTTTTTTTTTTTTTTGCAGTGGGGAAGGTTACACTTTGACGGTATTAGCATTGTGTTTATGAATGTACATAAACAGTGATACTTTAATAATAAATCGGACTCAATAGCTAGTCCAGGCAACATTTGCATCTATTACTGCAATCAGGCTCCTTAAAATTGAATTAGTTAGTGCTAAAAGAAGCCAATTCGCCGATTTTCCAAACCCCATTAATGCTGTTTTGTTCTTTCTCGCTCAGTAATCCAGCTGTTAACATTTCGAGCCCAAACATTCCCTATTTTATTCAAGTGATATAGGGGGCTAGTCCAAGACGTGCATTTCGGAATGTTTATTAAAGAATTTGCTGTGCCGACCGCTGTTGTCGCGTCCCATCCTAATAAATAGAACTTTGTCGACTGGAAACATGGTTCTAATTGCAGGGAAGAACCACGTTGCGAAGTACTTCTTCCTATATCCGAGTCAGTTCTGGTGGTCTAGTGGTAACCCACTTTCCACGTAGATCCAAGATCCCGAATTAGACCCCGGCTAAGGTCGATGGATTTTTTGGGCGTAAAAATGCTAGGTATGGCTTCCCTCCGAAGGGACGTAAAGCCGCAGTTCCCGTGTCGTAGATTTACGGCACGAAAAAGAATTTCAAGCCTGAAAGTAGAGGTCTCCGAGCAAAATTTATCGGCCGCTTCACGCCCTGGATTGAATGGGACACTGATGACCTGAGATGTTAAGAAAACGTCCTTAAATAAACAAAATAAATAAAGTATTCAACCGCATTCATAAAGGGCGTAATTTTTTTTAGCTCTCCAGGTCTTATGTCTCCCATGTGTGCCTCATTTATTTGCCAAATTGGACCCATGCTGCTCTAAGAGAATGACCTCTCCGTCCCTAACATAGTACACGAAAACCATGCACTTGCTACCTGCTTCCCCAGGTGCAGTTCCTTCGGTTAATGTCTTGGACCTGCGTGTACGCTGTGTAATCACATTGAAGGTGACTATTCGAAACCCTTTTATAGTTAAATGCACGATGTGATGCTCTTTCTTGACAAAGTGTGAAACGCATCCCATTACAGTATCAGAAACTTTCCTTAAACACTATTAAATAAAAGTGCCCCACCATGCGTTTTTGAACAAAGGTTCCTTCTTGAATATGACCATTTTGCCGTCCGGCACAACGTAATAAACCTTGTCGTGTTATGTTGAATCGTTCTGTATATAAATTCACAAATTTGCAACTCATATTACAAATCTAAAGCTATAAAATGGGTTGCAACATTTAGAGGAACGTCAAATGAAAGCATACAGTTAGTGGCCCCAACAATGTGGTAAATCCTTATAGTTTTTTTTTTTTTTTGCACATTTCTTATAATTTATAAATGAAAAAGTTTAAATTCTGACCACTTTGGTAAACTGGAATCACTTTCAGGCGTCTTAACTAAAAATAAATAAAAAACCGACTCTATACTTTTGTGTATAGGTTAAAATTACGGTAATGAACCCGCGAAGAAACTTGCGAATGTTGCAACAGCAGCATTATCATTTCTGACAGAATCTCAAAAGTTGTGCTTTAACTCTTATTTTTATTTACTTAATAAAATTGGGAAAAGGTGGGAAATGACTAAAGAAGGGTCAGAAACCGGACGGTTTTTCCTGAGCATCAAGAATGAATTACAGTTGAAGGCAATGGTGACAGGCCACAGCAATGACCGCTTCAAAATAATCATTTCCCCCTTGTATTTTTGTGAAAGGGAAACAGAAGATATCTTACTATACGATTGCAGTAAAATGGAGAATGAAAAAGACAAATTAAATTGTGATGTTTTAAAACGAAAGGATTGGATTGTGACAAAATGTGTTAATTAAAAATAAATAAACGCTTCATTACATTTGCAAAATAGGCGAGTTAAGGTCATCTGTCTTGAATGGTTTGCCTCGCAGAGTTACATCCACCGTATTAGTTGTTATCTCTGAACATGTCAATGCGGATTGATCGGTGGCTAAGCAATGCGTGCACACAGCGCTGGGATACATGGAGAGAAATGTTCCGTCACCTTGACAACTGCTGAGCTACAATACGAGCATGTTGTGCTAAAAATTGTATTTTTATTTGTGCAAATAAGTTACTATAATAGACAAACAAAGAAAAATGAAAACTCCTTATATGTTCTTAAAGTTTTATTTTAAAATTATTCTAGCTTTGGAAAAGCTTTGGAGGTTCATATGTGGCGTACATAATAGGTAATCTTACTATGTGAGTATTTGTTTACTTTCGGGCAGGGTATATTTGTACCAGTTTGTTCTTCCTTTAAAGAGGAAGAGAGCTAGTAGGGGTTTAGCAAAACTAATTATATTATATCATGAAGAAAACTAAAGGTAAATTCAAAGGAAGCTGTTAGGGGCCTTCAATTCTCTGCATTCTTCCTGTACTACCACATTTAATAGAAGCAGCATAATGAGCCTTAGAATCAAATAGGTGGAGGACAAAGGAAAGAAGCAATGCGTACGTAAGAGGAGGGGAGAATTTTGTGAAAGAGATCAAAGCCCTCATTTCGAGCAAACACAGAAACAGACAAAGAAAGAAACAATAGAAGGTGGAAGAAAGTGATGCCCTGAAGGAAGCCGTACCATGGCTTGGCATATATTGATTCCTTCTCCACACGCTGACGTACAGGTTTACATACTCGTACATCTCTAGCCACTTGGCTTGGGAACAAATGCGGGCTTCAGCTGTGACATCTCTCATTGTGCCTGATAATTCTCTTACAGCAGTTTCAGCAAGTGTCATTGCTCTAGTCTGTATGAAAGGCGTCACATGTGCGTATGAAAACAAAAGAGAAATTTGGAAACAATAAATGAACAATAATAAGAAATAAAGGCTCTGACATAACGCAAATAAACAAGAAGAAGCAGGCTCATTACTGAGCGCTTACCAGGAAATGTCACGGTGCGTTGACAAGGGAACACAAACTTGCTTCATCTGAAAGACACAATTTACATGTCCCCGTTAGAACTTAATTCCAACATCCCAATAAAATATCCCTTCTGTTCGTTTTTCAGTGCACTAATACAATAACGTCATTGTTTGTTGGCAAGGGGAACAGAATCGGAACTTGGTTCATCCAAAGAAATACACAGTTATGTTTACATGCAGATTTGAGGTACCGTCATGGAAAGAGTTATGAAGTGATGGAAGTTAAAACACGAGGAATTGCAACAACTTTCGAATATGAAATTAATGTAGACTTTCCCCCGCGATTGAAGTGAAAAAACTATGAAAAACAAACAGAAAGTATATGTTACTGAATTGCAAATGGATTCATATTTACCATGGCACCTCATTGATTCGACGTGTAATATTTGGGCCTTTCAGATGGACCGCGTGTCTCGCACCATTATTTTTTCTCATTGGTGGAATAAAAATGGAGCGACAGGTAATGCCATGTTACTGTTGCAAATAGGCTGTTGGAAGACGTACATTATTTAAACACAACTGAACAAGGCTTATACCTCCGAATTCCTGATAACGAAGTGCATGACTTTTAAAGTGAACTACTACGTTAAATGTGTGCATTGAAACGTTTAGGATAATTCCAACTATACTTAAAACGTATTAATAAAACAACAGTAATTTTGTGCCCCAAGAAATAGAATTAATTGCTAGAGGTGTGAATGAAACATCAGGCGAAGCCATTACTTAATTTAGATGATCAAGAATAAGCAAAGAAAGTCTGAAAATACAGCTAGTATAAGATCTCATGGTAGAAAAAATAGACGCAGGTACAAAATGTATGTATCCTATATTCTTAAAAATAAGTAATATTTGTACCAGTGCTTAACCCGTTTCAATTTCGTGGTCATGAAACTGAGTAAAACTAAAGCGCAGTACTATTCAGTCATTTTGGAAAAGTCCCGCGCCGTATTTAAATGTTATGGCGTCACTGCACTTCTTTTTAAGGAAAGAGAAGAGGGGCACTACACGTTTACCCTGTGGAACTCTTATGCACTCACTATAACCGGACCGCGGTAACATTGCACTTGACAGCGTTAGTTCATCTAATGTTGGCTATGCTGCAACAGCCACCACTGTTTAACGCTGATATACAGTTTTCATTGTCGCTTAGTAAACGTATAAGTGTGGCAATAATGAAATATTTGCTATAGAATTATTTATAGCCGCAATTAAATTGCTGCATAGTAATGTAAGATTAATAAAGAACAAACTTTCGACGACTTAAATTGCTAATAGAAAAGGCACATACTGTAATGGTGGAATCTTTTTCCTGTAAAGATTTAATATGCTAGATCTCTCTCTGTGCAAAAGATTACGCATCACTGTGCAAATGACCTCTTTGTGACATTTTCTAACTACTACAAACTAACTAGTTCAATTAATCACAGTAACTCAACCGCAAATACGCGATAGAAACCAGCTGCACACACAATAAGTGTAATCGGGAACAGAGCAGCGTCTACGTCACTCCGACTGATCTATAACGCTACTTTGTGGTTGGTTCAGAAGGTGTAATTGCTAGCATTCCTCGTTTGTTAATTTGTAGCATTGGCAAGTAAAAGGATAGCTGTCAAGTGCAAAGTTTCAATGGCCCGGTATACAATCAGCACGTTCGGCTCCCTAAAGATTCGCTTAATTCTTGTATATTCTTGTATGCATGGCGCACAGTCGGTATATACGACGCATATCTGTAAAACTAGCATTCTAGTTGTACGTCGTGGAATTTAAAAACGGGAAATTTTGCTCTGCACTGATATTATTAATTGACAAGTGGTATAGTGCGTATAAAACTCTACAGTTGATAATGGTACCGCAGATATCACTTTCACAACTTGTACTGCTATAGCGCAAGAAAGTCATTGACATGTTTCATTCTCTTTCCTGTTGTTCCTCAATGGAAGTTATTCGTCTATTCAGAAAAGGTTTAAGCGGAAAGTATAGAGTTAAGTATTTCTAATTATAAAATAGTTTTTCTCTTTTTAGTCTACAATTCAAATTCCGGGGAGAAATGACACTACAAATAATTCAAACAAAATGTTTAAATTAAGCAACTGAAAGCATATAGGCAAAATTGCAGTTCATAGTTTTTGAAAAATATAGGACGGTGATTTAATAAGTAATATGGTTTGATTATAAGAAATGAAGTTCAGTTTTGCAACATACTTTATTTTTCGACATAGTTCCCTCGAATTTCAACACACTTGCTCCCAACTTGAAAGTAAGTTTCTTCGAGTACCTCAAATTACTTGTCTATCTACATTGTAATGGTGAAACAACACGTTCATTTTAGCCTTTTCCGTTCGTTTTTCCGCGATCGTTATCTTCAGTCTCTCTAAAAGTAATGTATAGTATTCTCTGGTAATAGTTTTCCTTTTCTCTAAGTAGCCAATCAAGCGAATTACTTTTGCGTTCGAAAAAGCTAAAGTTATCACCTTTTTAGTGGAGGGAACAAAATTAGCCATTTTTGGAGCTGACTCGCGTCGTGCGGTCCTCTGTTTAGACTGCTACTTCATTTCCCGTGTGTAGAAATGAGTCCACGTTTCGTCTATAGTCACAAAACGCGTGCAATTTCACTTTTTCTCCGGAGTGAGTAGATGCGGCACCCATTTTGCAAAGTTATTTCATGAGTAATTCAATATGCAAAATAAAATTAACCCTCTCATTTGAGATGCCCGTTGCCTCTTTTAACTTGCGCTCTTTCACTCATCTGTCAGCCAAATAATATCATGGACTTTATGGATGTATTCCGACTTCAAACCTGATTTTGGAGCTCCAGGACATGGTGCGTCTTTGATGCTTGTTCTACCACACTTGATCATTTACGCACCGCCATGGGTGGCCGAGGTCGTTACCGCGCGGACACGTGAGCGGGAGGTCTGGGGGTCGAATCCCGCCAGGACCGTCCTCCCTGACTGGGGTTTTTTTTTCAAGGTTTTCCTCAGTCCTTATAAATGGCAAATGCCGGGGAGGTGCCCTAAAATTAGTCCTGGAACGCTTCCTTCCTTAAAAAAAAATCCTTTCCCAATTTATCATTTCATTTCATGTATCACCAGTGTTCATCGCTTGTGGTGCCTCAGTAATAAAAACGGGCGTAAAACACCATTCAAAAAATTGTTCATTTACCCAATGTCAAATGATTTCGTAGGAAGGACATGCGTCACTCAATATCGGAAAAATCCTCTCACCAATATTCTTTTTCCCCTCCAAAAAAATATAATGAATTTACACCTCGAAATCCGGGCTTATCCATTTTTCACTTGTCACTTGAAACTGCCATAAATGAATTAACATGAGAATGACATGTGACTGTGGAATGTTGGTAGGTAGAAAGCAAGGTTTATGCCGTATGCAGATGTTGCTACTCACTATTATTACGCGAACCAAGCACCGATTTAAAACAATTAGTTAACTTAACATTGCTAATGTAATACATTCCAATCTTCTTTAAAGACTTCAATAATGGAAGTATATAAAAGAAAGATTAGTACTGTACACACTATATAAAATTATATATGTTTAAACATCACTTATGACGTCACGCGCCATTATATGGTTTGACGTTCTGAATGGAAGCAGAGTTTTTATTCTTACAGTGATCGGAGAGGAATTAATTTTGATACCTGTTATAGGTGACCAGAAGTCGACGATGAACTTTTCCAGTATAATCGTAATAAATATGCACAAGGGTAAAACGGTACGAAGAAAAGTAGGGTATGTGGAAACTTAGCAAATCCCAATCACTATTTGCTTTCAACTCCATCTACGGCAAATTCAAAAGAAGTCCGTGAATACTCTATCTTGCACATTGCTGATATCAGGCTTACTACCTGAGCCTCAGATACAAATATAATCGATAACGCTTGATCATACGCTCAGAGAGCTTGATGATAGTATCTATTCCGTGCGGCGAACTGCCTGGTAGAAAATCGACTCAGCAGGGCGGGCACGCACGCAGCTTTCATAACAGCCAACAGCCAGGTTTGACCGAAAGCCTCGTTACAGAGAAGCACGTGCGGCGTCTGAACTTTGTGCTAAATTAAAAACGGACCAAAAAATACGCTTACTCTTATGGTGGATGTGTGAACATTAAAGGAGTACGGAGCATGTACTTTGCAAAACTAGGGAATGGACATGTTACGAGCAGCTCCGACATTCATAAAATACGGCAATGAAAAAACACCAAATAAAAGTTAACAAATTGAATTCTAAAAGCAATAAAAGAAAGTTCGCGACAGCAAGCCGCATGTCTGAAATTGGAATCATTATTCGTTCATCTCTTTCCCATTCACAGTGCATTCTCAATTCCAAAAAGTCCATCAACGTTTTTTGTCAGTGGCATTAACAGTTAACTTTTTGCAGGCATGCACGTTTTAACTTTCCGATAAAATACAAGTATTCAAGTAATTAGTCCCAGGGCGTTAGGACTTCAACAATTGCTATTTTGTTGCCTAGAAGACACAAGATTGTGCTTTAAAAACCGAAAATATATCATCTTTTTTGTGTTTCTCCTTCTATTAGCGAATTTAACGGTGGTTCATAAAAACTGAGAGAGCGGTGTGTGTGTGTGTGTGTGTGTGTGTGTATGTGTATGTGTATGAATGAATAATTAGCTTGGAAAACACTTTAGAACCTGAAGTCCATCCTACAAACCCCAAAGCCAAAAACTGGAAAATTGTGTACATCCAGTGTAGGTAGCTGTTATAGGTGCCAAACTCATGCCTTCAAAGTGAGGCAAAGAGTCACTATTCAAGTGTGACGGGAGATTCAGAGCAAAATTGTGGGAATTTCACTGCATGGCAGAGTATCCAATACTAAATTAAAATAATTTACACTGCAGACGTAACACAGCGGGCCTCAAGAACAAAGTGGAAATGGGAAGGATATGTAATGAGGTTGAGTCATAAGAGATAGGCGCAGGGATCAACCACCTACAAGAGACGAGCTAATCCAAGACGCAGATGTTGCTGGCAGTCAGTGAACTTGAAAAGCGAGTAGCCACAGTGCATGAAGAAACAACCATCCTTCCGTGTTTGTGCTTATTAGTTTGTTTCTACAAACTGCAGCAGGAAAGCACAATCTTTTCACGTGGTATGGCTTACGAAGTGGGACAAGACCACGGCGAGCCTGATAATGAAGATTTTCCAAGTGGAATGGGGAAAGGAATATGAATTTGTATTATTGCAACTCATAGTTGGTGCCTATTTAAATTTTAGTATTAATACGAGGAAGCGGTTTGTGCTTTGAAGAAGTGTTTGCATCCGTGTCACACAAGATGTATTCTCTGCAACAAAGAATTGCAGTAATGAAGGCGTATACCGCCACGGATGGCCGAGATCGTTAAGGTGTGAACTCGTGAGCGGAAAGTGTGGGGTATGAATCCCTCTAGGGCCTCCGTGACAGATGTTTTTTTAAGGTTTTCCTCAGTTCTCAAAAATACCAAGTACCGGGAGGTGCCCTAAACTTAGGCCTGGAACGTTTCCTTCCTAAAATATCCTTTCCCAATATATCATTTCATTTCATGTATCATCACTGCCCACCGCCTGTGATGCCTCAGTAGTAAAAACGAGTGTTAAACACCATTAAAAAAAAATAGAAGGCGTACTGCGAATCGGGTCAATTATGAAAACATAGAAGAATTTCCCTGTTAAATTTCCTGGCAAGCGCAATTTACAAAATTTGGTAAAAAAAAAAAAAAAAAAAAGGCATATGATGGGGCCAGTTGCGCACTCGAAAAAGCCAGCTCCGTGCTTTCTTACGCAATATAGTGGTCACGATCACTCGAGCACGGATGCTCAGAAGCCCTTATTAAGTTTACATGTCAATTGACGCAACAGATTCAATGTCACTTTCGTGTGTTTGTCAGGGACCGGTTTTTCATGGGCTTCTCTGTACTACCAAAGAATATTATTACTAATTGGCTTACTCTATGGTAATCATTCACAATTATGTTTCTTGGAGAGTTTACAGAGAGTGATATACAAATTGATAATTAGTGTTTTCGTTCTTGCTTAGTAATGAGGTATTTCAGTGGTTGCCTGTCGCCGAAACGTTTCAACAAATAACGTGTCAGATAGTAGGAAATTTAAGTCTATATATTATTTCCTGCCTTGTAATGTATGTAATAATATACTATTCAAGTGCCATAAGGGTGTGTTTCTAAAGTAAGGTACATTCTATTATGCAAGTTGATGCGAGTATTTTATAATATATATTATCGAAGCCAAAACTGGCCAAAAAGTATGTTGACAAAGATTCCGGAATATTAGTGCTTCTAAACTTTTCATGGTTTTTTTTTTTCCCCTCCCTCTCTGTGATCTAAACTTACCTCTGTTCTTGTTGCTGAAAAGGCTCCAGAATAAATTTCAGCCTAAAATGAGTAAGAAATATATATATTATCGAAGCCAAAACTGGCCAAAAAGTATGTTGACAAAGATTCCGGAATATTAGTGCTTCTAAACTTTTCATGGTTTTTTTTTTTTTTTTCCCCTCCCTCTCTGTGATCTAAACTTACCTCTGTTCTTGTTGCTGAAAAGGCTCCAGAATAAATTTCAGCCTAAAATGAGTAAGAAATCAACACTTATTTTGTTACACCCATAGCTAAACATGGATGTTATTTTACTAAAATATTTTGGAATTCCAAATTTTAAATACAAAAATATATTTTTCTTACCTCTCCTTTCCTTCATATTCAAATCGAATATTAGTATCTATGCTCTGGTCGAAATTGCACCTGTCTATTCAAACTAAGTCGGTTATTGTGGTAGTAGTGGTTACCATACTTGTCTCCTAAACCCAAGATCGCGGGTTCGATCCCGGCCAAAACCGATGAATTTTTTCGGGCGTAAAAATAAGTATGGCTTTCTTCGGAAGGGAAGTAAAGCCATGGGTCCCGTGTCGTACATTTACAGCACGATAAAGAACCTCATGCCTGAAAAAAAGAGTCTTCTGGGCAAAATTTGTAGGTCGTTTCACGCCCTGAGTTGAAGGACGCTGGTTACCTGAGATGTTAAAGAGCGTCCGTAAATAAACATAATAAAACTATTCAAACTTAAGAAAAAAATTAGCCCGAAATTAAGTTCAACATTTATTTTTTTTTATACCCGTAGCAAACCACAGATGTTATTTTACCAAAATATTTTAGAATTCCAAATTTTAAAATACAATAGTTTATTTTACCTTTCCTTTCCTTGATATTCAAATCAAACATTAGAATTTATGCTTTGGCCGAAATGGCACCTGTCTGTTCAAACTAAGAAAAAGGTATAAAATGAGTGCTTTTTAATAAAGCTTTAATAGCGCAGAATTCAAATTTGGTCTTTGGTTTTATAATAGGGCAAACTAATTTCTTACAAGTAAATACAACGCAGACTACAGTGCAATATTTTTAATAGAATGAACTATGATATTCAATATTTATACAAATTGTCTTAAGTAATGTAAATATATGTCTTTCCAGTGTTACCGAAAGTATTCACCTTTTTAAACATTGATGTATATCGTTTTCAATGCATGCCATCACCTTTTGTTGCGAGTTGGGTAGGTTAGTATGAGAGGCGTAAGTTAGAACAAGGCTGTAGTAGTGTTTGCTTTGTTAATACAAAACACCTTGCATTTCTGTTGGAATGTTATTTCCGAACTGGAGTGCAAGTAGAAGGAGAATATCTTTAAGGTGTCTGCCCTCGCTTACGATATTTTGGCGAAACTCTGTTATTCCAGCGAGTTCCTGGATGGACATTGAGTGAATCTGATTTTGCCTTCTTTATGACTTTGTTTTATTTTGTTTGTTTAAAGATGAAATCATTTACTCTGTCTTTTCTATTCATCTTTCGTTAGGCAAAGTCATGTACTTAAATTACAAGACATTAAAATGATTGATTGGTACACAGGGTTAATAACAATAAAAGCAATAATCCTGCTTTTCAGCCTTCTAGACATGTTAAACCCGCTCATTTCTTTCATAAAGGAGCGACCAAGACGGGTTCCATGTAAAGTTCGTTTTTACAAACGGATAGCGCCAGCTGCTTGAAGAAAGAGCGTTAGATGCCCAATTGAACACTTCGTAGTAATTTGAAAATTATGGTTCGTTAGATAATCCCTCCGTGGCAATGGTTAGCTCTTATGGTTGACATATCTTGTTAGGTCGCAGAGGACAAGAAGGCGGAAAGTACTAAGTGAATAATAAAGATCACCCAGATCCACTGCGGAGGGACTGTCTGAACGTACTGTATATAGTTTTTAAAAAAAAAAAAAAATGTTGCTCCATAATGCATAACAAAATTTTAGTGCAAGCAGGTGTTTTGTTCGTCAGTTTAGTTTTCGTGTTGGCTGCAGCCATCAGGTGGTCACAAAAAATGTAACAATGCTTTTGATAAGTTCTGATTAATTAAAGTGTTTGACAATTGCCTCGTAAACTGACAACATCCTACAGACATGGAATAATTTTGCATAGTTAAATTGTTTGCAGGCTTGTCATGATGTTCTTGCTCACCATTTAAGTTATTTTAGCGAGCTGTCCATTACGCCTATTAGGACACGTCATTCATGATTTTGTTCAGCGACTGGGTAATCCAAATATCCTTCTACCGAAGCCTCCATTTTAGGGCTGTATAAATGCACAGAAAAGAAAATGGGGGAGGTTTTGCTGATATTTATGTGAAGATTTAACAACAAAATCTTAACTTAGAGAAATTGAAGTTAAAAATGTATTGATGTTCTTTCTATAACAGTTGGTATGAATCTATGATTTGTTGCACAAATTTCAGAGCTTTATGCAGTACAAGTTAAAAATACTTCACGCACATTTTGTTATCTTGAAATACCTACGTGTAACAAGATTTCGATACAAAATAAATAACAGCTTTTTTAAGATAGCAGTTTGTTATAGTTCGCATCATATAACTTTATCTCGCCTGTTGCAATAAAGAGGGACACGAGCCCCTTGCAAGGTGATTCCCGTTCTGAAAGACCAAATGATCAGCGCAGCGGCACCTGAGGTAACCTCGACTATGGTCCCACCAGATGGGATCACTTAAAAAGCTGATAATCACGCAAATGCTTGCCTCCCTGATTAATGATTGCAGCTTTTACTGTAAATAATGAACGTTGAAGCTCATTATTCTCTTTTTGGTAGTATTTCTCTTGTAATTTTATGCTAAATGTTTCATGATACAGCAACACATTTGCGCGATGTTCATTAATTAAATGTGAATGACACAAAACCCTCATGGAAATTCATATGCACTTACTGTCTTTAAATCTTAGGGAACTTTGAGTAGAGTTGTTTGACCATTTTATATACATGAGATAAACATCTGATAATGAAATGAAACGAAAGAACTACAGAAAAGATAGAAATTGGCTAACAGATACATGTTTCTTCATTAAAATGTAAAAATGTATTAGGAAATGAGAAACGTATAAATATATCAAAAATAGGTTCTCTAAGACCCTTGTTCCTCCCCCCCCCCCCCCAAGCTAAGAATGTATTGCGCTGTTCCGAGAGGGAAGTTTTAAAAGGAGAAAGATAAGTGGAGACTAAGGTACATAAGGAGCCTTACAGATTATATACCTAACTTGATATTGTATGGTACTTTAAGTCACTTCTACAGTTGAGCTGTACATGTGCAGAGCCCCTCGCCCAGACCGTATGCTCAAGGAGGCACGCCAAATTTACAGGCAGAAGGTCGGTAGAGAGGCGTAGGCTAAGGTGGGAAGGTCTTGTAAGGATGGATTAGCTCACTCCTTTGCTATTGGAACTGGAAATTGGCCGCCAGAAATAAGAGTGGTATAGAAGCATAAGATATGGAGGCCCACCCAGTTCCGACTTCGGGTTGTTATGCCAAAGAACAAGAAAGCATATCTATGAAAGGACGAAATGAATAGATTTAGAGCTGTGGGGAAAGCCTAACATATGCTTAGTGAAAGAAACAGAAGTAGAAATTAAAGGCTTTATATTTATAGAAACTAAACTAAAAAACAATAAAAAAACTTATGACTGGTTTTCACGTTTAAAGAAAGTAGACAAAATGAAATTGATTGTTATTATTCTACGGACACATACTACTAAATTATCACCTTTATGAGCATGCTTTCTTGCAGTTAGATTACACCTGGTTTAAAATACTATAAGAAAGGTGCATTGTGCATAACTATATTTTTAATGCCTCTTAATGGCATTTAGCAATAGAAAAATCAAGACATGCAGTTTGTGCAGTGGAAGGCATGCATATACATGTCTGCAAGTTAACGGCTGGAAAAATTCACGCACCGAGCAACATTTTTATCATTATTGTCTTGTAAAATTGTTGCATGGCTGTATAATTCTTAATTAAGAAAAGTTTACATTTAACAGCTTTCTTCCGATGCCCGCACTGCCGCCGCCTCACCCACTTCGTTGTTTGCAACATCACGGGACGGGGAGCAGTACTGCTTACCGACTCCCGCCGAACACTAGCATGCGGCCCTCAAGAATAAAAGACAGGAATGAAATGATACAGAGATAATAGGAACGAGGATGAACATGAACAAGATGTACCACGGAGTGGCAGAGAAAACAAGAACCGGCTGATCGAGCAGTCATAAGTTTGAAAACTGCTTTTAAGGTGTAAAGGATTCCGAGCAAGATATTAATCAATATTTTAATATGATATTGCATTTCTCTTTCATGCACACATATTTGCAATCAAGTGGGTACAATTAAAAAGAGGCAGTTCTAGTAAAACACGAATTAAGCCAAAATGTGTTTCTTTATACCATGACCGCAACTTTCGCCGCCGCTTGAGAACGTTTAGCTATTTGTTAAGGTATGCTTGGACGCCACCGTTTTCAAGTGAATTACCTGATAATGTTGCTCAGTGTTCTAACGTATTGTATATCCATTTTCTTAATGGTCCCCAAAATTTATACCTTTATCGCTTACATGTGGGTGGGCGTTAAATACCCATCTGGTGCTTTTGACTTTCTATCGACCTTCCTTAGCGTCAGTTGAGCAAACAAAAGAAACTAAATGTTTCTTACTGAAGATGTAAGCCATTATTTTAGGTAAATGGACTTTATTTGTAACGAATGCCAAATAAATGCTGCATAACTCTTGCTACAGACACTGCTCCTTTTGTATTTAAGTGCGTAGTTCTCGTTAAAATGCACGGTTAATATTCAGTGTGTTAGTAGCAATTCGCCATAGGAAAGCGGAAATCACTCACAGAGCAAATGCTGGTTTCTTGTTGCCATTGAGGCGGCTTGCTAATGGATTCTCTTTCCATTCCCGTTGCATTCTCGGGAGTAACGTCCTCTATACAGTGCACCCCCAAGACTAATCGAATCAGCCACTCTCTCTTGGAGCTGGGTCGAGCATGTTTTTCTTCTAAACAAGGACGAAATTGCGGTTGCTACTAGCGATCGTTTCTAGTATGTATCCTCATATGGACCAGATCAGAACAGTTGTTGTTTGGCTCAGGTTTCGAGAAAGCTTACACGTAGTTTATAGATTTAGAAATTGTATAATTTGAAAGCAAAAAATCAAATCATGGAATAGATAATAACATATTTTGCCTTTTTGCATGCTTCCTACCTTTCTTCCTCAACCATTACAGAGTCATAGCCTGATTTTGCGAAGTGTCGCCAATTGGCTGAAGCACGTTGCTTAGTAGTAGTATTGATTATGCCAGTTAAATTAGGTAGACATATATTGCACATCGCAGTCGCATGGATCGCAAGACCGTTCATGCTCTTGTAAAATACTTCATTTCTGAAATTAATTCCAACAAAAGAAAGCAACAACAGCAATAAGAACGCACTCACACACACACTCAAAAACAGACGCATGTTTATAGAAATTTCTTGTCCCTAAAACTACGTATTTCATTTGAGAATGTCCAGGTTTAGCCAGTTTTGTCTATTTACAATTAAGTCTCAACATGCCAGTCTCCCCCTACTGGAAGTCAAAAATGAACCCAGGAGAAAGTTTATCCCCGCATCTTCTGCCTGTGCGCACTTAGCCAAAATGTGTACCCAGTCTTCCGCTTCCGAGCATAATGGGCAAATCCTTCTGTCTTCCTCAACAACCTTACGCGCCCTTCAGCCTCCCAGTCTTAAGCCATGCTATACACGACCTCTGTTTTATGCCTAGCTCCATGATATAGGTGTCTTCCCCATCTAAATTTAATTTCGCTCTGCAGGTCCAGAGATGACATCTGCATGTATCGCATCCCTATTTTCTGCCGGTTAATGTCAGACAGGCGTCTTTTGAATTTTAGTCACTACGCCATGCCTGTTTTCGACATCCTTCTGTCAAATATCATTTAAACCGGTTTTGTATTTTTTTTTTTTTCTGTGTAATCGCTGCCCATATTTTTGGGTAATGCACGTGGTTTAATTGGTGCGGGTAGCATGTTGCTGTCAGGGTAGCTTGTGTCCTTTAATTTTTCTTAGCTAGTATCTAATTACATTTATTTTACTGTAGACTGCATTTTCCTGTCGTAGTACACCATAGTTCCCCTCCCCACCCCTAAAATTCGTTTCCAGAAATCACATTGTAATTTATTTAGACCGTTTATTTTATCCCATCCCCTATCCTCACTTCCATATAACAATAAGGACCTAACCATTGCCTCATACATAGTTTTTAATGTTTTGACTGGCGTGTTCGGTATCCGAGCCAGCAGCCTTAATACCTTTGAGAATTGACCGCTCCCCTTGTGCTTGGCAAAAACTGTGTGTTTATTCCATTTTCCCCTCATGTCAAATTTTATTCCAAGACAATCAAATATTTAACGGTCTGGATTATTTCTCCCCATTTGACCATTTTTCCAGCTTGCCATAAACATAGCCATTTGTAAAGATGTTAGCTTTAGTTTTAGATGTATTTTCTTGCTTACCCACTGTTGACAATAATTTTCAGTGTGTTTAGGTCTTTTTTCAGGCCATTAACCGTCCTAGAGAGAATTATTATATCGTCGGTAAATAAAAGGATAGGTATTTGTTAGTCTTAAATTATCGGTGCATCTATGCCCTTGTTCATCATTACATTAACGATATCATCAAAAGACAAACTAAAGAGTAACGGTGATAATATACAGCCCTGTTTAAACCCCTTCTGCGCAATGTTGCACTCATATCTGTTATATCTGTTAATAACATGTTTGACTTCCTTATACATTGACTTAAGAGCGTTAATCATTTTCTCAAAAAACACTTTATGTCTTAATTTTTCCCATAGAGCGCTTCGTTCTATAGTACCTAACGCCATTTTAAAATCTACGAAAATACTGCATGGTTTTATGAACAAATTTTATTTGAATTGTAAGGATTCTTTTTATTATAATGCTTTTATTAGCGAATGTACGCTTTAAATGATAACTATTGTAATTATTTATGGAGATAATTAAGGTGTATTTGCAAAATATATTGTCAACAAGTGTGCTCTGTTAGGGAAGTTGGAAATCGCTTTTATTACTGCAAAGTTTTGAAATCTTCTTTTTTTTAGAGTGAAAGGCTTTACCTGTGTTTGTTGTCTTGTAATTCGTTAGCTCAGGAGATAAACATCTTTTTAGTTGAAATGGTTGTAATTTTTTGAGAACATTAAGCATGTGAATTCATCATGCTTTATTGTTACTGTAATTTTGGGGGAAAAATTATTTTATGATAAATGGCTCATATACTGCATTTTAAATTTCATTACTTTTGTTTAAAATAATTTTGTGATGTTTCATTTTTCTTTCGAATAGTTCAGTTACCTTACCAGCGACACATTTTGTAGGGTTTTCCTCTGGCACATTCCAAAATAGAAATTTAGCAGACATCAATGGTTGATGTTCAAAATTTATTGATTTTCGGTGTAAGTATTTTATTGTATTTAGCACGTTGTAGCAGTAAAATGAGAAGAAACTGGTCTTGATTGTCATGGAAACCGAAAACATGTAATCATTATAAAGTTTAAACTTATATTTTCAACCCAGAACATAAACGTAAATTTTTAAGGTAGAACCATAATAAATTATTAAGCAATGCTACTTCCAAACGCCAAAAAGTGTAGACACTAATCTTCGTAGCGTCAGGTATTTTTGCGAAACAACTTACATTGAAATACTAAATGGGGTATAAAACGTTGTAGCGATGATTCAAAGTAATGTTGGCAGTATCGAAAACAAGATGTAATATAGGACTAACAAACAACCGTCGACTGGCGAAAGCGTGCTTTTGGTTCCGAAGTCGCCGGATAAGAACGAATCAGCTTTGGCTGGTATCCAGGTATTTCATTAACACAATATCACTTGTTTCTTGTTCTAGGTTAGTCTTTTCTCAAAGGTGTACGCGATATCGCGTGAACGTGTCGAACGAAAGAGAAGGAGACAGATTGGGTATTTAACATTTTCCTTTAAATGTTTGCTTTCCTCCGGTATGAGAACTTACAGGTCAAGTCAGTCGCCTTTCGAGGAGCTATCGGGGAGCAAATTATTATATTACCTCTGAACAACATAAAGAGTACGCACACACTGAGAGAATCCCTGAACCGGTGGCCAGTTCAATGTAAGGGTTCCCTCGAAAGCACGCGCGCGCGCGCGCGCGCGCGCGCGCACACACACACACACTCACACACACACACACACACACACACAAAACGCCTACAAGAGATGAAATTAAGATATATGTCGAAATGGAAGGTAAATTAGTGGCAGAGAAATATAATCCGAAATTTGCCAAAAACTGCAGTCAAAGCTATTCGGCCTTCGTTACCGCCTGAGCCAATCATCTCGGTTATGGTTAATATCGATAAATTAAAGTTAAACGACTTAAATTATTCCGTTAACTGTTACTTCTTTTCTTCTTCTTCCTCTACAATGGCACCACTGCCAAGACTGCCACGGGGGGCCGAGGTCGTTAAGGCTCGGACTCGTGAGCGGGAGGTCTGCGGTTCGAATCCCGCCAGGACCGTCCTCCCTGACTGAGGTTTTTTCCAGGTTTTCCTCAGTCCTCATAAATGGTAAATGCCGGGAAGGTGCCCTCAACTCAAACCTGGAACGTTTCCTTCCTTAAAAAAAATGCTTTCCTAATATATCATTTCGTTTCATGTATCGCCAATGGTGCCTCAGTAGTAAAAATGGGCGTTAAACACTACTCAAAAAAAAGAAAAGCAACCAAAAACTGCCAATTTCGAACCTTTCCAAGAGAGGGTTACTATATTATCTAGCATTAGTTACACTTATTATTACAGATGACAGAATGATAGGTTGCAAACCATTCGCCTCCTTTGCCATTTAGCAGGGAACCAAAGTTTTATTTGGTTGTGATCATTTTGTGTAAGAAATATGGAGTCTTTTAACCTCTAGTAAATATATGACACCAGACCCATAGCTCTTAAGTCCCTGCCGGAGGACACTGTTAACATTCTAAAATATCCATTGACATAATCCGCAATCAAACTCGCAAATCGCGTTACACTAAGACCGCTGAGGCGAACTCAATTCATTGATAAATAAGCATTGTGCGATATGGGTAAAATTGTTGATGAATGAAAAGAAGTATTTGCCTATATTTATCGTCTGGTAATGCGGAACATGCTGTACTCACACAATGGGGCATCTTGTGATACTGTTATGTGTGTATTTATGGGAAAACTTTATGTTAGCGGAGATCTTAAGATCAAACAGGAAGTAACCTCTGAATCAGTATCATGTTTTAATTATTCTCTAGTACTATCTGAATGTTTCACTTGATGTTGAGGTATTTTATCTTTTGCGTACTTAATTTAAGGATGTCCAAAAACTTCCCCAGAGACCAGTACATCATATCTCGTCTCTAATAAAGGATGCAACTCAGATTACTTTACAGAAGTAATGCCACCACCTCTTGGCCTACAGCGCAACTCCCCTCTTATGACATAATTGGTAGAGGGCAATATTGTGAGGGTTAAGCATCAGCATGCTCACACCTATTCATGCGGCTTCCTAGACCGAAAGCCGCCACCTCTATCAGGCAACTCCTCAATTGTCCTCCTTCTCTAACTTAGACACTTTCTAAGCAGATATTGGGAATCGATCCCGAGATCTTCCGACCAGCAGTCACCATCACTAACCGCTAGACCAAGGAGGCTGTCACAGAAATAATATCTATACATAAAATTCGTAGAGCACTTTATTTTGTACAGTGCGCAAATATCGGTATCGGGGCAGTGGTAAGCTGCTTCCTACCAACTTATTTTAAGTCTAGATTTAATTTAGTTAACCTTTGCAATGAAGTCTGTTGCACTCCTTAGGGCTGCATAAATCAATTTAGATAGGAGAGTGGTTTGATAAGCAACTTAGTTGGCAAAATAATACAGGGCAACAACATCTGTATATGTGGTCATAAAGTTTGCTTTCTATGTATCAATATTCGGCGGTCACAGTCATTATGATGTTAATCATTCTTTTGCATTTGTTTAAACACAAGCTTTTCAAACGAAAGTGAAAAGTGGATAAGATTGGAATTTGTGGTGATTCAGTTATTTTTTTTTTTTGGAGAGGAAAACAACAAAGGAAATTCTTGAGAGTATTTTGCCTAAATTGGGTGACGCATGCCCTTCCTATAAAACAATTAAAGTTTGGATAAAAGACCAAGCTTGGCAGAACATCACGTCATGGGGCTCAAAATCAGCTGAGAGGCCAGAAATCAGTAAAATCAATAATATTGCTTTTGGTTGATAGACGAGTGAATGTGCGCGAGTTAGCAGAGGTCACTTGCATCTCAACTAAACGTGTTCATTTATTATTGAATTACAGAAGAAACAACTTTGCGCAAAGTGGGTGCCGCTTTTGCTCATCCCGGACCAAAATAAAATTGCATGTGACTGTTTGGAAAAGTTTTAAGAAGAATGCAACGGTGTTTTGTGACTATGGATTTGTTACTATACATCAGAAACGAAACAGTTGTCTAAACAGTGAACCGCACGAGGAAAAAGACGAAATATGTTTCATCTGCTGAAAAGAGCATGGCTCCAGTTTTTTGGAACACAAAAGTAATTCTCTTGATTGGCTACTTGTAAAAGGGGGGAAACATTACCGGAGAGCACTGAGCATCAGTTTTGAATAGACTGAAGACTGCGATCGCGGAAAAATGTCACGAAACGGCAAAAAGATCCTGTTATTTAACCATGACAATGCGCTGGTGCATTCAAGCTGTACACCTGATCCCCCTCCAGATTACCGTATGTCACCGAAACTCCCTAGCTGGACACAAATTTAAGCCAAATGCAGAGATCATACAGGAGGTAAACGAGTATTTTGAGATTCTCGAAGAAACCCGCTTTCAGGAGGGAACCGTGAAGCCGGAGAAAAACGCTGGAGCAAGTGCAATGAACTTCGAGGAAACTATGTCGAAAAATAAAATACATTGCAATACTAAACCTGATTCTCTTTAATATCAAACCTCCCGAGTATTAAAACTTGTGTAAAAATCATTCATTTGGCGCTACTTTAAGAACATCTTTCTTCGGTCGGTCCTGGTGGTCTAGTGGTAACCATACTTGCCTCGTAGACTCAAGATCGCGGATTCGATCCCGGCCAGAGTCAATGAGCTTTTTCGGACGTAAATATCCTAAGTATGGCATCCTTCGAAAGGGGGGAGTAAAACCGTGGGTCCCGTACGTACATTTACGGCACGATAAAAAACCTCAGTCCTGAAAAAAGAGGCATCTGAGCAAAATTTGTCGGCCGTTTCACGGTAGAATGGGACGCTGATGACCTGAGATGTTAAAGAGCATCCGTAAATAAAGCGAATAAATAATAATTTAGCGCACCATCAGTGTGCAATTTTCCTAACAGTTTTTTTGTTTTCTCTTTGTTTGTCACAATCGTAACGTTTAATTCAGTTGACGTCAGAGGTAATTCCGTGCATGATAAGAAACGCTCAACGACAGCATCTCCGTCTAAAAATATTGTGTAGCAAAGAAGTTGGCATTGTTTGCTTACATGTATATGCAAATGCAGTTGAAGTAAACATATTTTGCCATCATGTGGTTATTTCACTTCTTGTGCCTGGATATTAGAAGATGTGTATTCTATTCGGCAAGGAGTAACATTATCCAACAAAGGTAATGTTAAAAATTTCCTCAGACCTGCCTAGGCTCACATATACACAATGTGGCTGTCTAGGCGGCTACCTAAATAACACGTTCATTTTTAGTTTTAAAAAAATCAGACTAAAGTTGCTTGATCTGAAGGAGGACGTAATATGATCTTGTAAGTGTTTTTATAGAAAGAGGTGTTGAGGAAATATGAAATTAAGCCCAGTTATTTAAATGGATTTATATGTTTTATTATTTATATTGTAATAGTGCGTTTGAAGACACATTTTACGACTGTGTTTTGAAGGCAATTAAAGATTGTTGAATGTCATGAACAAGAAAAAGTGTCTACTTCAAGGAATCGGTTAATTATATGGTTGCGTTATTGCACTAGAAGCCCATGCAATTGCAATCGATACATTACAAATTGAATGTAATCATTAAACTCGTGTTTCCTTTGTTTATCTGCGTTCAGTCTGTGGTATGCTGTAGTAGCAATCAACTTCCCAATGTTATCCAGATGTTCACATTGCGTTATACGAAAGCCGAGAAATTTGATGTAATTTTCGTTTATTGTGAAAGTCTCAAGTTAGAGCAGCAGTACGATTGTTCTCTGAAAAGTATCCTGATCGTGCCACACATCTGTGGTAATTCCAGGTGCAGTATTATCCGCACAGAACAGTTTTACAGCGCGTATCAATAATCGTGGTCATTATTTTCAACACATGTTTAGATGCAAGTCAGTTACCGAAATGTTTGATCCGTGTTTTGATATTAAATATTTGATCTTTGACCTTCAACGACTTGGAATAACTCTCAAAAATGTGCATTGAATGAATCTTCAAACGCACTAATAAAGAAAAATAATAAAACATATCAATTCATTTAAAAATAATGAACTTGACTTTCATATTTCCTTGATTCCTCCACATATGGAAAAAGCCAAGTGGTAATCAAGAATTTTCTTCTGTTATTAAAAATCGCAGTTCTATTCAGGTGGCCTGTATAAGTGCCTCCTCCTGTATTAAGTTTCTTACATACAGATAAAATCAAAGTTTCTATTGCTTTATGTGGCAGAGTTATTCTGCAAATTATTTCAACTAATTTATAACAAAGTAATTAGTGTTCTGTGAGGACGCAAGCAATTTATAACTGCTCATCGGAAAGTCTCTCCGCAGTCATTGTTAGCCAAGACCGTACGTTGAGCATATAATTATTGTGTTCACTTAACCACCAAAGCAAGCACACAGTCCAAAGTCCAAACCTTAGCAACGATGGGCCGATGCTAAAAACCGGTTTCAAAGGAAGCAATATATGCATGTCAAAAATGTAGGAGTACCAACTTTCTCCTATGGGATAAACGTCACGTAAGTGCGGAGGAACTTGTCGATGACCCGTTATAAAACCAGTAGGACAAAGGCACAAAAAGACAAATTCAGCGGCACGGTCACGTTACAAGAGTTCAAAAGATTTTGTTTTGTGTTACAACATGAATTCTGCCACCTGTATTACAACATGAATTCAAATAAACTTACATAGCTAGTTTAAACAGTGCTAATAGAGTGCATTTATCTCTTTAGTTGGGTTGTTTAAATGTGGTCTTTCTTCTGTAGGGACTGGGACTGGAAAATTAGCGCTTTGTTGCCTGTTTTTCCGGCCAAATTTGCTCAACGAGAATTCAGAATGTATCGTTAATAACGGGCAAAATTGTTTTGAGATTGGCAGCATTAAATTAGCCTCGTTATGAGTGGGTTTGCTACCCTCTATATTGGTCGCAACTCTGAAAGTCATATTCCACCGTCCCAGTTTCTCTGTAGTGCTGGTAAGATTAAAAACCATGAAACATCCCCTGTAATGTGATTTAAATTCTCGTCGATGCACAAATTAGTAGCGAAAGTGAACCTTTGATGTTTGTTCGCTTGGCTGGTAAATGGCTCTGAATTCGCTTGAAATCTGGAATGAAAGAAAGCACTCACTTTTCTCGTAGTATTGTTCATAAAATGCATTCTCACTTTTTAGAAACTCTACTATAAGAGGTGGCTTTATTTTGTTTGTTGAGGATTGAAGGACATAGTTTGATTTAAAAAGAAGCAGTGAAGATATTGGTTATTATCTAACTGCTCCATTTCTTGGTGGATATAATATGCCGCTAAGGGGGAATTTGAATTCATGTCAGGTATCATTAAATGTACAGAAATATTTAAAGAGTTGACACTGTGCAAGTATGAAATTATAATTGAGTGATTGCATGTACTAACGACGAAAAAGAAATTTAATCCATTAAGTCCAAAATTACGTTTTACTTAATTCCCTTTTCAGAAACGTAGTTAACTATCATATCTGTACACTTTGTGCCTGGTTTTTACAAATTTAATTCTATTCTACAATTTGAGTAGCTGTGGGGGCTGTTCTCAGATCAGGACTTGGGATGAACTCTTAGTAATTATGGAAAAAAGTCATATTTATTGCTGTACAAAACTTATAAAATAGTATTGTATAGAAGTTAATAGGAAAAATAAGAATATGTACAATAGCAAAATTATATTGTTTTCTGGTATTAAGAATAACGAAACACTTCACACACAACGATACATTACATTTACATTTAAACATGAATGTTCTTGGCTTACTTGCGCAGCCCAAAACCTGATATCTTTTTTTGCTTCTCTCGCTTACAAATCATTTGGTTCTTATCGTCAATAGGCAGAATTGTATGGAAAGTTTTTCCATTCTTGGAAATATTCCTTATCACATCCAACAATTTCTTCAGCTTTAGAGTTTCAATATCTTTTTTATTTTGCGTTATCTTGCTCTGAAATTTTATAATGGATGTTATTTCCGAATTAAAACTAAAATGTAAAACGCGTAATTGTATTTAGGTCCCTGTAATCCCCTAAATAAATCTAGAGGAAAGTATTAATGTGAAACGTTTTTAAAACTTATGGCAGTGGTCTGAAGTCAGATTTTAATAATATAATAATATACTTAATTTCCTTAACTCGTCGTTAGTAGACATGTAAACGATCCACTCACTGTTTCTTTCAAAGTCGATTACATTTTTGACCATTGACGCCAACAAATAGAGTCATTGTATATCTTTCAATGCACAATCAAAGTATAAGTTACTGTATGTGTCCTACAGGCAGCAGAAGAATTAATGCGTGTTATTAATCTGAGCTCGCCGCTTATATGTCGACTGTTCCAGTTAACGTTTCGTCTCATCCTCTTGATTGTTTTTTTCTGTTGTTCAAGTGTGAGATTCGTTCTGTCAACTATTCACGCTGTCGACTCATTGTCGTTATTTTTCTGCAGTTAGGTATTTCGAGATGGGATATCAAGAGCAGCAAATACTAAAGTTGCTAAGGAGGCTGAAATTGTCACCAGTTGAATTTTCTGAAGATCACATATGGTGAACAAGAAGCCTCGAAGGTTCAGGTTCTGATATTGCTCAAAATGCCCTATCTCAATATGTAAGAAGAGGCAATAAGCAGAACGTCTATCTACCATAACTTGACACACTACCAGAAAAAATATTATTGTGTAAACAAGGAACTGTGAATGCTAAAAATGACATATAATGTTGACAGTTGTTTTTCCCGGATAATGCATTGGAAGAAATCGCTGCATGCACTAATGAGAAGCTTACAAATATTTGGGAAAACTACATTTGAAAAGCGTATGCAAATGATTATTTATAAACTGATTATATTATTTAATAAAATAAATGGTAGCTAATGTTTCTACAAAAGAATAAATTTAAATTTTTTCAAAGTAATTATTAAGTAACAATTCCTATATACCAAGACATTGCTCAACGCTGTGTAGCCATGGGCTCACATATCGACCAAATGCGGGTCAATATATGAAACAAAAAAAATTAATTTATATCTACGAGCAAATTTTTTTTCTACCTCAATTATTTGCTAGAAAATGTGCTTGAAATGGTTGATTTAATTACCTTGCTAGCGCCCCCCCCCCCCCAGCTTTCTTACTAGGTCTTGAGCCATAGATGAAATCTTCCCTGTATTCGAAACCTAGGGTTTAGAAAGATTAGATCATTCCTTGGACGCACTGCTTTGCAGAGGGTTGCTCTACAATCATTGGGTCGTGAAGAGGCGGTATAAATGCCGCTTGGATATCAGGTAATACGGACGGACCACTGTGGCTCGTAGGAAGGAAGTCTACGGGGAGCCTGTCAAGACATCTGGATAGCATGACACTCTGGGTTCCTTTATCTCTTCCCGTTCCATATTGTGATTCGTATAATAGATGCCAGAGGTCGCAACGTTTAGAAACTGTCTCCACCACTGTTCAGTTTAGAAGAGAACCGAACGGAAATGACCTTTCCAATCTTTCTGGTTAGTAACTACATACAACTCATATGTCAATAGCTCGTGCTGTGCAGATGTTTCAATCGAGGCAGGATTAATACAGTTAATATTCCAAGTAGACTCTCTTGTGTTGGAGGGATCCTAAAATCGAAAGAGTTGCAAAAAGGTTCCATGAAAGATTTGGCATTTATAAAAGATACAAAAACTGAATTATACCTAATTTAATTACGCACATTTGTGCCAATATTTCTAACATTAAGAAACTATAAACCAACTAAAAAGTTCTTTTAATTTTAAAACAATAAAACAGCTTTAGCTGTTCTATTCCTGTCATAGAAAGGTGCATTTAATATGAAGTCCTATTAATGTCATACTTTATACCAAGCATTAGTTGGTGTTGGAGGATGGCCCGTGAAAAACCGCGCACTGCATCTTTATCAAAAGTCGATAGTATCCTTTTGCGTCAATTTACTTGTCGACTTAGTAGAACTTTCGGGTATCCATGCTGACGTCCACTCAGGTGTAAGAACGGACAGAAATGTGTTATTTCTTTTCCTCCGCATACGCAACCGGTCCCTATGTACGCCACTTTTCACCAAATATTGTGTACTACTCTGTGCATGAATAGTAACGGCAGTAAATTTGACTATAAATTCTCCAAGCCTTTCTTAATGGAACCGGTATGCACGTACGCCTCCTCTGTTGCAGAGAATACATCTTGTGATGTACAGAACACTTCCTCGCACAAACACAGACGCGACATTGAAATAGTCACCACCTATGGCTTGCGATAACACAACTTTCTTTTCCTTTTCAACTCCGCCAGCATTCCTTAATTATCTAGCTGTCGAAGTCGCCGTTAACACTCACATGTTTTGTTTCTATGCGAATAAAACAAAACTGTCTTTCACATACAAATTCGTTTTCTAACGCTAGATTTTTATGTTCCTTAAGTAGCACTAAATGAAGGGTACGTAAATATTAAAAAATAAAACAGAGAAAATGCTATTAATTCAGGTATGAGGGTTCATTAAAAATTAGGATTAATATATTTTTAAATGCTGTAAAACTGCCGGTTTATGTAAAATATACTAAAACACAACGTGAACAAAGGAATATGCTTACAAGAAACGAAAGAGGAATGTCAGTTTATAAAGGTTTTGATTTAAGAAATGTTTTTATATTAATTTACAGGAGATGTTTCTCCTTTGCAAGTGCAATGAAATCCTAAAGTTAACAAGCGTAATGCAGTTAATAGCAGATTTAAAAATACACGTACTTGCTTTAAATAATATTTTGGGTAAAGTTAAGAGTATTCTGCAGAATTTTAATCTTGCAGTTGCACAAGTGAAGTGCAATAATTAACTGACAATTAACAAAGAAATGATGAGGGTTGCATGTTTAACATTTTTGTTTGGAGTTGTGCCACTCTTTTTCCTTCTCTTACTTTTTGCTCTCTGTTAAAGTTAACTGGTTTTCCCACATGTACTACTTGAAGACGACATTTCTACGTCTTAGAAATCACACCTTACTGCAATTGCTTTTTCATTTGGACCAGATGTTTTACCAATTAAACTAGATTAAATTATTCATTACAAAGGAGTCCGCGGGTGAAGCGATCTGCAACAAATAACAGGTCTTATATCCTGACTCGCATATGCCTTTTCCGTTTCAATAATACCTTTAAAATATTACCAACTGGTGCTAGTATTCCAGTTTAAGATTATGAATAGCCTTCCCCGTTTTTTTCTCTGTACTCTCCAAATGTTTAAGCACAGCAGGATCCCCACACACCCCTCAACTCTCTTCGGAGGTAGTGCAACAAGGTGCAACGGAGTAAAATCCCAAAAGGTGTTCTATTTCTCTCCTTAAAAAGTTTGTTTTGATGCAGGATTAAGAGAAAGATATAGGAGGGCATTTGCGATATAAAGTAAGTTTAGGGTGTTTGTTTACAATGTAAATTCGTACTGTGGTTAATGTATAAGGACAGCAGTTAGTATGTGGTAATGAGGCACTCAGATTCACAGCTGTGGGAACAGAATACGAAGACAGACACGGAAGGCTTGTTAAAGATTGTGGTTTGCACCACAAAATATCGTGTTTCCAACTGCATTACTAGTGCTGACAGTCTTGCACGAAACTTTGGGTTATCTGATATTATCTCGGATTTTGAAGAGCAAATGATAGCATCTATACATTTTCATACAGCAAATTACCGTCTAGTTCCATTGAGTGTTTTTGCTTTTTTCCCCATATTTATCGTTAGTTCCGCAAACAAGTAAACATAAACTGAGCCCTTAAGAACATTCTTCAGTCGTATATTTCTAATCACTTCAGTTGGATTTTGTGTCCTACCTATACATTATAATCCGAGGAAGGGGCAAAGCGATCAATAATAATTTCTTCACAACAATTAATTACACCAAGGCAGAGATTGTGATAAAATTACTCGCCGAGGCATAAAATGTCCGGGATAGGCCATTTTGAATGGTTGGAACTCTTTGAATGCTTATATCAGATTGGTTCAGTGACGAATGAGCTTAATTATCACCTGCATGAGGAATTACTATAGCATATCCCAGATGCAATGAGAACCGTGGCTTATGCGGAAGAAAGTCGAAGTAAATAGACGTATTATGTAGTGATCTTGGAAGAGATCGCGGTTTCACTGTGTTCATCAGCTACAGTGTCTGCTTTTACCGCTACGGGGGCCCAGATCGTTAAGGCGCGGACTCGTGAACGGGAGGTCTGCGTTCGATTCCCGCCAGGACAGTTCTCCCTGACTAAGGTTTTTTTGAGGTTTTCCTCAGCCCTCATAAATGGCAACTACCGGAGAGGTACCCTAAACTTAGGCCAGGAACGTTTCCTTACCTAAAAAAATTCTTTCCCAATATATCATTTCATCTCATATATAATCAGTGTCCACCGCCTGTGGTACCTCAATATACTCATATCGAAACATACCTCAACAATTTTTCTAGGTTATCTATGTGCTATAGGAAGTCCATCTTCCAGAAATGAGTTGCTGTTTTCAACTGGAAGTACGCTAAAAGTATTTGACAAATTCTTGGAACATATAGAAACATAACATAGTCTGTAGAGAAGGAACTGGACAGCCCCGAGGGGTGACAATCTTGCGTCCGCATTTGCATAACAGGTACTATTGCCATTCACATCATATACTCAGCCGGTATTAAAAGAGGCGGCAAATTTTTGATAATGTCCTTTACTTGATATCTGAACAAGAACGCTGATAAACTCTCCCGCAAATGTACATTTATTGGTTCAAACTAAAAATTTATTGGTGCGGCAAGATAGAGAATTTCTATCTCTTAATTATCAATAGCTCTAAAAAATGTTCCGAAGCAATTATTACTTATTCAAAGTAAATCCCATTGAGTATAAAAATATGTGTATGATAAATTATTTGCTCACTTTGTAGAAGCCAGAAGAGCAAAGAAAAACATAGCCGACAAAGATTTGAAGCTCTGGGCCTTGGAAATTAAAAAATAAATAAATAAATAGAAAAAAGATTTATTTGGAACGATAGATTTTGGCGCATCCTCTTCTTGAGTGTCTCATTTCAAAAGATTCATAAAATTAAAGCAGGAAGGTAAAATTTGTTTCAAGGGCATTCGTAAAGAAAGAAGAAGAAAAAGACAAAGTGGCAGAGAGTGTTTTTGGAAACAGCTGGAGAGGGATTGTCAAATTATCCCCTTTCCTGTGTTTATAATTTGTTCAGCGTGGTTTCGAGCGCGAAATGAGAGCAAAAGGAACTTTATCTTTTGTTGGGTAGAAACACGTTCAAACTTCGCACAATTTATTAGTGCGCTGATCTATTCATACGTATTATGACGCTATTAGTATGGATGGATCTGTTTTTCCTAAATTATTTGTTGTACTGCAGGAGAATATAAGCAGTTTTTGACCTAAAGTTTCAAGGCAGATGTTTAAGGCGGAAAATTTAACTGTGAAAACAAACGAAATCTGGAAAAATGGGGAAAAAAGAGTTGAGATCCTGGTGTAATGACTCCTTTTTTTACCTTCTGTGAAAATAGTTGTACTGTACTTTTTGATTTTTGAACGAGTTATAGTGACACTACATGTCTTCAGTAGTGTCCCAGAAAAACTATTGTTACTTTGCAGATTCCTTCCGTAACTAAGGGAAAACTTCAAACTTTAGATAAGTTTTTCTTCCAACATTGGAAATATCTTCATCGTCGTATAAATAATATTTTGACAGCTAATGAGAACAATCATTTCGTGGTTTTCAGCAGGACAGCATTTTGAAAATGGTCATTTATTCATTACCAAATATCTTCTCCGCGTTTCCGGGACATGATTAAATATTCGTGGTTTGCAACCAAATATACAACAGTGTGAACCATTGGGTTCATTGTGCCTGTTAAATTCTGTCTAGAAACAAGAGTGGGAATATGTGAAGAAGAATGTGAAAATAACGCGATTGTCTGTTGCTCGTGGCGCCGAAAGAACTTCTGTTTTAATCACTGCATCAATACGAGTCACTTTGCTTTGCTTTTGTCCCTGCAAGACACTAACAGGAAAGTTGATCGTTTCCGCTCATCTGGAACGCCGGGCTGCATTTAAGGAATATCCAGTTCCTTCACTTCCACTGCATCTGCCCGACATTTTCCAATTTTGATCTCGGGTGCTTGCAGTTGAAAACAGCAGCTCATTTTTAGAACACGGATTTCTTATAGCACTTAGATGGCACAGGAAAATTGTTGAGGTATGTTTCGATATGAGTGTATTGACATATTCCTTTTCAGCAGTAAAAACAGGCGTTAAACACCATTAAAAAAAAAGGCATCTACTATGGTCAAACATGTTCTATTCTGCTATTTTCTCAATGTCTTAGTTTCCTCGAGGGCTTTCCAAGGTAATACATATTATGTGTGCAATTTAATTGATCTAAGTTGCCTCTTTCGCATAACTAGAATGGCTTTATATCTCTTTGGAGAAAATCTCACCCTACCAGACCCAGATTTAAAGAATACGTAACTTGTCCAGCGGCAAAATTTGGACTTGTATTAATTTCATTATATCCTCTTGAACACTGAACTTAGCATTGGGTGTTAAAAGTTTAACAATTGTATGAGTATAGGGATGTTCTTTAGAACTATCTAAATATGTGAAGACGTCAACGATGGCTGAAATTCCGTACCTCAGACTTTCCTGCACATTTTTGAAAGTGTGCTCATTTCTGCTTCACATGCTCAAACTTAAAAAAGGCATACCATTGCATCTTTGGTAAGGATATGCTTTACGTCTTCAGAAGTAGGCGATCTGTCCATAAACATCGATTTGAAACTTAGAATCAGGTGTATATATGTGATAGATGTTAGATTAAAACGTTTATCGGTCTGACACTTTTCACAATAGAAGCCAGAGGCTTGTATGAAAATTTAGAGGAAATGTTGAAATGGGTCCTGAAATTTCCCTTAACCATCACAAGATTAAATGCATTACAAAATCATTCCTCGATCCTCTGCCAAGGTTTAAGTTGACGGGCACTGAGTTTGGCGACTATTCTCCCAACTCTAATCATTATTTCTGCAGTTTTGTCAAGTCTTGAAATAGCTAAAAGCGTAATCTATGCATGTAGTGCATGTTGAAGGGTATTTGAAACTATTAAAGGGCGCTCCGGGCCAAATCGTACCAGAAGTTCCCACACATCGGGGAAAGAGTATATCTGCGACAAATTTAGATAGATTCAACAGCTTTTCGTTTAAACGAAAACCTAATGTATATGGACAGTGGACATAAAAGACGAAATACATTTTGACAATAAATCACCTAAGACGATATACACCTGGCAGAGCAGCGAACTCCTACAAAATATTGTGTTGGATACGATATTACACTGGTGTTCTTTGTTATTGTAGGTAGAATTGCTAAAGGACACTAAATTACAACCGTGCCTACAGACAAGCAATAAAGCACTTTGCTAATATCTTAAAATGAAAGTTTTGATTTCAGTGCTGCTGGATAGAAATTTTCATGTTCTACGTTAATTAGGTACGCTACATTGGAAACAGATTTGAACAAATGATATATGTATTGTGATTAATTTGTAAAATAAAGCATCGTAGTTTTGGGAGAGGATGGGATCAAAAGACACGAAACTTCGATGCTCGCTGCAGCTAGGTTTCTGTAAGTAACGCCGTTGGTGTGAGAAAATTGTGAAGTTGATTTTATTTCCTCTTGGACCTGGTGGATCAGCTAGAGTTTCTGGGCGACTCCGAACTGTCGCCATGTTTTTGGGCAATACATGGATTCTTTCTAAGCTGCTTCATAAGCGCGGCTCTTGCATTAAACATATCAACCCCAGAAAAATCACAATTCAGTATGAAAATTGAATCCCAAATAACAACATATCGTACATCCTTGGAATCCTTACGCTGTTGTAGAGGTTTTCAGTCCTTAGTTTCGAAAGCATTCCCTTTTATTTCTGGGTCTAGTAGGTAACGCTAATCTCTTGCAGTTGACTACATTATGCTTTTTGTTTTATGTTCAGTAATAACAATGTGCACTCTGAACTACTTTTGTGCGCATATTTTGATAGTTGCAGCATATTTATTTCGTCGGTCCTGGTGGTGTAGTTACCAAACTTGCCTCCTAAACCCAAGATCGCGGGTTCGAACCCGGCCAGGACCGATTGACTTTTTCGGGCGTAAAAATCCTAAGTATGGCTTCCTTCGGAAGGGAAGTAAAGTAAAGCCGTGGATTTACGGCACGATAAAGAACCTCAAGCCTGAAAGAGAGGCCTCTGAGCAAAATTTGCCGGCCGTTTCACGCCCTGAGTTGAATGGGACGCTGATGACCTGAGATGTTAAAGAGCGTCCATAAATAAATCAATCAAAAAAAAAAAAAGCAGCATATATACTAGATCTGCTTGCACATATGAGAAAGAAGCTTTAGGGTGATCATGCTGGTCGCACTGTGAATTGATCCTAACACCGTTGAGGATAGAGCTGTTAAAGTTTTCTCACGCAAGGAGCAACTGAGGCGGCGGTCCATAGTGCATGTATCACAACTTAATGGGAAATGGCCCTTAAATCTGTGACATCTTCAGCCTGGTGCAGAGAAATGCAAACTGCAATATCAATTCGATCATCACCTAAAACAAAGAAAGTGGAGCGGAATCGAGCTCATTCACACATTTCTGTTGTAGTAAATCAATTTGTTGAAAATATAGTATGTAGCAAGTTACAGTAACATGAAACTTATCAAATATAATTTAGAATACTGCAGAATGAAATTACGTGGTATATCTGAAAGTTTCTGCAGTTTAGCAGTAAGCAAGTGAAGGGAGAGGTTTAGCTTTGAAATGAACCCAACCATAAAAAAATCCATACTGCTCACTAATGAAGTCCGCGCAGAGGGAAAAATAACGTCATGAGAAGAAATCAACATGTCGGAATTAAATTGCAATTTTAATGACCGCACTTTCGGTGCAGAAGCGACAGAAATTCTTGTACAACATTTAGGCGATAAAAAGTACTATCGTTGTTAAAGAATGTTAAGAAATATGCTTCTCTAGCCTATGTCAGCTGTGTACTGTTTAGTAATTTATGTATTTTAACATTTTTGTCTCTTGCTTTTACATGGCACTGCATTTACGATACACGTGTTTTCGTTTTGATGGTAGGTAGTTTTGATTAGTAGGTATACTAATATTAGTATATTATGAAAAAAACAATTATCTTACTGAAGTTTCTACTAAGACGTTTTCTTCTGCACTATAATGAAATTTAATAACAGATATAAAAAGCAATATAGATTCTAGGAAATTTGCAATTAGGTGTTTTCATATGTAAATCTTGTTTATTTGTATGATCACATTGTAGTCGATCAGTTTTAGTAATTGTGAAAAGAATTTATCGTAATTTGCTTACTAACGATTGCAGTAGAGCTATAGGGCTTTCACGTAAAAACTATACCGCACGCGTGGTGTTTTGAATCCCATCGGCAGCGAGCGGCGCGACGTGCCCAACCGCCGATAATCAAACACCGTGCGTATTATTTACGGAGGTAAAAAGTAAAAGTATTAGCTGACGCTGTAAATTATTTGTAGTGCGTCTAATCAAAATAGTGCACTTTATGAAGCCTTTGAACGAAAAAATTTGCAAACAAAGAATTTGAGAAAATGTGCAGTATTAAAAATTTATTCTTCTACTTCTTCCAACCTGTTTGGTGATGGTTCAACATATGGGTGTGAAAACCCAGACTGTGATATTATTTAATTTATTGAAGCGCTCTTTGCTCCAAACTTGCGTCACCTACTGCTATATGGTGCTTTCTGTATTACATTAGTCGGGCACCTGTAATTTGAATAAATTTCTCTACAAGCGTAGAAATTTTGGTAGCTCCAAATCTAGGCCAAAATGTAATATTTTTTAAATAATTTTAAGAGTCCGTTGACGTAATTGCGAAGCATTGACAATTATGATGATGGCTAAAGTAGAAATATGTATAAAAAAGAATAATTCAGTGTTTGTGTGCAATAAAGTGATAGGTTAAATGCAATTAGAGTACTGCATTTGACTGATATTGGTGTTTCTTTGCACATTTCATTCAGTCCAGTATCTTCTTTTTAAGGTTCTTGCTAAATGCCGCGAAAACGTTTTCTTTTCATTCTTTATTCTCTTTTCAAATAATCTCTTTTGAGACCATTTCCTAGTTTATTTACAACGTGACTGCCAAGCAATATAAATACATATATAAATATAAATAATCAAATGTACTAATAAAATAAATGACGAGAGCAATCGCGAAGTTCGAATCTTTTACCATCTCTCGACGACTGAAATTGATGCTTCTAAATGTGGATGTATGAGACCGTCGTCTCAAAGTGAATTGTTACGCTTGAATATGGATAACTGCATAATAAGAATTTAAATTATCATTATGTCTGAGAAACACCATTAGCAAAAATGACAGTAATCCACTCTACATATTAAAAATCCCTAAGGAGTGGACATAGCCTATTTCAAGGTGTGGCAACGCATGGCAAACAGCTGTTCCTCCATCTTGCTCTTATACATCACTTGTTACGTTTTACTAATACTTTACAAATGCTGTACCTCTTTCGTGGAACAAAGACTATACTTTACAAGGACTTGTATATATATATTAGACCATACTTTTGTGGAATAGAACCCAGCTGACTCTAATAACGAAGCGCAATGATAATGTTGAACACATCCAGTACGGCCACTATCAACGATTAAGCTGCAGGGACTGCTTACTGGGGAATTGCAAGTTGGCGAACAATTTCTCTACCTGGAAAATGACATTATCTTGAAAATCACCTCACCACTTCTCCGCAAGAATCCGTTTTCACATATGTATCGTACACAATAACCCGTTGTTCAAGACTATTTATGTAACTAACACAGTACAATTAGCACACCTTTTACACAAAACCATTCATGACAAAAGTATCCCATCAACTAATTACAAGTTTTTACCTGACTGGCTTCTCTCAGTATGCAGGCGCGCATTGACGACTCAAAACTTAAATAACATATTGTAGAAATTCCTCCTAAGTAATTTGTTTTAATGAAGCACTGTCTTTCAATAATACAGTACATTTAATTACGTAATTATTCAAATATACTGTCAAAATGCAATTTTTTAGAAGATCTTGAGAATAGTTTCGAATATTTGAACATTAGTTCGTGTTGATCAAGAGGAGGGCGAGAAGTCTTAATGAACGTAAGACCTAAAATGTAAACCTACTTAAATATGGGACAGGTTTAATCATCACCGAAGGAAGTACTCAATATGATTCCCTTCCATTATGATAAAGGTATGAGCAGATGTGGAATCTCGTGCGAGCATAGAATTAAGACATTAAGGAGCCTATGTAGTTATCGAGGTGCTTCATGTGCTCAGATTATTAACATTTTTAAGCCTGTGTATTTTTCAATTTACTATAGATAATTATATGAAATTTTGCAACATTATAAAGCTAACTAAAGTGATTTTAATGCGTATAGTAGGAAATAATTGCTTTATATACTAATTTTTTTTTCATTGGATGTGCACTATTTTTTTGTTTTAACGTGTACATAATCAGGTGCACGTTTCTCAGAAACTGTTCAACCTATAACGTTTATATGTAGTTGTAAACAGCATTTCTCACAATTTTCAGCGCAAATTTTATCAACCTGTCACTTATTAGTTAAAGAAAAAACATTGTAATGTTGTGTTCAGAAAAAAATTATTTGCAATAAAAATAATTTTAAAATAAAAACATTTTAAGACGCCGATTCATAACTTTTGCTGGAGATTGTGGTATTTATCATTAAAATGTGCAGTAAACATTCATTATGAATTGCAAGTAGTTTCTGAGAAATATACACTATAAGTATTAAAAAATCAACCTACGGGAAATTTATATTAAAATTGAACATGCGCAACATAAGAGACTCACTAATTCAGAACTTTCTAGCCCCATAAACCCTGACCCTCTCTTTACTCTCCGTACTTAGTTGCAGTAGGCTTCTTTCCACTGTGGATTGTTTGATCATAATCAGCCTCCATGATACTGGTTTGTCGATTTCTTGAATAATTGTCTTCATGTTGCCACATTTTTGCCCTTAGATGATTCAAAACTTCAATTCTGCTGCTAGGTTCATCATTAAAAGTTATCTATCACGGCATCCACACACGAGTAGTTTTGAGGATGCGCTTCCAAATTACACTATGAAAACTTTCTTTTGGGTTTTGATATCGTCCGTGCAGACACTTCTCTAAAAGTTCCTTTTTATAGAGATCACTAAAGACAGGCTTTATTGCAAGTAGCACAGCTTCAGGGATATAATGTGTGTGTTTTTGCTCACCTCTGCACGTCGATAGCTGCACCATGTATGAGGACCTACAGGACACAAACCATGATGTGGGGAAGAGTCGGTGGACCTATGAAAGTACACTGCCCAGATAACCTTCTTCATTTCTCCGACAGTAGTTTCTGAGTTCCTGTTAATGCCAGTCCATAGCAGAGCCGGAGAAGGCCAATTTCTGGATCTGTGAGTCTGCCACGACCGGAAATTGGCTTACCATCTGACAATAAATTTCCTGCTATTGACTTCTTCAAGTTTCGGAGACGGCACCCCATCCTCTTCTGTATATCGCCTATACATTCTAATTTGTTTATCATCACAATAGTGCCAAATACATTTTTTTAAAACACTTAAACAGTTTACCACCCATATTCCAAAGAGAATTAAACAAACAAAATTACTATTGCAACTGTCAATGTAGTGGGGCTGACAGGTACGCCGCCATTTTTTAATATAAAATTTATATTCCTTTGACACCGAATTGACATGATAATGTATATATTGTTGAAAAGCTGCACTTTCAATTTTTTAAGACAATAACATTTTTTTTCGACCCATCTAACTACCCAGTCCCTTTATAATCCATTTTCTACAATGTTAACACTTTGAGTTCCTTACAAACTTACGTGTGTCAAAGTATTTGTCATACGATAAAGGACCTCGCTATCATCGTTCATACACTCCATTCAAGCATTTAATGTGCAATGGATTAGACATGTCCAGCAGTGTGGTTTGTTGAGAGTTCCCAGACGACCAAATAAATCCTCTTCATCCTGTTCCCAGAGAGGAGTGGAGCGTGCTGTGCATTTCCACACCCTACCACAACTGAGACCAGATTCTTAGTTTCTCGTAGGTCCTGGAGAATGAGATCCTTCACTTTCTTCATTGTGGCCGCATAGTTATCCACTTCATGGCTCGTCTGTGAGGGACGTTTGACCAGTTTGGAAATTTGAGGAACGGTATCGTATGATGGGCAGTTACCACCATTAACAACGATCATCTCCCCATGGATTTGTCCGGCACTGTGGCCCTTCAAACGCAGGAAGTAATAATGCTACGATCCCAAAGCTTCTCTACTGACATTTTCTGCCACCTGTAAAAAAGGAAACGTTTTTATCTTATACTTAGGACTAGTAATTGCTCTGAAAAAAATCATCAATTTAGTTCTATTACTTGTGGGTATAATTAAAACTTTGCAACATTCCCTCGTATATTTAATAATTTAGAAACTAATCATTATTCATCGGTTATTCATAGCGCAAAACGTTGTTCAGTTACTGTTCCCTATGCTTCTTTTCACCTAAGCACTAAGTTAGTCCTAATTTTGTATTCAACATTCCGCTGTTTTCCATTTATTTCACACGCACAAACTACATAATTATTCTTTTCTATCACTTTATTTTTAAATGTAAAACGCTTAAGCTCGCCATCTGTGATCATTATTTTTCAAATAATGCTGTGCTGGTGTAAATGTTGAGAATAAGTGCACCGAACTTATTCTCCTCTCATTAACTATCCTCTCTTTGCCTGTAAAACCATAGTGCATTCGCACTCTTTATTCCAGGAGGTAGCTTTTCTTTCGCAAGAAGAAGCAAGCATTACTCGCCCTACCATCAAAATATAAGCTTCGTGCTCGTTAATCACTTGGCGTTTCCATGGGCTAACTTCTCATGCGGAAAGTAATTGAACCGGTAGAGGCAGAATACGACGCAGACTTCGCAGAACTGGTTACCTCTCCATCGAGCTCCAATTTCATAGAATTTGAATATACTCTGTACTAAAGCTGATACCGTTAACATTAGAGTGCCCCGGCTTCACTTACTGCTTAAGTAATTGGAGGAGAGTGCCGAACGTTATGCCACATTGGATCAAACTTGCAGCGACGCACGCGTTAACATTTCGTAAAAGTGTAGCATAAAGCATATCCACAGCGAATTGTGAATGTTTGAAATAGTCAAGGCAATCGGGTAATAACTGACATGATAATACCGATTGTAAACACCAGCCCATTGGTAAATATAAATACTTAAGTAAAACCTGAAATACAATTTAAAAGGTCATGTAAAAATATCTCTAATATATAGGTAAATTCGTTACGTTTCAATGACATGAGAATGGCAGAATTAAGTATCTAGTCAACTTGCGGCTCTCTACATCTAGCACCATTAAAGACGGCATAGGGGAGGGAAGGTGACGTTCATCGTCACGAACCACGCGAGCGTCTCTCGCTCCCACTATTAAGTGCTAATATACTTGGAAATGAATGCAACTTTTTAAAACGAAGTTGGAGAAACAAATAGATGGATTCAAAATCAATGTTCTTTCGAATATTGAAAAGTAATAAAGCATTTCCTGTTGAAAAAGAACAACATTGATATGTTAGAAACTAGAAATCTTATGATTACGTCTTATTTTTATGACAGCAAGGCTGGTATAGTGCCCTGTTAATTCAGTTGAATAAAAATTCATAGAGGAAAAAAAAGGCACAATTTTTACTTGGTGGTTTTGGGTAAAAGTCTTATCATAGATATCGGTGTATTTGAGCACACTTGTCCCGTGCGTGTGTGTGTCCTCGTCTCTTGTTAGTTCCCGTGATCAGTAAATTAGTCAGAGATAACTAAGTGAATATTTTGTGACCCTTCATTAATATGAATAATAGCGAAAAGGCTGATGTGTATATATATATATATATATCAGGAATATTTTCATTTACAAATAGTCATTTTACTGTTTTTCAAGATGTGGTTGTTTAATTTAATTTTAGCGTTTGATCTGCCTTTTAAGTTCTCTGATCTCAAGGTGTATGGTGAAAACGAATTGGAAATCTGTAGGCGCCTGGCGGTTAATTTATCAAAATTAAGAAAAAATTCTTATATCTCTCATCCTCCTTAACTAAGCTACGTTTGCGTTCTGTTGTCAATTTTTATATATGATGAATTGAAATTATTTGAAACGTTTTAAAATAACGAAACAGGGAAGATCAATGATAAGTAATGATCATAGCTAGCAGAAATTGAATCCTCACAATTTACTGTTAATGAATTAATGATGAGGTATCTACCCCTTTTAGATGCAATCAAGTTATCAAAATAATATGATTCGTTTTCTGAATCGGATAAGATATAGCTATAAATATGGCATTTAGCGCACCTTGTATGATTGCTACTTATAAATATCCTCGTATACTGACCAGTCGATCTTGGTGGTCTAACGGTAACCATACTTGTCTCGTAGACCCAAGATCGCGGGTTCAATGCCGGCCAGGGTAAACGAATTTTTTCGGGCGTAAAAATCCTAAGTATAGCTTACTTCGGAAGGGAAGTAAAGCCGTAGGTACCGTGTGGTAGATTTACGGCACGTAAAAGAACCACAAGCCTGAAAGAAGAGGCAAAATTTATCAATAGTTTCACGCCCTGAATTGAATGGGACTCTGATCTTGAGAGTTAAAGAGCGTTCGTAAATAAAACAAATCAAAACATTATAATAGATAGTAATTCATTTGTGTAAATTGAAAACAGCCCTTAAGTGGGAATGGATTTTTAATTAGTGTTTAACGCCCGTTTTTACTGCTGAGTCACTACAGACGGTGGAATGGAATTTGATAACATGTATTAATAATAAAAATCAAGTCCCAATACATTAGCTAATTGCAGAAAGAAGAATCCGTTTAATAAATGATCTGAAAGTAAAGTAATGATCTATGAGGTCAGTGTAGTAGTGTTAAAAAGGTTAGAATGGAAACAAAAAAAACTTCTTCGAAAATTCAGAGATTGGAAGAAGTATGAGGTTCACCAGCCATTGGTGTGCAGGACTTCATTTAGTCTTCTGGAAAGAGCTGCTTATTTGGGGTTGACTTCTAATGTCCTCCCAAACAGGTGAAACATGACTTCTCAGAGCGACGGTTGTTCACTCCTGTCCTTTATCCCAAAGCCCATAATATTCAGATGCTCTCTATGGGGTTTAGGTCTGGGGTTCTTGCGAACCTCTCCAGGATTGAATTTTTAGGGTGTCCTTTCATCCATTCCCTTGTCGCAGTGGAACATGACTATTTCTTGAGCAAGATACATTTCACTCAGTCTTGGGAGCATGCAGCTCTCTACAATCCCGATATATTTCCCCGAGTTCATTCCAGAGGCAACTTCCTACTCACCCCCACACTACGCGCTCATCCATTCGCAGAAGGTCGCGTAATGTCACAGCAGCGACGTGCTCAAGGGCGTCAAAAGACCTTGTGCTCTTTTCATCTACTAGATCTAGAATGGTCATGAGGTAGATATTTAGGAGCGAAAACGATGCAAATATAGTTTCCTTTGTGCCAGGTTGACGATAAAGATAACTTTTGCACCGTACGATCGCAAACTGGAAGGTTTAGACTGCTCCACAATGTTTGCTGGGAGAAATGCTCCAGAAGCTCGTCGCTCTGTTCCTTGTATATCTTCTGGGTAGCACTGAAATTGGGCTTAATCTTTAGCCCTTCTTATCGGCTTATACAGTGTCTCCCGGTTTCTTCCGATTTGTATACTGCATCAGCTATGGCAGAAACTGAGCGGTCACACTCCCACATACTCCCAATGCGCCCTCAGTGGTATACGGCATTTTAGATTTTAGCAAACTCAGCCCTTATCTGCTTGTAGCGTATCTAAAACGCCGCCTTAGCTTGCAGGTTACACTAATAAGCAAGGACGAATGTCATACGATAATTTCTACGGAAAATAAAAACAACCATTCTTCCTGCTTTCTGTTTCAATACTAAGCCTAATCAACACAGAATGAAAACGTGGTTTTGTCTTAACAAAACATATACGATAAACTAAAGTGCATATTACTGGTAAATAATGAGAACTATTATGTTGTATAATATTTCTTCATTTGTTTTCTCGGTATATGAACACATCTACTTCTTTTACATTAATACTTTTTAGGAAAAGTGTTATGTAATATTATATTTCCACATTTGTTTTCTAGGTATATGCAACCAAATAACGTTTTATATCATTAAAAAACCTCCACGGGTAGCCGAGGTCCTTAAGGCGCGGACTCATGAGCGGAAGGTCTGGGGTTTGAATCCCACCAGGGCCGGCCTCCCTACCTGAGGTTTATTTTTCCAGGTTTTCCTCAGTCCTTATAAATGGCAAATGCCAGGCAGGTGCCCTAAACTTAGGCCTGGAATGTTTCCTTCCTTAAAAAAAAATCCTTTCCCAATATATCATTTCATCTCATGTATCATCAGTGTCCACCGCGTGTGGTGCCTTAGTAGTATAAACGCGCGCTAAACACCACTCAAAAAAAAAATCATCATTAGTACTTTGTGCATTCATTATTCATTGTATTCATTATTATGCATTCTGTCAAAGACAGTAACTTAATTAACGATTTAATTACTTGAAAATCAAATGACCGTTATAAAGCTTTTGCCTTTTACCTGTTATACTTATGCCTTAAATTAATATGAAATTGATTAGAGGAGAATTTCTCTCTAGGAGCATACGTGCTATACAAAACTACCTCCGTTTATATATTATATATTTTTATAATTATTTTCTACAATATAGTAGTTTTCCTTCAAACAAAAGTAATTTTACTTTTTCTACAGCGTCTTCTTTTATAGGTTCCCACTGTTCACACTGCTCTTGATACCATCCATTGTTCTCGTGGTTGTCCTCTTCTCCTCCTGCCTTCAGCATTCCACTCCAATATCGTCTTTTGAATTCGTTCTTTCCTCATCCTTTTCACATGTCAAAACAACTACAATGCTTTCTCTTCATTACTACAATAATATTCTTTTCAACTTTCATAAATTCTCTAATTGTTTCATTTTTAACTTTCTCTTTTCTTGACTTTCTTGGTACTCTTCGCCAAAAGTCACTTTCCGTAGCCAGTAATTTATTTGCACGTTTATTATATAATTTCCAAGATTCTGCTCGATTTAACACAACCCTTTAGGTCAATGATTTATAAATTTGTATTTTTGTTTTGCATAAAAGATTCTTACTGCAGATGACTGCATTTAACATGCCAATTATTTTCCTTCCTCTGTCTATTCTTTTTTCGATTTCAGATAAGCCTTTTTCCTTCTGCTTCTAAAATGGATACTATACCTATATTTTAATTTGATGTCCGTTTTAATTTCTTCTTGTTCATTCCCAAACTTTTAGTCATCTTCTATCTTCAAAGTTGAATATTGAGTTTTCTTAAAATTAATATGAAACCCCATTTTTATACTCTTCCACCAATGCCATTGCCATTATATGAACCATCTACAATATCTTGGGTTGCTATGACTTCGAAAATGTAAGTCGATATAAGAAAATTTGTGGATTCATTGAAACTCGCATAATGTTGCACTTTCTGGACCATTCTCTTATGCGTGCATATATAATTGTAAAAGAGTAGTGATGACATACTACATTCGTATAACCTTTAGTGGAGTGGAATTTTCTGTATAGACATTTTCAATTTTATTTTGACCTCTGTTCCCTGCATATGCTACTCTTAAAATGTCGTTTGTGTCTTCACTAATTAGCGCTTCTCTTAATGTTTGTCAGAATAATTTCCTGGGCATATGATCATGCTTTTTCTAGATCAATGAAAACCAGTCCTATCTCCCTGGATTCCCCCCCCCCCTTTTTCTCTCTCTCTTCCCAAAATGATTCGTAGTGCAGAGTTGTGATCTGAGCAGAATTTCTGGTTGTAAGGCTCCTTTTTTCCTTTGAATTACGATACAGTTTTTCTATTCGATGTTTTATTACTCTGGTAGAATTGTTTACTGTGTATTATTATACACAAATTCCTCGATAGTTCTGACATTTTGTCACTTTTTGGGTATTGAACTGATATATACTACCTTTATCTCTTTTGGTATATCTTGTCGTAGTAAAATTTCCCTATACAATTATGTCAGTGTTGTTAATTTAGGTTCTTCATATTTCAACATTTTCAAATGAATGTCTTCTGGGCCATTTGCCCTACTCTTTTTCCCAAATGATAGAAAATACCGCACATTTTCTTCTGACAAATCCCAGCCCTTGTCTCTATGAATGAAATCACTTCAGAACTTAAGAACTTTCTTCATTCAATAAATTCTCACAATGTTCTAACCATTGATTGAAGGTGATCAACTGAATATTCGTTTTATATTCTCATTCCCGGGAACATTTTCCATGGCTGCTGATTTTTCCAAACCTTCATGACAGTTAATAAGGGCACATGCTTTTTCTCGTTTTTTTTTACACTCTTACTTCCTTGGATATTATATTTTTTTGATCTATATAAAATGCTCTATCCTCTTTCGTTCCTGTGTTGAACCATTCTTCATACACGTATCGTTAATTTCAATAATAAATTATTCATTTGTGTTAAAAATAATGAAATACTAGAATGAGGCAGGTTGCTTGCAAATGCTAGGCAATAATAACGATGCCAAATAAGTTTATTTTAAGCATTTCAAAACACATGGACACAAAAACAAATAGCAAATGCGTTTAGCCATGTTATAATTGTTAAACTTATTTGCTCTACCTTTTGAATGTGAATAAACTAAAGGAAAATAATGTTAATGGTAAGAAAATTAAAGGGGACAAAAGGTTTTTGTTTTTCCATTAAGAATAGCATTCATTATAACTGCTTCAGTTCCACTTTGAATGTAAGCCAGTGGTAAAAACGCTGCATACTGTGTCATAGTGCTAATTAATATGTATGACTCAAATAAACAGAAAGATAATCGGCACTTAAGGTTTTTCAATTTGAGGAACAACCCCGGAATAAAACCCCAATATGTGCCCATTGAAATCTGAATACAAGATCATTAATTGAAGAGAGACCTATTCACCATATTCCAGCAGTTGCTTTCATGCATGTAACCGTGGTGTAAGATGATGGTATAAAAGAGTGCATAATAGTGTATAACATATGGCTAATGCTCTTTACCGAAAGCACGTTCGTTGGAAGGGCGGTTCTTTCGCTTGTATGTGTGTGTGTCTCCAACTATCAGTGGTCATTTAATGGTTTACGTCCCTGAGGGATGTACAAAAGTCGCGAAGAGCTGAAACCACTGCCCCAAGTATTTTATTCGGCGGCTGTAAAACCCCAGCACATGTAGGACAGAGAAGTTGCCGATCAATCAGGGGTTGAGTTTAAACACTTGGTCATGGACAGAGTCTGGCTGTCAGTGTAGGCGTGTTAGTGGTTGAGTTCATTTCAGTTCTTGCAAGTGGTGTGTTTTGTTCTGTATTAATCGTTCAGTATGTGTTTTCTACTGCACAGTGCACAACGTGTATTTATTTATGATTCATGTGTGTTAACTAAGTCAGCTCGTGAAGTTCAAAGGGAATTTGAAAAAGGATTCCCGGATATAAAAGTTGCAGTTCGTGCAACAATTCACAATCATTATAATACATTTCATGCCGGCTAGTGCTCAGTCCAAGAAACTAACAGAGAGCGTAGGGTTCTTACCGAAGAAACGTTTGATGACATCCGGCATCGTTTGGAGAAGGCTCCCCAAAAAAACATTTGGACATTTTTCACAACAAACAGGCATTTCATATTTCTCTGTTCAAAGAACTACTAAATGTTAAAGCTAAGACCATATAAAATAACTCTGGCTTACGTACACAATTTTCTCCCGCTTTTCACAGAATTAACCAACATTGAGCGTGATTTCGTCGTTTTTCAACAAGACATTGTCATAGCTTATGTAGTGAATATTTTGACGAGAGAAACTGAAAGAACGTTGCAGAGTGCCATAGTTATTAAGTTATTAGTAAGTATTGTGACCCTTCAATCCCTCGACCTAACCCCTTGTGACTTTTATATCTGGATAAAATTAAAAATACTGAATACAAGACAAACCCACACACACTTGAAGAATTTAAACAAACTGTCCGCAAGGAACTAGCCAGTATATTCAACGTGAACTACGGCGAGTAATGGATAGCTTTTTAAAAAGGTGCTAAAATGTTTGGACAACGACGGTGGCCAGTTTTAGCACCTCCTTTCATAAAGTTGGTAAATCAAAAATTTTAAAATAGATATGGAAAGGGTTTTATGGTTGTTTCAGCTCTACTCTGCGATACTCGCAAACTGCAACGGGCGCCGTATCCGCCTATTGGCAAAATATCGCTAGGTGGTCCAGTTCATTGGGTCGCTTTGCAGCAATGTTGGCAATATTTTCAAGCTTATAAATTTCATCATTAAACACAAGATTATTCAAACTAAATTCATGCAGATGCTGCACTGTCAGTCCCAATTTATTGAGCTGGTTGTCGAATGCTATTTTGCAGGGATGCTAGGAAACCATGATAATTTAGCTGTATAGAGAGCATCTGCGGGTATAGTCGAGTAACGTTGTAGTCCAGTCGATGGAACTTAAAAGCAAAATTATGACATTGGAAACGTGTACGAAACAAACAATAAATATGCCTTTCAAAATATAGTAAAAATGAAGTGTTTGAAAATTATATATATATATATATATATATATATATATATATATATATATACATACATATATATATACATATATACACACACACACACACACACACACCTACATGTTAAATGTATTCCAAAACAGAACTGTCGTAAACATTTTAAAACGTAAAAGGTACTACCGAACCTGAATTTTTAGAGTAATGTGCACCCTTAATATATTGGAAATACAATTCCCATAGGCGTACTTTTGTAAACAGTAAAGAAAGCGCAACAACTATTTAAACATGTGAGCTAAAATCATTAAATAATTTAGCACAATTTGATTTCCCAATAAAATATCCTAAAATTAAAGTTCAAAATGAAATTGAAATATTAAAAGCCTCATTTTTAATGTCAGTACTTGTATCTTTTTATAGATTTTGTTGTTAACTCCTTTATTATGATGTATGTCTTGTTTATTTGTTATATATTAATTTTTGCAAATTTAGAAATTGTATGTGGTGATTGTCCACTGTTTTATTTAATTAAATGCATGAGTTATCTTCATACCATTTCAGTCTGACTGACTGCAACTGTTGTCGAGTTCTGATGCTTCTAAACATTAACATAAGAGTCAAACTTGAAATTGTACAAGATCACTGTTGTCTACGAATTTTATTCAGGTGATCCCGATATTCCGGTTAATTTCTGTTATTGGATGTTACGGAACGTTAATGATTAATTGATCCACGTTTCATATCATTTATGAAGCATGATTCCATTTACGTATCATGTTCCGTAACAGGTGTTGCAGTGTAGAAAACCCAAATTTTACTGATGAACGCCATTATATGACTAGACCGCCTCCGTAGTCTTGTGATCAGCGTGTCTGCAAGTTCGGAGTCCTCGGGTTCGAGTCCCATAAGGTCGTTGCCTATGTAAGGATTTTTCCGGAGATTTTCCTTACCCTGAAAAGTTGAATATCAGGTAAATAAACTTTGTGACCTAGGGCTCTTTTACGTACCCATTTCATCAAACATTCGTTTATTGTCTCTTTAGACCTTAGTTGTTATGAGGGATTTAAACTGTAACAAAAAACGATGTATGACGAGAAAACGGTTTATGTTGCGCAGTAAATGCTTGCAAAGTAAGAAAGATTATATTTTTGAGGATGCCATAATTGCAGAATAATGCAGAAATTCATAATAGCACCATTTTTTGAACAACCCACTGATGAGTTTTTCCAAAAAGACCCTGATACTGCGCATACAGCTAATAAATCGTTATGTTTCATTCATAAAAAGTGTAGGTCAGGATAATTAGTATTGTGGCCCGCACGCTCCACTGATGTGACAGAATATGATTTTTATTTAAGGGCAATTGAAAAATAAAGCGTTTGTAACAAACCCCGCACACACATTAGAACTGAAAGAAAATATGGGGCGAAAAATTGACTCCATTTCGAAAGATGAACTAATTGCATGTGAATAACACTTATTTAATTTGTAATTGTAAGAATTTAAATCATTTTATATGCGCTTTGTCGGGATTTACCGCCCTGATTGCCGAGCTGCCAGTTGCTGCGATACGGGCGATAAAACCGTGAAAGACTCGGCTGTAATATTTCTGCAGTCGTTAAATAGCAGCAAAAAGAGAGTAGAGACACAGGTTACAGCCAGGATATAGAGGGATGTCATTTATACAAGGCCAAGTCAGAATGTAATTAATTACATTTTTGTGTAGATTATCAGGTAGGATTAAAAAAAAAAAAAACTTTGAATTTTACACCACAGCATTATTTTTGCACATAATTATCAGCTATTCAATCGTTTGTTACTGCTTAAAATGAATCACGACAGAAACTGGCTTCCTGTTAGTTAAGTCCTCAACACTTCATCTTTGACATAGACCGCCACGGTTGGCCGAGATCGTTAAAGTGCAGACTCGTGAGCGGGATTTCTAGGGTTCCATTGCCACCAAGACCGTCCTCCCTGACAGGTTTTTCCAGGTTTTTCTCAGTCATCATAAATGGCAAATGCCGGAAAGTACCGAAAACTTATGCCTGGAACGCTTCCTTTTTTAAAAAAATCCTTTTTCGATTTCTCATTTCATCTCATACATCATCAGTTTTTACCACTTTTAATGCCTTAGTAGTTGAAACTGGCATTAAATGTCATTTAAAAAATATTTGACACAATAAAAATCGTCTACAACGCCAATGCTTTTCTTTCTTTTCTTCAATTTCCTGAACAAATGAAAGTCATTAGTAGGGAGGAACATGTTGCTAACTCCAGTTACCTTCTAAAAATGAACACTGTCACATCCCTTCCATAAACAGGATTTAGGTGTAGAAACGAAGGTACCTTAGAAACTTAGGTCTAAAATGCTTCTTTTCCCAAAAAATGTGTTTCCAATCTCGTGTACATCAGCGTTTATCGCCTATGATATTACAGTAGTAAAACTGGGCGTTAAACACTTAAAAAAAGAAAAGTTTGATAGTAACGATGTGTTATATATTTAATGTTCTATGCATAATATATGTATTTTTATGAACATTTCTATTTCCGGTTAGAACTCCAACATATACGTTTTTAATTGACCTTTTTACAAAATAATTTACCTCGGATAATAGTTATATCATTTATATCTGTAAACACACACGCAATAAATATTTGAGAGAAGCAGAACCTCTGTTTTATAATGATTAACAAATATCTCATTATTTATTTAATCTAAAAGATTACAGCTAACTATTTTCTCAGTACTTCATGTCAGCATTTGTTGGATCTATTCTTCTTGATTTGGTCCAGAACTTTCGTACAGTCTTGTTTCTAGGAGTGTATTTAATTGGTATGCAATTTCTGTTTCTGTTCTGAAACATAACAAAGCAATAAGACGTGTAGACTTGTGGGCACAGCGTAGAACGGCAATAGGTTACTGTAAGCAGAAACTTTGAACGGCGTTATTGATCAGTATGATATGGTCGATATGCTTTCTGAGACTTAACACTTGAATGCTCTAAACCTGATAATCAGGAGTCTTTGAATGCAGCCTTGTTGATAGTATTAGGTTTTTTTTTTATTATTATTAAAGCGGCAAGTAATTTACTGACGTGAGTGTAAATGCACTATCTCCCCTATGTTCAATTCAGTAAATTGTTTACCTATTATCTCAGAAAACATTTACAATAATGGCCTGACGTTTTAAGCATTTGTTTTGTACATGGAGTTTTTTTCCATGAAAAGAAAGGTGTTTTACTACGTTTCTATTCAAAATAAGAACCCTAAATTTGTATTAAAAATAATTCTGTTTATGAACTCAAACTTATATGTGTTTAGTTGCAAAATAAGGACAAATTTATATAGAATAATGCATTTTTTTTAGAAATTGCAGTTAAATATAAAAATTACAGAAATTCGCATTTGTAGAACAGGAATTTGTCTATTATTTTGAAAGTAATGCCTCAAAAAGTGACATTGCAATATCTGTTTCTAAAGTATCAGGCGAAATATACCGTTGGCGAAGAGCATCAAGAACATCCAGTAACGATAGAAATCAGAAATACAGATATTTGAGAATTAATAGTCGTTAAGCACTCCTTAGCAGATGACGTAAAAACATATCTTGGGCATATAAAGAGAATGCCGAAGGATAGATTGCCTACAATGTTTAGAAAGGAGAAAACTTGGAAGACGTAACAACATGCGATTTTCTTTAATGCTGAGGGAAAGAACGATTATGACAAAAAGACAGCAGCAATGGCATTTTTAAGTATTTACATTTGGTCTTGCTTTCAAAAATATCCCAAAATAGCGAGAAACTGCAATATGCATAAAAAATGAAAGCCTGAAAATAAGGTTATAATTCCTTTAAAGAAGTTGGCTTTTTAATAATTTCAACTAGAAAATTTCCATCCTAACAAGCATTTTACTTCAAAATACCATGATTCGGCTTTTTATAGCAATGTTTCCATTTATTTAGGTGATACAGGATATTGCTGTTAAGTATACGTGCAGCGGCGTTTTATGATGTTGTTAAGCTGCTAAACAGTGAAGAGAAACAAATTAAAGGATGAAACTCCTAGCTTCTGGATTTTTTGTTTAGTGCACATGTGATATAAAATGGAAGATAATAGGGTACCTGACAATGAAGCCGTCTGTGTGTTGCCTATACAATGTACACGTCAGCGATATCAACGTACTGACACCGCCTGTGGTGCCTCAGTAGTAAAAACGGGCGTTAAACACTACTCAAAAAAAAAAAAAAAAACGTACTGACTGATGCGGGTGGCCGAGGTCGTTGAGGCACGGACTCGTGAGAGGGAAGCATGCGTTTCCATTCCCGCCAGGACCGTCAGGCTTTTCTTAGTCATCATAAAGGGCATATGCCAGGAAGCTACCCTAAGCTTAGGCCTCACGCGCTTCCTTCTTTTAAAATATTCTTTCCTAATTTATAATTTCATTTCAAGTACCACCGCCACGGGTGGCCGAGGTCGTTAAGGCACGGACTCGTGAGCGGGAGGTCTGCGGTTCGAATCCCGCCAGGACCGTCCTCCCTGACTGGGGTTTTTTCCAGGTTTTCCTCAGTCTTCATAACTGGCAAATGCCGGGGAGGTACCTAAACTTAGGCCTGGAACGCTTCCTTCCTTAAAAAAAAAAAATACATCCTTTCCCAATTTATCATTTCATCTCATGTATCATCAGTGTCCACCGCCTGTGGTGCCTCAGTAGTAAAAACGGGCGTTAAACACTACTCAAAAAAAAAAAAAATTCAAGTACCATCAGTGTCCACCGCCTGTGGTCCCTCAGGAGAAAAAAAATTGGGCGTTAAAACAAAGGAACATCAACCAAAAATTAGGTTTATAATGGTGTGCATTAATAAGCAAATAAATTAAAATAAAGTTACAAGTTTATAATATAAACTAAACTGAAATACAATGTAAGTATTTCTTCAATAATTTTATTATTACATTTCATAAAAAAAAATACGAACTGAAAACATGCAAATCAAAAATAACCCAATACATAAAAAACTATAAATTGAAAATAGCAAATGAATAAAAATATTTAAGAACAAATAACTTACGAATTGTATATTCTAAGAAAGTCTGGCGAACGTTTACCGCCACAAATTATTTCTTCCGATGAAATAATCGGCTATACCATCGAAGTCCAAAGCTCTGGTTATTCGGTAGCAGTTTAAAATGGCGACTGCATAAGACAGTTCCGTACCACTGATGGTCTTATGTAGTTCTTCATCCTTCTAACATTCATGAATGATCTTTCAGCTGTACAAATTGATAAAAGAAATCTTAAATCAAGTCGTGTAAAAATTTTAAATTCAGAAGAATTTTGGGCGCACAGTTTTCAGAAACTGTACAAGTAAGACAGTTATCTAGGAGGTTCCTGTTCACCTTTGATTCTGAAATCTGTCATTTGCGATGCAATGTTAACCTGTCAGTCGAACCTGATGATCTAGTGGTGGCCATACTTGTGTTGTAGACCCAAGATCACGGGCTCGATCCCGGCCAGAATCGAATGTTTTTTTTCGAGCTTAAAAATTTTAACTATGGTTTCCTAGGAAAGGAAAATAAAGCCGTGTGTTGTAGATTTACAGCATGTAAAAGAACCTCAAACCTGAAAGAAGAATGATCTCGGAGATGTTTCACCCCCTGAATTGAATCGGAAGCTGATGCACTGAGATGTTAAAGAGCATCTGTAAATAAATCAATTAATCTGCCAGAATCCATTTTAAAAAGTTGTCAATGTTTGTAATATTTGTGATGAATGGTTCAGTTTAACTAGCATGAGAAACAGCACTTTCAAATCTAGACAGAAGACATTGAATATACCTATTATATAAAAAAGCATTAGGCAGTACATTGCACATATCTTTAAGGGTGGCAAAACTGTGAGAAGCCTTCCAGAATGCAATCTTTTTGCGATGAATCTTCGGCGTGGTAGCTGTAGTTCTTGTAATTGAAGAGACTGTATGTGAAGTGAGTTTCTGTAGAACTCAGTGTGGCAAAATATTTTGCATAACACAAACATGAAATAGAAATTAAATGAATGCATCTGAATACAAAAACTATTTTCCTTAGAACCTACATGTGGTAATTCTGCTTCCGGCAGTTCTTTGAGCAACTGAATAAATTACCCGTGGAATGAAACGATGACAGTGATGAGAAGCGAACTTAGTTGGACAGAATGACCAATGTTTACCGCATCGTCGCTTTGTACCTGCTTAGCAATGAACATATTGTAGTGGAATTTCTCACATATTTAGTGTAGTTTTATGTGTCGAATATGCAGACATTCCAGCCTTGTCTGCACTGCGCATGCAATGTTCGCAAAAATACCATTCTACAAACCTTATGAGTGCGCTTAAGAACCACATTGCTGCTGGAGGACAAACAAACACACGTCTCCCAGTTGGACCCAAGATTTATAGGCATGCCGGCGTTAACTTTTGGATTGGTGTGATAATACATAGCCATATTAGCAAATGTTGATACCCTGCTGGCCAAAATGGCAACGCCCATAAGAGACGCGATAAACTGGCCTTACATTTTTCGCAGAGAATGACTCATCGAAAATGCGACAGTAATACCACAGATGTCTAAATTTGATTACTCGAGAATTGTGGCCTACTGAGAGTGGGAATTGCCGTGCCGAGAAATTGGTGGGCCAAAGCGAAACGAACATATCAGTGGATCGCGGTAGGACGAACACACAGACGTGAAGGATCCCAATTGCCTCCTCGGACAACCGCATGGCTATTGTGAACACAATGTGTTGGCCAGCAGTGTATTTTTAATCAAAAGGCCCGCACTCGAGCCTCGCTTTGGGTGACTAACCGTTGCACAAAAGTACAGAATGGAAGCAAATACTGACACAACTTCACTGGATAAAAAGAGTGGTTCATGAGCTACAAAAAATAACCTAAACTACTGCTAATAGAACCGCAAAGCCGCTTCAATAATAATTGCAGTTCAATCCATAACCCAAATTTGTGCATTTCTCTAAGTACAGTCTTAGAAATCTCCATTGTAATTTCATCATCTGTTTGAAAAGTTATGGGTGCTTTTTATCGATAATTGCCCGACCAAAGCGTTCAAGTGAAGATCAATTAATTACGTTTGCATGCTATCTTAACACTTCCGGAGTAGAGATGAGGTGGATTATTGTATTAAGTCTTCTCTCTCTCCCCCTCGTTCTGTGTTATTTCCCGATATACAAACACTTATAATGCTGCCGACTTGTGTTGGTAAAAGCATAATTCTACTGTCTCTCTCTTTGTATAAGATTAACATTCAAGGCTTGGTAATATAGTAAACGTGGCTTTTTTTTTTTTTTTTTTTTTTTTTTTTTTTGTGCAGACCCATCATAGTTGGGGGCGAAAAGATGAAAGCATGAATGAATAGCCATCTAGGGTTGCATTACTTCATAGGGTTTCCAAGTCTAGACGGCTAACATCAAAGCAGCACAATTGCAGCTAAAATACAGAGCCATGCCATAAATTCCACAAAAGCCTGCGGGTCACGTATTGTTCTCGTAGACTTGAAAGTCCCACTGTGCGTGCTTCAAGGACCTCTGTGTCCCAGAATATGTAAACATACTCTTTTCCTACCCGTGCGTCCTTACAATGTTGATGTAAGGTGATGCAGTAAGGTTGAATTATAAAGAGCATTGTTGCGCCCTCTAAATAACCTAATGTGTATTGCATTATACTACGTTGCCGGAGTTTAGCCAGAAAGTAACACGTTCAAGCTACACAGGGCGTTTGTTTGTTTTAGGAACGCACAACAGAATTCCTTTTCAGTTGCAAACTCCTGCGTACACTCAGAATAAAATTGACATCTTCGTTAGTCCATACATTCACACAAGCAGTTCAAGACTTTATAAATGATGCTTTCATTTTCGTAGCATAGCGCACTATGTTTAATACGAACTACAAGAGGTTGCGAGAAAAACTTAAATTAGCCAACATTCGAATTAGCAGAAACATAATATGATCGGTAGTATTCCATAATCTTTAGCGATGTCACATTTCTTCCTACACCTTTCCCCACTCCTTTTAAAACTACTTTGTTCTGTAATGTTAAGTTATAATACGTTCTACGCTTCGACAGTGCAAACAACATACTGTACATGGATAAATCACAGCTGACAACTTAGAATACCTTCATCACTAAAATTGCGAAGATTTTCACTTTTTTTTTTCTTACAAATCTTAATGTTGGTCCTGGTGGTTTATTGATAACCATACTTGCCTTCTAAACCCAGGATCGCGGATTCAAACCCGGCCAGGATCGATGGATTTTTTTCGGGCGTAAAATCCTAAGTATGGCTTCCTTCGGAAGGGAAGTAAACCCGTGGGTCCCGTGTTGTACATTTACGGCGCGTAAAAGAGCCTCAAGCCTGAAAAAAAGGCCTCTGAGCAAAATTTGTCGGCCGTTTCACGCTCTGATTTGAATGGAACTCTGATGAACTGAGATGTTAAGAGCATCCATGAATTAGCCAAATCAACAATCAACTAATTTCAATGAATGAAAAAAATTTGAAGGACAAACACCTGTATATAAAAGAATTCGGAAATCCACAATATTGAGATTGAGGAAACAGCATAACCAACGAGCAAATATTTGAATTAAACAGGAATTTCAATTGGAATAAGTTTTTGATTGAATCAGCCAAGTTCGAAATAAAAGGAATGCATTGTATTTAAGAATGGTAGAAGTTCAGAGAGTTCAAAGATTGTCAATAAACGTGATATTTTGTGTCAAAAACTAAATTTTCATTACATTATGCTCACTTTAGTATGCATTTATTCATAAACATACATATTTGCGTATCATTGATCTAAAAAGTAAATTTCTTCTTGAGAAGTTGTGGGGTTTTTTAATGAAATTTTAATTAAACTGCTGGTCAGCACATTGTTTTTTTTTTTTTTTTTTTTTTTTTTTTTTTGTTCTTTTACCGAGGCATCACATACAGCGGACATTGATGATAAATGAGATGAAATAATAAACTTGGAAGGAATTTTTTTTAAGGAAGGGTCCCAGGCCTAAGTTTGGGGTACCCTTTTGTCATTTATGAGGACTGAGGAACACCTGAAGGGGAAAAAAAAAACTTGTCAGGGAGGACGGTCCTGGTGGGAATCGACCCCAGACCTTCCGCTCATACAAGTCTGCACCTTAACGACCTCAGCCACCGTGGCGGTATTGTACATGTTCATAATAGTCATGCGGAAATGACTCGTCTTCTCATTCAGTTGTTTGACGGGGCCGTAGGGATCCGTCACGTCTGTGTATTCGTCCTACCGAGATCCATTGATATCATGTTCATTTCGCTGTGGACTTATTTTGTCCAGCAACGGCACCGATTTCTCAGAATGATATCCCATACTGTCAGTAGGCCACAATTTTCCCTTGATCAACATGCTGGCATTGCTGTCATACTCATTCCCTTTTAGTAAAGGTGGGGTCGGATTAAAGTTATCTTATGGGCGTTGAGCACCAGTGTTATTGCAAAGAGCGTTTTATTAAATATCAGCAAAATATAACATTTGCTTTTAAAATATTAATACAATACATATATATAGTAGTATACTTCTCGGCTATTGTTAAAATAATTATGAAACCCATGGCTTCAAGGATAAAACATTACACCTTTCCTGGTTCTTGCTCATATCAGATGCACCATGTTACACAATTTAAAATGGCCACCGCCTATTACATGGGCAAACATAAAATTCTCCCATTTCTAAGCTGAATCAAACCTGCAACCCTTGCAGAAGGCAGTTCCTCAGCTTTATCTTGAGGCTAGTTTATAACCGTTCTAGACTCTCGGTTTTGGGAAATTTTCTTTAGGAGCGCTCGGAGAAATCAAACAAAGAACAACTAGAGCGGAATTGGTCATAATTATAGAATATAAAGCACAAGCTATCATTTTAATAGTCAAAACTTGACTTTTTTTTTTTTTTTTTTTGTTCGAATTTGTTTTGTAATGTCTGGTTCTGTTTTCCTAACATGATTTTCAAGAGATAGTATATTTCTTGATTAGACTTTACGTTTTTCATTGTAAAAAAACCCAAATTCGCAGAGGTGTTAAATGGAAAAGGGGACATGTGCCCTAAACCTGCGGATAACAATGCAAAATTGTAGGCAGAACGTACACAACTCTTCACATATTTATTTAATTGTAAACATTAGTCGACAGAAGATCATTCAGCTGTAATGAAATTAAAATTTCACTTCCTTTCCTACTACTGGTTCACAAGGAATAAAAACTATTTTTTCCCCTTTCCAGATAGTTAAATCAACAACCTTACTGCAAAATGTTTTCAAGTGATGAAAAATCAATGTCGAAATGACTTTATGTAAAACATTCTTTTCAAATAACGGAAAGAGAATCGGAAAATTTGTAAGTCAGTGGGACATTTTCAAAAGTTTCCATGTTCACTTCTTGAGGCCAAATTTTTAGTTTTCTCCGAAATGCATTTATTTTTTTGGGAACTGAATGTGTGATTTTGCAAATCCTTTATGCTGAAATAATTTCCTTTAGAAGTCATAATGAAAATATTTTAACTCCTCGGTTTCGAATTTAATAGAACTTCATCAGGTAGACGTTATTGGCTGGAGACATTCTGTAATGATCTAAAACGTGGGAATGTAAATAGTATATTTAATGCGACCACCAACCAAAAGAAGTTTAATATTAACGACTTTGGCCGTGAAAACCTTCCTTTATTCATTCAGGGAATAAAAATATCTGTCAAGTATTTTAGCAATTTTTATGAAATTAATATAAAGTTGGAGGTTGGTATTTGTAAAAGTATCATCTCCGACATCAGTGTGGGAGTGAGGCTTGTGCAAAGCATCGATTTTTCATATAGCATGACAAAGGAGCAACAGCTAATAAATTATAAACTTTTATTGCAGTTCATTCGGCATAATTATTTAAGTTTTTCAACAAGCCACTTTACTGTTCGATCATTGTAACTAATTTTTTCCAGCTTATGGTTTATTATTAAAAGGGATAATATGAACATTTTTCCGTTGTGTGGGAGGCCATTGCTTTGTCTTTCTCTATTGATACATTTGATTAAAAAATCAGACAGTAAATAAGTTAATAGAGTTTGGCGCATTGCACCAAAAAAAAAAAAAAAAAAAAAAAAAAAACCTTTTGTTTTATTCTTGTCTTATGTTTCGGAATGTTTTGATTTGTTTTAGAAATATGTTCATTTCTGTTCTTCAGTAATTACCATATTTGAAAATCAGTGGCATAGAGAAGGGTAAGTTTAGAGAGGTGATGCTTCAAGAGCCTATGCACTTATATTACTGAAATTTGTACTGCTCACCTGCGTTCTAAGGCTCAGGGAGTTTATACTGAAAGAACTTGGTGATTTCATTTACGTTCGTTATGTTTCTAGATGGCGAATTATTGCTTACGATTTCAGACTACAAATTATAACCCACTACACGCTCTGGCTGACATACTATAAATCCTAACTTCAAATATAAGTCATTGTTTCCGACATTTAGTCGTTTGCTTCCATTCATCTTGAAAAGTAAATGGAATATTCTCCAGCCTATATACATGTAATTCTAAAATTAATAAACGTAACTATGAAATTAAACTCGCAGCGCTACCAAAATTGGAAGTTGTCTTTGAAAGTCCAACAAAAACGGAGACAGTGTTCCAAAGATTGGTTGTTTCTCCTGTAAAGTTAGAATTTAACTTTTCATTTTGTCTCTGTTGTGTGCACATGAACAGTGAACTACTGCTGCAGTTTTTTTTCTTTTCTGAGCACTGTTTAACACCCGTTTTTATTGCCGAGGCAACAGGCGGTGAACACTGATGATACATGAGATGAAGTGATACATTGGGAAAGGATTATATGACTAAGCAGAACCTGGAAAAAAGCTCATAGGATGGCCCTGGCGGTAATCGAACCCCAGACCACCCGCTCACGAATCCATACGTTATCGACTTCTGCCATCAGTGGCGGTGCGCCGTAAGTAGGAGCTAATAACTGTTAATACCTTCCCGTACTTTTATTAGTAAAAGTTTATTCTTTTGAACATGACGTCGTTGGTCGCGGTGCTGAAAAGTGTTCAAATTGAATATAGTCTAGTTGAGAACGTGAGTAATAGTGTGAAAAGAATGTCACTATATAAAAGAAGAGCGTTATTTCACTTTACGTACTACGGTGCCACAATTAAACGCGTTCGTTGTAAACAGCGCGCTCTCCCACTAATAGCGATAAACGGTATGTAAGGCCGAACATCCGAGTACAAGGCAATGGAGAAGCGTCTGTTGTGCTGTTCAATTATGAGTGCCTAAGTCATGGTGCAATTTGCTTGAGAATAAAGAATTTTCATTTACTGCAACTGTTTAAAACACAATCAATGCTGTGTGTTGTAGAGCATTGGGGAGCGCTTTCCAGAAATTGAGGCATCTAACAGGCGTACTACAGTTCATAAAATAGTCAACAAATTGAAAACTAAGGATCGGTATTGGATCGGAAAAAAAATTGGAAAACATCACGTTTTAACATAGCGGAAGCTTCATTATATCGATGTTGAATTAGAAAGTTCTTGAAAGTCTGTAAATTAACACTACCACCAGGAATCAACTGTAGACCAGCACATAAAATGACATTTTTTATTTCTTATTTTTAATTTCGGGCAAAAAATACAACAATTGATTACAATCCTTAAAGGAAAAGATAATATATTTTTACATATAGTTTATATAGTCGGTACGTGGCGGCAACATAAAAGCAAAATTAGTGACAAGGCATGCTTTCATGTGCATGGACAAATAATCGCTATTGGTTAACACAGTACAGGTAAATCTACTACATGATCTTAAAGTGAATGCAAATGAGCAATTGGACCTATTTTCTTTCATGAAGCAATTAATGCTGAATGATACCGGTCTTAATTTTGGAACAGGGCTCATTAGTTAACTGATAAACGAGTGCATGGTGTGTTTCAGCACGAACAGGCTAAAACTCATACTGCTCGCACTTCTTTGCGGGTGTGAGTAATTAGTTTTGTTGATTTGATTTATTTATGGACGCTCTTTAACAGCCCAGGTCATCAGCATCCCATTCAGTTCAGGGCGTGAAATGGCCAACAAATTTTGCTCAGAGGCCTCTTTTTCAGGCTTGAGGTTCTTTTTCGTGCCGTAAATGTGCGACACGGGACCCACGGCTTTACTTCCCTTGTAAAGGAAGCCATGCTTAGGATTTTTACGCCCGAAAAAATCCTCCGATCCTGGCCGGGTTTGAACCCGCAATCTTGGGTTTAGAAGGCAAGTATGGTTACCACTACACCATTGGACCGACGTGAGTAATTAGTGCAGGGTTATAAGCCGCCCTAACCTAACGCCCTATATTATTTGTGGGGCACTTTAAGAGGCAAAGTGTATAAATCGAATTAGAGAACTTTAGATGAACTGTAAAATAATATATGGGAAGATATAGACAACATTTCACAAGAAAAGTTAAAACGTGTAAGTGAAAATGTGTTAAGACGCTGCAATGCCTGTCTCGCAGCACAAAAAGAACATTTTTAACATTATCAGGGTAGGCAATGTAAGGCACAATTTTAATCTGCAAAAATAATTACTAAAGTAGCTAATTTTGTGTCATACATAAGAATGTTTGCGCGTCGGTCCGTGTGCACACGGCCAAGATACCGCTGAGAACGAGCTCAGTTAAATTGGCAACTCGATAATTATAATGCGTCGGTTAGGAAATATTTTCACTTAAAATGCTATTTTCATAACTATTATCATTGTTGAGTGCATTTCAATGGATGTTAAACATTTTAACATTTATACGTTTGATAAAAGTTAGCGTGTAATTTTATACTTTATTTGTGTTTTTCATTAGTCAAAAATCCTTTATTGCGAATACCAAGAGAGCACAAAAGCGACAGGTGGTGAACTGAATGCATAAAAACTTTCATGTGAGGGTTTCGCGATTAGGATAATGAAGTGAAATAAATAATTAGTTTACGTTTGGTTTCCGCCTCTTTAAGGAATGTGAGCATGTAATTTAAAGGAACAATTTCTTATCTTTTTAGCAATAGGGCTGTTTTGCATCATTGTCAGCCAATATCGGTCTTCTTAGTTTGCTCCGTCAAGAATGACTTGCTGAGATTGTTCATGCCCATTTTCCAATTTGGCAGTGTTGTTGTTTGTAGAGTGGCGCTAGTTTGGTTATTGCGCAACATAACAGGATGATCGACTGGGTAAATTGAGAAGGTTCATTGCTTCGCTTGCACTCAACTCACCTTTTGCCAGCTTCCCCAAAGCAGAAACTAACTCGGAAGCATATACTGCACATATTTCTGCTCTGGTTATTTCAGGCATAAACAATGCATAATAATTTCAGGGCATATGTTTCAAATAACTGTACGTGTGTATTGTACACTCTTTGACAAAAAAGTCATTTCTTGAACGCAAAATTCTTCTAAGACGTACTTGTTAAAGTGCGCAGTTCACAATGTAACCAGCAAAGCTGTGCAGCCACTGCAGCAGTTGTGTTGTGACATGCACTAAAGACACCGACTAGCGCGTGTTCTGTTAGCTAAGTGGCAGACTGTGCACTCGTCTCTGTATGAAGCACCTTATTAATTTAAATAAACCTCTTTAACATATGATGACATTAGTTTCATAGTATTGTTTCACATACACAGCAAGCTTTCACATTAACATACTAATATATAGTATGAATTTATAAAATTTCCTTCAGTATTTGCGCTTCATCTTAATGTAATATGCTGCACAGGATTCCTTACGCATGTACGAAGAACAAAAACATAGCTTATGACACTAATTCAAGAAGCCTGGGACATTGTAGTCTCTTGTCCACACTACTATAGAAATCGGATGTCATGCCCGGAAGACTGAGGGCAGTTATAAATTCTGAGGGCTTATACACCCGATATTTATTTGTGTTTCTATGTGTTTTCATATTAGAAGATAAATCTGTCTGTTCATGTATTTTAGTTATTTGTAAAGAATACGTTTGTAATTACGTTTCTTTTATGTGCATAGGTGCCATAAAATTAAAAAGATACTTTAAAATACAATATATTAAGGCAACATTCTATATATAAACTTACAAAGCTAATAATAAAAAATAAAACAATTGTGTGCAGTTTCAACCCAGAAGCTTACGCAAAGTAGCAATGCGTTCTAAACCACTCGGCCACGCTACTCTGACTTAATGTTCTTTTTCCAGATGCTCACGATTGTGACCATTACGTTTACAGACAAAGCGTCCACTCCATTGTGCTAGTCGCTGCATGCGGTTGTGAATGCAGTGTATACGAGCATTCCCTCAAGTTCACCGATCTAATCATCTGGGTATGACTTTGGGGGGGGGGGGATTAAACGTGCATTAGGTGAAAATACACTTATTTTATTCAATAGATTGAACAGATTGAGTCAGGTGCCATGTACAATCAAACCCTGCTTTATCTGGAAATAGTTCTTCTCTCGGTCACGGGAAACGTCAGAGCCGGAGTCACAGTGTAGTATTAGAGTAGTGACGCGGGTTAGAATTGAATTTCACAATATGGTCTTCAGCACCGATACGTTCAGTTGGAGGAAGAATATTTTTGTATCCAAGGTGACAAAGTTGAATGCCTTATTTTCAATAAAGATTTATCATTTTCCCGGTTGTGGCATTGAAAGGCATGTTAATAGATACCGCCATAATGACTATGGCAAGTACATTTTGTCAGGTACTAGTGTTACTGTGTGCATTTTACTATATTAAATGATATTTAAAATCTTTCATTATTAATTGGAATTTTTCTTTCAAGGAGAAAGAAAAAGTCTTATAGTTGAAAGCATCAACTTCTATTGCTTTTTGAGAATGTCGTAAAAGTACCTCACAGAATTGCGAAACTCATTGATAAAAAAATAAACATTTAGTGAACACGAATTTATAATATAATCCTTCATAATAGCAACTGAGGAAATATTACCCCCAATTTATTAGACATGTTTAAATCCGTAAACCTTTCGTGTAATATTATAAAGAGGCGCATCGAAGACCTGGAATCCTGTCTGGAAAACAATTGAGGGAAAGGGTAAAAATACCAATTTGTTTTACTGTTGCCTTGAACAAAACATCTGATAGAAGTAATCAGGCTAAATTGGCTAAACCTTTTAGGGGAATTGGCAGTGCATTAAATATAATTGAATAACTTTTAGATAAAGCCTCTCTTAAAACTAAAACATCTGGAGAAGAAATTTTCAAAGTTGCAAAAAATTAGATTGCTTATATCTGCGTCTTGTGGTAAATTCCATGTGTTACATTTCCTTGCATCAAAATTAATGGCAATTATTAGTTCCACGTGCAAGCAAGCGTTTCTCAAAATGAACTTCATTAAAAACAAATATCTCATCATAAGTGATAACATCTTGATTTATCTTTTGAGTATCTGTACTACTTCTTTCCAAACAAATATTAGTGAAACTAGTTAAAACAAAAGCATATCATAAACAAATTGAATTTTAAAAAATATATTTTTTTACAAAAGTTTTAGCGTGAGCATCTCTTCATAAATCGAGAATGGTATTGCAACCTCATAATCCGCCACTGGAACAAAGTAGTCACGAGAGACTATACCAAATATTAAGGGTGCATGAACCTTTCGTTCTTTCGCAGTGGATGGAAGGAGCCAATTTCGCCCTCTCCTCTCCAGGCGATGTTTGAGCACCGCTGATTTAGGGTGTCAAGGGCTCTCTCCAAGGATTCGCTGCTCTCCTTCCTTCAAAGTGGAATCGCAACCAGGTGATATGATTATTTCCTGGACGTAATTCACTAACTCAGTAACTTCAAGAAAGCACTAGGGAGAAGTTATCGTTAAAAACAAGCAATTCACTCGCTCTATGCAGCAGCAGCAGCAACAGCAAAGAACTGGTCATACCTATAAATTACAACAAACATGCGTCGATGCTTGCGATAGTGCGACAACATTCTCCCAAGCTTGAGCAAAGAGAGCAGGAATCATCAAACGATGGTTGGCTACTACCAAGGTTACCATGATAACAGACCTTTAAACCATTTATCAAGCGAGTTGTCATAAGTCCAAAGTTACATCAATTCGACTGTAGTTAACTTAATTTATTTCATCTTTCTTCGTGGTTAATTTTAATTTTCTCTATTTACAAATAAATTCGTTCAACAAGAATTTGTCAATTTAGTTACCTTTTCTGTAAAATTTAACAGTTTTAGTTTTTACTGTAGACTAGTTCCTTGACACACTTTCTTAGATCACTGATTTCATCGAAATCCTTCAGACTATTTGCAATATTCGTATCAATGTTAAATGTAGCTTTTCATTGTTTGTGTCACTCCAGGTTGACGAAAATTAATCTCTAGCCCATTAGAGCCGCAATAGCGTATATATGTTAAGGTGTAGTTTATGCGGAATCTTGTGCAGGCAATGATACCATTTTTCAAATGTTGTTCGATCTGTGGCATTTACCATGACAATTTCATGTATCTTTTGAAAATGTGAAATTGTTAATTTATTGCTCCACAAACTAGACATACAACCGACTTAAGTTTTGCATCACGTGGAAAGTTTTCTTGAATGATCAACCAGTCATGGAGCAGTAAGTGAGCCAAGGTAGAACACATCCGTACATGAAGTCCAATTTGATCACTGGCTATTCCTAATTCTGCATTTCTAAATGTCCAATTGCTAACTGGCAAGAAAAAAACATTGGACCCCTTCCTCAACTTCACATTGCACATTTCTATGCGCTTAATTGCTAATTCGCCCAATTAGGGGGGCTGCATCTGGTGATAAGCGTTGACTCAAAGTCAGCCGAGCTGCACGTGTCCGGGCGAGGTTTACCAAACTACTACATTTGCCTTGAGTCTCGCGCTACTCGTTCAGCGTCGTTTGAACAGTGAAGGAAACTAGTACCTAATCATAGAGTAAAGTAGATAAGAAAAGTAAATTGAAAATAGTAGATATAAGTATTCTATTCCACAAGGATTTATTTATAATTTATATGTCCGTGCCAAGGCCGCACTTGTTGTCAAGAGATTATATAAAGAGAAATTTCCAAATGATCAGGTTCCAAATCGTAGGATAAAACATTCGTCAACAGACCATTTTAATTTCTCAAAGAAAATTAAACAGTAATGGATAGCTTTAATAACTAATGTCAGAAATTTGTGGAAAATGTAGGCAGGCAGTTTCAGTATATCCTTATGTAACAAGGTTGAATAAAATGTATTAGAAATTATTTAAATTGCCACCGTAGTGTTTCTACCACGGACTCTCTTGCCTCCCCATCTGCTCAAATTCTACCGTAGCCCCCGGCTGGCTGTGAGCGATGCCTTAACAGCTGATGCAGTCTCCACCGTTAGTAGGTCATCAGCAGGGAGAGGGAGTTGAGTACGTAAAGAAAGATATCGAGACACGTGTTGTGAGCGTTTGAGCAATTACTCGCACCTTCACATAAAATCCTTGCAAACGGTTCCTTGTGCGTCAGAATACCCTACTATAGGTTAATTAATCAATAAGTAGAAGCGCTATATGATCATTCCTTATCTCTGTTGTAGCCTGCAGGTGTTAAGAAAGAAAATATTTTGTTGCTAGTTATTGCCACTGCTACTTATATAAAGAAAGCGAAGATCTTATCCTAAGATAATACATCTAACCTGTTTAGTGCATAGCCTCCACTGAATTACGTAAAAAATTGGTGCCTGCTTTAGTGATGTCAAAAAAGAAGAAGAAAGAAGATATTTCTGAAAGCGCCTTCCACAACGAAGAGATTTAAGAAAATGGAACCTGGAATTCTTGCCTTCACATCCAATTGTAACTTGTTGGCAGACGTGATTAGATGCGGCCTTGTATTATGCTCAAAACTATGAGATGGTAGTTAAAGTAATCGACTTCTTTTAACAGGAAACTAATTCCTGTATAAGGACAGTACATTATACAATTTCATATATTCAGAGAACATGTTAGATGTATAGCAAGAACAGTGACGTACTTATAGTTATAATTTAAAACTTTCAGATGTTCAATGGAAAGATGCCTCTATCACTGAATCAAGCAAAGGAGTGTCCAGTTACAGAACGGGTCAGAAATAACCTGAAAAGTGTTCTAGAGAAAACTAGTGGTTACGGAGAAATGTATAGAATAAGAAATGCATTGCTTGCGCAAGAAGGCACACACAACGTTGATTTCGCATGCTTTTTATTTGCCCCCACCAGATAATCGAAGTAGAACGACGTTTCTCAAGGTATAAAAATCTGTATTTGTCAAACCCATACGATTTACCTTTAATGCATTCAAGAAATGAGTTGTAATTTGTAACGCTTAAGTTCACGAAATACAAGATAAATCCACATAAAACAAGATTATATATAAAAAATTAAATTGAATTCTTATACAGAATGAGGGAATACACCCCATGCTTTATATAATTTCTTCCAGTGTGTTTTTCAATCATATTTCACTACTTCAGAGGCTGTTTGTTCTTGAGTGCATCCGACGTGTTTGCCGATACAAATGTACTCGTAAGGTCGATGATTTCACGCGGTTTCTATAGCTCAAGTCACTCAACTTAATGTTCCACTTACTAAACTTCCTCTGCTTGGGTATACATATAACTACAGAGCTTCCAGAATATGTCCTTACTGCTCTCACAGAGTTTTGCGTCTCGAAAGCTGGACATCGCATCTGTATTCTGACCTCTCTTCTTAAATCTTACCTTATAGCAAGTGCTGAAAATGTCGTCCTCCCTCAGCTAAACAGGCAGGCATTGTACTAGGTAAACATATTCCGATTGACACGATTGAGTTCAACACTGTAATGTTTATTTATTTATTTAATTTTGTATCTTATCCTTCAATACTTCCATTTTGTGAGCAATTGTTTGGTATACTTCGTCCTTCAGGCTACCCCACAAATAAAAACAACATTGTTAATCTGATCGCTCTTATCTTCAAACACTTCCCTTTTGCTGTCGGAATCTTGTGAAACCACCCATATGATTGCTCTTCTTACGTCAGCTGGTTAAAAATTTGGATCAGAATGTTATCTCCATTCGCTGTGTGCTCGTAAAAATCGGACCAACCACTCCTCGCCTGAAAAGACACAAGCCGCGAGTTTATTAACTCTTCAGTCACTGATGAAAGGAGTCACTCACACTAGCGCACACTTCACCTGGTCGTAGACAATGGGCGCATGCCTCTTTTTTGGGTTTTGCCAATTTTGTAGAAGACGCTGAAACGCCAGCTTGTACTAATTTCGGTACTGATTTTGTTGACAAACGTTCAAGATTTGCGAAAAGTTCGTCTAATTTGTCTTGCGTTAAAGGTGTTCCTCTTTGCTGTATTTCTTGTTTTGCACAGCGAACCAGTAGTTTTCAAATTTATTCACAAGGTGAATTGCAATTCTGGAAGGAGGCAATTGCCTAGGGAAATTCCGATTAAATTCCTGACGAGCTGATTCGTATTTATAATAACATTTACACAGAAAAATACGTTGCTCTCAAGTCAGCTATCCTGCTCTTCACGAACGAATGTAAAATGGTGACTGTTCGGAAGTTCACGGACAGGCACGCAGGGGCCATGAGAACTTGGCCGAGACGCAAAACCTCGTGCCAGCGGTGAGGACATATTCTGAAAGCCCGGTAGATGACCTCATTGTTTCATATACTAAGAGTAGATCGCTTTCTTAGCCATGTATGTTCATAAAATGCATATATGTGACAGATTTTCATCTGCTGCATTGTAAGTTTTATTTTTAAAAATGTAATATTAGTGATGACAGTGTTCGTTTAAATCTCGTACCCTTCTTTTTTGTCAAATTATTTCCATGGAGGTAGGTAATCTTAGAAATCAATGTTATACTTTTTAAGTATGTCATGAATATGTTATGAATGCTGAATCGATCTATAGCAGTCACGCATGCTTACAGTGAAAATATACCGAGAGTCCGTTATATTCGTATATTCTCATTTTTCTTCTACTTCCTATTAAAGTGTTCACGGCTCGAAATACATTATCTCACAGGAATCTTGAAGGGGAGGACTCGCTACCCCACATTTAGGGCAGCAGAACCTGTTGCGATTTGTATAGCGCTATACATCTAAGGTGGCAATTAGCCTGACACAACACGCACTCAAAGCCTCCAAGCTTTGGCACTTACACCTTAATCATAAAGGCTTAATGAAGCTACAGCTTTGGCGAACGTTTTGCAAACATAGTTACCACTGTATTACATGGCATTATCGTACATCTTGACACAACTTTTATACCTACAACATGTGAATGATTAGGACTGCAGGAATTAGGCTTAGAGTCCTGGTATGGCCAAAGATAGCACGCGCAGAACTTGGCGAACTCAATTCGACTCTTTCAAAACTACGCCCCCTGCCGCTTGTGCTCTTGCCCATTGCACAGCACCAGTAGCCTAGCTGCTGAGCCTTATAGTGCACTATCACAACTTAACAGACACGTCTCTTTCAAAGGATGTTTCGCAAGCAAAAGTAAAGCATTAATAAATAATAAAAAAATAACAATATTCTTTTGGTAAAGAATGGTAGGAGCTGGGTTTTTTTTTTTTTTTGGAAGAAGAGCACATTAGATGTTTGTTGTGCTCTAAGGTTTTGTGTCGGTCCTGGTGGTGCAGTGGTGTCCATACTTGCATTCTAAACCCAATATCCCTAGTTCAGTCTCGGCCAGGGTCAATGAATTTTTGGGGCGTAAAAATCCTAAGTATGGCTTCCTTCGGGAGGGAAGTAAAGCCGTGGGTACCGTGTCGTACATTTACGGCACGAAAAAGAACCTCAATCCTGAAAGAAGAGGCCTCTGAGCAAAATTTTTCGGCCGTTTCACACCCTAAATTGAATGGGACGCTGATGATCTGAGATGTTAAAGAGCGTACATAAATAAAATAAATCTAAGGCTTTGCTGACTGTAAAACAAAGCATTTTATTTATTTATTTACGGACGCTCTTTAACATCTCAGGTCATCAGCGTCCCATTCAACTCAGGGCGTGAAACGGCCGACAAATTTTGCTCAGAGGCCTCTCTTTCAGGCTTGAGGTTCTTTTTCGTGCCGTAAATGTACGACACGGGACCCACGGCTTTACTTCCCTTCCGAAGGAAGCCATACTTACGATTTTTACGCCCGAAAAAATCCATCGGTCCTGGCCGGGTTCAAACCCGCGATCTTGGGTGTAGGAGGCAAGTATGGTAACCCACTACCCCACCAGGACCGACAAAACGAAGCATTATCAAATTCATAGTACATACAGTGAAATTAAATATAGAAATCGTATTCTGATAACTTCAATAAATATTCGAATATAACACCATTGTTGTTACACACACACACACACTTGATTTTTTTATTTGTGCTTTACTGGGTGCCAATTTTTATGTTCTTTTCGGGTCTTGAACGGGCTAAGTTATTAATAGAGCTAAAACAATCATATGCCGCGAGAAAAACGTCAATCTAATAATGACGGTTTAGCAGTACGTCTAAATCAGTCATTTCACTAACACCAGTCAGTGGTATTTAAATATGTATTGCACTGACATTACAACTGGCGGAAATAGGTTTCAATTGTTTTCGTGTAGTTTAGGAAAAGCAAGAATTGAACCTGTTCAATCTTCTATGTGTGTCAACGATATATTGTCATAAATTGCCACGCCATAATTAAAAACTGTGGGTAGACTTAGACATTATCTGAAAGATTGTGGAATATCTAACATTTTATATGATTTTCTGTGTAACATTTATCAAGAAATATTACGTGCTAAAGTAGCCAATATGTCGCGCGTCATGGACCTGGTTGTAAAAATTGTTTATGAAATGAAATCGAAATCTCACAAACGCACGCAATTCAGGGAACACTTGAAAGATTTACATGTAACCTATGGAGACTTAGCTTACTATACTAAATTCAAATACTGAATTTTTAAAGCAGCAGGTAACCCTATTTATAAAAAGATTTCTTGTTCTTAGGTTAAGCATTATTTTTAAATGAAAAGTGAATATACAGGTGCACACGAGTTGGCCATTCACGCGGCAGATCTGGCCATGGTAGCCAGAGCTGTTACTTCCGAGCACTCGGGTGAATTATCTACGAACTGAAATTATTAACTTTGTATCTAGTCAGGTTCTCACAAGTTCAATCACAATCACAATGAAAATAAGCACTACCTTATCACAGGAAATGTTGGAAATGTCCTCTTCCTGCATCCACACAACTCTGGCGATCTTTTAGGGAAATTTCTTTCACGCGTATCAATTCAAATTCCGAAATAGATAATTTCCCTCCTGATTTTGTCTTTCAGTTAGAGTAATTATTCCGAACAGTTCATCCAGCACTTAGGTTCTTCTTACACTGACTTATTTTATTTATCGTGACCAGTTGCTTATGATTTCTGCCGCTAGATGTACTGTGTACATTTTGCTGGAGTTAAAGGAGATTTGCCACCACTACAACGATTTACCTGCTAACATGGTAACACCCAATCCGTTACCAATTTATATTTACGAAAAGGAGGCGAGCGTAGGCCGCCAGGCCATAGTTCACCGCAGCAAACCACTGAATTCACCAGTTTGTAGGGTTAGTGTGTGTAAATGAATTAAATACGAGTTTCATTTTTTACGAGTTTCCGTTAAAATTGCGCTAGATACCTAGTTACATTGCCCATTGTGAAATCTGCCCTGGAGGGTGTGCAATCGTCACTAGTCGAAGGAGCCTGTAATGCACCGCCTAGGTGCGCGGGCGGTAACTGCTGGAGGAGCTTACTAACTAGTACATCCAAATATTTACACTTATAAAGAACTGTGCTGTTTTTACCCTTCTGGCTGCTATATGCTGTTCCTTATTACAAAATTGAGTTTTTCCAGATATGTTTCAACTTCATTTTATTACTTTTTACCACGCTTCGTCTTATTGCACCTGAATTGCGGCGGAACTAATACGTGTGCAAAAGCAGCATATGTACTGAATGTACTATTCGGAACTGTTACCAGTTCTACTAACGTTTGAGGATTTCACCTATACACATATTTTTTCAAATTCCCCCATTAATAATAATTACATGACGTGAGGTCCGGGGACCGTGCGGCCCATAATCCTGTAATAATTACCTTATCTTCATAAAATTCCTCAATGAAATTTAATGATTCCACAACTGCATGCTCAATGGTAGAACTTTATTGCAAATATCCAACTGACATTCAGTATTGGCCAGTTTTTCAGAGAATGGGGTGGGTATGTCATTCCTGTAATGTTCTGAATTAACGGCATCTTCAAAAAATTATTGACCATATTATCGTGTACGCATTAGCCGCGCACCATACCCCGATTTTCTCGTCATGTAATGCGGTTTGCTGCACTAAATCGGGTTTCTCTGAACTCCATTGTCGGTTATTCTGCGACGAAACATGACCGTGTTAATGGATCCATGCTTCATCAGAGAAGAATAATAAGTTAGGATCAATTATTCCATTAACATTCCTCATCGTCCAGTTACAGAAATGTAACCGAATCTCGTCGTGTGGTAACAGAACCTCAAGCCTGAAAGCCTCTGAGCAAAATTTGTCGGCCGATTCACGCCCTGAGTTGAATGGAACTCTGATGACCTGAGCTGTTTAAGAGCGTCCATAAATAAATCAATAAAAAAAAAGGTGTGGTAAAGCTTTAACTTCCCTGTAAGATTAAGTAATCGCATACATACGAATCGTACGTAAAAATCCGTTGCTGTAATGTGTACCTATCTTGTGACATTATAATATAATCCCTACATTTGTAACACGTAAACACTCGCATCATTTCCAAACTTGTCACAAGCTTCGGTAAGAATGAAGAAGGAACCGAAGTAGGGCAGAGTCGCAAGGTGCGCGCAGTTGCAAGTCGGACCACCGCTCTGCTGTGGAGCGCCGATCGGTTCACTCATACGCGAAAGACACTGTATTTATTTTAGAGCAAAAATGTGGTGGAATTAGAAGGCGACAAGTGGGATTGACCTTGCCTTTCTTTGTAACATTGCAGGACCTGAAAGACCGCTATCTTTGCCTACAAGGAAATGTATCGTCCATCTCAACGATGCTTTGTAGCACAGGTACATTTATGAGTGGAGCAATTACAGCAAATGAAAGTTTCTAATTTTCCGTGTTTTAAGTCCGCAATAAGCCTATCTGATAACATCACTAACAGCTCAGTACACCAAGTGCTAAATATGTTAATTACGGAATTTTCTACTACCATATTTATTTCAACAGTTTAGAGAATGAATTCTAATTATTTTCAAATTCGTTTGTCATTGCTATCCGAAATGCTAGATTAGGTTTACAGACGGAAGGTATTCGTTTACAAAATGACACTTTCACCGGAAATAAATACACTATTTATGCTAGCGTGGACATATATAAACAATTGTGTAAATTAAGCTATTCGAATCTGCATAGATCTGCCACTAAAACGGGATCAATATTTGGTTCCATCTACGCTTACTAATAATGTTTTTCTCAGATGAAACATAAACTCGAAATCAAGATCCAGACTTACAGGCAAGCATTGCAGGGTTGGGCCACACTTTCAATGACGGATATTATTGCCGATTTCTAACAACTAGCTGTAAAAAATGTAGATGAATAAATGTGACTTCAGAGTCCTTATTTGAAATCGGTACTTCCTAATATATACCTCTGTATGTTTGTTTCTCTATTCCTGTGTATATTTTCTCAACTGGTATATCAATTAAGTTACAATATTTAGTAACCCATCTAATAGAGATCGCCACGAATATAATATTATTTGGTTTTCACTCTTTCAATGCATGTTTAATTTCCATCATTCACCACCGAGGACATCCGAACGTTGCCATACAACCATAGACACAATATGTCGCCATGCTTGGAGGGTTATCGCGAACTCAATAGAATGGCGCAACTGCAAAACTGAACACGACTGCGCTAGGCAGTTGCAATGTAGTCGGCATTTCGCTTGGCCACTGCTTATAAAAAGACAATACGCAGGTAACAGAAAAACATTAAAATTCATTGATGCCTGAAGCGGGACTCGAAAATGTGACCTTAAGGCACCATATACCTTCCCACCGCAGGCGTGTTTAGTTCACTTGCTGAAATAAGTTGTGAGGAGTTCAAGAATGAAAGCTTTGTTATGTTACAGTATCAAAGAATTATAATTATATATTTAATATTACAATTAGGGTGGGGGCCTCTTAAACAGTAATTTTATTAATAGCTGGTAGAGGCTATATTTGTGTGTCTGCAATCGATGTTCGTATAATATGTTTTTGGCAACGTAACTATGCTCTAATGATGTTTTCCTACTCCATCTTTAGATGATGCCACAGAATGTATAGCGATTTTCTCCAGACGATCTTGTCCATTTATTGTATGCTTATGTTGGTGCTTTTCGTTAACGCACGAACGGCAGAGAGCGAGTCCGCCACAGATTGTCGTGATGTCATTAGAGCCCTGTTTTTAGTCACTTTGGATACATGTTAAGTGTTCGTCAAGCACAGAACGGAGAGCACGCAGCGAAGTCGCCCCTCCAGGAGAGCTGTGTGAATGGATTGGGTTGTCCATACACGGTTACTCTGTTGCAGAGTGCTTGGGGCCCCTCGGTGTCTAAACGAAAGGCTGTAGTCATCAGAAACTTGAAAAATCGAACCAGTACATAAGATTTAAGTATAAGTGCGTATTTTTGGAGGGTATAAGTGGTTGGGTTAGACTTAGGTTTTTCAATTTTTCATCATTTGGGTATTTATGATTCGTTTTGCAAACTGAGTGATTTACACTTTGGTCTCTTTCTAGTGCAGATTAGCTATGGCAAAACCGCATTATAATTCAGTTATAGGACATTTACCTTTGAATCCTATCGTGATATACTTTTACACAATAATATTACCATAAAATTCAGGTGTGAGTAAATGGCCTATAACTGAATTTGTGTACAACTTGTTTGTTCGAATTCGAGGGTTTTGTAAGAATTGCTCTAAAGGACCTAATATGTTTCTAAAATTTGGTTCTCGTATAAACGAGCGATAGAAAATCTGCGAGTGTTTATTATTTTATAATTTTTTTTCACACTCTGTCGTGTGTACAAATTGTTGGAAAGGTTATAATATGAATGCAGTAGGCTTTGAGCACTTTACAGTGAATAATATTTATAATTTTTTCGATCCAAATTTGGGCGTTCACTCTCTCAGTACATGGAACCTATACTAGTTAATGTAAAGTGAAGGAAAAAGTGCAAAAGGATACAATAAGGCATCATTTTGAAATGAAGGCTATTCAACTGAATGTTTGTGGAATTCGTCTATTCAAGAGCAGAATACATTATTTGATTGTTGAAGGACATTACTTCCACATTTCCTCCATCCAAATATTGTCAGCCATAGAGGCAAAAGAGTACGTTGTCGGTAGATTTCGGTGAATATTCCATTCGGCGCGTTTACAGAAAAAACACACTTTCATATGTTTAAATCTCTGCTGAAATAGAGGCTTTGCTTGGCTGTAATTCAATACAACTGTTGATTTTGTTATATATACACGAATTTATATGAAGAGGCACTTAACACAAATATTCCTTAAACTGGTTTATGTATTCAACGGATTTCACTGGCCAGAAGTGCGGTACATCATGTAATTCAGTTATTTATTTTTTGTTGCTTGTTTTTTTGTTTATATCTCAACCGGTATCCATATTTTCATTTAAAACAGACAATACAGTTTCCATGAGATAATGCATCAAAGCGTGGGCAGGAGTTAAAAACAGCACAAAAAATGACGGCCATATATTATGACTGTTACTACAAATGCGCATTGAACGAAAACTGACAAATTAGACATTTGGGCAAATTCAAAATATCGTATATGGCAGTTCTTGATGTGGACGAGCAAAAACAATTACATGGAAAGCATCCGGGTTGGTTCATGGGGAAAACCATCTAATCATGAGTAGAGCTGGAAATGTTAACTTAAAATGTAATATAAAATATTCTGATTCCGCTAATATAAAGAAGGGATATGCATACCTATTACAAAATTTAATCAGAAAATTTCTGCACATTGTTATGTTTGTATAATGATATAAAGAGTACAATATTCTGCTGCGCAAAAAACGATTAGTCTAGGAAAATATTGCACTCCGTAACCTAAATATATGGATTAGTTCCCATGTAAATAAAAGACTTGTGTTTATTGCGTTAATTTTCGACACAATAGATTACGTGAAAATAATAGTTGAATTGACAATAAAACATGCGCTCGTTATACTTGTAGATTTTTCTTTTTTCAACACTTGGGGCGGCAATTTTGTGCCAAGAAACTTAATACAATCAATTCTTCGTGGTCGTGCATTAATCAGAGGCTTTATTCCTGTGCGAATACCTTGATTCCAATCTCTGAATCGTATTTACAGACACGTCTGTATGATTTAAGCAAATGGTGTAACCGTGCAAATATGAACGTCTTCAGAGACACAAAAACAAACGAGTAAGAAATGCCATTCCATTATTTCTACAAAGCATGGAAACGAGCGTCAGTGATTGTCGTTTTTCATTTGTTTTCCGATTGTAGATACTTAGCTAGCCATCGGATCACAGTATACACAACTTGGTATTTTGAGGGTTCGCATTCCGAATGCGCATGTCACGAAATTAATTAGGTATACTACCTGAATTCTCCTTTAGATGACTCTGCATTATTAAAGAGATAGCATAATTAAATACGAGGAACATTTATTACTATTTTATCAATAAATTAAACACTTATCGTGTATGTGAATGTCAACAAAATCGTAATAATAATTATTGCCTAATGTTAGCTCTCCGGAATATTTAATATTGAGTTAAAGTTTAAGTCACCCGGTTGATGGCGGTTGACGATTGGTTGGCACTACCCGCTTCTGTGATTTAAAGCCTGCGCAAAATTTTCTGGTTTAACAGGTTACAATAATATTACAAAATTTGATGATAAATCGAATTTCTCTGAATAGTTTTGATCAGAAGGCCCTAGAAGTACCAAATTCATGCTTTTTCACTACCAGTAACTTCTAAAAATACTGAAAAGTGTTCCACCAAATAATAAATACTGGTAGTAAAATAAACGTTTTATCTGTTCTTCGTTATTGTTATTATTATTATTATTATTATTATTATTATTATTATTATTATTATTATTATTATTATTATTGACCACTTCCTTGGTCCAGTAGTTAGCGTTACTGACGGCGGTCCGGTAGGCACGGGTTCAATTCCCGGTACCTACTTAGGAATTTTTATAAATTAGGGAGGTCTGGAACAGGGTTCACCCAGCCTCGTGAGTACAATTGGAAAGCTGCTTGATTGAAAGGTAGCGTTCTTCGATCAGAAAGCCGCGTGATAGGCGACTTGCGGAGTGTCGGCATACTGATCACATGACCCACTGCCCTCTATCAATAAAGCCGTAAGGCGGGAATAGAGGAAGCAGGGATCGTCGCGGCAGGCTAAGGCTCACCCCCTGATGTAGCGCCAAATGAGAATTATTATTATTATTATTATTATTACTATTATTATTATTGTTGTGGGATATGTTAGGCGGTTCTTATGTTGTAAAATGCTGCCAAAAATGAAAGCAGAAAATGAACTCAAGGTGGTATTTGTGCAGTGGAATTGGTTCTTGGATAATGACTTATTTTGTATCGTAATTTTGAGGATCAACATTCACATCTCTTTACGACCACGTGGTTATCAAATAATGGGTGTGATATAGTAAAACTGCTTTAAAGTGTGGTAAACACAATATACGGTTTTCAGAAATCAGTCATTTAAAGTAATTATAAAGGTAATTACGCTCACCAGCTCCTTAGCGTAACATTTTTATATCCCGATAAAATTCGTAAAAGTTATATTTTCTTACCAAAACATATATTAGGAATTTAGGAAAAAACAAAGTAATTGTAGTAGTTCGTTAAAATGTTAACCGTAATTTTGAAATCATCTATAGACCGAAAACCAGATTAAACACACTATTTATTCACCTTAATTAATGTGGTGTTGTACATATTATTTTCTACTTCATTGACAAATCCTGGAATTTCATGTCCGTTTTGAAGAGAAAAAGTACATTTTCATTGTAGTTAAGTTTTAATTAATGAGTCTGCAAAGTCTGCGTTTAACAGCTGTTGTTCAACACATTTTAGCTGCAACGCTTGCAATGACATTAAATGGATTGAGATTCATTGAGAGTTGCACCCAACTCGGGAGCTGAATTTAGGACCAACGACAGCAAAGGTGCGACGCAAGCTTTCCCTACTGTAAATGCTGTGTTAGGATAAACATGATATGAACATTCAAGTAGCAGGGGTATCGAAACGTTAAAATAAATGACTGACCTCATTGGCATTTTTTGGTATGAATTTGCAATAAAGTTGCGACAATAAGATTTATGACTGCAATAAGAGCATTTTGCACCGAACTTGACAAGGGGAATTAAAGGCGAAGTTTTTGATTTTTTTTTTTATTGATTTTATTTATGGACGCTCTTTAACATCTCAGGTCATCAGCGTCCCATTCAACTCTGGCGTGAAACGGCCGACAAATTTTGCTCAGAGGCCTCTCTTTCAGGCTTGAGGTTCTTTTTCGTGCCGTAAATGTACGACACGGGACCCACGGCTTTACGTCCCTTTTTACGCCCGAAAAAAATCCATCAGTCCTGGCTGGGGTTCGAACCCGCGACCTTGGGTTTAGGAGGCAAATATGGTAACCACTACACCACCAGGACCGACGCGAAGTTTTTGAGCATGAGTATAAAGAATAATATGAAGGCTATGCTTGCAGTCGTATTCATTTGTTTTAGGTATGGAGGAGCTATATGAAAATCAAGAGGAATTAATTTTGTTTCTTAATCCAATAAATAAATATGGAAAATGCGCATTAGATATTTACATTTGGCTTTAGTAGAACGTGCATAGCTACTGCAGCCCGAGTAATTTGGTTATTAAACATCAAACACGAATTGTGAAATATCATTGATCTGTGTTGTAATTAGTTCGTCATAGGGATATATTTCTTTTTATTGCGCCTATGCTTATATCCCAGAATTAAATGCAGCGATTAAAAAGAAGGAAAAACACTTTTAAGGTAAGAAAATACTCTGTTAGCACCATGTGCGTAATTCCTACGAACGTGGTTATCCTCGTTGTCATCAAGGTTCCCAGGTAGGGAAATGACATTTATATATATAGCTAAGGTTATTGCATACCCAAGAATGTCATCGAATTATCTCAGGCGGCTAAGGTGATAAAATCTGTCTCAGTGCCATTAATGCTGCCCAGATGCCGCTGGTAGTCCGCACTGGCATATTTGTAGAGAATTTGTTCGCGTACATAGAACGAAAGGACGGCCTAGGTTTCAGAAAACCCGCTAGGTGTCGCTAGCAGTATTACGCATCGATCGTTGGCATGAAGCGGTAGTGGTTCTCGTATCGATTGTACTCGCCACTCAGCATGTCAGTGGGGTTGTTCTCATAGGTGCACGTATTTAGCCAGCAATTTCCACCCTGGGAAACTTAGCCCCAACATGTGGTGGTTGAGTGCATGTTTTTGCTTACTTTCGTTCTTCCATCCCGTCTTGCATTATCTATTTACCCTTCGGCTCGCTAACTTATCCTCATGTAAAGTTTAGAACATTTTCTGAATTTGTATTTGATGTAATACTTTCCCCTCCCCCCGTTCTATAATTAAATCTACCAAAAACGTTCTCTTAGCGCCCAAAAGAACGACTACCTCACATAAGGGCAGCAGCAATTAACAAAACTTAATAAATTTAAAACTTGTTGCAATATGCCTGGAAACCATGAACCAACTATTCAAATAGTACACTTTCGACAAGGTATTTCTTAAAGTGCTACCTGGTTAAATTTAGAATGCACTAACTGCAGATAACTAGCGTTTGTTTGCATAGCGTTAATGCGAAAGTTCATAACTAAAGTTTCTCAATTTTTAATATCTTTATTAACACCAACATAAAATCATAACGCTTAGAATTTTAAATATACAAGTAAAAAGAATAGCTCTATTTCTCCTTGTTAATCCGTTATGTATGAATGCTGGAAAAACATATTACAGCGCACAAAAAAATGACGCAAAAATTAATATTTTCGGCCAAAATTGTGTTAAAATGTAATTCCATTATTAGCACTGAATCGCTCGGAAAATTATGGCATTGAGTTCTCTTCCATCTGTGTACAAAATGAAGAATTAAATAACTCGTAAATAATAATATAGCTAAAATAAGAATTAAGAGAGACTTCTGCCATTGAAGAAGAGCCGAACTTGCTCTATTTAATTGTTTCAGCTTTTCTAGTTATTATTTTGAGACGTATATTATACATTCGTTCACAAAACAAAACTTCTAAGTAACGTAAATGTAAATAGCTATAAATATTAATCATTGCTTAAAGCAGACATGGAGCAAATGTCAACATGATTTCTATAACAACTAGAAAGAGGTCAGGAAACAGAATTAGAGTTTTGCATTTTTTTTCTTTTTCTGCATAACTCTGCACCTACAGAAAAGGAAAAGGAGAGAAAAAAATTAACGAACTTATAGGGAAAATTTCCACTTGTAATCCTTTTGGCTCAATATCGCATATTGAGGTCGATTTTGTATTCTGCAGGATAATTAATTGGTATAGATCACAAAACTGCAGTATTTCACAATCTCTGTACATCTTCATTTTTCTCATTCTTACTGTTTCAACTTTCAAGCATAGATGTAGCACAGAAAAGCCTGACTAAAGGGTGTCTTAGCGGCCCGAAATGCCAATTCAAATATTTTACAATTTAGGTCAAACACAGGATGCACCGTATTAACTTTTGGTGTTAGTTTTTAAATGTTATCAGTGCACCTCTTTGTTATAATATTTTTTTTAAAACTGCTTAGGCAGCAACAGCGACATTGCCTATTATAATAAAACACTAATCATTCTTTTAATTAAACGTGCATTCATGTGTGAGGGGACCTCATATAATTAACTTTGATAATGGGTGCGACAGTTATTTTTAAAAGAGTACATTTATAACAATGTAAAGTTATGCTCGCAACTGCTGAAAGTCGGGATAAGGTTAGATGTAACATTTTAAAGTCACAGTAAAATAATTCTTATTGCTCACATAAATGAGCAAGAGAAACATGTTTATGCACTGAAAGCGTGATGTCCCCATATATTTGATCCAAATTTCGGAACGTATAAATTAGAAATAAAGGCACGATACAGTGCGTTTAATGCTGCATCTGAGTTCTAAGTAGATTACATTTTTTTTTTTCTTTTCCAAGCATTCCTTTATTTGTTTACTAACATGCAAACAATCCCTCCCATACAAATTGTCAATGCTAGCGAATTCTTCAAGAGGGTGAAAGAACACGGCTAAACTAAATCTGTTGGTACAAAGCGACGAATGACACTATTACTGTTGCATACAAGTCATCTGCGCCCGCCAGTATTTTGCTTTTATATACTTATACCCAATGCAGTGGAGTGCCTTTTCACGTTCGTGAATGATAGCATACGTAATAAAATCACATGCAATACGCTTGAATATTCAAACAGACACCGACGTGAAAAACCCGTGTACTATATGTGCTTTTATTACATGCATCAATATCAAATGATATTATTATTTTTATTTGTTTTATTTACGGACGCTCTTTAACATCTCAGGTCATCAGCGTCCCATTCAATTCAGGACGTGAAACGGCAGAAAAATTTTGCTCAGATGCCTCTTTTTTCAGGCTTGAGGTTCTTTTTCGTGCCATAAATGTACGACACGGGACCCACGGCTTTACTTCCCTTCCGAAGGAAGCCATACTTAGGATTTTTACGCCCGAAAAAATCCATCATTCTTGGTCGGGATCGAACCCGCGATCTTGGGTTTAGGAGGCAGCATGGTCACCACTACACCACCAGGAATGACGACATCAATGAATATGAGATAGCGCTCATCTGACATTGGTGTAATGGTAGTTTTTGGTACACGTGACCTCAAATTTTAGCAGATAAGGGTTAGAAACATGTGGCAAAGGGCAACTTGACATTAACTAATGTCCAAAACAATTACTCTCATTAGTTTAGATTATGGTCTAGCTTTTGTCGATAATGTAAAATCCAGACATTCTCCTAACAATTTTAGATTATTAGGCGTAAAAGTAGTACATATTTCCCCCTCCCTCTTTTCACCATAAGTTACACAATCCTTGGGTGGGAAATGGAACTTGGGATAGCTTCAGGAAGAGGATTAAGGTTCGATAAAATCTCTTGTCTATTTTTAGCAACAATTATTATTTATTAGATTAACGTTTATGAGAATTCGTTTTCAAAACATTGACTTACGAACTTTAAAATAAAAAAGACTGCCATTAATTTCATTGCAAAGACGGAAGCGAAACAATAGAACTGCGTTTTCACTAAAATTGCAGGTATCTCCTCAATGACTGGCTGCTTTAGCCGGAAAGGAACCTTTGAATTTTTGTGGGAGTACCTCCAACTTCTATTTTACCAGCAGAATTCATTAGTCCGTCATTGCTAGTTTCAGACCTACTGTTTTATGTTTGCTTTGGCCCATTTTGTCAACCCTGTAAGTTTAGGTATCAAGGTTTTGAACACCTGTGTGGAAAACTGATTTTTAAAAAATATATATACCTAGATGTAAGCTTGGCAGGCGCTGTAGGCACTGATCAACTAAAATGGCGAAGGAGACCATTTCGCATTTTTTGTGTATGTCTTCTGAAATCTTAAATGCATAAGCATACGGAAATTATAGCAAGTGCCTGGAATATTTGTAAGCAGGCTATTCATTGTTGTGTTATCAAATGATCATTTAAGACTTTTTTAGAAATTTGTCCATGACACAGCTGGACATTTTGTTACAAACAAATATATTGACTCATTTACACGTGTTCATTCTTTGATAGATCGAGTCTTGTAATAAATAAATAAAAAAAAACGAACCTTAATTTAAATGCCAATTTACGTCGTTTTAGCTTTGTTTGCCTTTTTAAGGTTTTGATTTTTTAAAACTCACTTTAGCTCATAGACAGATTATTTATTGCAATGTGGCGATTTTTCTCATACATTAAATTATTTAGGGTTTCATAATGCCAGCTCGAAAAATGGATAAAAATATAGAAAATCGGATAATACAAATACTTTACAAAGGCCGTGACCAAGATTTCATGTAGACTTAATTACCAGTGCCTTAATTAGCAAAACAAGAAAAAAGTTACATTAAATATTAGCGGGATTATAAGGCGGTTTATTATTTATTTAGGCCCATACATCATTACAGTTTTGTTGTTTTTATGCATTTAATTTATTTACGGGTGCTCTTTAACATCTCAGGTCATCAGCGCCCCAACCAATTCAGGGCATGAAACGGCCAATAAATTTTGCTCAGGGGCCTTTTCTTTCAAGCGTGATATTATTTTTTGCCGTAAATATACGACATGGGATTCACAGCTTTACTTCGCTTCCGAAGGAAGCCATGCTTGTGATTTTTACATCTGAAAGAAAATCCGTCGACCCGAGATTGAGCCCGCGATCTCGAGACAAGTATGGTTATCACTAGGCCACCACTTCGCGACAGTGTTTCACTATAAATCTTGTGACATTAGTCTGCATAAAAAAGATTAACATTTCGCATTATGCTTCACCAATAAATTGTTCCGAGGCACATAGAATGCAAATGACCACAATTGGAAGCGGGGTTGTATCGCAAGATCTTTAACTTGCAGTATATAACCGAATGTCGAAGCAAATATCAAATCTTACTGCATGATGACATTATAGTTATTGCAGTTGAGGAGCGAAAAGCTGGAGTGATCCTGCTGCTGTTTCAGACTTGCAACCGTTACAGAGGTAGGGTAGCTATGAGCGACAAATGAGGCAATTTCCTGCCGGTACGGAGCAGTAGCCAATGTTGTTATTTGTTCGGTGTTCTGCTGATAAACAAATGAATGCAAGTCCATCCTCGCACCTTTGTTCATCAAGCACTCTTCTGCAGCAGTAACATTTTCAGTGTTTTGCCTTTACATACCCATCCAGTTTCAATCCCTTCCGCAACAGTAGTGATGAACGCTCGACTTGTTAATAAGCGAATGTAAAGTACTCTCCCGGGAGTAATAAGGCTGGACCCTGTAAATCCGCTGCTACAAATCTTCCCCCTGTGCTCAAGCGCTGAATGTTCACTCGCTCATTTATCTTATATCATTGCCTGCCAATCCCACGATTGTGCTTCTAATGGTAAGATTACTCACGCAACGAAACAAGAGAGAAGTTGATGGCTCATCATCATAATAAATAAAGGAACTATGTCAGCTTGCGACATTTACAAAGTAAAGTTACAAGATTGTAGTGCATATGACCTCAGGCTACACCTTTGCAGGAAATCGTTTGGTTTATACATGGCTAGGGACATTCGGGACGCTAAATGAACCTTCTCAGGCTCATTTACTAAAGTGATTAAATGCAGGTTTGTAGTAGCATTGCAAAATGAGATCATAACGAAAATATCGCGGTTTTTCGTGGATATCAATAGTGAGGTTATTTTAGTTACGGGCCACCTGACCACCGCTGCTTACTATGCAAGTACAGCTGATGAAACCGCAAAAAAGGAGATAATCGCCGCGAGTAAAGTTCGTATTTTTATTTTTACTGAAATCATAATATGATAAAATACTTAAAACTGATATTAATAAGTGTTATAAGAGATGTTGAAAATGACGCCCATCAGCGGCAGTACATTGCCTGCATCTGCATAGGAAATCCTTAATTTCATGTAATTTTTTTTCCGTAAGAACACAGAGGTTCAGAGCACGTCTCTTGTCATTGAGAGATCCTGTTTCTCATACCTTTTTAACAAGTTAAACAGTTTTTCAATCTGGAACACGATCGCCAGGATGTTTTCTTGAGAATCGCCTTACCACTTCTCTGCAAAAATCCGTTTTCGCATGTGTCATATATAAATCCCGATTTTCAAGACTATTTATGTAATGCGATAACTAACCAAAACAATTAGCACACAATTTACACTCGGTGAAAGTGCTGAGTAACACACAAATGCACACTGATTCGCTAAAATGTTTCCCTGAAATTAACTACAAATTGCTACCTTCACCTGCACTGCTACCTACAGCCTTGACAAATGGCTCCTCCAGTACCTAGCCGCGCCCTGCCGGCCCATAGAACAAATAACCTCATGGCATGTCTACTGTTTAGTGTGATTAACGTTATTAATAATGGATGGTAGTATAATTCATTACAATTCAAGGGGGGGGGGGAATACTAATGGGGTAAATGAATGCATACCGTTTTTAATGGAGTATATTAGCAATAAGCGTCAAGAAGTTTGGATATAAGAAGCTACTTTTGACAGAACATTACCATTTGTTGTGCAACGTTTCACGTGTATTTGCCGTTATGTATATATTTTTAAGGACACTTGGTAGAGATTTTGCCAAAAAATATAATGTTGTTTTATAAATAATAATATCTGCATAGTTTTGCAGATCACATACATACATAGTTTTTGTGTTTTTGGACATTTAAATTGATTTAAATGGCAATTTGCAAATGATCGCCCTTCTGTTACATAACACACACTCTTTCTTATTTTGTCATTTGCCGTAACTTGCATTATTTTAAATTTTAGGTGTACCGTTCTCAAAAACTGTGTAAGATAGAACGATAAATTTTTGTGCATGTGCAAATCATTCTATATTGCTGGTGTAGCTTTAAATTCATGTATGTATGCATGAAAGTTTAAAAAATATATATATAATTTGAAATTTGCATGAAATAATAACACTATATGGAAATATTTTTAAAAATTGTACATTTGCTTTAAATTATTTATTGTTTTACCAGCAATAATAAGTAATATTTTTACATCTGAGGAATTTATTTATTTATGGACGCTCTTTAACAGCTCAGGTCATCAGCGTTCATCTGAGGAAGCTGAGATTAATAGTTTGTAAAAAAATGGCACCTAAACCAGCAAAAATGTATAAAAAATATTTTTTTTCTGGGTTATTAAAAGTTATAAAATGAGAATAAGCTAAGTTAGCCAACATTTAAAACAGTTTATAATTAAGAAATAATTGCTAAAAAGTGGTAACATTTTCATTTGAATAGATAATGTAGTTTTTCAGAAAACCTATTATGTATTCTCTTGAGGTTCAGGATGAAATTTTTCATTATGACTACCAATTGTCCTTAGGGATTAGGACCTTCGCCTTGTTATACCATAGTATACGAACCTTATGCTGAAAATGGAATCATCCAGAACTAATAGAGCATAATGAATTAATAAACTCTTTAGCATTATTAATATTTTCATTCAAAATAGGCGTTTCAAGGTCATTTGCCATTTGCTCCGTTTCGTTTACCCCCGCCCTACTACTGTTTCCAGAGCACAGGAAGTCGCATGACAGCACAAATTGATCAGTGGTTGAGGAGGAGGGGGAAATGCGCCCATATGGTCAGCACTGGCAGAAGAGAAGGGATGCATGGAAGGGAAGATTCTATGAGCCTGAGCCTTATATTTTGAGTGAAAATATTGTAGAGAACCAGTATCTCTTTACCTGGCAGAACCACCCCAGGGGACGTTTTCATATACAAAATATAATACCTGTGTGTGTGTTTTTTTTTATTTCTTTCTTTCTTAATCATACGTATAGATACAGAGCCCAGTATGCTCGGAAGTGTAGTTAGCTGTATATATTTAATTATATTAACAATTGTCATTGTTTTTAATTAATTTTTTTTAATTCAAGAGAACATGGTTTAGATACAAATTAGACTGATTTATTCTAAGGTATTTCTATCATTAAGCTCCTTTTTATTACTTGTCTTATTGATTTTACTATTTGTATCCTGAATAAAATGAACAATTACTTGAATACTTTAATGCAAAGTGCAAAGAAAGGAAAGCAAATTTTGCTTTGAAACTTACTCTGAATTTTTCAAGAAACTTAAATATTATATCATCAGCTCAGAGTTTTAAATGGAGTTAAATCAGCTGTTTTTTTATCAAAATTTTCGTACAGGTGTACTGAACGTTTCCTAAACACAGACCACATACCTCTTGCATTTCATATACAGATTCAGTAAAATGTCACATCGTTTAACAGCAAAATGCACCAAGAATGTATCGACACTAAATTATATTCCATACGTACATTGCAGCAAAATTTCATTAATTCCCCTTACAAAACTTAAACAGGTGATTGAAATACTCCACCGGAGTCGCATCATGGGAAGCAGTGATTAAATTCACGCTTTTCTGGTCAGCAATTCTTGTAAGCTATATTTATGTTCCATGACATTCTTGTTCTGCGTATGTTTTAGAATATGAAAAGATTAAAATATACAACATTTTTTTACATTCAATGTAAACATTTCAAAAATGTTTCAAGAGTGTGTTCAATAATTCCTTTTGTATAAAGTACCGGAGAATTTATGTTGCAGAGTAAAAACGAATATAATAAAAAACGGTATATTTAATTAATCGTCATATACTACATAATTAAAGGTTACCATATAAAATATGTTGTCACATTATCGATTATTCCTGTGAAGATTTAAGTGCCTTAAGAGAAGATTTAATATTTTCCTATCATGGGATAATAATAAAATTAATTTGAGACTAGACTTATTGGGAGAGCGTTATACGTTCTAATATAGGTCGTAAACAAGCCATTTTGTGTAACAAACTTGCAGTGGGCCAAGGCATATCGCATATACAGTGCTTATGTTATGTATTTGCGTAGTTTACATGAATTAGTCTATTTAATGGAAAAGTTCATAAGAGAATTTGTATGATATACTCAAGTTGCTTTTTTTTTTTTTTTTTTTAATCAATGCCAGTCCATTTTTTCAAGAAGTTGTGGCCATGTTCCCCTGCCATGGCAGTATTGTAATGAACTTCTGAGGCCGGGAGGCTATAGGGCGTCACTACATTGTCCCAGTGGAGATAATGGTGAAGGTGATAATGATTATGGTGCACTAAGGAGGTTGTTGATTTGGCTTATTTACGGTCGCTCTTTAAAATCTCAGGTCTTCAGCGTCGCATTTAATTCAGGGTGTGAAACGTCCGACAAATTTTGCTCAAAGGCCTCTTCTTTAAGGCTGAAGGTTCTTTTTCGTGCCGTAAATCTACGACACAGGACCCATGCTTTACTCCCTTCTGAAGGAAGCCATACTTAGGATTATTATGCCCGAAAAAATTCACCAACCCTTGTAGGGTTTGAACCCACGATCTTGGGTCCACTAGTCAAGTATGATTACCACTACACCACCAGAACCGACTCCAAGGCGGTATTAAACCTATGGGTACCTAATGTAGTCCATTTAGTCTATAGGTATGAATGAAATGAAATGAATTAATGAGCTCGGAGTTCTTTGGATCTTAAGGCTATCTGGCATTCACCTTCTCAGGGCAAGGAAAAACTCCGATAAAAGCATTACATTAATAAGGCTTAACCTGACCGGAATCTAAGCTAGGACCTGCGGATTAATAGTCCCAAACACTAGCACTAGACCATGAAGGCGGTTTCTTTTGTTATTTGAAACACGTTTTCTCATTTTATAGTTTCTATGAAGTATTAAACCACAATTCACAATTAAAGAGAAATATACCCAAAAAGCTGTTTTGAGAGTGATAGAATGAGCGAAACACATGCTCTGCTATAATATGCAGGTTGATTCAAAATGACACTGACAATACTAGAACGTTATACGGGAGAGCAAACTGATCATTTTAAGAGGAGATCCATGTCCGAAAATGCACGGTTTGGGCACTGTGGGATGTCCAAAAATGACAACACTTCGTATATGGTGACGGGCGTACGTTCCAGGTTTTGTCAGGAAACCTCCACCAGCCCATCAAGAGCAGTACATCATGCATTAAACTACACAAAGGGTTGGAGTTGTCGACCTGCAATGTGATTACAGACTGTAAATCGGCGGTGCGGAGATAGATGCTCGAAGGATTGTGGTTGTGTGCGCAGTATTTCGCACGTTGTATCCAAACGGCATCGTGAACTTGTACAAAATGCATGCGTGGGCGGAAAAAAAACCTAAAAGCGCAAATAGCTCACAGCGATCAACACAGGCTCATCGTGTTGAACTATGGGCTGGAGAAGGAGGCGCAGAATTTTGAAATTTCTGATATCTTTTGAAACAGACGTCGTATATTGAAGTGCGGTTTTTGTTCGCAGTTAATTCTTAATACGAGACTAGGTCAATTAGCAACTTTTCCTAATTTGTTATATATGAACGGGTAAAAATAGGCCAAGATAAAGAGCCCTGCCCTGTTTTATTTCGCATCACTCATTTATTTTCCCACGTAATCACCAAAGTTAGTTATGCATTTGCCATAGCGTATCCCTGATGACAGAAAGTGGCGTCCATTTTTTTAATCCTGTCACCACGTGTCTTTCACATAATCATCAGAAAATCATCTGCCTCGTAGATCTTCCTTCATTTTCGGAAATGAACGGAAGTCTGAAAATGACTGGTGGATGGGAACCACGTTATTAATGCCAGGAGTGCAATATGACTGTTGAAATGAGGCTTAGCACTATCGTGCAACAAAAGCCAGATCGCCAAAGTCAATTGACTCCCTTAAGAGGCGTAATTTCTTCAGCAGCTGGATTCAGTCTTACTACGCCCCAAAAATAAACAATCAATCCATGAACATTCTAATAGATGGTTGCCATCATTTTCTCTCATTTGCGTGTAGGTTTCTATGCTTTCCACTTTTACCCAGGATCGAAGCGTTGCACCCACGTCTAATTTTGTGACGATGCGCTACAAAGAGGAGTCACTCAACAGCATAACGTGCGTTGGCCATTCTCTCAAGCTGGTCAGTTGGTCAGATAATATCTTTGGGACACACATTCCGATAGCTCAAACGATCATGGACAATGTCTCATATAGTGCTAAATGAAGGAATAAAGTGCATCCCAGTGATTCAGGGGTAATTTCATCTGTGGCATTAACAATAACATGTGATTTTGATAGTCTGCCACTCCGCTCTTCGTCTTTTACAATCGCCAAACGCCGTTTCCGCACTTGTTGGTTCCTCTCCATATAGAGACACAATTACCCGGAATGTTGACAGGTTGCGTGTTTTCAGCCTTCAAGTACCTTCTTCGTTTTGCAATGGTCGCTGCGCCAAGGTTCTGTTTCATCAACTTGTGCACCTTTGCGTTGTTTCCACTAATAAAATAGAGGACTTCGTATTTTGGAAAATATTACATTATGAAACCTGCGGCGTCTGTGATTAGCCAACGAAAAGGAAGTACCTCGGATGCATTTTCTTAATGAATTTTCTTTTGTTAGCAGTGAGAAATACACCTTCATAGTCCATTACAGTAGGAGGAAAGTAAAATCTATAATGACAGATCCCCCATTGTGGAAACACAATCTCGACACTTTAAATAATCTGAGTACAATAACAGGTGTTCAGAATGAGACACAAGTACTCGTAATATCTGGCACTTCTCTCTCTTCAGAGAATGTTCCCCTTTTGACAGAAGAGTTGTGTTATACTCCATGCGGAAATATAAAGTATAAACATGTGCGCATCGCTCGAAAAGTTGTATCAGCCAATTATAACGCGTCTACTTTGCATACAAAGCAGAGCGGTACCTTCATAGCTTCAAAATCTCGAAACCCTTTTTTTCCATGAATTTTATTTGAGCTCTTCCCTTTATGTTGCTTTCAAACGGTATTTCTCCGGACTGTAATATGAACAATTTTACGTTTGTGTGACCAATATATTACTTTCTGTAGAAAAATGTTGTGCTTTTTAGTTTTAATTTAAATATTTATCGATATTAAGCATAGTATTTTGTATAAAATTTAAATATTATGCTTAATCTCTCTCATTTAAATAACATGAAATTTTACAATGTGTAGGTATTTTTTTTTTTTTTTTTTTTTTTTTGCGGGGAAAATATTTTATGGATCCATGATAAAAATTAGTTACATACCGCCTATTCATGCTATGATTATAATTCAATATTGTCAGACAGAGGACTTCCGATTTTTAGTTTTATCTTCAACCTTCGCACTTCTCTCTGTGCACCTAGGAAATAATATGTGTGGTATTGTTATATAGCGGTGAGATTTCTCTGAAGTCTACATTTAAACATTTTGTTTTTTCTTCTGCGTTTCATTTACCTGTGGTCAGGGGCGGTTTCTCTATGAAGTTGCTGATTTGCTATACCCCGAAATACTTCACCGTTTAAATCCCTATATAAGTATTGCTTAATGCAATATTTTTGCATAAAAGCAATGTCCGTAGGGGACTTCTATCTTGCGCCTGCTGTTTGTAGGAACTTGGTTCGCAATATCTCCTAAGTTTGTGAGGTATTATTATCGCGAGAGGAAGCTTCGTTAGTAGTAAGCTGTTGAATGGCAGACTAGCGTAATTTCATGTGCTTTATTTCGTTTTGTGTCGACTGATTGTGAAGAAAATTAACAGTATACGCTCTAAAACTTTCTCTTAGCGACCATCGAAAGGGAAAATTGAAATTTAAAATAAGGGTAAATCACCTCGTCAGTAAGGCGTTAATTTTAAAATATAGGAAACATATCAAGCTTTCTGTAGAGGCAGATTTCATCTTGCAGTTGCATACTTTAATCGAACAATCATTAATAAATCTGCTGCCATGAAATCCAGGATTTTTTCAAATAGGCGCACTACTACGACATTTTATTAAATTATCTCTTATTTCTCCTTTTCTGCTGTGTATGTGCAGCCACTCACGCAGTAGTACAATTGTGCACCCCTGTAACACACCTAAATCCATGTATATCCAAACGGAACTCAAGTCACCTACCACCAAGTTCGCGTTTAAAATAACTTAAATAAATGCGCAAATTAGTTGTTTTGTGTATAAACGTATGCTTAACTTAATGTGATGCAGAGGTAGTCGAGGCCGTTAAGGCAGGATCGTGCTTCCTGCCTGAGGCATTTTCCAGGTATTCCATTGCCTGGAAGATACCCTAAACTAATCCCGAATCGCTTCCTTTAAAAAATCTCATCCAATTTTCTCATTCATTTCATGTATCACCAGTGTCCACCCTGTAATGTCTCAGCATTAAAAATGGGCGTTAAACACTACTAAAAAGTTTAGCAGACATGACACCATGCGTCCTAGTCAGACATCTGCCGGTCACAGGCACAGTCCGCCCGACCTCCTGGTGGAGCAGATTCTGGTCTATTTGAATCGCAATCTCCCCGTATATTATAGGATGGTACAACTTTGACTAATTAAAGCATTCACATACTATTACTGTTATGTTTTAATGAGTACTAACCTGTGTTCATGGTTTGTGAAATTATTTTTTAGGATTGCAAACAAACAATATTCGCACTCGTCAAGATGTGGGAAATGTAAGGATTATCGCTTTCTAGAAGTGATTCTGTCATCCAAAACTTCTCCTGCAGCCTTCAAGTATCACTGGCAGTGTGGGTTGTGACAGAATAATTTTGAGCATATCTCGTCAGAGTTTGTTCAAAAAAATATGCTTGTATTTGTGTGCAATACTTCTCTCAGTTTAAAACTTATTGGGAAAACATGGATCATTTTATTCGCCATGCTGTTAAAAGTACGCCACAAATAAATTTGTTCACCATGAAAGGAAACTTCATGAATTAATGGTATTATTATTATTATTATTATTATTATTATTATTATTATTATTATTTATCCTTCAGTGCGTATGGTTATGCGAACAGTCATAACTATGTAAAGAAAACAGCCTCATCTCAGAAAATTTGCTACGGATTGGCAAATGACTGCATAGCCAAATTGCAAAAAATTACTGACTTGCATCGTCAGGCGATTCTATTTTTTGGATGACTACAACCACTGTGAAAGATTTCAATTTTAAGAATTCAGTAGTTCTTTAGGATGAGCGTTTTAAAATATGTTTCCTGTGATACAAGACGTAGAGATTTCTTTAGAGAATGCTCTAAAGTTTCTCCATTGTTTTCAAGTTTTTATTCCGTTTTCGGTAAGGTACAAGTAGCCTATATACTGCTCTACGAGAGTCTGTTCCGATGTACCGCCACGGGTGACCGAGGTCGTTAAGGCGCGGACTCCTGAACGGGAGGTCTGGGTTTCGAATCCCGTCAGGACCGTCCTCCCCGACTGAGGTTTTTTTTTTCAGGTTTTCCTCAGTCCTCATAAATGGCAAAGACCGGGGAGGTACCCTGAACTTAGGCCTGGAAAGTTTCCTTCCTTTAAAAAAAAATCCTTTCCCAGTTTATCATTTCATCTCATGTATCATCAGTGTCACCACCTGTGGTGCTTCAGTAGTAAAAACGGGCGTTAAACACTACCTAAATAAAGCACTAATGTAGGTTTTATTTCTGATAGACTGGTAGCACGTTAATGAGAACCCAACCTGAGAAACCTGCAGCTTGCTGTTGATCCGTTTGAAGTCACATGGCTATGCATCAGGTGTTCAGGCAAATACCAGCAGACAATGAGGCAAAAGAGCTTTCAAGTTAAGTTACATACTTACTTCAATTGTTTACATTTGCTGGGAATAGAAAGTAAGCTGCAAGTTCCGGTGCACACACACACACACACACACACACACACACACACACACACTACTGCCTCTGCCACCCAAGCACGGAATTAGTAGAACTGGGATAAAAATCTACATGGGATATAGGTTTTCTGCGTTTTGACTACTTACGTCAAGGTGTCGTGGCGTAGCATTGAAGTGTAAACAAATAGAAACATAAATGTATGTATCTAGGAAAGTGAAACAAAGCGCTACAGTAGGCAGCACGGTTAACGCAATATCAGGATCCCTGAAAAGCGTTATCCTATCGAATCGCTACACCCCTTTCCCGCTGTGGCGGTCTCATTTCCTACAACACTCCCGCGCACCAAAACTGAACACAAAGAAACACATAAATAGCTCCGGCGAACGGAGCTTGCATTCCTCTTCATGCTAGTACAATTTTGTGTGCCTAATGGTTGTATGTAAGCAGGGAAGGAAAAAATAAAAAAAAAATTAAAAATTAGGCAGAAGCAAAATTTGTTTACATTTTTGCAACCACAATAATTTTCTTTCTTTGAATAGGTCGCTAGAAACTGGAACAGATAATGCGGGTGGTTTTACAATAGGAAAACATGAAGTCGTTTGGGGAATAGTTTACAGCGCGTATAACGTTTTGAACAGGTCATCTGCTAATAAACTTACAAAACTAGATTTCTCAAAGAGGGAAAATTGAAGGCATGTGGTACTAGAAGAATTGAGGAACATAATAATAATAATAATAATAATAATAATAATAATAATAATAATAATAATAATAATAATAATAATAAAGCGTGTTCACAATGCAACAGGACATCAGTTACAGTGCAGTTACCTAGAAACAGTTTCCAAGAAATTTAATTAGTTATCCCTGCTCTCTGATTTAGCAATAGCAAAAGGGATTTCATTTAAAAGTATACGAATAGTTATAAAGTAACAAAACTCTTATAAAAAGTTTCCTTAAATATGATTTCATTTTATTTTCATTTATTTTTAAGGTATTTTAATTCCTACTTTATTTAGTTGTGTGAATAAAAACGAGGAAATCAACAACTATCTCTTTTCTCTTCGTAATACTGAATCTCTTGTGAAGTTATATTTATTTACACGGCCAATTTATGTTGTAAATAAAGCGTGGCTTGGTGCTTAGAGCTTTCGCCTATAACGCCATGCCAGTAACTATGCCTGAATATAAGTTGATTAATTATTTGTGAATTTTTTTATTTTTTGTGCTTAATGTAGAATTTCCTTTTTGGATTAAAGGTGAATGTGTGTTTGGCATGGGTTTCCGGCTTCGTTATTATTATTATTATTATTATTATTATTATTATTATTATTATTATTATTATTATTATTATTATTATTATTATTATTATTATTATCATTATCATAATCATCATATCATTATCATTATCATCATCGTCGTCATCGTCGTCGTCGTTATATTATTATCATCATCGTTATCATTATTTATTATATTTTTATCGTCATCATTACTATCTTTAATGACCTTCGCTGTTTTGCGCCCTTACACCATAATCTTCATTACAATCATAATATCTAGGTATGCGAATGATTGGCAAGATTAAAGTGGAATATAAACCCAAATGTCCCGTTTTTTTAATATGGACAAATCTAACAGACAAATGTTCGGATATAAAGAGAGAAAAAGAGCAAGAAAAATGCACATAGGTTAGTTCGCTCACCCTACCTGCCGGTCCTGTGGTTTAGTGGTAACCATACTTGCCTTCTAAACCCAAGATCACGGGTTCAAACCCGGCTAGGATCGATGGATTTTTGGGGCGTAAAAATCCTATGCATGGTTTCCTTCGGAAGGGAAGAAAAGTCATGGATTTCGTGTCGCAGATTTACGGCACGAAAAAGAACCTCAAGCCTGAAAGAGAGGCCTCTGAGCAAAATTTGTTGGCCGTTTCATGCCCTGAATTGAATGAGACGCTGATGACCTGAGATGTTAAAGAGCGTCCGTAAATAAACCAAATCAACAATTCACCCTATTTACTGCCGCCGCAGTACTGTGACTTTGATATTCCTTCGAGTGTTCCGCTTAGTAAGCACACTTCGGAATGGGGAAAGTGATGTATCCATTCCCCGCTCCTAGCCCTTATTCTGACGTAGGGTACAGTTCTATCTGATACACCGGTTATCTTGTTAGTTGATTTTTCCCAGTGCTAATGACCCGTGAATGACCATTACATATCGTCACAGTAAGAAAAGGGAGATTTGATCACATTAAGGTGTGATGAAGGTAAATGAAATCCCTCCGTATTTCCATAGAATTATTATTATTATTATTATTATTATTATTATTATTATTATTATTATTATTATAGTTTTAACGCTCGTTTTTACTACTGAGGCACTACAGGCAGTGGACACTGATGATACATAAAATGAAATGATAAGCTAGGAAAGGATTTTTTTTAAAGGAAGAAGAGTTAACAGGCCTGAGTCAGGGTACCTCTCCGCCATTTGCCAGTTATGAGAACTGAAGAAATTCTGTAAAAGACCCCAGTCAGGTAGGATGGCCCTGATGGGGATCGAACCCCAGACTTCCCCCTCACGAGTCCGTGCTTCGGCTACCCGTAGCGGTTTCCATGGTATGCTGAACTTGGTATGCAATGATTGTAAGTTACTATTAGAATGCTGTTTGGTTGATCCCAGAATTTAATTGATTAACGCCCAATCTTAAAATGCGAACAAAGTGGCTGCATTTTCTGAAAAACAAATTTAAATTAACTGTTTTTTCGAAAAAAAGAAAATTAAATTAACTGTCTAAGCCTAAAATAAATGAAGTTAAAAGAGATTTTTAGTTTTTGGCAGCATTTCTGATAACTAAAGCTCGGACACCATTGCCAACTCTCGTAAACTGAACTGCACTTCGAGCACTAAGAATACGGTCAGTCGACTCAAACTGTAGTGGAAAGGCAGATTGCAATCTACTACCCTGTAAAGTTATATAAGGAAACGGCTGGTTCTATTTATAAATGACTGAAAAGAACGACAAATGGTGTTTAGTGTATTTTGAATTTTTCAGTTTATTCCTTTTATGTTACAAAGAATATTTATTTTATATTTCTGTACAAAATATAATAACATATGGTTCTTTTCATGTGTTTGTTTCTGGTATCTTCGTATTTTATTACAATAAGTAACATGTATTTGCAAAGTGTCAGAAGAAAAAGGGTTGTACTTTCTTGGTACATTTTAAATAAGAGATTTAGTTATTTATAACACCATCATAGCAAGGATCTAAATATCTTAGAACGTAGGCTTTCATAGCTCTTGTCAACTGTGCAAATTGAGTCTTCCGGACTGTAGGGCCCCGGTGCAATGAAATTCTTCTCTTTCATCTTCCCAGACGTTTCGCTCAGAACTGCTGTAGACATTATCAGTGATGTGCTCGGAGACGAGGCAGTGACTTACTCGTCAATTATTTTTATTTTGGGGAAGCACCTCCCCCATCCCCGGTGGCAAACTTTCGAAGCGGATCCACATTGCCTCCCCAACCATGCACTGTGATTACTGTCTGCGTGATGGGTGGGAAGTTGGTGAAGGTATGACAAGTACCAGCGAAGCACCCTGGGCTAGGTACTGGCATGTAGCCCAGAGCAGGACATGGGTATAAATGGTGCAATCATGCTCAGGCTGTGAGCAATTTGAGATGTTGGTTTCATGCTAATTAAAAATTGGTGTGCTACTTGATTTACTTACTTGTCATTAACCGGATTAGGGGGGCACATCTGATTGCAAAGTGTTGTGTTTGCTTATTGGGATGACTCGATTAAAGATTGAGAGCGGTCTTTTGTGTTTATTTGCAATCACTTCATACTGTCCCAGTGTTTTAACCAATGCGTTATGGTTGTTATTACATCTTTTGTATTGATTGTATGCTAGCTTCTTATTGAATTCCTCTATACTGTGCATCTTTAGTTCCTCGTGCAGGAGGTCGATAGGGGCACTCCTGGGGACCCTTGTTGTTATACGTAGCGCTCTGTTTTGGAGTTTCTGGAGCACTTTAATATGAGATGGCGTGCAATAGTCCCATGTGGGAGCGGCACAAGTGATTACTGGCCTGATTAGCGCTTTATATAGAGTAAGCCCATTCGGGTGTCCAGCCTGTCCGGTGGTTTAAAATGGGATAAAGGCGATTTAGTTGTAAATTGGCTTTTTGGTTTACCGATTTAACCTGTTTTTCGAAGGTTAATCTTTGTCTAATATGACGCCTAGGTATTTGACTTTGTCTATTGTACGTTTTCACGAAATAGGTGAAGGGGTGGTACCTGCTGTTTAGTATGGTTGAACTGCTTGGTGAATAGTAGTACTTGAGATTTTGTGGCGTTTATCTTAATACGCCATTTTCGCATCCATGGCTAAATGTTAGTTAATGCGTCCTGCAGTCTTGATGCAGTTGCATTCGGGCTCCAGGACTGCGCAGCTATGACGGTGTCGTCGGCATACATGAGAGCACTGTGTTGGGTGTTTTTGGAATGTCATTTATGTATATATTAAATGGTATGGGTCCAAGGAGACTTCCCTTTGGCACTCCGGCAATCGCCTGGCGCCGAGTGGAAGTCCCTCCTTCTAGTGATACAGAGGAGGTCCTTCCGCTTATGTAGTGGACGATGAGTTTGACCACGGTGTCTTGAAATTTTAGTACTTTAGCTTGTACAGGAGTCCGGAGTGGTAAACTGAGTCAAACGCTCGCTTTACGTCGGGAAAGAGCACTCGTCTTGATTTATTGTGATATATCCGTGATTTATATGCTCTAGTATTCGGTTAACTTTAGGGTGGTAGAATGCTGGGCGCGAAATCCAAATTGCTCATCAATGATTAGGTTGTGTGCTTTAATGCGCACCGCTATTATTTTTTCAGATTATTTTTTACCACTTTGCTGATGGTATTTAATAGACTAATTGGTCTGTAGTTTTGTGGGTTCGCAGCATCTTTACCCCGGTTTTGAAACATAAGTACAGTAGCACGCTTCCATTGTGAGGGGAAATATCCGTTACACAGGCAGAAGTAGGTGATCCCGGCCAGCAGATTTAGGACTTTTTCAGATTTTTAAGGACCAAATTTGGTATTTCATCCGGGCCAGGAACTTTGCCATTTGTCAGATGCTCAATGATGTATTTGCGCTCTGAGGGGCGTGTTCTGCGCAAATTGTTATATGTGGACTTGGTTTGAATATGTGCGGTGTTCACTATAATGTTGATGTCGAAGTCTTGGGTCGACTGGCTCGGTATTTGACTTATATGCTTCCTCCATGGCATCTGCCAGTGTTTCGACCTTGTCTGTGGGGGTGAATTTTTGGAATGATTTATTTATGGACACTCTTTAACAGCTCAGGTCATCAGCGTCCCATTCAACTCAGGGCGTGAAACGGCCGACAAATTTTGCTCATAGGCCTCTCTTTCAAGACTTGAGGTTCTTTTTCGTGCCGTAAATGTACGACACGGGACCCACGGCTTTACTTCCCTTCCGACGGAAGCCATACTTAGGATTTTTACGCCCCGAAAAAATCCATCGGTCCTGGCCGGGTTCGAACCCGTCTGTGGGGGTCTCTGCATGTTTCACTGCATTAGTGGAAATTGGTAGTGGGGAAATGTTTATAGGTTGTTTGATTAGTCGCTTTGTTACTGTCCATACTTTATTTAATTCGGGAATGATGTTTTCCAACACGTGGTTCTACTGCTGTTGCATCATCTCCTTAATCCACGTTTTAATTTCACTATTCAGCGTTTCCATATTGACTCTATGGAATTGCGCTGCTACTGTATTGTTCATTAGGGCTATAATATCTGGGGCATAGTACCTTTTATCCTTAAGTGGGGGTCGAACTGGGACGGCAGAATCAATGACTGCTTGAATTGGTTGTTCAGGGTGATTTGCTGCTTCATCTATTTCGTCTGGGTTGTGCAGGGAGGATTCGGTGGCAAGTGTGCATCTAATATGGTTTGGAAAGTTTCCCAGTTGGTGTGATAATAGTTTCCTCTTGGTGTTTCTGATTCTCTTGTGGGGGATTTTCAATTTCAAATAATACTGCGTAATGGTCGGACTCAAGTGTTTCATCCCGGCGTATGTTATAGTTAAAGGGTGTGTTTTTCAGGATTGAAGGTCAAGCGTGTTTGACGCGTGGTTTCTATCATGTACTAAGTGGGCTCCCCGTTGAAGGTGACGGTGTAATTGTTGTTTTGCATGTGAATGTACAGTGTATTTCCCGTCATGTTAGTGGTACATCCCCAGGTTTCATGTCTCGCGTTAAAGTCCCCTGCAGCAATTACGCTGTCTCCGAGGGTTGCGACGGTTTGTAAATCTTGAGTTTGCATATGTTCTGGAGGGTTGTAGATGCTTACAAGGTGGCAGGAGTGTTTTGGATTATTGTTCTGATTGCAGTACCCTGCATATGTGTTAGTGTTGGTACATGAATTTGCCAGTGTTTAATTTATCGGGCAACCAGTATGGCTGTTCCTCCTTGGGCACGCCCATCAAGGTGGTCGATGCGGTGTACTTTGTAACCGGCTACTGAAAACAGTGCTTTGGGTATGAGAACCGTTTCACTTTGGATTACAATGTCTGCATTGTATACGGATAGATAGTGTCGAAGTTCGGCTAGGTTTGATCTCTCCTCCCTGCAGTTCCAGAACATTATTTTGCGTTGGGGGGGGGGGGGCAGTATGTATAGTCGGGTTGCTGTAGAACTGAGCTCTGATTAGTTTCCTTGGCTAAGGAGGTTGGATATAAGTTGGAGCTCGTGGGTGCTTCTAGCGAGGTGTTATTGATTTGTTCGGGTAATTTGTTAAGTTGTTACTGTGTTTGTAAATTTCAATTGCCTCCCGACATAACTATTTGTTTTTCAGTCCACGAGCACAAAAACTCTCTTGTGAAGTAACAACACCAAAATTGATAATTTCGATAAACATGGCGAGAAATTCTGTAACAAACGTCGTGCCGCTAATCTGCTTTGAATACAGCAAAAACAGATATTCTTGAAAGACCAAATGACACGGATGATTGACTGGCGATGATTTGGTTTATTTACGGACGCTTTTTAACATCTCACGTCATCAGCGCCCCATTCAATTCAGGGCGTGAAACGGCCGTCAAATTTAGCTCGAAAGCATCTTCTCTCAGACTTGAGGTTCTTTTACATGCAGTAAATCTACGACATGGAACCCACGGCTTTACTTCCCTTCCGAAGGAAGCCATACTTAGGATATTTACGCTCGAAAAAATCCATCGACCCTGAACGGGATTGAACGCGCAACCTAGGGGTTAGTAGGCAAGTGTGATTGTCACTACACTACCAGGACCGACCGGATAAGTAACGTCTGTAATACTAATTATTTTAGAAAGTTCCAAACTTGATCTTACTATTAATTACAGATTGGAAAATATAGCGCTGTAATCTTGTTCGTGTGTGCATGACCCAGCTGCTACAACATTTAATTAAAAAAAAGTGAACATGTGAGAAATTTCCTTGGGAAATCTTCAGACGAGCTATATCCTTAAGATTCAATGAATTAAAAGTACAACAATTACTTTAATTCCTGCTCTTTACTATCTACTATAGGCCAAGTGCAAAATGATCGGTGTGATAGGCTAACGCTGCACTGCACCGGTGCTTTTGCCAGGTGTTGCCGGCCGAAAGTCTCTCTCATCCGCAGAGGGTTAATCTATTCTACAACAAATCAGAATAATCGCCTCATTAATGATGTAAAAGATGCAAATGTCCATCCACACTAAAAAAAAAAAAAAAAAGGTAAGAAATCAACCCTGCCACTCATGCTGACGCTGGCTGTTGTCTCCGTAAGGTGGTAACGGAGGGTTCTTCTAGGGTGCGAGGATTTCTTCTGCACACTCTGTGAGTACACTTGACAGCGATTTAGAACCTTTAAATATTTGAATCCTAACGTCAAAGAACTGTACTGTAAACTCTCTTGAAATTTCAGCGGCGGTTGTTCAGCTTGATGCACCAAGAGATCTTAAAAATGTTCCCTCGGAAAACTACATGATATCTTATTGAGTAAGGCGACATAATATTTAGTGTGTGTTTTCTCAGACCATGAACTATAAACAGGTAAAATTAAGCTCTCCCCCAATTTCCCGTCTCTCATAATGTATTCATGAAAAAATAAGTGTAAAAGATAAATAAAAATAGCACTCTTACACCTTCTGAGAGTTAAAAATTGGCATTCTTTTAAGAGGAAATTGCAGCGAGCGATTCTTAATCTCATTGATAGGTGCCAAAACTGCTTGAAAATTCATCATTTCGCTTAACGTATAATTCCGCTGCTATTGGTGCCTTCCCCGCAGACCTAACATAATACTAGTACAACCATGTAAGAATGTTAATAGAAGGCACAAATACAAAAACAATTATGACAAGCTGCATTGTTAATGAGCAAAAACAAATAAAGTTATCACCAGTTACAATTTAGGTTAAGTTAATAAAACCCTCCCTCTATCATTTGATGTCAACCCAGCTCAGTAACGCATAAGCTGGTGTGTTGTCGGCAGCACTGGATTTAAAACTACGATAATTCCTTCCTTGGCCATCGGCAAACTTAAAATAAACATGAAATACACGTGTGTGTGCGTGCGTGGGTGTTTTTTTTTTTTTTTTTTTTTTTTTTTTTTTTTTTTTTTTTTTTTTTCCCCCAGCTTAAGACAATACAAATAGATTCGCTTTCAAAGTGTTCCACTCCAGGTAAAGTCGGTGTCACTCGGTAAAGCAAGTGAGTTTGTTTCCAGCAAATTCGTGCGAGTCACACACACACACACAAAATAGTACCCATAAAAGCTTATCTATCATACTACCACCGATTAGCTGAGTGGTTTGCAAGGAGAGTATAGTGAATAAGACGCTATGCCAAAGTGGAGTTCATTCAGGCTTTAAGTGTCGGACTATTTTCTTCTTCTTCTTCTTCTTCTTCTTCTTCTTCTTCTTCATCATCATCTTCATCTTCATCAAGTGTACATGCAATTCAGACTTTGCTGTCTGTCAAGTGGTATATTATCATATGGCGAAAATAAGGTACAGTTTAGAACAAAAAGTATATGTTTAAGGCTACTATGTTAAAAGAAATCTTGTAAGAGTTGCAGGAGGAAGTTTTCTCATAAATATTTCGAATAATTAAATCCGTCAAAGGTAGTGCTTTTCAGATAGGCAAATAAAGTCCGAGGTGAAGGTATTTGTTTATTGACAAAGCAGTTAAATTACGTGGGTATTGTGTAGAAAACTCACTTTACTAATATTTGAGATGATTAATACAGCAAGATCAATGCACGCAAAGCAACGCTACTTCTGTTTTCTGCTGGAATAAAATCAATGTTGTGCAACTCATTAAATCTTTGGATTGTGAAAAAAGGTACAGTTTTATAAATAGTTTAGCAGACCAAGCTTATGATGGAATGCTTTATTTAGTGACGAGGCTTGGTTTAGTATTTCGAAGTATGTTGATAGTTATAAAAAAAGATACCGGAGTATTGCGAAACCCCGTGTTTTCGAAATTTCCGTGCACGATTAAAAAATTTGGGCCCGATTGCAGTAAGCACGAGCCTATTATGAAGCCTGCACATTTGAAAGGGACTTTATTAAATGGTGTTTAACACCCGTTTTAGTGCTCGGGCATCACAGGTGATGGACACTCATGATACACGAGATAGTAGTGTTTTATTTATTTACGGGCGCTCTTTAACATGTCAGGCCATGAGCGTCCCATTCAATTTAGGGAGTGAAACGACCGATAAATTTTCCTTTGAGGCCTGTTCTTTCAGACTTGAGGTTGTTTTACATGCCGTAAATCTACAACACGGGACCCTAGGCTTTACTTCTCTTTACTTCTGAAGGAAGCCATAATTAGGATTTTTAGGCCCGGAAGTAATCCGTCGACCTGGCCGCGTTTGAACCCGCTATCTTGCGTACATGAGGATATGAGATGAAACTATAATTTAGAAAAGGAGGGAAACCCTTCTGGCCTAAGTTTATTGTACCTCCCCGGCATTTGTCATTTATGAGAACTGGGGGAAACCTTGAGAAAACTCAGTGATGCAGGAATGGAACCCCAGACCTCCCGCTAACGAGTCCGTGCACCTGTTGCGGCTTGGAAGGATGTTATCCCTTTAGGACTTTTTTTTGTGCTAACTTTGTGGAAGCAGAACTATTGTATACAAAGTGAAGCAATTGAATATTTAATGTGTGCTTTTAGTTCTAGCTTGTGGTCTCCTAAGTGTCCCGATCCAAATCCTTGTGATTTACAATTTTTAGATCTGAGGTCCGTTCCGGGTCATGACGAATCATATGGTGTATTTAAATTTAGTTACATTTAGCACCTATAGATGTCAGAAGAATCGGTGGTCAGTCTATCGCTTCAGGTGTCATCTAGTGCGATGCGGAGATATTACTTGGTCATGAAGTAACAGGTAATTTTGTTCAAGAATTTGTTTGTTTGAAGTATGAACACCGAAAGAAAATATTAATTAAAATGAGCGTCCTAGTTTCCAGTTCCTGTTCAGAATACAGGCATGTCTCAAATAGAAGACTGACACTTTGAGCTTCTTATTTAATAATGAATGTAAGTTTAACAGTTTGTTACAAATGTAAATGAATAGTGAATAAACAGAAAAACAACAAAGAAACACCAGCTAAAGAAAGTGCACTATCGCCGCCCACCGGCAACTGGTTCCTGGCTTTGGCATAGATTTGCCCGATGACAAATATCCTATAGAGTTAAGTTCGCAAAAGAAGTGCCGGTAATTCGTACTGCTTTGCCTTATAAATGATTGAAAACGCAGATTACTAATGATACCATCATATGTACGATCGTCTTTTCGTTAAGGCGCGGACTCGTGAGCGGGAGGTCTAGAGTTCGAATTCCACCAGGACCGTCCTCCCTCACTAGAGTTTTTCCAGGTTTTCCTCAGTCCTCATTACTGGCAAATGCCGGAGATGTACCCTAAACTTAGGCCTGGAACACTTCCTTCCTTAAAAAATATCCTTTCCGAATATACCATTTCATTTCATGTATCATCAGTGTCCACCGCCTGTGGTGCCTCAGTAGTATAAACGGACGTTAAACACTACTAAAAAAATCGTCTTTTCGTCCTTTCTTACGAATTGGAGATATATTCGTTTTTTCAAAAAGATTCATAATACAGATAAGGAGATTTTGGTGACATAAGCATAATAATGAATATTTGTTCAGAAATTAGAGAGATATTTAACATATGCTTGTGCAGCGAGCTCTTCCGCTACGCAATCGGAAATTGATTTGGCCGACGGTAAGTTCCTATGTCCCTGCTATGTTGCCATCTTCAGAGGGGTCGGTCCTGGTGGTGTAGTGGTTACAATACTTGCCTCCTACACCCAAGAACGCGGGTTCGAACCCGGCCAGGATCGATGGATTTTTCGGGCGTAAAAATCCTAAGTATGGCTTCCTTCGGAAGGGAAGTAAAGCCGTGGGTCCCGTGTCGTACATTTACGGTACGAAAAAGAACCTCAAGCCTGAAAAAGAGACCTCTGGGCAAAATTTGTCGGCCGTTTCACGCCCTGAGTTGAATGGGACGCTGATGACCTGAGATGTTAAAGAGCGTCCATAAATAAATCAATCAAAAAAAAATCTTCTGAGGGAAATCATATCACGCGGTCGGATATTATAGATCACATTTAAATTCTTTTTGCCGTTATTTACTAGTGATAAATAGCAAACAATGTTGTACTTAACATCATAGTAGTGCTCGAAGTGCCTGAGGAACATCCTTCCTCCCAAAGCGTCTTCACGGGTTTTACTGCAGGTACAGGTGTAATTTTATATGGATGAAGATGCAGCAGTTAAACGACTTTATACACACTGGCGACAGATACACCAACTAATCGGTTAAAAGGCTTTCGAGTTCTGTTTATCTCTGTTGAAACTTTTTTTTTTTTTTTTTTTTTTTTTTTTTGTAAAATCGTTCTAATTCAAACTTTGTTCACAAATCTGAAAATTTAGCGGAAGTTCTCTGCTATAGTGCTTGTGTGGTTTCTTTTGCACATATCAATCATTAATAAATATTCTTAATTCTAGCGTAAATCTCGCTCTCGGCATGGTCCACAATACACAAATGCACATTAGAATGTATAACACACATTTTCAACAGAAATGCACGTTGGCGTAATAAACACTACTGAACAATCTCAATTGCCGCGCCAGCAGAACTTTAACTCCAGCCTTACCGGGAATCGCGCTTTCACTCAATGTCAACAGCTTCCCACTTAACTATGATCGCTTAGCGGAATGAGGGCTCTTTATTCCCAATAAGAGAAAAAAGGATGACTTAAATATTCTTATAAGTATTAATGTGAAAATTGTGCAAATCAATGTAGAATCAATTAAAATTAGTTGATCGGGATCTAACTAAGCAAGATAAAGAAGTTGATGAATTGCAGGCCGTCATAAGAATGTTGAATTATATAGCTAGATGCGATAACATTATTTAATTAAATGTGTATGTATAGGCTTTTCAGTTTTGTTATAAAGAAGGTATAAAGCCCAGTAAATACAGGTTATCCTGCCATGCCCGATTTAACAATGAGATGCATCTGCGCAATGGAAGGTTTTAGGCACCTCTTCCTGGAAAACTAAACAAACTACAATTTCGGATAGTGGAGGCAATTGCAACCATAAATATGGAACGAGATAGTTCACAGATGGGTTATAGGTCGTTAACGAAAAGAAGCAATATTAAACAATTTAAATGCCTTTAAACAAACTGAAAGCCGTGGTTCTTGTTTTATCAGTCAGTTCACTAGGTTCTATAGTTTCTTGGTAATTACGAAATTTGTGAAAACCCTGGGTACATATGCAAGTGATGCCACATAGCTTGGAGGCAAAATAGAAGTCACGAAAAAGGCAGTTTCTTCAGAGCCTGTGTGAATCCTAAAATTAGAAAGTGTAGGAAAGTAGAGAAACATGGTAGCATTAATGGGGCATAGTTCATCAGCCAGAAAAATATTGTAAGATGTGGACTGCAGGCGCAAACCCAATGACCGAGAAATGCAACACATAAGGTGTAAATGGCCACAAGAATTGCTTTTGGTGTTAACTATATTGTATTTGTATCTTGAGGCAAAAGTGCTCGCTGCTAGATTGTCAACATTATTGAGATTTACGTCACATTCATTTTATACTTATTCGGAAGCAGTAACAACAAGAAAGTAAATACATTGCCCTTCCATAATTTGCAGCACTTCCCCCCTTCTTTCTGTGATCATAGCCCGGTAATCAATACAAATAAATTTTCCCCTCTGTTGTTGCCTTTCTACTTCACAAATTAACCGCTACGGGTGGCTCAGGTCGCTAAGGCGCGGACTCGTGAACGTCAGGTCTGCGGCTCAAGTCCCGCCAGGACCGTCCTCCTGGTTTTTTCTAGGTTTTCCGTAGTCCTCATAAATGGCAAAGGCCGGGGAGGTACCTTAAACTTAGGCCTGGAATGTTTCCTTCCTTTAAAAAAAACCGTTTCCCAATATATCATTTCATCTCATGTATCATCAGTGTCCACCGCCTGTGATGCCTCAGTAGTAAAAACGGGCGTTAAACACTATTAAAAAAAGCATCCACAAATTATGGATACAAGACTAATTTAGAGCTATGCAGTGAGCAAAACAAAAGTAACTGTTCATTTTGTATGCGATAGATGATATTTTTAGCTAAGAAAAGTGTCATCGTTGGATTTCAGCGCTCAAATCACTCAATCACAAAGATAACTCAATTTATTTATAAATGTACATAGGCTGGAATCTTTCTATAGTTTTAAGGGGAGAATAGTCGAATTTGGCCAAAAATACAAATTTTGAGCGTTTTATTGTTTATTATATTTTGAACATTCTAGTTTCAGAATATATAACTATTTTATTTGTATCTTGCCTCTAAAGGTCTTAAAAATAAGTTTAAATGGCATGCTGCACTTAAATTGCGCCCCCTTATCCAGTCTTGATCTCGTGGCCGGAGTGCATGAAATGTCATTCGTTATGAGCTATATTGGCACCTCTGACTTACTAGGGTTGTTTTCAAGCATTTGTTTATGTTTTTAATGAATTGGAAGCACATCTGTCACCAAAGTTTTAAAAGATGGTAGATCTAAAAATTATTCAAGAAAAGGAAAGAGGCCTTAGAAGAAACAGAATATCACTAATTGATAATGTAAATAATGTGGAAAATATTACAGATAATGCAGATTTTACTTAAAATAGTAGTGCAGATAGTAAGTGATCGTAACCTAAATTTGGGGAACAGCAATGGAGTGTTAGAAGATGGAAATTGATATAAATATTAGCTTGCTTACAAAAGCCCTGTCTTCTTTTATGCAGTCTACATAGCCGAACTCATCATGCCGATGAAAGTTTCAATACTGTTATATGGACTAAAATACCAAAGGCTGTTTTTGTAGGGTCAGAGGTGTTAAAAGGCGGGGGTTAGACTCGGTTATTTCATTTAATGAAGATAATGTAGGCAAAAGTAAGGTACTTGAACAGTTGGGCATTCAACAAGGGCAACATATGCAGTAAAGTTGTGTCGTAATGGACAAGATTAGCCTAAAAACAGCAGACTTAGAAGTGGAGAGAGTGCTAAGAGAGGTAGGGAAGAGGTACAGGCTGATGAGGACTCTTGGGTATGACCCAGGAATGGCCTGAGTTTATGCAAAAAATTAAGTTATATTTTCTCAAAATTACATTTACATCTAAATATGTACCTTTTTTGAATCGACTTATTGTACATAAATGCAATTTATACAATGCTGTACAAGAATTTTATACATACAGAGGTTTTTATAACAATTTTGAATCAGAAACATAAAAGTTAAAAATTATTTTCATAAATCAAACTGTTAAAAATAATTGTTCAGAATTAAAACTTTTTCTTTGAACACAATTTTTAAACAATCATTACCAAGAAAATATCGATATAAGTGATAAGTATACTTCTTTGTGCCTGCCAAATTTCACTCTATAGCTATGAGGAAAAGGTGCATAAGTTTGCCAAATTTAACATGGGCGATATAGGGACTACAGTCTCCCCTTAAAAAAATAAGTGGAAGCTACCTGAACAAAGCACAACCATTTGAAAAGGTTAAACATTTTGCTTATAATGACTAAGCATAGGAAACAGGATGAGTTACATATGAAATTACGGGCGCATGAACTACACCTCCTTTGTTTTGAATTCTGGGCGTACGAAGATTTGGAAAATAGTATAGTCTGGTAATTCTGAAACATTAAGTATAGAGGTATGAACATGCGTAAATTTTATGCAAGAATCGATTAGACAGTTGATTTGTTTTATTTACAGACCCTCTTTAACATCTTAGGTCATCAGGGCGTAAAACGACCGGTAAATTTTTCTCAGAGGCCTCTTTCATTCAGGCTTGAGGCTCTTGTACATGCCGTAAATGTACGACACGGGATCCACGGCTTTACTTCCCTTCCGAAGGAAGCCATACTTAGGATTTTTACACCGGAAAAAATTCATCGACCCTAGCTGGGATTGAACCGCGATCTTGGGTTTTCGAGGGGTTAGGCGATTTGTTATACTGGTAAATGTTCTTTCGGCATCATATGAAGTTAGTGGCGCATATGAAAAATTAGAGTATTTATGTAATGAATTTTCGTTCTTCATCAATCGACTTCGTATACACAGCGCCAAAAACTTATTTATTTTTAATAACACTTGTATTTCTGCTTTACTATTTCACTTACTGATGCAAGCGGTGTCTGATTAATTTCATGGGCACTTCTTCAATTATATTTATGTTTTTGAACACTGATATTGAATAATATTTAACACCCTATTTAACTAACTAGGCAACACAGTCGGTGAACACTAATGATGCATGAGATGAAATAATAAACAGGGAAGGTTTTTTTTAAGGACTGTTTAGGATACCACCCCGGCATTTGCCATTTATGAGGACTGAGGAAAACCTGGAAGAAAACCTCAGTCAGGGAGGACAGTCCTGGTGGAAATCAAACCCGAAACCTCCCACTCACGAATCCTTGCCTTAACGACCTCGGCCACCTGTGGCGATATTGTTGAATATGTGTCATGGTTTTCGGCAAATGTCCAAAATACTCGTAAGTTTTATAATTTGTAGTTGGGATAATAGTGCTTTAACAATTGGAATGGGTTACGCCTCCTTGCTAGTTAATGCATGAATTATTCTCGTAATTGTATTGCAATGCTCAGCTTAATATAGCACAACACTTAACTACGAACCCCACCTTGGCACTACTAAACTTCACTATTCTACATGGGGCTTTTAGAGAAATTTCCTCGCGTTGACTATGAATCTGTCAATCGCGTTATACGACGCGCCAATAGCTTCATACACTCTAGCAAGACACGATGGTTCTTGTATCATGATTCCATAACGAACTTGTAACGTTTTGACTGTTTTATCAATATGTGAAGCAGCATCGGTTCATATTGAATACCAAGTGACAAAAGAAGAGTAAGCTCTTCAATTGTTGTATAGTCCCATCTTTTGCAAAACTTCAGTTGTTAATAAAAATATTTTCCCTACGTTTGGTGACATAAGCTACCTTATCTATCAGCCATATCTGCGACATCCAATTTTTATTATCAAGAATATGTTTCCTAATGTTATTTATTCTGTTTGTATCGTGGACTCACTGGGAATGTCCTGATACGCGTATTTTTCTGGAAATCTCATAAATTGCCTAATTATGAAATAGAATAATTGCACTCGCCATCATGTTGCATAAATCTTTAAAAAATTAGTGATTGCTGGTGTATAAAAGGTGAGCTACTAAGAAATGTAGGCACATCCTCCATTGTTTTCGTTGAACACTTTTCCTATTGCAACGTTTTTCTATTGTTTATGTTGCTCTTACCTGAAGTTCTATTTCTCACAAAGTAAGAATATGACTTCCATGTTTCTTTAACATAGGACTTCAATCCTACGCGAGATGAACGCTCTATCTTCGGCATACATTTTAACTAATTACACATATTAGTATAAATAAAACATATGTATATTTAACACTGCAATAGAACGATGTTAATGGAACTTCTATAAAACAAGTGAATACTGTGAGCTGTGTATGTACTGTGACAGTCCAACCTTAATTTACAAACCTGCGTTTTACTGGCAGAGGGATGATAAGCTTCACTGGCCTCAAATATATCCCGAGAGCTTTTTGTAATAGTGTTTTAACGCCAGTTTTTACACTGATGATACATGAGATGAAGTGATACATTGGGAATTATTTTGTATAAGGAAACATTCCAGGCATAAGTTTAGGGTACCTCCCCGGCGTTTGCCATTTATGAGGACTGAGGAAACCCAAGAAAAAACCGCAGTCAAGGAGGACGGTCCTGGTGGGACTGGAACCCCAGACCTCCCGCTCATGAGACCGCGCCTTAACGACCTCGGCCACTCGTGGCGGTCTCCCGAGAGTGAACAGTCATCCCAGTTCCTAAACTTAATGTTGACAGCTGTAGGGCGAGAGTTTTAATATCTTCACGATAAATTCTATATAAGTTTAGCAAAAATGTGAAAATCAACTTCAAATATTAATAATAATAATAATAATAATAATAATAATAATAATAAAATCATTATATAATTTAATTCCTGTCCTCTGAAAAAAGAATATGTTTGCATGTTTGTTTTTCAGTTCTGAAATAAAATTAAGTTCCTCTACAATGTAGGAATTATTTCTATAGACCTAATTGTATTTCTTTGTTTTAATGTAAACATTTCAATACAACACACTACAGTAAAATTTACTACACTAACACGCTGTAATAAATACCAATGGCCCACCAGTAGTCTGCAATAACGCAGACAGAAATGGTGTTTTCTTTAGTTACAGCAAACTGGGGCTTACTGTCCATGTGCTACCATCAGCGCGGAAATTGTCTAACAGGCGACTAGCATGAAAGGTCAGAACTGAGCTCTGAGCTAAACTGCGGACGCAGGCCAAAAATAGCGCTTGATACTTAAACGTATTCATTAAGGGAATATAAGGGTGAAATTGGGTAATTTTTCATTAAAACAACATTTTTGTTTTTAGCCTTAAAATATTTAGTTCTGCGCCAGTTTATATGACGTTACGCCCCTTGAATTAGCTGTTGCTGCCGCCATTTTAAAATGATGCACGCTGTGGTTGGGCCTTTAGATGCGCATTTCTCTCTGAACGCTGCAATCTTTTGCAAATTAGACTACACTTGGTATGCAGACACAAGACTGAGGCGTTGTAGGCTTCCAACACAATTTCTGATACTGAGAGATGTCACTACTAAACTGCATATCGCTTGAAAGCTGAGGGTTAACAAGTATAATGGTCGAGAAATTATAGAAATGCTATAATGAATAATCTTGGAGAGACAAATAAAATGAAAACAGCAATCTATCATAGCATTTCTACAGAACAAAAGCCGCAGCACCAGAAATATTCTCTGGAATAACACCATGGTGCTCTCACTGAAAGTAAGAATCCCATTTCTCATCAAAGAGGGTTGGCACACCTTTGCAAAATTTTCCCAATGTACCAAAGACCTGGTGCAGACAATTCATTGAAATGGTGTGTTTTGGTGAGAACTCTGTATGTAAATGATATGAAGAACTCCTTCATATCACAACATGATATGAAGAAGTCATTTCAAAGTAGAATGTAAAAATAGCTGTGAACTAAATCTGTAGTACGTAACTTCGGAACTACTGTCACAGTTACCAAAATACAAGCGGCAAGAATTTCACCAGGAAAAATTACAATTGCAATTGGAGCACTGCAATGACTTACGGCTGCAATCTTCCAAGAAACTCGAAGAAGAGTGAAACCAGCAAGAATGAGGATAGAGGAAGCTGCAAAGAAAGAAGGACCTTCTTACAAGCCCGACTGCTTTTATATACCAGTTGAAACCACTGAATGCATTTACTTTAAATTATATAGACTGAAACTTTAAGAGAGAGAGAGAGAGAGAGAGAGAGAGAGAGTTTTATTCATTGTTGCTTTGGCTGCATGTAGATTGTGCACTGGTAAGTCTGTAGGGATAAATTACATAAATTAATAATGGCACAAATGAGCTCTTTCGGGAGTAAAAATCCTAAGTATGGCTTCCTTCGGAAGGGAAGTAATGCCGTGGGTCCCGTATCGTACATTTACGGCACGAAAAAAACCTCAAGCCTGAAAGAGAGGCCTCTGAGCAAAATTTGTCGGCCGTTTTACGCCCTGAGTTGAATGGGACGCTGATGACCTGAGCTGTTAAAGAGCGTCCATAAATAAATTGATGAAAAACAAACAAAACAAAAAACAAATGAGCTCGGAGTCTCTGAGTCCTTACAGTTATCTGTTATTTAACCTTCTCAGGGTAAGGAAAGACTACGAAAAAATAATAATAATAATAATAATAATAATCAGACCGCTAAATCTAACCGCGATTCGAAACCAGGGCCTCCGAATTAGTAGTCGCAAACGCCACCACTAGACTACGGAAGCTGTTAAATATTATTTTGTACATTTCATTGGTCCGTAATTAATTCATTTTCTTGTTACAGCCTTTTTTATACACCTGTACCTCATAGCAGAATATTCAAAAACAGAATTGTGGAAAACAGAAAATGGTACGAAATGTTTAAAATGTACTCCGTTAGCACGGATACATCCATCAACCCTCGTCGTATGGATTCCCTGATGCTTTGATGTATCCCTGTAGTGTCTGGTATTGTCTGGCAGTCTTGCAGAATACAAGCACGAAGACTTTCCACCTTCGGTTAACCCATTGATCATATGGCCATCTGCCAACTCCGTATTTGAATACCTAATTTTACTGTACCTGAATCGCGGTCGTAAAAAACACACACAACTGACACACCTATCATGTATCATCAGTATCCACCGCCTGTGATGCCTCAAAAGTTCAAACGTGGGTGTTAAACTGATGATATAATAATAATAATAATAATAATAATAATAATAATAATAATAATAATAATAATAATAATAATAATAAAACAATAGCTTTAGTCGTAGCAGAAGAGTCACAGCCTCTTGTACGTTTGTTGCAAGAGAGCTGGTTTCATGCAGAGAAACCACGAATGAGCAGAATGTCACTACTAACAGCGCCGTTAATAACAGGCATGCCAACCAAATGCATATTTTGTTTGCTTTGCGGCAATGTTCATACAAATAGAAACTGATGATTTTTGCGAATAAAAATGTAAAAGCATTTAAATTATTTACATTTTTGTTATTCAAAGTACTGCATGCAATTAATGCACGTATAAAAATTTCACAATAAAAGTATCCCCAGTGTTTCGATCTTCGTCTCTCTGGCCACCTCTCTCTTACTGCTTGGATTATTTCTGTCACGCGGGTCAGTTTTGACTTCGAGCCAAGCTTTCGTCCCGTCTTGACCTCAGAGCGGGAGAAGGTATGGGGGCCAACAAACGCCGTGAAGGTCTAAAGGTAATCGTGTTAGACTTTAACAAGCGGTTTTAGCTTTATCGGGTAAGTGACAGTGATGACGTGAAAATCGTTTGGCGCGGGTATTAGGCAGAAGGAAATTGTGCGGCATACACATTTCTACCAGTAGGAGCAAACAGCAAGAATGCATGGCGTGTCCTGTCATCAAACCGGAAGTGCTCCGGTACTCGATGCGCGTGGAATGGCTGGGGCCAGATGGTGGCGTAAAGGTTAACTATTCCATGCGCGTCGAATGGCGAGGTGCTGAGCTAAGCAACCGGCGAGCAGTGTGCGAGGTATCGAATCCTCCCGCGCCATCTCAACCTCCTGTAACCCCTTTGGGACCCTATCATTGTGCTGTGCATGCATCACGATGTATACTACACGTACTTGCCTTTGCTGTCCTTCTCTTCTTACTGGGAAGGGGGGCTGGCCTACGAGTCGTAAAGACCCCCTTTGTTCCCCATTATGGCTGGAATGACGATCCTCTCGTTTGCGACTGGAGAAAAATAGACCCCCCTTTCTCCCCACCTTCAATTCGACCACGCCGCTTCCAGTCCACTCCGGCCGTTTTGCATGGGTAAGTGTTGGCCGGATATTACATAATTACCGCCGTTAATGACACATCTTCCCCAAGATATACCAGTAGTCTTTGGTCCTAGTTCCTTAGATGTTTGTCAAGTTGGAGGGTATTATGACTGTAATTAGCATTAGTTGACAAAATTGTGAAGCATATAAGTGCATGATATCTGTGAACATAAAGTACAATTAATATATAGCGTTCCTCTTTCTTTTTCTTTCTTTCGTTCGTTCTTTCTTTCTTTCTTTCTTTCTTTCTTTCTTTCTTTCTTTCTTTCTTTCTTTCTTTCTTATTCAGAAGTATTGAATAATGAAATAAGAATTAAAACCTTAATGTAATGCTGGAGTGCTAAAATAAGTTTAATTTTTATACCTGTAACATCCCACTCTGGTGCTTTTAACTCTTCAGGAACTTAAAATATTTAAAATGTATTTAAAATAATTTCTTAATCATAATAAAATGCATCTCATGCCTGTTCAGAATTTAAAGACGAATGAAATTTTTTTTATTAACTATATGCTATGCTATTTCATATTCAAGTTAAAATATGTAAAACAGAACATAATCATTTTGTTTTATGCCATATCCAATCATTTTATTTTTATGTAAATGCCCTAAATAAAAACATCTATCCACGTTTTATTTCCTTTTATTTTAAATACTGGAATAATAATAATAATAATAATAATAATAATAATAATAATAATAATAATAATAATAATAAAACAGGGAAGTTTATTAAGTGGTGTACCATTGAAATGAAAACCTTTTTTGAATAGGGTACTTTTGTGCCTGAACACCATGTAACATTATTCCTATAATAATGGATTGCTGATGATATTATCAAAATGCATGACAAAGAAAAGGCAGAAATTTAAAAGTATAGCTTGGATATTTGCTATATATTAATATATTAGTTTATGTAATAAATAAAATCAGATCATATATTTTAAAACAATCATAAATATTTGTTAATTTGTCATATTGTACTGTAAGCAGTCACCTAAGTTCAGTTTTCTAAACCTTTGGTGTCTCTTTTGAGAAACTGACTTACGTGATCTCCTGTTTGCTGATGAAAATATCAAAATGCATGATGAAGATAACTTGCAAAAAGCAGAAATTTAAATATCAAGGGTTGTGATTTTGGAATGGAGAGAGGTAAGATGAACAGATACCAACAATTTAATTAAACAAATATATAGTTACGGTAACATTCAGAATATGATATGTTTATTGACATTTTATAATCTATTGCCCAAACCAATGCGTTACATGTGGAGCAGAAAGCAGCTTTCAAATCGTCTGCTCTTGCAGACATTAAGTGTAGTAAAATTCAAAGATTTAGGGACTTAATTATTAATTGTGTTCTAAATTTGAATATTAGTCTTGTTAATATACAACATTATTTGTCAAACATTTGCATTGTATAGTGGGGGTACTTCTGCTGAAACTAGGATATGCAGTTTCTTGTCAAATATTGAAAATTATGACAATATAAATAGCATCATTTGCACATTATCAAATCAAAAGTCATGGTAAACAATAAATACTTTCATTTAGATTGACAAATCTGAATATGAGCTATGTTGCATAACAAACACCAGAAGTTTCACAATATTGTAGAGGTATATAATGAACAAGTACAAAATATTCCTGCACTCTTTTTCAGGTATACTTATTAACAGTTTATTATATGGAGTTAATAATTGTTAACATTCAGAATTTTGTCATTTATTTCTTAATACGTCTATCCATAAGATGCTGATTTTAAATAAAATGTCATCCCTGTAGATGCATGCTTGAGTTTTCAATTAAATGCAATTTAAAGTTTTGAAGTACCATTCATCTCTCCTGGTGCATCTCCTAAGTAATTGATCACTGTACATTTTCTTTTTCATTTAATTATTTATTTAGCTATTCATTTATAATTGTTGATGATATTAGCCTGCTAATTTTTAAGAAATGAATGTTATTAGCACAAATGCAATGTACCGAGTTCCTGTTAAAAGTTATATATTGATATAACTTAACTTTTCTTTTCTGCTTTCTTTTCTAAATGAAGATATTTATAGCAAGTTCTGTGGATAATGGCATAATAAGTCAAATGAAATGACCATTGCTGGGGAAAGCTATCTTGAATTCATCTGGATAAAAAGAGCACCACATTGAGTTTAAATAGCAAAGGATCAAGCATATATATAAAACTTAATTAGGTAGTAGAATATATGTGTTAGAGAGGGGGTAAGGAGGTAGTATTACAGTATGAGAAATAGAGACTGCCACTTTGATGTCCTATTCAGTCAGTACTTTCTTTATACTAGTTCATCTCCTACATTTCAAGTGAGTGTGAAGTTTTAGCAACTGTATAAATGTATGAATATATGTGCTTTTCAGAAAAAAGTGCACAAGGCTGGAGATATTTCCTTACATCAAGATCATAGTCCTTCACAACAGCTGTTATACTTCTTCCAGGACCAAGATAAATTTTCACATGCAATCTCTAGATTTTCAAGAACCTTATAATCAGCTTATCTGGCTTGTAGCAGACGGCTATAGTTGCTGATTTTTGCTCTTTTGCATCATTAGAATGGGTGGCTCATTGTTATGGATATGTGGATGAAAATATGAAAATTTGGCAATTTTTTCTGTATTTTAGACCATTCATAGCATTCTTTTCCAAATCACCATACCAATATTTTTGTTCCCATTCTGTATTTTCTAATCATCCCCTCAGTTTTTGGACACCACACAACCTTAAGAAACTGTACTAAATGCTCATGCTTGCAAGGTTCTCACTTCCTGAGAATCTGGCTTTATCCATTTCATATTATCATTAGAACAGTTTATTCTATAATTTACAGTATTTCAAGTGATTGTGAAAGATTTGTAATAATGATATATTGGTAAAACACTGGTATGTTGTATTTCCCCAAATATCCATCATACTCTTCTTCAACAGCATGTTGAACAGAACATTTATATAGATAATAGGGCAGAAATATGATTTTGACTTTTTACATTGAGTCAGGAATTTGGTTGCAGCATTTGCCACTGTGTTATCAGTTTACAACACGTCACTCTTGTTTGTTTCATTTCACAGATACAGTCTTGGGTTTCTTCCAGTCATGATTTCCTACATACTTAAAACCTACTACCAGAATGGTCTATCATACCATGTATTGAACTTTTACAATATGTATCTAATAAAGCTTTCAGAGACATTTCTAATTTAGGTTATGAAAGTTGATGATTGAAACTTATTAAAGATGATACATTATTCCTTAGATCAAAATAATTATGTAACATAACAATTACTTTTCCAAAGCTGTCACTAAGTTTGTGATAATAAATTTAGACCAAACAGTGACTTTTGAATCCTGAGCTCAGAAAATGATTATCTAGCCTGAGCTTCATGTTTATTAAAATTATGTATTTGAGTTTTAGGAAAGTGTGTACTTGCTTAGCTTTTGTTGTTCCAAATGCAGAAATAAAAGACTTTTAAAACTATTAAAAATATTTTATATCCATTGCCTTCCTCCATTACATAGGAGGAAGTGCATTACATTTATTCTAATTGATGCATGAGAAAAATATGCTTTTTAGCATACATTTAAAGAAAAAATATTTTTATGATATTAGTAAAACTAAACCTGCTCCAGCCATGTTTTCATTGTTGACAGAATTTTATTTTTCCAAGAAACATTTTATTTCTGCATCATAGATAGTTTCATATAGTTATTCAAACTATAAAAGATATCTTATTTACTATATGCTAGTATTTATTCTATATGCTTCCATTTGTAGCAAGTTTTTATTACACAAGCTTTTCCTACATATTCATATTTGTATAGTTTTTATTTTTAATAGTGTTTAGTGCTCATTAACTACTGAGGCATCTCAGGCTGTAACAGTAATCATTTTTAATATCTTGAACTGATCTAAGCCTCAGTGATATATTTGCTTCTTTACTTACATTATAAGTAATTAAGAGTCACATTATAAGTAATTAAGAGTGTAAGAAAATGTGTGCATCACTTATTCCTAAAATTGAACAAATCTTTTAAAATTGAACAAATCTTTGAACCTGTAACTGTTTTATCCACACTGTGGGTTAGAGGTCCAAAAACATTATTTACATTCATAATAGCAGAATTCAAATACAAATCAGGCAAGATGTTTTGTAATGCACATTCTCATGACTAGAGCCTTGCCTTGCTTAAGTTAAGTGTTCATCGATCATGGAACCTTCACTTTGAACAGAGAGCATGGTGATTCAAACCAGTTCAAGCCACAGCAAATGTGCCTTCCCCCTCTACTTTGCCTGCAGGACAATTATGTAAATGGGGTGGATTGCCTCCAATACTCCATGCACAGTCACACTGTTGCAGAATGCTTGGAGCTTCTTGGTTTCCAAAGGTAGAGTTCTACTTGGTGACACAAGGTGCAAAAATATCTAATGGGAATAATACAGAATGAGAATATTTGGAGTGCTGATAAGAATAGAATATATTTTTATGAGAATAAAAACTCAGGACTAATGCAAATGATTAGAAACTACTAGAGCTGAAATTTTAATGTTTTTTATAATATTTTAATGTACTTTCATTGTATGTCTGAAAATTACTTGTTTTGTTTTGCTTTAATGTATATTGACAAGTTGGGTATAATTTATTGAGTATTAGCTGCTCTTTTTATTGATATATATTGCCCCTTTGGAAACATTTGCTCATCTTCTGCTATCTACTTTTATTGCTAAGCTAAGAACAACACCATGCCAAGACTTCATCCTTGTTACCATAAAAATTGGCAGACAGAATGTAAAATAAAATTTAATGAATTTAACCTTTTCTGTTCAGATTTATTTCACCAAAAAGTTGGATTTGCAATACCACTTGGAACTTTTATTTGGGAGGTTCCAGGTTCAAATCCTGTGGCCCACCAACATGATGAGGCTTTCTGGAATTTCCTCATTTTCAGAAAAGGTAAATTATGGGTTAGTATTTCTCTGCCACCGGTTAACTTTCATTTCATTATTCATTTCCATTTCATCTCTTTTTATACGTATCTGCATTTGATGTTTGTGATGTCTTCAAGATGACCCTGACATTGAACTAACCATATATTCAGGACGTATGTGTACTCCATGTGTCCAGAGATAATTAGTTCCCCAACAACCCCATGGAGTGTAAGTTCTAATTCTGGAGGGGGTTAATGGTTAAAGAAGAAGACGATTTAGTTTATGAGCTTATGACATTAAAATTTGCACAAATTGTATTGTTAATGTCAAATTATTTACTTACAATTGTAAACAAATTAAATTAATAGTGATTTGTACCTGTGAATTATAGTAGTAAATGTTTTGAATAGGACAATGTTTACATTTAGCTCATACAGAATTTCTGGGGAGACACATTATTATTGATTTATTGGAAATTTTCCCTGAAGAAATAAACAAACTCTTACTCATGAATCATGACATAGCATATTTAGTACATAGATTTTAGTTAAGCTAAAAAAATTCCTTCAGTAATATTTCAAAAGCTGAAATGTTTTTTCTTCCTCTCCCAGTTCAAAGAAGAGAGTTCTTAAGGGAAGTAAGCACTAATTTTATGAACATTTTTTAAAAATTGAGTCGAAATTGTAACATACACACCACTAAAATTCAATAAAATGGAAGACTAGTTTTGGGAGCCATCGCTCCTATCATCAGTTCCTGGTCGACTCATTGTATTGTATGTTACAATTTGGACTCAATTTTTTAAAAATGTTAATATTTGGCACCACTGTTACAAAAGTTCACTATATTTTATACTAATTTTATGAGTTTATATAAAAGCATTATAAAATTCATTCAAGAATTTTGAATGCTATTTTAGTATATTGATAGATTTTCCATTTGTATAGGAACTATATGCACTCTGGCCATAATGACAGTAGCACCAGTGATTGTCTGTAGCTTTTGGAAAGATCAGATTCCTGCTGTGCAAATGTGTTGTGATGAAAGTATAGCAAAAATTGAATACTAGTTAAAGTTTATTAGAAGCCTAAACATACCTCTCACTATGACAATTTACTAGCTACATGTGTACAAATGCTGTGTTTTTGCTTTATAGATCAGAGCCTCGTGATTCGGCCTGCAACGAACCAATTGAAAATGAAGAAGAAATCCTTGGATCTGATGAGGATGAACAAGAGGATCCACGTGATTATTGCATAGGTAATTTTAATTTTTCTGATCTTACATTTCCCAAAAACTTTTTTATTGAACCACTGGCTTTACACGTATTGTATTGCAGTATTAGCAAACTTCTTTGTTTTGGTTTTACTGTTTCAGTTTTTCTTAATCAAGATATTCTACTGTTAAAATAAAATTAGACCATTTTATGGGTAATGGAAATATAGTCTCAGTGTGTCTCTAGGGGAGAGAAATATGGAGATTTGATCCTCCAGGTTAGGGAGCTTGACATTGGCTAGCAACCTACTTGGAAAATATTATTGCTGTGAAGTTTAAAAATAGCCTCAGAATGAATTTCACTTGTATATCATCTGACAAATGGGAAAGTATTCTAAGATTTGAAATATATTCATGTAATGTTAACTTTAGAAAAGGCATGAGAATGAAGAAAAGAGGCCCGCTTCCTCTTTAAATCCTAATAAATAGATGAAGTGGACAAAGATGCAAGGATGTTTGGAATTGGAGCTTGGTGGACTGCCACAATGGATAGAGAAAAATGGAAGACATTTTTTTAAAGAAGTCAAGACTCTAAATAGTTTATAGTGCCTATAATAATTATTCTTTGAACAAAGCTATAAACCTAAAAAGTTGCAAATCATCAACAGAAAGTAAACTTTTAAGAGCTTGTTTTTAATTAGGAATACAATATTCTTATAAGGTGTTACAACCTCTTACAACATGTTTTTGTGATTGACCATTATTTAAATGATGTGTGCTTTTCTTAAAATTCATTAGTAATTACATACCATTATTGCAGTTGGTAATGTATTCATTCAGAAAAGTTCTGGATTTTATATGCCAATGTTTGTCATTAACTAGTTAATATTTACAGAAATTTTGTTGTTCCAAAGAGCCCTGTATACCCTCTTAGAGTATGTAATGACTTGAAGTAGATATTACATATCTAGATATAAACTTAATTGAATTAAATATTTGCCTCTGATATATATTGTTGTTAATATTTCACAAAGCAGCAAAAACTATGCAAGAACTTAGTATTGTAATTGCTACTTTTCTTAAAATCAGCAACTGTTACTGTACATATTAGAGTATGTTATTTGCATAAATAACTAAACCAGAAATTGAAGCACTTTCATTATGTGACTGAACATATTATGGCATTTAAATAGCAGCAGCATGACTTTTGATCTTCTCTGTAGACCTATGCTCTAAGGCATCCTCCTCCTCCTCCTCCTCCTCCTCCTCCTCATCATCATCATCACATCATCATCATCATCATCATCATCATCACCATCATCATCATCATCATCAGTGTCTAACTCCCGTTTTTACTACTGAGGCATCACAGGCAGTGGGCACTGATGATACTACCTCCCCAGCATTTGCCATTTATGAGGACCAGGAAAAACTGGAAAAAACCTCAGTCAGGGAGGACTGCCCTGGTGGGAATCAAATCCTAGACCTCCCACTCACAAGTCTGCACCTTAACAACTTCAGCTACCCTTGGTGGTTCTAAGGCATTCTGTTTTGGATTGTCAGATTAGGGTGATTGTTGGTTTAGCGCTTTAAAAGAAGGTATTTTTCCCAAGGGCATATTACAAATTTAAGGCCCATGTTAATGCAACACCATGAGAATTATCACCATCTGTGACTGAAGAATTTTATGCCAGCAAATGTAATAGATTTGAAATTAATGGTTGACCAGAACAGTGTTGATCACTAAAGGACATTGCACTGTAGAATATTATCCTGTATCCTTTTCTATGCTCCCTTAACGATTTGTAAATGTCTTGCCTTCTTGAGTTTCATATAATTATATCATCATTATTTTTTATTTCTATAATTCTTTATTCATATCCCAGTTGTTTTTAGTTAAGCATGTTTAGTATAAATAAAGTGTATTAATAGCTAGTTCATTATCCCATACTTAGAGGCAGAGTCATTTAGAGTTTTAGCAGTTGGAGCTGTATGAGCTGAAACTTGCATAGCTAATATAATAACTGATATGTTTCCCTAAGCATGAATTTTTACAAAATTGTTAAAGTAAAAAAGCAGAAACTTTTAGATGCTGTGCATTCATAATTTCAGTCTGATGTGCTTAAGTGCTAGATCCAAAGGCATCAAGTTTGACTTCTGGGTTATAGAATGGTTATAGGATTGCACAGCTACATAGGTTATTAGCATTCTGACAATAGCAAAATACTAAAAAATATAAATAAAATCCAAGCAAGAAAAAGAAACTTAAGACAATTCAGTGTTGCCTTTTGACAAAATGATTTCTGAATATGATATACTTTCTGAGAAAGATTTGTAACAGTACTTTTTTTTTTTTTTAGTGGGGGAGAGGGCATTATTGGAAGGGAAAGCCAATGGCCTCCATTTCATGTATGTTTAGGTGACTTAGAGGTCTCCTGAGTGTACCTGACTCATATCTCCAGCCACCTCAGTCATCCTACATTCTTCTTGGTAGACTTAAGGATCTAAATACCATTTTTAAACATATATCATACCATATTTCAAACTATTTATAATTTTAATACCACCATTACTTTTGTTGGAGATTCAGCTACTTTTATTTCTGGTTTGTGGAGAAATTACATTGCTTTGAACATTAGCAATTTCTCATTCTTAAAATTGATTTAAAATAAAGCATAATTTTTATTAATGGTTAATGAAGTTGCTATACTGATGCTTCATCAAGTGATTATCCAAAAGACAGTTTATTTAGGATACTGAAAATATTAAAATAAGTTGAAAAAAAATTTTGGAGGTTTAACCTGAAATTTCTGCCCATTAATTAATTACAGGAGGCTATCATCCAGTAAAAATCGGTGACCTGTTTCATAACCGATATCATGTAGTCCGTAAACTTGGCTGGGGACATTTTTCCACTGTCTGGCTGTGCTGGGACCTTGGGTAAGTTGGCTATAATTCAGATTACATTGGAACTAAACATGGTTAATAATAGCAGAGCTAAAATTTTGGTGTAAACTGACCAGACAGGGAATCAAACTGAAAAGGAAATGCAGTAAAATGTTTGTTTATATACGTAGTTCAAATTATAACAGCCACTTATAATTTCTTTGTGTAGCTAAGATATGTATATGCTGCATATACATACATTAATGTGCATTTTGCTCTAAGAGTGTTTTGGATTAAAAATATGAAATATTATTTTGTAATTTTGATGATAGTATGCTTTAAAATATGTGTGTTTGTGTCAGTGAACTTCGTAATAGATAAATAAAAGCAGACACACCAAACACATTAAAACATATATTTTGGACCTGTTAGACCATTTCCCAACTGAAAAAAGCCTAACCGGCCCAAAATATTTTTATTGTGTTTGATGTGTGTGTTTTTACCTACATAACATTTGTTGTGATGTGAGTTGCAATATATTCCTTTGGATGATGATTAAATATCACAACAAAATTATCTGTAACAGTGACAAAACATTTAAATGTCCTATGATAGCAGATAACATGCTCTATTTTATTGTAGTTATTCATTCAAGACTCATTTTTCATGCGCCTTAGTTTCTGATCCAAAAGGAATTAATGCACTGGTAACCTGAATTGAGTGCATGCAGTGTGATGTGTGTTCCTTTTTCTACAGTGAGGTCATTTGAGTTGCAGGCTAACAGAGTGGCTGCATACTGGGATAAGTCAGTTGTCAGGGCTGTATAATCCACGTGCAGATAGCGGCTTGTAGTTAGAGTGAGGCTTTGTTAGCAAGTGGTTGTGCATTCGTCTGTTAACTGGTGCTTTCATTGTGTGTAAATTATGTGCTAAATGCTCATTAGTTATGGTATTACATATAGTATTGAAGAATAGGTTTTTACGTATGATATTTTTTGAAAAAGGGATGCTTGCATAGAAGTGGTGTGGCAGTTTTCAAGAAAATTACCTGACAATTATTTTCCAGGTAGAAAAACTGTTTGCCAACTTGTTAAAATGTTTCAATGACAAATGTGTTCCAAACCACCATGTTTTTATGGAACATGAGATGTATTTAATAAATACTCCTGTTTCTTGTGTTTATACAATGGAAGAATGGACTGACATAATAGAGATACACTTAAGTTGAACAAACTTTTTACAAATCACCATGTTTTTATGGAAGAAAAGTTGATGAAATAAGGAATTTCCCATGCAGATGCTGGTAATGTATAGTCACTGTGGGGCATAATTTTAAACATATTTTACAACACAGGTTAGTGCTTATTTTGATCAGTTTTAAATACATTATCATTTCATGCTTTAAGTAAAAATATAAGTACTAAAATAGAAATAGTGACTTTCCATGTGGTAACACTATATCCCTTTTCCAGTTGTGGTAACTGCAGTAAGCCCTCATATTCAGGTTGCCTGTAACTCAAATAACCCCATTGTATATTTGATCAAACTCAAAAAGTTTGTGCTAGTTAAAGAAAAATGCCAAAGCAAAAACTAATTATAAAGTAAAGAACTTAATCTTAAGACAGAGAAAAAAAATAGTCTTCTTACAAAACTATGATAGACAGTCTCTCAGAAGAAACTTTTACATTAGGAAATTATATGGAGGAATGTGCAACATATCTTCATAAAAACTACTGATAATGCTATAAATGTGTGTCCCAAAGGAGAATCAGATCTATCATCAGTGGTGAAACTTATACAAGAAGACTGAGAGTTATGCTGTGTTATATTATCTTGATTTTCTGTAATGTTGTTTTTGCAACATAAAGCTACATGATAAAGGAAACTACTAGCCTTACATACACCAACTTTCTGCTAGTTTTAAAGTGACAATTATAGATAATATCATGCATGCTTGTTTAAGTTAATGTCACCCTGTTTATAATTTTTATTAAAATTAAAAAAAAAAAAAAAACTATATACAAGCACAAATATTATAATTTTTAAAAGATTTTTACTTATGCAAGAAACAACCTCATCAACAGCAGGGCCACCCCAAATTGCAGTATGTTACGGTCTTGACCTACCAATTTATTAATCCTCTGTGATTGATAGACATGGAATTTAAATAGCAAACACGTTAATGCATTAAATATAGAATGACAGTGAAAAGTGTTAATGTGACATTTTGTAAATTAGCTTTAGATTAGCCATTGTCATGAAATTGGTGGCAGCACATGTTAAAATAGGAAAGAAGTGTAAAAGATCTTGGAGATGTATTTACAATTGGTATAAACCATAATGGTTTTGCTGGAGTATTCGTTCATGATCCAGCATTGCCTCATATAGAAGAATCTTAACAGTAACATGGAATAATCATATAAACATTTGCTGCCTTGAATATCTCTAGTGAGTGCATGTTATTTTGTTCATTAGAATTATGCTTTGCATTACATGGACTAGTGTTTCATATGCTGCGTTCTGTTTATATTCTCAATGCAGTATACTTGAGTCGAAATTGCCCAGTTGTGGGGTAGTGGCTTTCACAGTTACATTCATTTAGTGTGTTTCAGCAATGTCCAAAGCAAAAGCAACAGTAGCAAATTATCTTTTCCAACAATGTGCTGCAGAATTTAAGGATATTTTAATTCAGTTGAACATGTCTTGTACTGCCAACCATGTTGGAAAGCAATAAACGCTATATAGGAGCCTCTAGCTGGCAACAAACACAAGTGCAGGGCAGTTGTGAACTTGTTGCAGCAGAATAGTTTGATTTTTGCCTATGTTGTTAATGAACAGAACAGAAATAACATATCTTCAACTGCAATTCTTCAGGAAATTAATGTTAAGTTATATATGTTAAAAAATGATTGGATATATACCTCTATTAAACTTGTGTTTCTTTGCAATATAGGAGAAAAGCTTGAAATATTAGGAATCCTTCTGGCAGATATAGTTTAGCATGTTTGTGATGCTGGGAAAATATGTCTATTAGAACTGGTTTTAAAAAATTGCTAGTTTCACCTTATGTGCACAGTTTCAAATGCATTGAATGGAGGATATGATTTTAAATGAATGTGCTCACCTATAAAGTTGCCAGACTGACTTCTTGTGATCTAGAGCACTCGTTTTCCCAGTATAAGTCAATGTTTTATGATAGTCATTTATCATTTTAGATAGATAACTTGAGGATGAATCTTTTGTATGTTGCATTCTTCAGAAGTTGGTGAGGTGTAGCATAAATTATGTTGTTCAGTACTACATGGTGTTTATATTCACATAAAATAATTCAAGCATGATTAAATACTTTTACTATTTATCATATATTTTAATTTTTAAGCATATAAAATTTAATATTTTTAGTTTTTTAGCATCTAAAAATTTAAGTCTTAGTAAAATGAGAGAATATCTATTAATGAAGTTATTGGAAATTACTTAAGTGATTGAAGAAAGGATATTTCTCTTAAGCATGATAAGGATATATTGAGGCTTTCATCTGACATGGGTACTGGTCTGCAACCAACTGAAAAAGTGGAGGGCACAAGCTCAATTCCTGCTTGAATCAAATTGCTTTCTGAAATTTCACCTCATTCTATTTAAAAATAATGGACAGTCATTGAAAATCTCTTAGCATACTCAAAATTATTAAATTGATCTTGGCATATTTTTATTCAGTATATATTTCAAGGATTGTTGTCCTAGTCAACATAACCTTTGAAATACAGCTGATTTGAAACATGCTGTACTTATTAAACCTGACTAGAATTCACTTAATATTTAGAAGTGTGCATGAGGCACTACAGATTTTGCATACTTCAAAACTATCAAGCATACTTCAAAATTGAAACTATATTTTAAAAAGAGAAATACCTATATTCTGAATTTCAGAAATTTATGCATAGAAAAGTGCTACAATAAGAATAGAACTAAAAGAGAGAAATAATCTAACTCACTTTTGATTATTCCAAATGTTAAGTGTCAGAAATCTAGTATATAATTCTTTAATGTGTAGTTTCTTCAAGATTTGATATACAAATTTACATCCACTACTTTATGAAAGCATTGAGCTTGAAATATTAATAAACAAAAATCTTACAAGAACTGATTGCTTACTTTATTAGTTATTAATGATGATTGATGATTTGCATATATTCATGCTTATATCAAAAGGACTTGATGTATATAATTTTTATAATTTGGGTTGAGGAATTTCAGTGAATACTTAAAAGCAGCCTTGACCTAAGTAAAATTTGTATATGTGCTCTTTTCATAAATAGCTAGTTAGGATCACTGCATTAAGCTGCCATATGGATATGACTAAAACTAACAGGACATATGAGAGAGAATAGTTTTCATAAACTCTTCCCACTATGAATTTTAAGGGATTAATTATTTATATTATTTCTCTTCTTAATTGGTAGCTAAAGGCATATGGAAATACATAGCACAAGTAATAGATTTCAAAGTTTTATATTTGGTCATATAAAAGCCTGTGGTAACATGAAGTTGTATTCATTAGACAGCATAGAATAAAACTAGTGCTTTGAATAAAAACACTAAACTCATTTTTATTTAATTGAAGTCAAGTGTAATTATATTATTAATTATCATTAGGAGCAATGAGCAGAATAATTTACCTCTTAAGGTGGTAGGTTGTTAATATAAGTGCTAACTCAAGTAGCACAATACTTTTAATAAGCTAAAGACCATTGAGTTTTATTCCCAATGAGAGCAGATTGAAATTCAGGCTTTTTATGAATTGTTTCCCCAGCCAGAAAGTGTCAAGTATCTGACAGATTTGGATATCATAACTTTGGTCTGTTTCCTGCAATTGTTAATTAATTTTAATATATAATTCCAAATACCTTTAGAAGTTAGCATGTAATATTGAACCCCTTTTCTAAAAAGAAAGCATTATCAGCACTGCTGGATTTTTTCAATACTTGAATTGTTACATATAGACTTTCCAAGATGAAGGTAACCTGAGATAACTTGATTTGAGTAAGGACACAAGACACATTACGTAAATGGAGTGCTGCTAAAAAACACAAAAATCAATTGTGTAGTATTCTCTTTTATTAAGGGGTGTTGCCATTATAACTGAGAGAATGGGCAAAAGAGCAATAGTTCACAGAACTTTGTGTCACTCATTCCACTTAGTGAATAATGTAAAATAGTTTTAATGAAATGTACTGATATTTATTTCTGTACCCACAGGGCCAAACGCTTTGTTGCACTAAAAGTGGTGAAGAGTGCTTCACATTATACTGAAACTGCTCTGGATGAAATAAAGTTGCTCAAATGTGTAAGTAAAAGTTTCCTTATTTCTGTTTATAATCTTCTCATAGACAGCTTAATATAGAAGAACAATAAGCAGTTTTCATAAATGACTTGGAAAACTTGTACAGGCATTCTTATAATTTTAAAGAATACATGCTAGCTGATGCTGGTTATTATGCTGTAGAGCTGTATAATTATTTTGTATCTAGCTTCAATTTTAATAGATTACAGGGTATATGCACTTCTCATTTAAGTAAAAATATGGTGGAAGCTTCTTTTAGGGGGGTTTGGAGTTCATGAAGAATGAATGTTAAGAGAATATTTAAATTCTTCATGCATGCTCCACTATACCATAATGAACACAAAACGGATTTGAACATAGGACTACCCAATAGAGTGCTATACAAGATGCACTGTTGTGAATAAGATAGAAAGCAACAGAGTCAAAGAGGTAGCTGCTCTGTCTCACACTGCACCTTTGCATGCAGTCACAGCTTAATGTTGCATGATATTAGAACAGAAATATTTAAGATAGATGTATTATTTTAAATAATATAGAAAAGTTTGTATGAGAATTAGAACAGAAATATTTAAGATAGATGTATTATTTTAAATAATATAGAAAAGTTTGTATGAGAATAAGTAAGTAAAAAAGCAATTATCATATTTACAGAAGTAGATAACCAGTGCTATAAGGTAGCTGCCAGAACATCACCCTCCTCCTCTTCCACCTCATCATCATCATCATCATCATCATCATCATCATCATCATCATCATCATCATCATCATCATCATCTGGTTTATGTTTGCTTGTGCCAATATCACATTCATTGTACTGCCACGGGTGGCTGAGGTTGTTAAGGCACGGACTCATGAGCGAAAGGTCTGAGGTTCGAATCCCTTAATCTTCCCTGACTGAGGTTTTTTCCATGTTTTTCTGAGTCCTCATAAATGGCAAATGTTGAAGAGGTACCCTAAACTTAGGCCTAAAAAATGCTTTCCTTAAAAAAATGCTTTCCTAACACATCATTTCGTTTTATGTATCATCAGTATCCAACACCTGTGGTACCTCAGTAGTAAAAACAGGCATTAAACACTATTCAAAAAAAAAAACATTTACTGTCCCTAAGATTAAATGTGATTCCATATTATGCCATCCCTTGCAAGTTCTTTATGAATTATAACTTTTCAACATGAACATAATCCTGTCTCATAATTCTACATAGTGCTACATTTGTGAGCTGTTCAGCATCTCCAAGTTGTGTTATCTCAAATAAGTTCAACATGTCTATATTGGTGCCAAGCAGATAACTTTCTTTTGATCTAATTCATAATTTCTTTTCTGAGTTTTATAAGGAGCAATACAAACTGATAGTATGCATTTAAGTTTTATATTGAATCATATTTTGTATAATGTTTCTGCTACTATTCTTGTATATTTTTTTTAACCAATTTATTTTTGTAATTTATTTACCATTCTAGAATGATAGCTAGCATTGTCTATAATTATTGTAGAAAACACTTTTAAAAGTAGTGGTGTTTACTTCTGATTGAATGAAATCGTTTTGTGTTTGGGAATAAATGTGAGGTTTTTTTTAGTAGTATTTAACGCCCTTTTTGAGTAGTGTTTAACACCCATTGTACTACTGAGGCACCACAGGCAGTGGGGTACTGATGATACATGAGATGAAATGATATATTGGGAAAGGATATTTTTTTAAGGAAGGAAGCGTTCTAGGCCTAAGTTTAGGGTACCTCCCTGGCATTTGCCAATTATGAGGACTGAGGAAAACCTGAAAAAAAAACCCAGTCAGGGAGGATGGTCCTGGTGGGATTCGAACCCCAGACCTCCTGCTCACGAGACCGGCCTTAACAACCTCGGCCACCAGTGGCGGTAATAAATGGGATTGTAAAACCCATTATTTCTATTTGGTGTGTGTGTGTACAAAACTGGTTTTTTGCCATACTACAGGATATATAAATTGAACACCTTTACCTACTGGCACTTTGAGGGCCCCTATAGATATGAATCTTGCCATATATTGTTTCTAGTGTAATTATGATTAATCCACGTTTTATCCGGATATAATATGGGTCTTATATCACCTGTACTTAATATTATGGACCATATGCAGAAATTTTATCCTGAAAGTAACAATGTTGTTTCTTTCTGACCATCATTTGTCTATTTGTATCTATATCCAAGAGATTTCAAAATTGTATACCTGGAAGACACACAATTCTTGTGTTATATTTTCTCTTTCAATAAGCTGACCAACATTTTGTCATTAGGAATTGGAACCGGAATTATTATGGGTGTTAGTTTTGATATGGAATGGGTGCTTTATTATTTATTTATTTGATCGGGCAATTTGATGTCTTGCCTCGGCTCTTTGAGTCATGAGTTCGATGCTTCTTAACTCTCTGGCTCCAATGCAAAGGATAGGAATCTCAGGGAAAATGTGGACTGTTTTTAATGACGTGATGCCATTAGGGAGGAAGGGGATTGTTCCCTGGCACTGGTTGGACATTTAATTTATTTGGCAACTTGGAAAGTTTTGGAAGATGCTGGGCTTCGTCGGATTATAATTTGCTGAATTCACTGGCATATTTATTCACTTTAACATGATTGTGACTATTATTACTATTACATTGCACTGCGTGACTGACTCTCAATGACCGAAAGATTTACTTTGACTCTTCATGACTGTTTAACTATTCTGCTATAACACTGAATAATGCATATACTGACTAATTGTCACTTTTGCTGCTACCATTACTGCTGTTACTACTCTTACTGTTACTGTTAGGACTGCCTCCTCTCGCGAATGCCTCAGAACTTCACTTCTCATAGATAATATTAAATCTCTTATGCGCACTCGCTCCTCCCTGGCGAAAATTTAATTCCTTTAAATAAATTTAGTTTGGTTCCTTCTAGAATATTATTGGATCACACTAGTGCATGATTTATTTTGTTTGTTTTTATTTTTCGGGTTTTTAAACATTTTGATTGGCTGAAGATTCTGGGTTTTACCAGGAAACATTTCTTATTCCCACGATAAGGGAAAAAAGTACATCTACCCTTCACTAGATTCTCGCATATATGGCAGCACATTTCTGCCATATATGCAGCCTCCCTTTGAAACAGCTAATAGCTTGGTTTCTGTGAAAATGCGTGTTTCTGTATGCGGTATTTCCTTTAGACTGCAAGTACAGTTATATATATTCCTAGCCGTTTACCGTGTATTGACATCTGGCGCCCGTGAGTGTGTCCGAGAGGGTTTAAAAGAGTAATGCTTAACAAAAGACCTTCTTCCCAGGTAAAGCTAATGTCCTCTGACAAAGACATCATTTCTATTACCTTTACAAATGCATAACAAAGACGTGGTATTACAGAAAGATAATTTGCATATTACTTACTAATCAAAAAGACATATCTACATACATACATACATTAATACATGTAATATTGAGGTCCTCTTAATTGTAATATATATATATATACCCTTGATTACCTGAAACAAGATACACTTATTATTATAGCCATCAGAAGCAATTACAATTAAATAGGAAATTTCGAGACATCATTTCCTGCTCCAGAATTCATTCTAATCACATAAATTGTATATAGTTTGGCATAAAATATTTTTTAAAATCATTCAAATTTGCAAGTTTCTGTGCTGTTTTGATATTTTCTGGGAGACATAAAAGTGGGCATATTCCCTTTTTAGCTAATAATTGGCCTTCTTTCAAAATATTTGTAAGAGTAATGTACATTAATATGTAAGTTTGCACTGTTAATACCCTGCTCTGGGAAAAAGGTTTACTATCATGTATTTCTTTAATAGTTTCTTGAAATGTACATGTACACAGCTACATGAAGAAGTATACATCTGACCTATTTTCTTTACAAGTATCATTAATTTTTTTTTTGCTACAAATCTTGCTTAGAAATGTTATAATAATGGACCTTAACACTTAAATACAACTACTTTCTACAATTAATAACATGTATTTACCCTCTAACTCACTAGTGTGATACTGAAATATTTGATAGAGAAGAGCTGCTTTTATACATTCAAGGCCACTTCTCCCTTCAGGTGAATATCACACAAACATGGGTTTGGACAGTAAGCTTAAAAATAGATACATTTTTCTCATGGCATTTTCAAAAAGTTTCTGAAGTTTAAACATCTTATGTATCAAAAGAAAGAAAAATATGTTTACCTAAAGTGAATGTTTAACTAGGCAATGCAGCAATTTTTAAACCTATGCACCCACTGCTTTGCATGACAATGCTCAGTGTCACACAGCTATCATATCATTAAATCCATATTTTGAGGAATTTAATGATATGATATAGTTGAAAGTTACTCAAACATCTCCATATTCACCAGACCTTAGACCTATAAATTTGATTTCTTCCGCAAACTAGAGGAATCTCTCAGAGAAAAGCATATCCATTCTAGAGAAGCAAATGTAGGACATTCGTTTGCTGATATCAACAAAAACAATACTATTGCTGCCTTTCAGAAGTATGGCAGAGGAATGTATGGAAGGAATGTAACAAAATGTGATTCTAGCAAAAATAGTATCTTAGATTAGATATGTTGGCACTACTTTATTCCAATCCTTGTATAATCTGTAGGATGGAAGGAACTATATTGGGCTTGAATTTGTACAAAGCAATAATAGGTCTTAATATATATATTCACTAGTATTGTTTACCTGTATTCCAACATGGAATCCAGAAAAAACTAGGTACTCATCATCTAATTGCTTGTCCTTAAAAGTGGTTGGAATGAGTGAATGAATGAATGAATGAATTTATAGTGTTTAACGCCCGATTTTGCTACAGAGGCACCACAGGCAATGGACGCTGGTGATACATGAAATGAAATGATATATTGGGAAAGGATTTATTTTTAAAGAAGGAAACGTTCCAGGCCTAAGTTTAGGGTACCTCCACGGCATTTGCCATTTATGAGAACTGAGGAAAACCTGGAAAAAACCTCAGGCAGGGTCCTGGCGGGATTCGAACCCTAGACCTCCCGATCACGAGTCTGCGATTTAACGACCTCGGCCACCCGTGGCGGTAAAGTGGTCGGAAAAGCCCATACTCTACATACATATAAAAAAAAACTTGTTAGTACATTTTGATTACAGTAAAAGAAAAATAATTGTATGTATAGGTATGAACATTTGTTAAGTTTAATTTTGGTTTTATGATAAAGTGATAGTTTTATCTGCAAATAGATATAAACTGTGTTTAATCAGGTTTCTTTGTATTTTTCTCTTTTACTTTTTCCTCTATTTCTTTTTTCTTCTCTCTAGTTTTAGCTCTGTATCTTAACTTGCACCAAAAAGCAATTGCCACAGCTGCTATTCAAGCTGTTTATTTTTGGATGTATTGACTGCTTGTCATTAGTGTTCTTTAATCATTTAGTCATAAAAATATTATGTGATACAGGTAAGAGAAGCAGATGTGGATGATACGAAGAGGGACAAAACAGTGCAGTTGCTGGATGATTTTAAGATCAGTGGTGTTAATGGAACTCATGTGTGTATGGTATTTGAAGTGCTTGGGCACAACCTTCTAAAGCTGATTATTCGCAGCAATTACCAAGGGATTCCATTACAGAATGTAAAAACTATTATTCACCAGGTAACTCAAATTATTTTAATGGTGATAAAGCTGGAAAGCAGGTAATATCTAAATGTTTCACATATGTTCACAATAATGTTTCAGTATTAATTTTGAATGTAAAAACTACTTAGATCTTACTCCTATCACCTCACTTGTAATAAATTTTGCAAAGTTCTTCCCCTTGCTGCAAGAATGCTACTGGCATAACATAATATTTTCATTAAGGAATCTATAAAGTTCTAATACACTGAAGGTCAAAGGAAATTTATTATGGAAACTGCACGAGTTTATTTTCCATGTAACTAAAAACATACACATTTATATAATTTTTATGACAGGTAATCATTTCATAGATTGTATAAACCCAGGGGTTTGGAAAGACCATATTAAGATATTGGCTGGCATTCTTACTGAATTTTTCTAAGGCAAAGAACTTGTAACTCTAATTCTTAATAATTCAAGTACTGTTACTAATGAGCTCAGTTCTCATTCTGAGAATGTTAACATCACACTTCAAGCACTGTAGCATTCAAAGCTTAATTTTACCATACATTTGTCATTTTTTTATTTCAAAGTAATTTGCATAGGATTAAAATTATTTTAAAGAAAAATACTTAATATATTATTTGTATAGGATTAAAATTATGTTTAAAAAGGAAACTTAATATGTTAATGTTCCTTAATAGATCTGTAATTATACAAATCATGTTTTAAATTGATCCATTTTATATCTCGGAGATGATGCATTAACATTAAAATTAGCAGGTTTTGATTAATAACCAAAGCATGGTAGATTTTCTCAAAGAGCTTGTCCAATTTTTAACTTGATTACTCATTCTGGATTGAGATATATGCAGCCAAGAACTAACAGCTTGAGTCATATGTCATATGTTTAAGGAATCCACACAGTGAAACTATCATCAATCTTATATTGATTTAACGTAAAACACTAAAAATCATGCCATTATTAAAGTTCTCTTGAAGTTTCACAAACACAGTTATTAAACATGTTCCAAAATTACTTTTAAATAGTGTGTTTGTGAAACTTTAAGAGAGTTTTAATGTGATGGCAAGATTTTAGTGATTTACTTTAAATGAAAATAAGATTTATATGTCATAGTTGATTTATATTAGTCAAAAAACCAAATGCTTAATAGACGGAGGTATTCAACAGTAACATATTAAAAGGTGATATCAATCTAAATGGACATAAAAATATTAAAAAGATTTTATAACATACCAGTTATAAATGTTCTTTCAGATCTGCTTTACTGGGCTGCATTTGTTTCGTAGAAAGTTTATTGTAAAAGTTAAAGCCATTAAAAACATGTTTCCTTTGTTAAAGTCAGTATGTATGTAGGAAGATTTTTTGTTTTCATTATATATGTCTTATCTAATATTTATACACACAAAATCCAGTAAAATATAAACAAAAAAGTTTTACTTTATAAATATCCTAAGTTGAATGAACAGAGGTTTATAGGTTTATTAGATTAGATGATTAGAGTACTTACAACAAGATTTCTTTGACATAAGCAACATGCACAATAAGTGCAGATAATATGAATGACTTATATACTTATGGTAAACAGAAGCAAATGTTTGATAAGAGTACATTAACTGTGATTGTTTGTGCAATGTCTCAATATCTGTGGTAGTTTCATCATTTAGTGTGCTACCTGGTTACAAGACTCTGTAGCATTATAGGCCTGCCAAATAAGCACATGCAAATCAAAATTCAGAATCAGTAGTAAATGGGTAATAATAGGAAAGTCGGTAACACTGGGCTTTTGCTGAATTGCAAATCAGTTTCAGTATATTTTCATTTTTCAGTAATTTATTAGCTCTAATTTCACTCCTACAGTACATTTCTAAACTTCCCATTAGTTCAAGAAACTAATCCAATGGACTCGTGTGGAAAATATAATATTTTAATATAAATTTATGTGACTCAAAACATCATTTAATTTTCAGATACAAAAGTTAACATCTTTTAGATATAATTGAGTATAGTATGATTATTTTTTTTTTTGTAATGTTCAATGCGTGTTTTTTACTGAGGCATCACAAGTAATGGACACTGATAATACATGAAATGAATTGGGAAAGGATTTTTTTAATTTCTTCTGAGTCAAAATATTTAGAACACTCTTTATGGTTTCACTTATATGATATTTACTCAGACATGTTTCGTGGAACATTTGCCCACATAATCAGCTGTTTAACAACTCATGCAAGTGAAACCATAAAGAGTGTTCTAAATATTTTGACTCAGAAGAGATTATTAATGTGTGTTTCACTGTGTTTGATTCCAAATTAAGTTAATATTGAAAGGATTTTTTTTTTTTTATTAAAGAAGGAAGCATTCCAGGATTAAGTGTAGGATACCTCCCTGGCATTTGCCATCTGTGAGGTCTGAGAAAAAAGAAAACAACCTTAGAAAGGTTGGTCCTGGTAGGAATCGAATCTCAGACCTCCTTCTCATGACGACGATGATTCTTTAAATTTTTGATAAAAACATAGTGTGGTGAAGATTCTTGCTAGCTTTCAAAAGTATACTTGCATCTATACAGGCAGAATATACCATGCATTCTAGTCAGCCACCTGTTAATTAAACAAACAATGGCCAATTGGCCAGCCACAGTTGCCAACCAAATATTCTGGTTTTATGAATCCCTTGCAGATGGTTGAATGAGATATATGGTATTAGTGAGAAAGATTCTACTTATTTAAAAATTATATATGGAACAAGTAAGTGATGCATTAAGAGTGTTTAGATGACATAAAATTAAATCAAAGATTCTACTATTAAGCAGTTCAGGATAAATGCTGAGGGTGTAGCTTAAAATGCATATAAGAATGATATGTATAGTTATACAAGCTGCTAGAGATAATTTTGAACAGTTCAAAGCATTATCTTCCCTGACAGATGGGCAGGCAAACCAATTGTATTATTTTCCACCCCTTGGAAGTAATATAGTCAGTTATTTACAGAGATTATGATATATGTGAACTGGGAGTGGAAATACATTTTGCTTTATGATTAGCTGTGTCCAGGTACATAAACAAGAATGCTAAAATGGAAATCAATCAAAAGTGTTGTAATAATATGGAAGTTATCACTTTGTAAACATATTACTAGTAATGAAGAATTAAGCAGAAGTTATTAACAGGGAAGCAATATATATATATATATATATATATATATATATATATATATATATATAAATAAATAAAATGTTGTTATGCTATGGTCACCGCCACGGGTGGCCGAGGTTGTTAAGGCACGAAGTCGTGAGCTGCACGTCTGGGGTTTCCAATGCTGCCAGGACCGTCCTCCCTAACTGGGTTTTTTCCAGGTTTTCCTCAGTCCTCATAACTGGCAAATGCCAGGGAGGGAGGTACCCTAAACTTAGGCCTGGAACGCTTCCTTAAAAAATATCCTTTCCCAAAATATCATTTCATTTCATGTATCATCAGTGTTCACCACCTGTGGTGTCTCAGTAGTAAAAACGGGCGTTAAACACTACTCAAAAAAAATGCTATGTTCAAATTATATTATTAATGTTTGGAGAGTGTCTGCACAATGATAGATGAGCCATCACAGCAGCTTTAGGATTGTTAATCATCAATTGCAAATAAACCCCATGAATATACAGAGATTAATACAATGGAACCTCTGTTAATACTATTAAAAATGACATGCCACTCAAACTACAGCTACAGCTACAGCTACAGCTACAGCTACAGCTACAGTCTGGCAATCCCATCTGCATAATATTGGTCTCTAAGTGAATAGAACACTGGTATGTTTGTCTGTCCTGGTGGTGTAGTGGTAACCATACTTGCCTCCTAAACCCAAGATTGCGAGTTCAATCCCAACCAGGATGGATGAATTTTTTTGGGCTTAAAAATTCTAAGTGTGGCTTCCTTCGAAAGGGAAGTAAAGCCTTGGATCCCATGTCTTACATTTATGGCACGATAAAGAACCTCAAGTGTGAAAAAAGAGGCCTTTCACACCCTGATTTGAATGGTGTGATGGTGAGATGTTAAAAAGCTTCCATAAATATACAAAATAAAAATCACTGGTACAACAACAAACAAAACAAAATGCTCTGTTGGTTTCAGACTGGACATTTAAAAGCATCATATTCTGAGCAAAATAATATATTTTATTAATAATATCCTAGTATTAAATGTCATCACCATCACTGTCAAGGATGTCAAGGATGTCATCTGCCAATGTGATGGAAAACTATAAATTCTGTTGTGATAGAAATCCTCAGGGCAAGAAGCAAAATAACCATCCATTGCAGTTTTCAAATCAGCAAAGTTTCATAAGTGCTGTTCTCAGAGGCGATTATCCAAAGATAGTATAGATAGATGAGAACATAGGAATCTATCTTCTACCAACAATGCAAAACAGACATTAGCTCATGTCATCTGAGCCATTTTCAGCTCATGTATAACTCAGCAATTGAGTTATATCTTTTTCCTATCTGATGGAACTGGAGCCACATGACTTCTATACTGATGTTCAATTGCTGTGTCACATCTTCAAAAACCACCAAGGGTGGCCGAGGTCGTTAAATCGCGAACTCGTGAGCGGGAGGTCTGGGGTTCGAATCCCGCCAGGACCGTCCTCCCTGACTGAGGTTTTTTCCAGGTTTTCCTCAGTCCTCATAAATGGCAAGTGCCGGGGAGGTACCCTAAACTTAGGCCTGGAACGTTTCTTTCCTTAAAAATAAATCCTTTCCCAATATATCATTTCATTTCTTGTATCACCAGTGTCCATTGCCTGTGGTGCCTCTGTAGCAAAAACGGGCGTTAAACAACATTCATTCATACATCTTCAAAAATCACCTCACTGGTTTTTCACCTCACTGGTTACTAAAAGAACCTTGTGCCTTGTTTACGATTATTGTGGTCTTCCTGTCTGTGGCTTGTTCTCGAGTTTCATTGCTTTCCTGGAACTTTGCGAACCTTCTTTGCACCATCCATTCATTCACAGCATCATTCTTGAACTGGCATATTTTCCATACCAATGTTCCCAGTTTAAATTCATAAAGCATGCAATCTTGTATAATCATCCTAAACTTAGGTATTCATTTTTCACACCAAACTCCAACAACTTACATAAAATTAGACACGTTTCGGGAGAATCTTTCCCATCTTCAGTTGCTCACTTAACCGCTGTTACTCAAAACGATGACTGGACACCCGGATGTTCCTGTGTTGGCATCTGTTGGCTGAAGTGAAAAAGTGAAAAATTAATACCTAAATTTAGGATATATTACCACTCCATTGTCCACAACTTCGTAAGTACAATATTTGTATAAACATCTTTGGGGTGTTAATATTTGACCACTCTTCATACTGTCCACCACTAGGAAAAATTGAATCTACCAGTTTAACAGCCTTAAATCTCAACAGTTATTTCTTTCCTTAGCTTTATTTGTGGCATATTTAATTTTTGCCAATGGTTGAAAGTTAAGCATCCCAAAAAACTGACATAATCTTTTTGGTCAGCTGTATAAATGACCAAGTCATGAATCCCCATGTCATGGAAAAAGCTAACATTGCAGCAAACCATTTGAGGTTTATTGGTTAATCTGTTGGAGGATATTTCTCTGGCTGTTCACTGAGAAATGCTCTTGATGGCCATTCAGCATACAGATACTAAAGGCCATAAGATTAAAATTTTGATTAGAAAATATCCCAATATGGACTTCTTTCTGTGGGGTTACCTGCAAGACTATGTTAAGCATTATTTACCAGCAGGCATAGATGATTTTATAGAGTTTAAGCAGCAATTGGCACTATCACATCCTAAATGTAGCATAAGGTGCGAAAAGGGGTGATGAGGAGAGAGAAATTATGTTTAGAGCAGGAGGTAGAATGTTTTGAAAATTTCATTGCAAATTATTCCTGTATATTCTACTGACAGTCTTTGTGGTGCATAGAATACTGCCCAGTAGCACTATGTACATAGGAAAATTCCATAAGTATGAAAGTAAATTTTGGAGTAATTTACAAGCAAGTGATTCTTCCAAGCATTAATAGCTTTACCATGTTAAACTAATCACCTAGCAAGCAGTACATGTAGCTCAGTTCCCAAGTTTGTAAGGCACAAATTATAAGAAAATGGCTCTGATGCATATGAAAAAGATAGGCTTAAATGTCTGAGTGAACCACTATAAAAATCAGTTTGGGGTGAAGTACGGTAATGCAAACTAAGCATATTATATAACAAATTATTTATGAGAAAATCACTCAAATTTCACTAGTTTTGTACCACTTACTTGGACATGTTTTGAAGGCATAGTTCCAGTGGAAACATGTCCAAGTTAGTGAAATTTGAGTGATTTGCTCATAAATAATTTGTTACCATGCTGATGAAGAAGGCAATAGCCTTTGAAACATGTCCAAGTAAGTGGAACAAAACTGGTGAAATTTGAGTGATTTCCTCATAAATAATTTGTTATGTTATACTATATTTCACTGTGAAAATTCCCACTATTTAAATCTATAAAAAGTATAAATTCACTAAATATTTGAGAAAAGTATGGTATGAGAGTGCTAGAATAATCCTGAAAAAGGTGCAACAACTGAAACTCCATTTTAAAAAAAAAGTATTAATAATAAAAGAGTTGTAAAAATATGTTTATGTATATATAATGTAATGATCTTTGGTTTTATAGGTTCTTGAAGGTTTGGATTATTTGCATACTAAGTGCAACATAATTCATACTGATATAAAACCGGAGAATATTTTGGTTTGTGTGGAAGAAAGCTATATAAGAAAATTGGCTTCAGAGGCAACTCAGTGGCACAAGATGGGAATGAAACTGCCAGGATCCTTGGGTAGGTGTTAAAATAGGCATTATTTACTGTTGTGCATAATTATGCAATGAAGAAAGGAAAAGCAAAGCATATTTTAAAAATTTATATGTACATAATAATAAATTATTTTGAACTTCATCACATCAGAAGCCAAAGCAATGAATACTGCACTCAGGTATAGTACATTGAACAGACTTTACAGATGTTTTTAATAATGCTAGCAAATGACCTCGTATCAATCTGTATGAGACACTTCTAGGAAATTGTTGATGGGTTTAGCATCTCAGCTTCATGAATGAAACAAAGAAGTTACCATTGTTGTGCAGTGAGAAAGATGAGAGTGGTACAGCTGTGCAATAAATTGTGTATTCACATGTGATGATCTAACACTTGCAAGGAAGTTATGCTAACCTATGGTTCCATATTACTCATTACTTTCTAGACTTGTTTCACTGTTTCATCACAGTCACTACTGCCACAGGTGGTGAAGGTCGTTAAGGCATGGACTCATGAGCGGGAGATTGGGGTTCGATTCCCACCAGGACCATCCTCCTTGTCTGACATTTATTTCCAGGTTTTCCTCAGTCCTCATAAATGGCATGGCAAATGCTGGGAGGTGCCCTAAACTTAGGCCTGGAATGCTTCCTTCCTTAAAAAAAAATATTCCTTTCTTAATTTATCGTTCCATTTCCAGTATCATCATTGTCCGCTGCCTATGATGCCTCAGTAGTAAAAATGGGCATTAAATACTATTCAAAAAAAAAACAGTCTCTGTCTTTATCTAAATGAATCACTAATTCCAGACTTTCATCTGAAAGATCTTCTTTTTCAAAATATTGCTTTTCTGTCCTCTTCATCTTTTCTCAGCAGCATTTCCAATCTTCTTTTGTGATTGAAGCAATTTTTTCATTTAATAATTTTATAACATCCTCCATGCAAAACATGACATTGTGTTCTGCAATCTAGTTTTTAGCTATGTCGCATATTAGCTCTATGGGGTGTAGCTTCAGGCAATAGGGTGCAAGGCATATGATTGGCATGATTTTTCTCTTCTAAAATTGCATTTATTTTGTATTAAATTTTTTTTAATTTAACCTTTTTTATCAATTTGTATAGTTCCTGTTTTATTAAATTATTTAAGTTTTCAAAATCTTGAAGCTGTTGTTCGGGCATAATGGTCAGTAAGTCAGAAAATCTTTTCAGTTTCACAGATATTGAGATTTGGAGATGGATTAAGCATTACATTATGGTATGGTGCATTGTTAATTACAAGAACACTGTAAGAAGGAAGGTTAGAAATAAGCTATTCTCTCATCCACTTCATAATTTGTATAATTCATATCATGGTAATTACCACTTTTCTGATGAATCTTGAGCATTTTCAATGAAACTGTCTTCACTTCCTGCATGTAGTACAATCAACCCTATGCCCTTTCAACACTAGAGCTAAGAGTCCCTCCATCATTCCAAGCTGATGGGGTTGTATGTGAACTATGAACATAAGTTTCAATTTGAAGATTATGAGGCAATCTTCTTTTTATTTCTTCATGGCTCTCAAGTAAGCAATCCTTTTCTCCTGTATGTTTCCATGCTCTACTAATATCTGCCTATCATTTTTGGTTTTTCTATAGCTGAATCTCATAGCCAAAATATTTTGCTCATTGTTGAAATACCGCCATCTAAAATGATGGGTTTTTTTAAGCCTTGTGTGAACTTTGTTTAGTGTTGGTATACATTTTTCAATAATGTAAAAATCATTTATTGTTCTTTGAAACTCAGATTCATTAAATTCATCCAAGGTAGCTTTGAGTGACTTATAGGCTTTTCCTCGTGCAAATTAGAGAAAGCTTCAGACATTCTGGCTTCTATTTCCTTCAGCTCTTTAATTATGCAGTTTACATTTCATGAGGTTACGCCAATTGCCTGTGCCACCCTATTTTGAATTTATATTTATGGCATTTCCTAATTCAATTTCCATTTTCATGAACTGGAAAACATTGCCAACTGCTTCATGAGTCTGAAAATGCAAAACTTTACCACTCAACTTACTCAACAATGGAGGTGTTGCAAAAATTATGCTCACTTAGTACTTAATGAGGCCATGTTAAACTGTTCCTACAACATGGTCAGTATGGAAGTATGAGAGACACTAACCTGATTCCCCTATAAATATATAAACAGAAAATTAACTCCATCAGAAATCACTGCCCATCTTTTGCTCATTTGCCAGCACTAAAAAGTACATATGTGTATTCTAACCAGCATTTTACTGGTACATCTCATAGTAGATTACAGATTACATATTGAACAGTAACACCACTAGTAAGATAAGATGTTTTTCTCTTTCCCAGAATAAACCCTTTAGTAGCCTCACCCTGCCATTTAACTCCTGAAAATCTTACATTACACTGATTAAAAATGTGTGCATCAATTAAAAATAGCAGAGACACTCATTTGTCTGTATGTTCTATAAAATGACACCTGCACAATTTCAAGTTCTGTATTTTAAGTTTTTGGTTATGAATAATGTACTGTCATCAAGATAGTTAATTTCTCAAGTGAAGCAAATATTTTTAATCTTTGTGTTAAATAGTAAAAATTGTATGTGAACTAGCTACAAAGACATATAGTTGAAGGGTTTCAAGTTATGTGTGAAGATGAAATGAAAAGTTCCCAATCTTTGAACTTCATTTCATATATGGGCTATGTTGAGTCACTAGGCTAAAGTAACTACAGACATTTATTTATCTTGGTACACCAACCCATGGAGGGCTAAGGTCAACTGTGGCAACTTCTGCTTCCTCTGCCTCCATCTTGCAATCTCACTGACAGAGGGCAATTCTGCTATGAGACATGTGATCACCGGGACCATCACATGGCTTTCAAGATTGAATGTAGTCTACCGCTCTCTCAGGCAGCTCCTCAGTGGTTTTCATGAAGCTGGATGGAGTTCATTCCAGACCTTCCCAACTCAGAAAATCTCATAGTAGGTACCAGGAAATGACCCAGGACATCCCCAGCCTCCCAATAATGCTAACAACTAGGCCAGTGAGACAGTCTGTTGTTCTGTTTACATTAACAAATTTAGCTATATCACTTTTCCATTTCTTATCAGAGGTATTTCAGGATAAGATTATACAGTGTGAATTTAATGCTTTAATAGTATGTACAAACTTAATTAACAAATTATTAATTATAAATTGAATTGGCTGTACTGCATTGGTAAAATGATAACCAGGAAAGAACCAGCTATTTAATCATTGTGACTAATGAGAAAATCATGGTAAATCAAAGATCAAAGAGGAATGTAGTGCTCCCCAATGTAATACTTATAACCTAGCATTATTCAACTTTACCGTGATTACATAATGTCGATGCTAACTGCCAAGATTTTCATGTTGAATGAAATAAATGAATGAATCCTACACTTATGTATTCAACTTGCTTATGCTAGTTACCATTTACTTACATAAAACTAAGACATGTTTTGGTAGCATTCAGTCCCATTTTCAATTGTTTACTGACTACTATTACTTGAAATGGTGGCTGGATACCTGGATGCTTCTTTGGTAGTGTCTGGTGGTTGTAGTAGGAGCATGCTGAGTTCATCCATAGGAGAAAAATCAAAGTTCATTAACTAAAATGTCTACAATAATGACAAGTAAGTGAAGCATAAGAATGTGTAGTTCAACTGTATCGTAAAATGTTTTCAAAACTTCATTAAGTTTTTTTTATTTTTTAAGATGAAAATTTTTTCTAAAGTGGATAGTTCCATTGGATAATTATAATAAATGGAGATTGTCTGAACTTTGGAATTCACAGAAAAGTAACACACAAGAAAATTACATAAAAATGATAGTTACAACCACATTCCACATAAATATACAGTGTTTCACAGCTTGGCACACAGATTAACTAACATCCCTCTCACAGAAATAGAATATAAAATAGAATACCAATGGATAATCTAGACAGCTATAACTATTGGTTTGAACAAAGACACAGTAATAAAAATTATCAATAAATTTAAAGACAAAAATTTATAAGGGAAGTTTTCACACTAAAGAACATCAAGGAAAGATGTGAATTCAAAAGATTCACATACCATCCAAATTATCACAACATTTAAGAAGATTTTCAAAGACCATGGAATAATGTTAGCCCCAAAGAACAAATATAATATCAAGAATTTATTAGATTAAACAGTAAAAGACACCATACCAACAGAACAGAAATCAGGAATTTGTGAAATCAAATGTGCAGATTGTGATCAGAGGTACATTGGAAAAACAAATATAAGTTTGGAAATTCAGCAAAAAGAATACTTTAGGAATATTCCGTTAAAGCAGGTTGATAAATCAGCAGTAGCAGCTCACTTTTGGACCAAAAGTCATGAAATTAAACCAGAGGTTAATTACTGAAACAACTTCACAATGCAATGGAACATTCCATTTGGGGAAAAAAATTCATCTTAAAAAATAAAGAAAACTTAATGAACTTTGATTTCCTCCTATGGATGAACTCGGCAAGTTCATACTACAACCACCAGACACCACCACAGGAGCATCCAGGTATCCAGCCACAGTTTCAAGTAACAGTAGTCAGTGAACAACTGAAGATCAGAGTGAGTGCTCCAGAAACATATCTTAGTTTTATGTAAGTAAGTGATGTTTAGTGTAAACAAGTTGAATATGTATTTGTAGGATATATTACTACTCCATTATCTAAATCTGGTAAGTACAATTTATTGGAATGAATGAACGAACAAACAAATGAACCTATAGTCCATCAACATTTGAAGGTATTAGGCATTCATTCATTTTTCAGGATGAAAAATCCACTCAAGCAACCAGCAGATTAAACTTCTGCAGTAGGATGTTCATAAAAGCAAAGGAATGTGTCTATATGTTAATAATTTTTTTCTTTTAGACTCTAAAAGTACAGATAATTCTTTTCCTTTAAAGGAGTTGTTGTTCCAAAGAATCCTATTTGTTGTATAAAGCTATTGATGAAATTGCACTGTGTGTAAAGTTTTAAATTTCCAGCATTCAATGACCTTAAATATTCATAATGAATAGTTTTTATTAAATGAGTTAGTATTTATTTTTAAACATTTAATAACATTTATTTTTGAGGGTGTGGTAGGTTGAAACTGTCAAACTTTACCCTGTAAACATATTTAAAGGACTATAGTCCAGTTTCTGTGAGGACAGAGCAGACAAGCCCTTATGTAAATAAAGAACTTTTCTGTTTATGCCTTATTTTATAGTACTACTAGGGTTGGTTTCATAAACAGATGTTGATCGGTCCTGTTGGTGTAGTGGTAACCATACTTGCCTTCTAAACCCAAGATCGCAGGTTCAAACCCGGCCAGGATAAATGGATTTTTTTGGGCTTAAAAATCCTAAGTATGGCTTCCTTCGGAAAGGAAGTAAAGCCATGGGTCTGGTGTCGCACATTAATGGCACGAAAAAGTACCTCAAGCCTGAATGAAAAGGCCTCTGAGCAAAATTTGTTGGCCATTTCAAGCCCTGAACTGTGTTTTTGTTGAAACCATTGATTATAGCTGTCTTTATTATTTGTTTGTATTCTATTTTGTACTCTGCTTCTGTGCGTGGAATATTCATCAATCTGTGTGCCAAACTGTGAAAAACTGCACATTTATGTGGAATGGGGTTATAACTCTCACTTTTATGTAGTTTTCTGTGTGTGTTTCTTTTCTGTAAATTCCAAAATTCAAACAATCTCCATTTCTTATAATTTTTAAATCTAAAAATGGTAGCCACCCATTTCTTTCTTCTTCTGTGGTAAACTGTATAGATTTATGTTGCAAATTAAAAAGTTTCAGGGCATCTATTGAGTGTTTCTTCAGTATTATTACAAAAATGTCATCCACATATCTATATCATCACTTGAAAATTAAAGGGAAGGCCTTTGTGATGTGTATTTCAAATGAGCTCATGAATAACTCTGCTAGAAAAGGTGACTAAGGGTTTCCTATGGTTAGGCCTGAAACTTGTTGGTAATATTTTTTGTTGAAGCTGAAGTAATTTTGTTTAATGCAGATATTAGTAAGTTTTAATAAGTCTTCTATTTCTTATGTTTTTTAATTTATTGATGTTAACCATTCCACATAAATATGCAGTTTTTCACAGTTTGGCACACAGATTGATGAATATTCCACTCACCGAAGCAGAGTACAAAATAGAATACAAACAAATAATAAGGACAGCTATAATCAATGGTTTCAACAAAGTCACAGTTATAAAAATTATCAATAAATCTAAAAGACAAAAAGGGATAAGGGAAGTTTCTACACTGAAAAACACAAAAGAAGAATACAAATTCAAAAGTTTCAACTACCATCCAGTTTACCACAACAAGTTCAAGAGCATTTTCAAAGAATATGGGATAATGTTAGTCCCAAAGAACAGATACAACATCAAGAATTTATTGGGTTGCACAGTAAAAGACTCCATACCAACAGAACAGAAATCAGGAATTTACAAAATAAAATGTGGAGACTGTAAACAGAGCTACATAGGCAAAACAAAGAGAAATTTGGAAATTTGGAGGAAAGAACGGTTTAAGCAGGTGGATAAATCAGCAGTAGCAACCCACTTTTGGACCAAAAATATTGAAATAAAACTGGGAATTAAACAGCTGAAACATCTTCACAACCCTTTGGAGTTATCCAATTGGGAAAAAATTTTCATATTAAAAAATAGAGAAAATATAATGAATTTCCAGTTTCCTCCTATGGGTGAACTTAGCAATTTCCTACTTCAACCAACAGAGACCACCACAGGAACATCCGGTTGTCCAGCCATTGTTTAGAGTAACGGCAGTTCAGTGAGCAACTGAAGAGGGGAGAGATTCTCCCGAAATGCGTCTTACTTTTATGTAAATAAATGGAGATTAATGTAAAAAATGAATACCTAAGTTTAGGATATATTACCACTCCATTGTCAACAGCTTCGTAAGTACAATATTAAATACCCTTTTCCCCCTTATATTTCAGTTATGATACTTCACATTGAAATTAATCTAGCTGCAATGAGCCAAGGTGCATACAATAAGCAATTAGGAATGATTTATTTCTCATAAACCTAAATGGGGTCCTAATTCATTAAGAAACTGAAAGTATTAAACCAAATATCTACAGTAAAGGTTTTACAGAATATGACATTAGCGCTTCATTTACAGCTCAATGTTTTACTGAGTTGTAGGCCATTGCTTTTTGTATTATTCAGTGTGAAGAAAATTATCAAAATGTTAAGCAATAATTTACATTAATAATGAACATTAGATTTCTTTCTGCTTCATGACAGACATAAGTTGTTATAAATATCTTTCACATTCTTTTAACTCTTGGTTCTGCTGTTAGATTTTGATATTTCAAAGTCTCCAAGGGTTTAAATTTCCAATCTGAATAAATGCTAATACAATCTATTTTATTTTTTGCTGAAAATTTTGCTCTTCCTCATGAGCAAATTCACTGATTTCATTTCTAAATATTGTTTGATGGGTCTGCAAAATTTGGTTCAGGAGGGAAAGGAAATGTATCGTGTCATTAGCTCCTTATCCTTACCACTTTCTCCATCACTTAAGCAAATCATTTGAAATTACACAAATATAATAAATAAAAAAGCAATCTCCTTCACATTCCAGAAATATTTGCTTATAATGGTTCATTCCTGAAGCACCATCACACTACCACTTAAATAACATATGGTATCTGAAGCTAATCATACTTGTTGCAACACTTCTCTTGTGCACATATTAGGTATTCAACAGTATAATTAATTATAACCAGCAGGGAATTTCTCCTCTAAAATCTGTAATGTTTGTATTTTCTAAATTTCTTGTAGAATGTATCAGCATTATGAGCTGCATTGTCATTGATAGAAATATATTGTTTTTTGAATTTATTTTCTATGTAAAGAACCAATGTTGATTTAATAGGGCTACTTATTGCTGGTGAAGAAATAAATTACTTTATTTTATTGTGGAAAAGCTTGCAGAGCCAACCTTGCATATGTGAATCTCTTGTCTCATCCATGTTGAGAACATTTGATATTGGTTGCATATTATATGGGGTCATATGGCACATTAAATATTAATATAAATTAAGAATATGTTAATCAAATTTGCAGTCATCTCTATTATATTAGCAGTCAATATCAGACATTAATATTAATACATGTAAACAGTAAGTTTACTTAATTATATATATTTACTAATTGTACTGTCCCTCCCATTAGTGCCAACACACTGGACTCTTCAGTTCAATAAATATAGTACTCAATTGTGCACTAACTTAAACACAAAGCCCATTGCAAATAGGTTTGTATTTTTCTCTTTAAAAAAGGAAAAGATTCAATTTTATTAACTTGAAATACTAAAATATTTTATGACGTACTTGGAGCATATGTATGGATAGTTTTATGATATTTGTAAATTTAAATTACAAGTTTAATTCAAATAGTAAAAGGTGGAATGGGCATATTTTCTGTAATAGTTTATAAAGTATTTTTAGTTTTCCTCCTGTTACCTTCATAAAATTTTCTTCCATTGTTTGTTGTGTTTATTTTTCAGGATACTTGGTGTTTTGTCATACTATACTGTGCTACTGTTTGTTTTCAATCTTAAGTGACAGCACTGTTTTATGTTCATGTGTAAATTGCTATTGGTGGTGGCACCTTATTTATAAAGAAAAATTGTTTTAATTTGTTGCATGCAGGGCAGGCAGGTTTGAGACTTAATGGGTTTCTGTACAACATGTAAAATATGCATTAAAACCATATAGTTAATGTAGAAAATATAAAATAACACTCCGATATACCATTATTTTGACTAGAAATTTGTATATCATAATCTCTTTGAGTCAATATATTCAGAACATTCTTTATGGTTTCACTTATTGGAACCTTATTAGTGAAACCATAAAGAGTGTTCTAAATATTTTGACTCAGAAGAGAATATTAATGTGTGTTTTACTGTGTTATATTCCAAATTGAAGTAATATTGAAACTGATTGCCATAGTTTATTCGTGTTGCTGGGGGATGTAGTACTACATTCAAATTTTAATACGTCACAGTTATTAATGAAAAAGTATATTGTGACAAAAGCTTTGTTCCCATCAGGTTCATCCTCCTGGACTGTAGATGTCGGATTGCATTTCAGCACATTTGTAATAAGTGCTGTTCCCTTTTGACTTTTTCTGTAATACAGTATGTAATATGTGTGTATAAGTGGTCTGCTGTACCTTTCTGGATTTATAATTTCTGTTCTAAATATTCAGTTTTCTGAATAATGTGACATTCCAGAATTTTTTTTCTTTGACATTTAAATAAATGTGGAGAACTAAGTATATTAATAATTCAGCAAATGTTGATAAGTGTCATATTCTGACATTGCTTTTATGCATTCAGTTAAGAATATGATTTCTGCTAAGTGTTTATTTTGTGATGTTATTTTAAAAACACTGAAGAAATATGGCAAGTTCATATGTGAATAAGGAAAGCTCAAAATCCAATATTTTCTGGTGATATGTCAGTCATCTTGGGTGATCCTTCTGTACAAAACATTGTAAATAAAGCAATTACAGTTCAACATACTATGCTAACCTGGACATCTATAGGCTGAATGAATAAAAAAAAGTTCTAAATTTCCTTCATAAATTCTTATACAGCTAAAACATTTTTTTCAGGAAATCAAATGTTTTAAATATCTTATAAAATGTTATCTTCCTGTCAATACCCTAGAGTAAAAGTAATTTGAAATAAACTATTGGATAAAATGTACAAAATGTTATTTAAACCCCTTATTGACCAGGTATTCTGATTTCAGTCCTCTTCTTCATTACTGTATTGAAAAACAAATCCATTAACATGATGAATGTATTAAAAATTCTTCCCAGTATTAGCGTAAACAGTTGTATTGGAAACTGTTGGTTTGTCAGGTGAATCAGATACTGAAAATAAATTGTGTGAAGTTGTGAAGGAAGTAATAGTCTTAGTAAGGAAGTAAAAGACTTAGTCATGGTGAAGCAAAATACAAGCATCCACTGTACTGTCAGTAATACACTAAATGTGAGTAGGGATCATAATTACAGGATTCAGCCTGCAACTTACACACTGTGAAATTTTTAGTGAAGGAACTTTTATCATCAATTATACAACTCCCTTAAATTATATTGATGTTCAGATTCTGTCTAATGGTGGTTCTAGTGTTTGCCTTGTCATGGATACTAACTAATTCTCTGAATCAGATGTCATGTTTCTCTGATGAACATTTTAACAGTAATTAGTAAAGTTGGGCAACCAGTGATGAGTAGGAGAAAATTTCAACATCAGTTAAATCTCCTATTTGATAATATTTTTCTCCCAGAGATGAAAGAGACTTTCCACTCATGTGAGCGTCACTCTGAAAGTTTTGAGAATGAAAGTAATACAATTTTTAAAAATGTGATCTGATCATTGCCTTTTTTCAAAGTATTCTCCATTACATTCTATGCAACATCTCATTCATTTGAACCATTTTGTTTATGCTGAACACCATGCTTCTTAGAATAGGGTGCAAATACATTCTTCATATGCAGCCACTGCTGCTTCAAGTAATTCAAAATGTGCCGCAAATTTTTTTCTTTTAGAAAAAAGCCACATTGGGCCAGATCTGGGCTGTAGGAAGGGCAAACATTTTACCCCTGACTCCTGCAGAAATTAAGTTGTTTCCAGTGCAGTATGGGGAGAGGCATTGTCATGGTGCAACAGGATTCTAAGCAGACCAGTATTAGGATGTGTTGTTCTCAGTGCATTGAAGACTTGGAGCAGGCACTTTGTGGTGTATCCTCTGGCACTAACAGTTTTTTTTTTTTTTTTTTTTGTTCCTCAAGTGGGACTGGCATAATATGGCCACTAACTAAGAAGGAAGAACAGATCATCTTCTTGCGAACACTTCTCATGCACCTTGTTTTTGTTGCAGATCCTATCCTGGGAAGACCCAAACTGATGGTTGTTGCTTAGTTTCTTGATAATTCTGGTATATCCAGCCTTCGTCACCTGTTATGATGTTAAATATGTTTTTTTGATTTTCCTCCATCAAATTTTTTTTAAACTTTCCTGGCATCAACCCACACATGCTGCCTTTTTCTGCTCATCTATGTGGTGGTGTCACAAGCCAGTGCAGTTTTTCCTAGCTTTAGATTGAAATTTAGATAGCAACATGTGAAGTGTCAGCAATTCTGTATACATGCACACTGATTTTGCTGCACCAGATGCTAGGTTGAATCTGAAGCAATAGCATTTCTGTGCGATGATTTGCTAAGACTTCAAAGTCATTTTAGGGGAAAGAGAATGCCTTGAAATATTGAATCGTGCATTTGGAATCTTTGCCCTTTGCAATTGATGTTTTGCAGATTTTAGGAGAGAAAGAGGTTCCCTCAAGGATGAAGAATGCACAGGACAGCTTGCTAAAGCAACAATGAATGAAAATATGATGAAAGCAGAGCATATTTGTGGAAAGATCATTGCTATATATATTATTCTATTCAAGAAGCACTGAATATTGGATTGACTGCAGTGAATATAATCCATGAAGAAAAACTTCTTGTCTGGAAACTCTGCAGTAGTTGAATCCCATTGTTATTCATTCTCAAAACTTTTAGAGCGACTCTTGTAGGTCCTCTAAACCAGCTAATCAGAACATGCTGTAACAGAAACCAGCATCACTGATGCAGTGTTAACTATAGATATCTTTCAATTTAGCCTGATAACCTTGATGACAATTATAGAAAAGAAATGAAGGCACTCTCTTAATGTATACAGCATGTCTAAAAATGTAAAAAAAAAAAAAAATCACTGTGGAATAATTGATTCACTACAAAGAACTTCAAGAATGTTCAACACTACAGGGAAAAAGACAGGACATTTGGTAACTTCTAAATAAGTTTATAAAGTTCCTCAAAATATTCTGATTCTCCATTAAGAGTCACTGCAAACACTAGCTTATTTGACTGCAAACTTAACATCTCAGATATAGCTGCTCAACTGGAAATAGTTTTCCACTTGCCTTTTAATCCTCAATGCCAACTAAAGTTGTTTTCCATTTGAAAGAAAAAAAAAATAACTTCTTCACATTTAATACTTAGTTAAGTAAAGTGAAATATGTGATTAGTGAGTAAATGTTTGTAGTATATTAAATTAGAATTTTATACAAAATGAATCAGTATTTTAGTTTTGGTGACATACTATGTAAAGAAAAATGTTAAAAACATTTAATGCTTAAGTTTTTTATTTTTATAGATATTTTAAGTTTCATTTACAAGCGGAACCCTGCTATATTACAAGTAGAGACTGCTTAGTCAGAAATAATACTTTTATATTATAAAGCATTGAACCCACAGAGAGTGTGGTTGCTGTGTTAAATTCTGAACAAAAAATTTTAAAATGGGCGGTAATAATGTTAATATTTACTAATTGTAAATTAAATATTAAAGCATTATTAACCTACATTAGAATGTTTTTAATAAGGATAATTAAGCAGGTAGCGTAATGAGGAATTTTGAAATGTCTTTGAGTTCAGTAAACATTAAATTTTTTCTATACAAACACAAATGAAGAATTGAAAATAAAATGTATTATTAAAGTTTACACTTTTAAAGTCAAGATATCGGTTTATCATGGATATAAATAAATCTAGCTCTATGTTGTATATATTGCATGCAGTGGTTATATACATTTGGCTGTAGCATTCTAGCTTAAAGGTGAGACTGCATTACTATCAGAAATGTTGATATGGATAATAAATGAACTATATAAAAATATAGAAGTTTGATAAAAAAAAAATAAAAATTTTTATATACAAAACTGAACATTAAAATCATCATTGTTGTATTTTATGTTATGTTTTTTTCCAGAAGGATTGGTGAGTTTATGCTGTGAAATTTACTGTTAATAAGCATAGCAAAGTGAGAATTAATACTCAGTAATAGATGTTACATTGAATTTTATGATTTGTTGATATAGCATAGAAAGGCAATTACTAATATATTACTATATTTACATGCCTTAGTTTATTTACATTAATCAAACTGTGGGATTTGGTGAATGAATAGGATGTTAAATCTTGTCTTTCTACCTTGCATTTCTTATATTCCAAAGCTAAATGAAATGAGGCTATACTCTCTGCAAAATGTGGAAATCATAAAATATGAGCTAGTTAATCCCTTTGTTAACTTATGGGTGTGCCCTGTTCTTCACCATTCTGTTACTAAGCATCATCAGGTAGCTGAACCTACTTAAGTTTGCACTAATTTGAAAATTGGTTCTATCATTAGTACTATGCAGATGCATGTCAGGAAAACAAAGTCAACTGAATGTATACATTACAGCAATAATATTTATAAAAACCTACATTTCCTTTTATAGTAGTTCATATATTAAAGATTTGAAGCTTACTTGGCACTGATTGCGGATAGCATCTTGTAATCTCCTTGTCTAACTACAAGCTTTCAGCCCTCTTTACTCTGTGGGGCTTTACTCATTTTATATATATTTATGGTGTCTGAAAACATATCACTCTCCATGAACTCTATGCTAGTCATATGAATATAGGCTCATTGTTCATTCCTGACCAGCATACTGCATGCAATTTCACAGGATGGTAAAATTTTCAAGAGATGACGAAGAAGGCAAAGCTATTGGCTTATTTTTGAAATAGCCTTTTAGTATCTCAAATGTTCTAGGTCAAAATTCACTCCATACCAACATTCTTGAGTGAATGTTCCAACACGAAATTAATTGTTATATTCTTGAGTGAACTAAATAGTCATTTTCAGGATATGAATAATAAAATCAGAATCAACAAACATGTCATTGCAATTGGTAGTTGATAACATGAACATCCCAGCATGGTATCATATATTGCTTTAGTCAAATATTTTGCTCTGTGACACTTAAAATCATTGCTGCATATAGTAAATGAAGTGGCTACCCCTGTGCTTCCACACTCAAAAAAAAATGTTTTCATTTCTGTGGTGCTTTTCAATGTAGTTGCTATTTTTATGTTCTTTATTTATATGCAGGCATACCAAAAATTCTCCTTTTTTTCTCTATCCTAAAGCACACCATAGCCTTGAAGTAAAGCAATGCTTACCAGTACCTACCTAATTGTCTGTATCCATAAGTAACATAATCTCTTAATAACTCTATTAAGAGATTGTGAATGCATTTTGTTTTTGCCTTAGCAGTGTGGCCATCTGAAGAGGAAGAAGTTATGGTTGTGTACAGTCACATTGAACTTTAAGAGCTATGTATTATATTAACTAATTAATATTCTATGTCCAGTGAGTACAGCTCCAAAGGAGTACCAAGCTCCAGATCCCAAATCAAAAATGTCCAAAAATAAGAAAAAGAAATTGAAGAAGAAAGCAAAGCGGCAAGCAGAACTTTTGGAAAAGCAGATCCAGCAGTTGGAGGAGTTAGATGAGGTTCAGGGAAAGGCTGTGGACAAAAGAGAAGAGGAGGAAGAGGGAGAGGTGGATTTAGTGGGAGAGATAGAAGAAATGGAAGGAGATGATGAGCTTTTGCTCACCTTATCCCGGACGCCTACCACCAGCCCTTTACCCTCCTCTTCAGCTGCTCTAAGTGCCTCTGTCAACACAGAAACTCAGCTCAATGGTGGTGTCAAGATAAAGCCTAAGAGTGGTAAGTGGGATCAGCCTCGTATCATGTCGTGCAATGAAATGGAATGGAAAATTATGGAGCTAACAGCCTGCCAGAATTTCAGTAATATTAACAACATACACAATCAAACATTTAATTCTTAAATAATATCTTAAATTTGAAGATTTGGAAGTCCAAGTCAGTGCTTTCTAGAGACTGCACTTATCACTGTTTAGTAAATATCTTGTTAAAAATTTAAATGCTCATTATTTGGACAGCTGATTGTGCACTACATTGCCTCACTTAAACATAAGGGAATTTAAAATATATAGAAATTAATTTTTTTTTATTTTTTCATATATTAAATGTATTTGTTTATGTTTATTTTCTATAATTTTTTTAAAATTGGTTGATGAAACCAGACTGCTATATATGCTAAATTTATCAGAGTAAAGGCTAATGATTTAGATTATAATCCATTTCTTGGATGTAAAATAAAAATCAGCTACTCTGAAATTAAAAATCTGTACTCTGTATGCTAATATACTGTTGTAATCTTAAAAGAAGTTAGGAACAGTGAAGTTGTTACATGTACAGACTCATTTGTATATATAATATACTGTTGTTAATTTAATAAATATTGGCTTCTAAATTTGCAGAGAATGTTTTATTTATAAACAATAAATAATAAATAATAAATTAACTTTTATTCACAAACTCAATGAACATAAAATATTTTTTGAAATATAGGAACACCCGTACTAAGCCGAACTTTAGTATTTGTATATTTTTAGCATAGAATGAACTAATTTATAGTTAAAATCGTACATTGCTTTGACTCTCTCTGTTACATGTATGTTATTTTACTTTTTTTGAATAGCAGTTTCTTGTTATTAAGTATGTGAGTTTCCTTATTTCATACTTTTCCTTGCGTAAATCATAACTTCTGTAGCACACAAATTTGAAAAAAAAAAATTGTTGCTATTTTGTGTTAGTAGTGGTGGAATACCAGCTTTGCTTTCTTGTTTATGTCATAGCTAGTCTCTGTCCTTAACTTTGTGTTTTGAGCTTATAGTTCTAATTATTGTTTTGTTTAATTATGCATGTTTTCTTGATATTTGCTGCTTCAGGTTGTTTGTACTGCCAATTAAGCCCAAAGCTAAGAGTGAAAATTGCATGTTAGAATGAGCAGTAAGCCATAGCTGTGAGTGATGTCAGTGATATTCATATAAGTTCTCTGCCAATCCTATTTATTTATGACTTTTGTAGATGCAACTCCAGTTCATTTAAAAATAAGAAAAGTTTGAGACAACTTATCTATATTATATTTGTTCTTCATCCAAATCTAACTGTTCTGAGATAGTGAAATAGAGGTATGTGATATTAAATGAAAAGTGTAAACAAGAGATATGGGATCAAAGCAACAGTTTAAAAGATATCTATTATGAAACTACTAAAAAGGATACATATAGGACCAATTAAAAGGAAAGTGAAAACCATGCATGAACATAAACATATGAAAGACTTAAGAATCTCACATTCAACAAAGCAGTAATAATAATTGTAAGGCATGTTCTAAAAGAGAGCAATTGCAATTTTAAAATAAAAAAAACTTATATGATAAATGTAGAGAAAGCACTGAACTTTGATCTACCAGGAATACATACCCTCTTTTAAATTGTTGATGCCATTTTTATGCTTCAAAGGCTTTTATCCTTCTTCAGCAAATGCCTACTTGGGCAGTTACTAGAATAAGCATGTTAGAATAAGCTAGTGCCAAAAGTTATCATCTGATACAAGTATTTGTAAGAAAGGCTGAAGCACATTTTAGGAGTTAATGAGATGAGATGAATAATAGTAATTATTTAAGAACACAATATCAGGTTAGCACACAACAAGATTTTGCCACCCCCCATTTTTTTAGAATGGTGTTTAATGCCCATTTTTACTACTGAGGCACCACAGGTGGTGAACATTGATGATAAATGAAATGATATATTGAGAAAGAAATTTTTAAGGAAGGAAACGTTCCAGGCTTAAGTTTAGAGTACCTCCCCAGCATTTGCCATTTATGAGGACTGAGGAAAACCTGGAAAAAACCTCTGTCAGGGAGGACGGTCCTGGTGGGATTCAAACCCCAGACCTCCTGCTCACGAGTCCAGGCCTGAATGACCTCGACCACCTGTAGCTGTGGAGATAGATTTTGCCATGCCCCATTAATTTTGCATAAATGGAAATTCATAGATAATTCAATTCATTGTGTTAAAGCAACATTTCTGAGATTAGAGTTTGTGGACTGTAAGTGGTTCTTAAATATGCCCTGTGGTTCTCTAGAATATAAGCTGAACATGCATTAATAAAGTTCAAGCACTAATCTGAGAAAAATGGAAAAAAAATTCAAATCAATTGTAGACCACTGTATATAATTGAGAACCACAAAACACAGGGTTTCGACTGTAAATGTTTTTTTTCATGAAATCGTTTGTTCAGTACATTTATAAAGTTTAGAAAAAAATATTGAACAACTGTGCAAATATTAGCAGGCTCATCCATTTCATTAATGTGTCAACTATTTTTGTTTCATTTTCTGAGTTGATAATATAGTGACGATATACATTCTATTCTAAAACATAAATGGCTTATGGACCTATTTTATTATAAAATAGCCTTCATATCTTTCATTTATTAAAGGAAACAAATTTTATTTCCTTCAGGTTATTAATTTCAATATAAAATCAAGGGAATTATAATTAATGTTGTTTTTATATATATCATAAAACAAAAAAATCATAGGATATTTTAAATGAGGCAAGAGTGGGTTTTTCACTGAACCCTTTAAATTAAAAACATGGTTCCCACTTGAAAATAGTTTGAGAAATGTTTTATTGAAGAATAACGTATCATGGTAAAGATCACATTTTGATGTAATATGAAAATATCATTGAGTTTTTGAGCATATATATTGCATTAGGTACCTACTATAAATTATCACCTGCCAAACATCTGTTTTATGCTTGTACAAGTTATAATAGGCAGTAAATACCAATAGCATCACTTTTTGTGAAATACTTTTTAACATCCTATGCCAATTGCCATAAATATTCAGATTTTTTTTTTAATAGTGTTTAACACTCGTTTTTACTGCTGAGACACCATAGGTGATGTACACTGGTGATATATGAGATGAAATAATAAATTTGGAAAGGATATTTTAAAGGAAAGAAACGTTCCAGGCCTAAGTTTAGGGTACCTCCCTGCATTTGCCATTTATGAGGACTGAAGAAAACCTAGGGAAAAAAAACCCCAGTCAGGGAGGACAGTCTGGTGGCAATTGAACCCTAGAACTCCCGCTCGCAATCCCGCACCATAACGACCTCAGCTATTTGTGGCGGTAATGTTCAAATGAAATAAATTATTGGTGATGTAAATGTACGAGGGTAGTACGAGGATAAGTTTCCAGCCTAACCATTTTCTTGGCATGATAAAAGACAAAAACTCTATTTCCCTTTTAAATATAGATACCCTTTATTGTAATACACTTCTGACATCTTTGAATTAGCATTTCAATCTCCCCCCAAAAATAGACTGAAATCTTGCCTGAAAAATGGGCATAAACAGCATCCATCACTTCTTCGGCACACTTAAATTTCCTTCCTTGGATGTCCTTCTTGAGTTTTGAGAAGAGGATATAGTCACTGGGAGCTATATTTCAGCTGTAGGGTGGGTGATTGATCTCCTTGAAGCCACATTTCTTCACAGCTCCCTTTGCAACAAGAGCTGTGTGCACAAGCACATTGTTGTGAAGAAGGTGCACACCACCACTCAGCTTTCCTCGCCTTTTCTCTTTGATGGAAGCATGTAGTCTGTGCAATAGGCCAGCAAAGTAATCCCCATTTACTGTGATGTTCCTCTCCTTAAAGTCAATGAAGAGTATTCCTTTACAGTCCCAAAAAATTGTGGCCATGATCTTCTTGGGTGACTGAGTGACCTTGGCCTTTAGAGGCAGACTTCGCCATTCCATTGATTCTCTTTAGGACAAGGGATCATAGTAGTGAATCATAGTTTCATCTCCTGTAACAATGGTTGCAGAACTTCTCTCTTGTTGCCACAGAATAATAATCAAAATAACTGACAACAGATGACTTGTTGCTGCTTTTGGACTGAGGAAAGAAGTCTAGACACCCATCTTGCACTAACCTTATTCATGTTTAAATGTTCATGAATAATTTGAAAGACTATTGTTTTAGAAATGCCCAACCTTGCTGCTATTTCTGTAACTTTGAGCTACCGATCTTCCATAATTTCTCCTTCCACAAGAGTGATGTTTTTAGGAGTGAGCACCTCAAAGGGCCGACCTGCACACTCTTTGCCTTCAATGCTTTCTCGACCCATTCGAAAAAGTTTGGCCCATTCTTTTACAGTAAAATATGAGGGGAATGCTTCCCCATATACCCTGTCCAGTCACTGTTTTATTTCATTTGGAGTATGTCCTCCTTTTGTGTAGAACTTAATAGTGATTGAAGAACACATAGCTTTCTTTATGCAACTATATCTGAACAACTGAACACAGTGGAGCAGAAGTTGCAGCTGCAATTATTTACTTAACAGATAAGGTATAACACCAGATAAGGGTTTCATGAAGGCAATAACCCTTATCGACGAGACTGGAAACATATGGATCTGCCTTTGTATCTGGAGTCAATTGCAACAAAATTTGCTTGACAGTAATCTTTTCAGAGTTGGGGTAAACTGCAGGGGGGGGGGGGGATTTAACCTAACTGGAAACTGAACCTGAGTCTATCAAGTAGTAAAAAAAAACTATTTCTGAATCTGTTCTGTGATAGCTTGTCTTCTAAATTTTCAATGGATGTGCATTATAATTCATATTTATTAGTTAATTTTTGACTGTGAAAAATAAATTATTTTTTCACAAAATGGATTAGAAGTGTTAAAGTTAACTGACATTTACCCCGTCAGAAGAAAACACATACAGATTAAAAATATCAGCTACTCAGCTTTATCGAAGCACAGTTTGAATCATATTCTGCAGCCTTTTCTTTGGCTGTGGGCCAATTTATTTAAAGTTTGTGTTAACTCTAAATATTATAAACACTTAACATAGCTAACTATCTTTCCTCTTATGAAGCAATGGCAAGATTAATTATATGCTCACTGAAAAGTTTGGAGTCCATTGTTATAGCCTAATTGGCAGACATCTGTCAAGATGATGAACTGAATTTTTATCTTTACTAAAAGGAAGTGCCATAGTGAAGTCTTTTGTTTGTTTATTTGTTTGTTTTGTTGCTGTATCCCAGAAGCTGAATACCATATAATACACAATTAACCCCTGCTTCAAATTCTTAATAAGAACATTTCATGAATTTACTTATTTGTTATTACATATTGTGTGCCTCATTTCTCAAAGAATGCTATTCTAACCATAAAACAAATCCGTGTTTACTCATGTAACTCATGCAATTTTTGTTCATAGTGTTTTATCCTAAATTAAAGGTGCATGATTCATGTGAGGAGTTATAAAAAAGTTAAGAAGAATTGCTGGAATTGTTAAAAAGCGACAGATTGTAATTCTTCAAAATATTTGGCTACAAATATTTGCTTACATGATTCAAAATCATTCCTTCACTTATTCCATGAAATTATCTTTTGATGGTTGACTCTCAATCTGTTCTCCTTAATGCACTTGTTTGTTGAGGAAACTATTTTTGTTTTCTCCAATAGCATGCAGTAAATTCTAGAACTGTAAACTTGCATTCAGGGGGCCATACCTCCTGCATACTATACCTTTTTCAATTTAAAACTTGCAGTTTGGTGTGAATATTAACTTGTATTCACTGTTAAAACCAAAATTAACCACACACTTTGCAACTTTCTAATAACCAGCTCAAAAATTTAATGCCATATAATGCATCACTTCTCTTTACCAGTTGTGAGAAAGTCCTAATGCTTTGACTAGCAAGTAACAGTACTGCATATACCATTATACAATATTGATATTTTTAAGACAGTCCTATGGCTCCTCGTGAAATTCAAAATGATAGGCTTTTCAAGTTTTAACTTAACAGATTTGCTATTCTAGGGGAAAAAAGTTACTAGTATCAACTGCATAAAGTAGTATTTGAGGAATTTTTTTTATTTTTCTTTAATTATATGGTAAAAATTCAGACCCATAAATTATGTGATATGATATATCACTGATATTTTCATTCTGCTTTGCAAATTTTCCAGTTTGCAGTTTTCTGTGAGTATGCAGTACTGAGCATACATGTGCGTGATTATACTTTCCTCTTTATTCTGATTCATCGACTGTTTTACATTCATCTTCAACCGGAAAATATCTGCTTTCCTCCAGTAGTCTCTGTGAAAATAAACGGTTAACATTTAACACACACACACATAAAAAAGTATTTTTTATTTTAATCCTATAATGAAATACTTTCTGATCTGTGCCATTGTTCATTATTATTGTTATTGTTGTCATTTCCTCGTTCTGTTTTGTTTTTATTAAAGATTTTATGGCAATCAGCTTGGAATGTTGAAAGTATTCAAAAAAAAGTGTCATACTTACCTACATAAGGACCACTCTTATTTGAAATACAACACTTTTAAAGCAATATAGCAGTTTCATTGCCAATCAGACTTGAAACTCTGAAGCAAAAGGAGAAAGCTGAATATGCAGTCAGTGAGAAATTAGAATAGAAGCTTTAGCAAAGCTTAATGATCTGGAAGGTAGCATATAAAAGATAAGTTTATTTGGGGAACTTTAAGAATCCAATTTTGACAGAATTATTAATTATTATAAATTATGGTATTAGTGTACCATAATTGAAAACATCATGATTGAAAAAGGGTTTGTATTTGGACTTCATGAAATACATGTAACATTTTGTAAATTATGCGAACAAAAAGAAAACGAAAGAGAAATTTATAGCAAATGCATAATTGTTTCCATTGCATTGTCTTAAGACATATATTTCTGTGCCATTGTATTGTAAAAATGAACTATGTATTGTGTTTATTCAGAATACTGCAGTGCCCATAAATGATCATTTACCATATATGTAAAAAATAGTTTTCTATATAATCAGCCTTTTAAACGACTTATAAAATTGTACATTTTCAAGTAGTTATTTCAGTTGCAGAAATTGCTGAAGGTGTACCCCATTACATATAAATTAGAAAAGAGAAATCCAAGCTTAAGATTTTTGTTAGAAACAATGATTGCTTTAGGCAAAATATATATGAAGGGAATAGGTGAGAGAATAATTCTGAAATTACTCTCAGCTAATGTTCAAGTGTGCCAGTCAATTTCAGTTTCTGAAAATTGAAATGCATCAGGAATATGAAAGAAATGGAATAAATTATGTATGTTGCATGTTAGAAATTTTTTTATTTTTTAATGCAGCTGGAAAGTGGTATGTTTCATTATTCTGAGAATTTTACATACAAACTTGTTGAACTGTCAAAAAGGTCATCTCATTTTGTAAAAATATTTTATTGCCACTCTTGCACTAGATTGTGTTGTGTTAGATAGCCAAGTATTGATACAAAATTACTAGTAATTTAAGATTATGTTCCCATGTTATATGAGAAATATATTTCAAATGAAAGGTTTGTATGTTTGAGGAATTAAAATGTTCATTAATTTTGTGCATCTTAATGATTTTTGTAATTTAAAATTTTGTAACAAATATCAGTATATATGAGCATCTTTACTGAGCTTGATAATTGTGGATAATGTTAAATTTATGAAAGATGTAGCTAGGTTAACTGAAGTAGCTATAATTGCACCAAGTTCAGTAAGCTGTAGCAGGCAAATAGCATGAATGAATATTTTATTTTAAAAAAAATATTAAAATTGTACTTCAAAACAATGAATATGTGCAGCCCTGGAGAACAGAAAGAGTTTTGCTGAAATGGAGCATGCAGAAGTGATGCCAGCTGGAGTGCACTGTTTGCTGCATTCAGAATCATCAAATAGCTTTTGTAATGGCCATGACACTATGTCCCCTCTGGAACGCAGTGAGAGCCAAGCAATGGATTCTGTAAGAGATTGCTCTGAGGAGCGTGGAGGAACAAGGAATGAAAGTGAGTAAACTTTGCAAGGTTAAATTAGGCAGTAATATCAACTTGCAATTGAAGTTTATGATTTAGATGACAAAAATAATAATAATTTTTAACATTACATTTTTTCTTAAGTGAAAAATTATTTAAATGCATATTCAAGTAAGAACAATATGAAATGTACTGCCCTTGATTATTTTTGATTGATGTGGTATTTGTTGTTAGTTATCCTTGGAAAGAAAACATCAAGTACTTCACACATTTCTGGTAGTTAATCAGTATTTCATTCATGTTGTTAGTCAGTATCTGTATAATAAATTTTTATATAAATATACTGAAGCTACTAGTAGTAATAGAACAGTGTTAAAAATTAAGCATTTCATTTTTTGATGCTGAGCAACTTTAACCCATTTCACTGCTTTTAGGCAAACCATTCCGTCGAGTAGCATCCTGCCCAGATGCAAAGCAACTGGATAATCAGCCTGATCCAGTTCGTGAAATCTGTGATATGAAAGTGAAGATAGCTGATCTGGGTAATGCTTGTTGGTCTGTAAGTTCTGAAACCCTTTTACTTATTATTTTACAAGTATATATCATTCAATGTTGATTACCAATTGTTATATTTGCTGTGCACATTTGCAATTAATTATAATGAAGAGTGTAGAGAACTAGTTTTGTTTGTAGTATAGCTGAGCAAACCTCAACTTAAGTTTCTCTTATGATGATTAATGTATGTATGTAAAACCTGTTTCAGATTTATGATATTCTAGATGCAAAGAATTGTCAATTAATTAAATTTATTAAAGGAAACTCTTTATAACTTTATTGGCAGTCTGAGTGCAAGCAATAGAAGCCTAAGCAGACCGAGGCAAATTTTACAATCTTTATAAATTCAGAATGAATGTTGCCCTTATTTAAATCATCAGTCCATGTGCTCATTTAAGAAATCATTCTTAAATTTTTCCCGAAATACATTCTTTAATTTTAACTTTTTTATAATGGAAGTGTTGTGGCTTAGTGGTTAAACTGCTCACCTCCCACCAAGTTGACTTGGATTAAATCCCAGCAGCCATAAGTAAGATTTGTGGTGGACATAGCAGTAGGTTTTCTCCAGGGTTTCTGGCTTCCCCTACCATTTATTCAGCCATTACTTTATCTTTGTCTCATCCCCATTTCCATTTACACCATTATCTAGCATAATGTATTCCACTGATTTCTTGGTGCGCACGCGACTTCCTTTGGAAGGGAAGTAAAGCTGTGAGTTCCATGTCATAGATTTAAAGCACACAAAAGAACCTCAAGTCTGAAAGAAGAGGCCTCTGAGCAAAATCTGTCAGCATTTCATTGAACTAATAGGATGCTGATGACCTGAGGTGTTAAAGGGCATCCATAAACAATCCAAATCAACAACTTGTCTGCTGCTGACTTAATGGAAATGTGCTATTCCCTGCATGTCAACTTTCCTCTGAAGTATTCTAAAAGGACAAAAGTTCTTTAAAAAAGGCATAAAGAAACTATGGTAGTTGAGACTAGTACTAAATCAGCAATTTCGTTATAATAATGTTATGTGCAATTGCAAATGAATAGAAAAGTGATATTTTTAATTTTGTTACATTAAACATAATGATATTATTATATGTCATAAACTTTGCAGTATCACCATTTCACAGAAGATATTCAAACTCGCCAATATCGCTGTTTAGAAGTACTTCTTGGAGCTGGATATGGAACTCCTGCTGATATATGGAGTACAGCCTGCATGGTGAGAATAATTGATTTAGTGATACAAGGTTTTATATTTATTCATTCTTTCATTGCATTTTGTTTGCAATATGATATAGCTTGAGAACTTTTAATGGGTAAAAGAAAGCAGTGTCTGAGTTGTATTTCTTGTGTTATGCCAGGATTTCTTTCTAAGTATATATAGCAACCGAAAGTTTAAATAATTGCCCTTAATTTGCTTTATACCTCTTAAGACTGTTAATGTTAGTTGGCAATTAACATTTCAAGTAGTGGAGAAGACAGTGCTACATTTTAGCAGTAACCATGTGGTGATGGAAATAAAAATTGTAGAGAAAATTAAATCTTAATAAGGATAAGTACATGTATGCTTGCCACTATAAATATTGAGCATAATGAAGGTCAAGCAGTTATGTTCTTTAGGTTGTTCAGCTGAAATGCACCAAATCAGCTGTTTTATTATGAAAAAATATGGGTCAGACAAATTATAAAAAACCAATTAGCAACATACATACTGCTGCTTACATTTTAATTGGCCTTCCTGGTACATTTGATAATACAAATTTTGGACAAAACTTCTGAATAGTTTGCTCTTGTTGGTTCTTGAGGAAAGGCCTTCTAAGCTAATAAGGGCCAGGTCAACAATAATTTTTTTGGAGCATTAAGGATGTTACTAAAATTGCCTTTATATAATGATGTAATTTTCCTATATTTGATGAACATGTACTAATGGACATTTTATTGTACATTTTAGAATACATTCAAATAAATACAACTGTTGCATGTACCTTACGGTCATACATGCTACTGTCATCCTTATAATAATCAAAAGGGCCATACACACATGCGCGCATGGCTACATGCATACATTAAAATATACAAATACTTTGATATATTTATGTTTGTTTTCTATTAATAATTTTATATACAAATACATAAACATGAATGAAACCCTTTATTGAGCCCCCCTTCCATTTACTCACACCCCCTCTTCATTATAGCCATTAACCTCCTTTGTCTGGTCTTCTCTAGAGATATTCCCAAATTGTGTATCTTGCATGCACCAACACTTCCCGGCAAATGTTCAAATTTCTATTGGAATTCAGAAATTGCAATGATAAATGCTCCTTTCTTAAAATCTCAGTTTCCCTGCATTCTGCCAAAATATGCCTGAAGGTATCACTTTCTCCGTACAGTGGGCAAATTCTTTCCCCAAGAGCATTAACTGTTGTTTGCTTTCCAAGCTTCTAATCTGAATCATGCTAGACCATTTCTTTCTTCCCTGCCACAGATATCTAAATAATGTCCTCTCCCCCACACCAGATGTATTTGAGCCTACAGGTTAAGCGATACTTTTTCTGAGCATTGAAACAAAATATTTTATCTGTCTATATCTCGCAAATGTCTGTTAACTATTTTCCAACTATTTCATTTAATGTGCTCTCCCCTTAACCTGTACCCAATCCAATTTTGTCTAAGCTTTTTCTTATTTTTGATGCCCATCCCATATCCACCCTTCTCTTATTTGCTGCCATAGACGGACTGCTCAAAGAAGAGCTTGATTCCCCCGTATTATTCTTAACCAGTATTTAATTGTTCTTATTTTTAAATTCACACTTTCGTTAGAAATATCAAACTCTTTAAGAACACCACCATTGGCTGTACCCCTCCCTAATTGTAGCAACAATTTTATTAATTGTGTTTGTACCTGATTAAGTTCCTCGGTGTTTTCCCACCCCCAAATTTTGGTCCTGTATACACCATAGTTGACCACACAACTGCCCTGTGGACCAACTCTATTGTTCTAGGTGGAATTTCCGGTATTTTTACTAAGATCTTTAATGCCCCTATATTTTTAATTAAGCACTTGCATTTTGTGTTGCCTATGTGTCTTGCCCAGTTCCCGTTCATAGCTAAAGTGACTCTCAAGTTTGTGAATTTCTTAACATTTTTCAGTGCCTAACCTGCATACTCCTACCTCTCTTTTCTGCACTACACCACACTGTTTTTCTTTTTAATGGTGTTTAATGCCCGTTTTAACTACTGAGGTACCACAGGCAGTGAACACTGATGATACATGAGATGAAATTATATATTGGTAAAGGATTTTTCAGGAAGGAAATGTTCCAGGCCTAGGTTTTGGGTACCTCCCCAGCATTTGCCATTTATGAGGACTGAGGAAAATCTGGAAAAAAACCTCAGTCAGGAAGGATGGTCCTGGCAGGATTTGTATCCCAGACCTCCCAGTCATGAGTCATTGCCTAAACAACTTCAGCACCCGTGAAGGTACACTGTTCTTGAATGTCATTGTTTTGGTCTTCTCCACATTAACTGCCATCCCCTATTCCTGGCAATACACATCTAAGCAGTCTAGTTCAATTGTTGTGGATATCAATATTAAATCATCCGCATAAAGGAGAGCTGGTATGTATATGCCTCCTATATTCTGGGCATCAGATTCTGCAACACATATTTTCTCTGATATGTTATCTATGAACAAATTGAAAAGGAGGAATGATAGGATACAGCCTTACCTTACACATCCCCATGTTATTACACTTTTTGAAACTTATCGTGATCATATTTTACCCAGAACTGTACCTTACTATAAATTGATTCTAATGCCTTGATCACTTTACCTGAGACTCCTTTTATCCATAATTTACTCCATAATGCTTACCTTTCCACGGAATCAAAAGCTTTTCAAAATCTATGAAGGCACAATGCAGTTTTCCTCTCTTTTTCTGCATTTGTTTCACCCTCAGCGTGTCTTATACAAAAATATTGTCCAATGTGCTGTATCCTTCCCTAAACCTTGCTTGGAATTTTGAATGTGTGTTTTATTCTACTAGCCATTGTCTAATTCTCTCATATAAAATTTTGCGATAAATTTTTTCCTTTACCGGAAGACGTGCCAGCCCCTATAATTATCCAGTACTTTTGGCTCCCTTTTTTAAATTTTGAATACATAATTGCCAATGTTCATTCCTTTGGATATGCCCTCATATTGAAAATGTCATTCATTACCTTCGTCATCATATCTATAAATTTTAAACATCTTAAACCCTCGTTAAATAGTTATGATGGCAGTCCATTGAACCCAGGTCTTTGTTGTTCTTTAAGCTTTTTATTGCTTTAATTGCTTCCCCTTTTGTAATGTCACGATCCATAATTTTAATTTTTGTTGCTCCTAATAGCTGCATCTTGTTTAGTGCTGGCCCCTACCAGTTCCCTCCTCCCTGGAATACTTCTTGGAAGTGATTTCTCCACTGCTCTGGAGTTATGCAGTTATGAATGTAAGGTCACTTTCTTACTTTTTTCAATAACCTCCTTCCTGCCCTCGGAATGCTGCCTCTGTAAGCTCTTCCACCAATTTGCAGATCCATTGTTCTTTTTTAAAATCCAGCAACTCCTTCGATTGTTTCTGTGATTCTGTGAATACCTGTCTCCTTTCGTCCCCTCCCTCCTTTCTAAATACTTAAATTGCTCGTCTCATTACCTTCTTTGCATCTCTACATGCATTATCATACCACCTGTTAGTGACAAGCAGCCCATATTTTCTAAATTTCATTTTAATTCCACTTCCCGCCCCTTGTACTGCAGATGTCATCAGATTTACGGTAGCATTCCTGATGGCTCCCAATCTCTCAGTAAGTCATTGCTGGTAGTTATCTCGTTACTCTACCCTTCACCTGTAACATGGTATTAACCTTCCCTCATCTATTCTAGCTCTAGTTCCCTCACCTCTTTAATTACTGCAATTCATAAACCCAAAGGAAAATGACATGAATCTGCCCTGTCCCCTACCCAGAAATTTCTAATATGTGGTATCAAATTAGAAGTGCAAATTATACAGTCTACTCCACTTCCCCCCTGGGCATTTATAAATGTTAAATCTGCATTTGGATCCTATCCATATTTACCATTCAAAATTTCCAGATCAAGTGCATCACAAAATGCAAGTAGCTCCCTGCCCTTAGCATTCATTACTTTATCTTAACTTATTCTGCAGGCCCTTCTGTTGTCCTCAGAATCTCCCTCTCCCCTGTCCCTATTCTTCTTTGAAATCACCTACTATTACCACTATGCCAGTGGGATTTGTTTCTGATGAGTACACTACTCTTTCTGTTATGTCCTGAAGAAAAGACCTGTTACAACATTTGGGAGCCGTTGGTGTATTATACATACTCAAAATTAAAAGCTCTAACCCTTCTATAACTAAATAACAGCAAAACGTTCCCTCCATATGTACATTAACTTCCTTGACACCTCTCCCTATTTCTTTCTTAATTAATATTGATAATCCCCCTAGTCATCTTTCCCTCATCCCTCTAACCCTAATGCTCTTGTTAAAACAGTAAAAAATCATAAGATCTAACTTATCATTAGGACCAGACAGACATAATATGTCATATGTATTAACAAAGCTTAGAAGCCTGCAGTACTAAGTTTTCTACCCAGGCCCTCCACATTCCAACAGTTTATTGAGAAAGGGGTTTCCACCCATTAATTCCTTCTGCCACTTCTTTTCCCACCTGTTCCTGCTGCTGCAAGCCCCTGCGAAGACCTTCCTTGCTACCTCCTGGAAACAGTCATACCTCTCCTACTCTGCTGTTTGTTGACTGCCAAGCCTTCCATACAGGAAGGTTGTGGGCTGCCAGTCCCCCTTCCACCACTCGCCCTTCTGTCTTGCTCCAGTGACTGTCCCTCTCCTTGTTGCTGGAATTCTTCGGTCCTTGGCTCGTCCCCTCCTCCCTCAGCTACCTCCATTGTGTTCTGTGGTTGACTCTCCAGCTCCTGCTGGATTTTACTTCAGCTGACTGCTCCATTCTCTCCAGCTTGTGCCAGCACCAAACTCTACCCTTGATAATTAATTTATCGAAGTGAAGCACTGCATGACATCCTTGTCTTCTTGCCTCAAACAAGTGTCATTTCAAGAAGTTGCACTCCTTCCTCACCCATCAGCTGAAATCTTCTACAATGCTGATTCCTGTGCCCCAGAGAAATCTGGCACCTCGTAGTATGTCCACTTTCAATTTGTAATGGGCCAATTTGCACACTATTGGCCTCTTTTCTCTGCCCCATCTTCCCATTTGGTGTGCTCTTTCAATGTCAAAGTTCCTTAGCTCGATACCTATTTGGGCAACCATTCTATGCACAATATCCTCACTGATATCCCAGCTCTTGCTCTCTTCCTCTTGTACACTGTATATCACAATATTATTGCATTGCGATTGATTTTCCAAATAATCTAATCTACTTTCCATGAGCATAATTCAATGCACCAGATCTCCCATTTCCTCTTCCTCTTCAGATGGCATTTTTCAAATGCGCACTACATCTCCTCCCTCAACTGCTCAATTAACTTCTTAATTGCCTCCATTCTTGTACTTGCAGGTACCAAGAAACTCATCTTACTGTTCAGGTAGCAACCCCCTGAACATGTCTTACTATACAGGTACTGATGTTAGTTTTAGTCAGATGTTCCAAATTTTGCTTCAAGTCCCATTGAAGAAATAGTAATTTTGAGATGGCACCCAGAAGTTCCTGAATATAGTAATAATTGCAATCAAGCCATATGTAGATCTTATTTTTAACTGTCGATTTCAAAGTTGTCCCTTGGGAGTGCAGGTACTGGTTCCAGCACTTCTGGAATGAATGGATTGCATCTTAGAAATCTTTTTGGTGATAGTGTGTACCATAACCTGCAATTCACCCGTATCATGTGAAATCTTTGCTCCCTTCAACTTTTTTCATGCTGTAAAAGAGAAAAAGTCACACAGAGCCAAGTTGGCAAAAATACTGGATGCAGAACAGCTACATGTTGATTTTTGCCAAAAACTGGTGCACAATGAAAGCAGTAAGTTGCTTAACCTTATCATGGTGAGGACCTGTTCCTGTGCCACTTCTCTGGTCATTTTCTCCTCATGTTCTCCTTACCTTAGAATGTCATGATAAGAAAGATCCTGCATTAATCCTCTGACCAGAAAGTATGAACTCCTTGTGTATAATCCCATCAATATCAAAGAAACAGAATTTGAAGTTTCTCTAGACTGGACAAGCATTCTTCAGTCAAGATAAGGATGGATTCTTCCATTATGTTGATTACTGCTTAATTTCAAAGTCATACCCGTATACCGAGCCTTAGAAAGAATCTGAGTCAGTTTGAAGCAACTCTTTCAATTCCTTGCAGATACTTATGAAATATGCAATTCTGTTTCTGCTCATTGCTTAGCAATCAAACTTTGCAACAAATCTCCTCATATAAATATTGTACTTGCGAAGCTGTTGACAATGGAGTGGCATTCTAACCTCAACTCATGTATTCACATTTCTTACATTATACTCCATTCACTTACATAAAAGTAAGATGCGTTTAGGGAGAATCTCTCCCATCTTCAGTTGCTCACTGAACCTCCGTTACTCGAAACTATGGCTGGACAAATGAATGTTTCTGTGGTGGCCTCTGTTGGTTGAAGTAGGAAGTTGCTGAGCTCATCTATGGGAGGAAACTGGAAATTCATAAGGTTTTTTTCTATTTTTTAATATGAAAATTTTTTCCCAAGTGGATAATTCCAATGGGCTGTGAAGATGTTTCAGTAATTGTATAAAATATAGTGAACTTTTGTAACAGTGGTGTAAATTATTAACATTTAAGAGAAATTGAGTCGAAATAGTAACATACACACCACTAAAATTTATTTAAATGGAAGACTAGTTTCAGGAGCCATCGCTCCTATCCTGATGATAGGAGCGATGGCTCCCGAAACTAGTCTTCCATTTAAATAAATTTTAGTGGTGTGTATGTTACTATTTCGACTCAATTTCTCTTAAATGTTAATGTTTCAGTAATTTTATTTCCAGTTTTATTTCATGGTTTTTGGTCCAAAAGTGAGCTGCTACTGCTGATTTATCCAACCGTTTAAAGCGAATATTTTTAAAATCTTCCTTCCTCCGGATTTCCAAATTTCTTTTTGTTTTGCCTATGTAGCTCTGTTCACAATCTCCACATTTTATTTCGTAAATTCCTGACTTTTGTTCTGTTGGTATGGAGTCTTTTACTGTTCAACCTAATAAATTCTTGATGTTGTATCTGTTCTTTGGGGCTAACATTATTCCATGTTCTTTGAAGATTTTCTTGAACTTGTGGTAAATTGGATGGTAGGTGAAACTTCTGAATTTGTATTCTTCTTTTGTGTTTTTCAGTGTGGAAACTTCCCTTATCTCTTTTTGTCTTTTTGATTTATTGATAATTTTATCACTGTGTCCTTGTTGAAACCATCATTATAGCTGTCTGTATTATTTGTTTGTATTCCATTTTGTACTCTGCTTGTGTGAGTGGAGTGGCACATCAATCTGTGTGCCAAACTGTGAAAAACTGCATATTTATGTGGAATGGGGTTAAAACTCTCATTTTTTATGTAGTTTTCTGTGTGTGTTTCTTTTCTGTAAATTCCAAAATTCAAACCATCTCCATTTCTTATAATTTTTAAATCTAGAAATGGTAGATCAACTACATAAAAAATGAGAGTTAAATCTCCTCATGCCCAATTTTTCTGACATGTGCCTTAACATAATCATACAATGTTATAGATGAATTGGATTGTCTGCCTAAAATCTTCCACAATTACATTCCAAACAGTAATGGTATGCTCTTGTGTAATACTGATTGATGTTCTCCAGAACATTTATCAACCAATGTTTGGCCATTTTAAAACATTTAAAACATTAAATTGTGTCTGGCCTAAAATGTCATTACTAAAAGGTTGATTTAAGTGATGTGCATTTCTGCAGCATTTTTTCAATGGACAAACACCTGTCAACAACAAATGTACATCCTTAGATTGAAGCTGCTTCACATACCGACTCTCAAATTATGTACAAAACTCCACCTGATGGCATTTGGCTGTACTTATGCTTGTTTGCATGCATCATTCAGATTTCAGGAACTATTGGATTGCACTTCATATAAGATCACCCATAATGTGATTTTGTGTTCGTAAATTAATACTGCTTCCAACTTGAAAATAATGACTTTTAAATTAAAGTTTCCTTAAATGCTAAAAAAATTTATTTAGCTTTGTCTTTATTACATTTTCGTTTCCTGAATTTCATACCAATTAATATTCTTTAAAATAATTTTTACACTAAAATGTCAACAATTTTCCCAGTGAGGAGTTCAGAAAGAAAATTGTTGTTGATAAAGTTGTCAATGCATATGCATAAAAACTTAACAAAATCATTCTGTACACACAATGTGAAGGAAATTTTCATGTCAAAGTTAAACATACAACATGCCACCATCCATCAACATTTATTCCTCTTCACTGACTGCCATTGTTTGCAGTGTTATGGGAGGAGAGAAATAGGGCATTCAACATTGCATTCCCAATGAACATGAATTCACATGATAATTACTCAAGGTTTTGTTTATTTATTTATTTATCCTTTTTCCATGCCCCTATCCAACCTGCACCTGAAACCGAGTGCCCCATCTGCTCCCTATAGTTGTACTTCTGGCCACAAAATTTAAAAATTACTGTATATTTAAAGAAGAGGAAGATGAAAAAAAGGGGGAGGAATAAAAGGAAATAAAACTGGAATTTCCACATCAGCAAAAACCTCAAGTGTTGGAAGCATTATATCTGAAAGAATGACAAATGTGTATTTTTTCAGTTTTGTTGGTTGTGTGTTTTGAAGAAATAGTATTCTCACAGAACTTGACATTGACTAATGATTTGCAGAAGAAAATATGGAAGAAGGCATAATTGCATGTATTGGATTTTTGTTTGCCCATATATGTTTGCTTAATACATACATAAACCTCATATAAAATTTAATTTATATGTTGTGAGAAATGCAACAGCCCTCTGTAATTTAAATTTTTCAGTAATAATAATTAATGAATGATGCTTTCACGGGATATCAGCTGATGGTTGAGAGCTTGGTGAACAATCCAGAAAATGCTCAGCTGATATTTTATGAAACCACCATTCAATTCCAATACTGAGAAAGCTCCAAATCTTTAATAAAAATTATTGCAGCTGCTAATTATATGTGATAAAAACCATTTGCATTTTTCACATAATAATTCATTGAAGTTTGCAGTTTATGATTAAACATTTAGAAATACAATTAAAATTTGTTTAGCTTCATACTAACCAAATAATACTAACTGTTCCAGGCATTTGAATTGGCAACTGGAGATTACCTATTTGAGCCCCATTCAGGGGAAGACTATACTCGTGATGAGGACCATCTGGCTCATATAATTGAGCTTCAGGGGAAAATTCCAAGACATATAATTTTCTCTGGAAAGTATTCTAGGGAGTTCTTCAACAAACGAGGTAAATGTTGTGGATAGCCACAAGTTTCAATATAGAATCTAAAGCACAGTTATCAACTATTAGTTTTTAGGACATTTCTACCATTGTTAATCACTAAACATTAACTCTACTGATCTTCCTCCTGGGTATGAAATATTGCAGCAGACTTATTAGATTCAAGAGCTTCAACTCACTACAATCTTGAATGCATGTAAAAATCCTTAAGCTTGGAAATTTGGCTGCAGACATGCGAAGCATAAGCTACATTGGTTGGTGGAGCAAAGAGATTATGTGTGAGTCTGATCCTTTTAAGAGCATATAAAAGAATTTCAACTCTATAGCGAAATATGAGAGCAATACAATAAATAAGATACAGATCCCAATTATTTCAATATATTTATTCTGTGAAATCTGAAACATATACCATGAACACAGCATATTATTATTTACTTCTCCACATAGCCTTGATAATCATCCAAGCACATATCCCAGCACCTTGCAAGTCTAAACATTCCTTCATAGTATATTTCCCATCCAAAAGTCATGAAATACTGCATAACAGCAGTTTGCAATAAGTCAAATCAGCAATTTCATGTAACATAATTCTGCGATCTTTCATTGTCAAACCTTCAACAATGATGCAGTTGTCAGTAATGAGTGAGGTCAATGGTGTGTCTCTGTTTTTGTTCTTGATTATCATGAAGTTCTGTTTGGTTAGCTTGAAATTTGTTATAGAACATAAATGTGAGCATGCATTCTTTTCCCTCCATTTCAACTTAAAACACATTGGCCACGAACAGTTCGTAACCTATGATGAACTTCATTTTCTTTCACTCTTTCTGTTTGCAAAACTACGATAACTGCATATGTCTCCACCTTGGAATGTGTTTTAATCATACCATCCATCTTCATCAAAGTAATTTGCCAAATGCAAACTAATAGAGGAAGGCCAACAATAATTATGTGCCAATTACTCTTCATTTCAACCTATTGTTGGACACTCATTTTATCGAGATAACTTCCTTCACATACAGCAAGATATGCACATTTTTTATATGAGGCTACCAACATATATTTTCATTGTTTATTACATACAAATGAAAATAATGCTTTAAATAGATATTGAGTAATACAAAATAAATTTATGCATAGTTTTCCTACATCTTGAGTATCTGAAAATTCAGTAACTAAATGATAAATAATATAAATGTTATGGTTAAAATTAAATTTCTTAATCAAAGTAAACATCTTAAACATTCAATTTAAAACGGATTGGAGTTTGGAATGGATGAATGATGTTTATCACCCATATAAGGAAGGAATTGTTCCAGGCCTAAGTTTAGGGTACTTCCCTGGCATTTTCCATTTATGAGGATCAAGGAAAACCTGGAAAAAACCTCAGTCAGGACGGTCCTGGCGATATTTGATCCCAGACCTCCAGCTCATGAGTCCATGCCTTAATAACTTCAGCCACTCCTGTCGATTTGGAGTTTGGAATATATAGAAAAGATACACATACTGACAATTGCATAAAAGCTCATAGTTTCAATCCTAGACATCACAAGGAGGCAGCATTTAATAGCATGGTTTATAAACTGATCAATATATCACTTAAAGAGGAAGAATACAGGAAAGAATACATACACATAATAGACACAGCAAAAATGAATGGGTTTAACAAACAAATAATAGATCAAAAAAATAAAAAGATTCAAAGAAAAAAAGAAAATTAAACAAACCACTACACTCGGTTATTTAGCTAAAGAAAAGATTTATCGAAAATTCACCTACCATCCTTACCTTAATTGTAAATTTCAAAAAATATTCAAGCAATACAACATGACTTTGGCACCCATAAATAGATATAGTTTAGGCAAACTAGTGAAGTTAAATAAAACAGAACCAAGACCAAAAGAGAAAAATTCAGGCATATATAGAATTAATTGCAGAGATTGTGATAAGGTGTATATAGGAAAAACAAAAAGGAATTTGGGTGTTAGACTAAAGGAACACAGGAGAAATATAAAATACAAACAGATAGAGAAATGAGCAGTGGCAGCACACTTTTGGAAACAAAACCAGGAAATAGAAAAAGACATCATATTATTAAGAGCAATTCAACACCCAAATGAACTCTGTATATGGGAAAAAAAATTTATATAAAAAAATTTGAACACAGATTTATGAATTTTGACATACCAGAAGCAGACAACATATTATGTAAATTTATCAACAGACCACCAGAGCGAGCACAGTTAATTTCCCACCTGATCAGATCCATTAGTAGTTGAATGATTGACAATGTGAGCTAGTGCCTCACGAAACATGTCTCAGATTACTTTTAAATAAGTTTTTATAAAGTGGAACATCAAGAGAGTTTTAATGTGTTGACATGATTTTTAAGTAGTTTTACTTTTAATCTAAACCAGATCTTAAATATTAGTTATTTTTGTAGTTTTGATGTGCAAACATTCTTTCAACAAGTGGTATTGTTGTTTGAACACTACTACCTGCAAGTACACTTTCATCAATTAACTTGATTTTTGTGATATGACATGGCATGATGTTGCAGGCTTCATTGAGAAAAATAAGTGTGTTAAATATATAGGTAGTCCCAAACATACTCAAAATTTATCAAGTTTGCAAATCCTTTTTACTAGGAAACATATAAAATTATTTTATACGTTTTCTCCCTTGTTATTTGCCCTTTTAACTCAATATTGTTTTTGGATTCAATTGAATCTGACTGTTGTTTGGTAGCAGTATCTCGACTATCTACTGAGAATAGGTTGAAGATATTTTTAATTTAATTAAATATACTTACGAAGCTGTTGACAATGGAGTGGTATATATATATATAAACAATGTAATACAGTTTTTTTCACACTAACTCCATTCACTTACACAAAAATCTGGACATATGTTTCGGGAGTGATCCCTCCCATCTTCAGCCTGTAGATAAACTGTTGTTATACATGGCAGTTGGGTCTCTTGATGTTCTTCTTAGGAATTTGCTGAGTTCATCCATTGGAGGGAAATCAAAATTCATCAAATTATCCTTATTTTTTGTAATGAAAATGTTTTCCCAAGTGGAAAGTTCTGTTGCGTTTTGAAGTTGTTTATGTAGTTTTATCTCTGGTTTAATTTCATGATTTTTATTCCAAAAGTGCGCTGCTATTGCTGATTTATCAACTTGTTTTAAGCGAATATTTCTGAAGTGTTCTTTTTTCTGGATTCCCAAATTCCTCTTCGTTTTTCCAATGTATTTTTTATTGCACTCTGCACATTCTATTTCGTAAATACCTGACTTTTGTTCTGTTGGCATGTAGTCCTTTACTCTGCAATCTAATAAGTTCTTTATATTAAAATTGTTCTTTGGGGCTAACATAGTTCCTTGTTCTTTGAATATCTTTTATGTCCAGATTTTTGTGTAAGTGAATGGAGTTAGTGTGAAAAAAACTGTATTACATTGTTTATATATATTTTTAATTGTTTTTAAAGTTTTGTAATATCCTGAAACTTTCATTTGAAATATTCAATGCAACTGCCATATTTTTCTTATATATACTCTTCCACGTCCAAAGCTTCCACTGTGTATTCTGGGTCATTCCATGCAATTTTGGAGTTTGGATAAGTGACATCTCCAATTCTTTTTTATCATTTAATATAAATTTATACTTATAATAAATACCTGTTGCTGCAGTATAACTAATATCATTTATAGTATGGCTGTAACAATCATCAAAATTATAGATTTATGAAAGCAAATATATTACTGCCTAAATTAAAATAAATATTTTTTAAATTATTGCTAAACTAAATACGATAAATTTTTATAAGGATCTGAAAATTGGCAACAAATTGTCAAAATACCAATAACTTTAAAATTAAATCTTTTGAAATGCATTATACTTATTGAATATTAAGAACTCTGTATAATTTGTTTACCTGTAAAATTGAATTTTGGAATCTTTATTGGTTTAATTAATATTATTAATTACAGATTAAGGGCCAAAATAATTTGAACTGTGACACAAGTTCAGGCACTGCCTGGCCAGTGCTCAGACACATGACATGTGGTACATAACAGTATTTTCTAAACTTAGGTATTCATTTTTTACACTAAACTCTATTTACTTACATATAAATAAGATGCGTTTCCGGAGAATCTCTCCCATCTTCAGTTGCTCGCTGAACTGCGGTTACTTGAAACGATGGCTAGACACCCAGATGTTCCTGTGGCGGCCTCTGTTGGTTGAAGTAGGAAATTGCTAAGTTCATGCAAAGGAGGAAACTCGAAGTTTATTAAATTTTATCTATTTTTAATATGAAAATTTTTTCCCAAGTGGATAACTTCAATGGGTTGTGAAGATGTTTCAACAGTTTAATTTCTGGTTTTATTTCAAGATTTTTAGTCCAAAAGTGATCTGCTACTGCTGATTTATCCACCTGCTTAAACCGAGTATTCCTAAAATGTTCTTTCCTCCGAATTTCCAAATTTCTCTTTGTTTTGCCTATGTAGCTCTGCTTACAATCTGCACGTTTTATTTCATAAATTCCTGATTTCTGTTCTGTTGGTATGGAGTCTTTTACTATGCAACCCAATAAATTCTTGATGTTGTATCTGTTCTTTGGGGCTAACATTATCCCATGTTCTTTGAAAATGTTCTTGAATTTGTTGTGGTAAAATGGATGGTAGTTGAAACTTTTGAATTTGTATTTTTCTTTTGTGTTTTTCAGTGTGGAAACTTCTCTTATCCCTTTTTGTCTTTTAGATTTATTGATAATTTTTATGACGGGGACTTTGTTGAAAGCATTGATTATGTTTGCCTTTATTATTTGTTTGTATTCTATTTTGTACTCTGCTTCTGTGAGTGGAATATTCATCAATCTGTGTGCCAAACTGTGAAAAACTGCACATTTATGTGGAATGGGGTTGTGACTCTCATTTTTATGGAGTTTTCTGTGTGTGTTTCTTTTCTGTAAATTCCAAAATTCAAACAATCTACATTTCTTATAATTTTATCTAGAAATGGTGGCCATTTCTCTCTTCTTCATTGGTAAATTGTATAGATTCATGTTGGAAATTAAGAAGTTTCAGGGCATCTATTGAGTATTCAGTATTATTGCAAAAATGTCATCCACATACCTATACCATGACTTGAAAATTAAAGGGAAGGCTTTTGTGATGTGTATTTCAAATGAGCTCATGAATAATTCTGCTAGAAAAGGTGACAAAGGGTTTTGCATAGTTAGGCCTGAAACTTGTTGGTAATATTCTTTTTTAAAGCTGAAGTAATTTCGTTTAATGCAAATATTAGTAAGTTGTAATGTCTTCTTTTTCGTCTCTTTTTAAATTTATTGATGTTAACCATTTCTTTAGTATAAGTTTCTCTGTAGGTATGCTTGGGAATAAGGCTTTTACATCAAATGATACCATTATATCTCCAGCCATAATTCTGCTATTTTTAAGTTTTTTGACTAGATCAACTGAATTTTTAATGCTCAAACTTTGGAATCTCTTAAAAGAATTGAAAACTTTGATAAATTTCTTTTGCTACCTGGTATGTGAGTGAATTGATATTGTTTATTATCATGTAGATGAGGATGTTCAAACTGAGGCAGGAAGTTGACAACTGAGGAGAAATATGTTTCCAAAAGGACCAAAGATATCAGTAATTTGAATAAACTTCTAACTCCACTAGATTCCAAACTCTCGCTGGATAAATCATATGCACAAAGAAAAATCAGCGTTGTAACACTTACTATAAGTGAAAAAATATTGATATTGGCAGTAAAACAAATTATGTTCAGGAAATGATAATCCAGTTCAAAGAAAAATTTGCAATCTCAAAAGCATAAAATTAGAAATATATGATTTTTATTTGTGTACTAAAAGTTGGAGGGAACATAAAATTATTTTTGCATTTGAAATTTATTTTCATAGCACATATTGCAAAGTAAATATAAATAAAGGCATTATGTAAGTTCTAGACAAAATATACCAAAGAAACCTGCCTGATGATATTGTTAAACTTGTGAAAAATTTATAAAGAAGACAATAACAATAGGATGGCTGGTAGAAGGGACATCACAATCTGCCAGAGAAGAAGAAAAAAACATAAAAAGCAAGAGAGATTGCTTTAAATCTTGAAGAACTATTTAAGAAATTTTAATTCAGATATCCCACCCTTAAAATTGGTTTTTCCAGGTTTTAATTAATTTTATATTTTCATATGTCATGCAAACACAAACATTGTGGTCAGTCCTAATGGTCTAGTGGTAACCATACTTGCCTCGTAGACCCAAGATCATGGGTTCAATCCTGGCCAGGACCGATGGATATTTTTGGGCATAAAAATTCTAAGTATGGCTTCCTTCGGAAGGGAAGTAAACTTGTGGGTACTGTGTCATAGATTTATGGCACATAAAAAATCCCCAAGCCTGAAAAAATAGGCCTCTGAGCAAAATTTTTCAACTGTTTCACGTTCTGAATTGAATGGTTCACTGATGACTGAGATGTTAAAGAGCATTTGTAAATAAACCAAATCAACAAACATTGCATTTTCGTACCACTCCTGCTAAAACACAGGTCTGCAGTGAACCATAACATCTCCTACAGAATTGTACAGGTGAGCAAAATCTAATATGGAAGGAATTTTATTTTCTTACTTTTAATGAACAATAAAAAAATGAAGCCTGTTAATTAAGATCATTGCATGATTGAGTTGAACTATTGCTCCAATTACTTGTTTATATTATGTAGAACCAGTTTCATGAACCCTTTGTCCTCATCATCAGCTAACCGTTGACTCATGAAGCCTGTTCATTAAATAGCTCAAGATTTGCAAGTTTAAAAAACAGTTTAAAGAGTGAAATATTTAAGAGCGTTGAAGATTTTAGCCATTTTAACCATTTTAGAATTTTACCTTTCCCATGGGAAACAGATTTTAACTGGTTTAAAATAGGTTTTATATAAAGTATTAAAAAGATGGTTTTTCCAAAATATGGAGTGTGGGTGTTCTACCCATCATTAGAAAAATTGCCATTAGCACATATTCCAGTTCATTAAAGATCCCTAAAGAAATCACAGCTCAAGTCATGACATGCAACGAACACAAGGCACTGTCAGTCTTTCAGCAGTGGAATGTGGAGATGGGAGGGGTAGACCTGACAACTTCGCAGTGAGCGATATTTTTATTTATAACTAGCTTATTTTTTAACTTATAGCTAGCTTATGTTTTAACATTTCATCTTGAAACATGATCAGGGTAAAGAAAAGATTGAATATAATCATACATTTTTTTTCAGTTCCATCAAAAGTTTTAATTTTTAAATTATTCTTTTTTAAAATATGTTTATAATTTTCTCTTACATTATATTTTCAAATGTTGCCAGTTTTTTTGTGTGTTTATAAGGCCACTGCATACCATTTCGTACAAACACAAAAATATAGTTGTGATCATTCATATAATAAGCAAAAAATATTTAATATATGTTTGTATGTGATAACTGTCATGTTTCAACCTCCCCCCCATTTTATGGAAAGGGTAGGTTATATAAAATTCATATTGCAATTCTTTTATATATATGATATTCAGAATTGAATGTATTAGTATTAACCCACTTTGAATTGAAGATTTTTGTCATACTTTTTGAGATGGAATAACCCATCTCCTCATTAATAAGTTGGTAATTTTGTTTAAATACATGCTGGCACATATCTCAAAAATAATGCACTCTTTGTTTTGGTATTTGGTTTTGAATGGTTACAATGGCTGATTATATCTGTAAGGAAAGCCCCACCTTGGAGTTCTGCACTTGATTTCCCTTGGATATCCATAAAGAAGGCAATTCAATTCTAAGCATGAATTAAAATATAGCAGAATTTTTCATTGACTTGATCATCATATCTGGGTGTGATAGGATAAACTCCCATATTGACTGTGAATAAGCAATGCCCAAAACTCACAATTCTCTTATATCTAATGAAATTTTCTACACAACAACGTCCATCTCTTTACAAAAAAAATTGCATTAGCATTAAATTTTTCTTGATATAAGATCAATGCACTCTTATAATGTTTAAAATTATAGGAAATGACTTGCACAGATGCATGAATGGCGCATTTACTATTACACCTAAATATCTGGTTGTCGTCTCTTAACATTATTAAATTACTGGAAAGATCAATACAGTTTACATTAGAAATTGAAAAGAATGGTTGGATTCCCTTATTAGTTTTGAATATTATAAAAGACAATAGCAGGTTAGCCTTTGGAATATGATGGAAACCTACCCACAGTTACAATTACATTAAGAATAAAATCACAGCAGGATGCCATCCTAAATAGCCTTGCTATTAAATAGATTAGTGAATGTTCCAATCAGTAGAAAAGAATATAAAGAAGAATACCAATACATCATCCACACAGCACTACATAATGGTTTTCATAAAAAAATAGTAAATAAAATAATTAAAACATTTTAAAAGAAATAAATTAATCAAAGATGTAAGTTGGCTATCACAAATAAAAAAAGATATGCAATTCAAAATATTTACATATCACCCCTAGCATGTTCAATAAATTTAAACATTTTTAAAATCAGAATATAATGTTGGTTCCTCAAAGTTGCATAATATTAAAAATATATTACAATCTTCCTGTAAAGATCATATATCTTCTGACAAGAAATTGGGTATATACCATATCAATTGCAAAGACTGTGATCTGGTATGTATATTGGAAAAATGAAAAGAAATTTGGAAGCCTGTAACAATGAACATTTCTGAAATATCCATTACAAACAGATAGAGAAATCAGCAGTGAAGCAGTTGATAATAAAAATATGAAATTGATATAAAAATAAAATTATTTAAACACACTTGCAAACCTTGAGAAATATCGACATGAGAAAAAAATTACATTATCAAAAATAAAAACCATGTCATGAACTTTGAGACACCATCATTGGATATATTCGAAAAATTTCTCCAACCATCTACAAAATATGCTTCTACCAGCAGTGATCCCCAGCTGATAAGCAAAAGTTCCTGAAACATGTCCAATTAAAGAAACCAAGTAAGTGAAGTATAAGTGGTTACGAAACCAACTGAATATCAATATTATCCTAATGTATGTTTTATATTTTTGTCCATAATGACATTCTCTCTCCTTTTCTGTAATTGTTCCTGTTATTCAGAAGCAACTACTGCAAGTAAGAGCAAACCTACTCCATGCTTTCGTTTTTCTGTTTTCTTTTACAATTGACACATAATGTTGAATGTACTTTTTCCTTGATATTTAAAAATGCATTCTCCAGTCTTATACTTAGTCTGTATCCTGACCATTTTTTGTTAACACTGTGTAAAATCTAGTTCACACATTACTTTTACCTTATGTTTTCTCTTTCAATTTATACTTATTTTGTTCAGTATTGATTAATATGACATTTTGTGATCAATTGTGCAATATACACATCCACAGTCTACTGTTTACTAGCAGGGACAAGGCATCAGGTTAAATTATAGCTCCTAGGCAGGTATGCATACTTGCTAGAGTTTTTTGATGTGCAAACTAGTTGGGTATGCATGGTGACCCGTTGAATACTAGTGACTTGAAAGCCATGCAAAGCTGTAAGTCCCTGCAGTTCCCTCTCTCAGCACTGCCTGAGATCAATATTTAGTGAGCTCCAACCTTTGGAAGCCTTTTTCTGCAATAGATTCTTCCATCCTTGTGTTAGGGCAAATATTACCTAAAGTTATTAAATTTAAAAACTACTTTGTGTTGGAACTAATACAGTGAAGCAACTTATATTCTTATGAGCTCCAACCTTTGGAAGCCTTTTTCTGCAATAGATTCTTCCATCCTTGTGTTAGGGCAAATATTACCTAAAGTTATTAAATTTAAAAACTACTTTGTGTTGGAACTAATACAGTGAAGCAACTTATATTCTTAATTAGCTAGTGAGCCCAATTAAGACTATTTTGCTCCACTTACCATTAAATCATACAGAACATATGATTGATATTATTGTATTAGTTGAACTACACACTAATGCTTCACTTACTTGTACAAGTATGTTGTGTGTAGTTCAACTAAATCATAGAATAATATGAAATATATGATTGGCTTCACTGTGCAAGTTCCAATTAACATTTTAATCACACACAACATGTTTTACAGGCATTGTCCACATCTTCAGCTGTGAATTGACTGTTGGATTCATTGAAGATTAGATTAACTTTTTTGGGATAGTGTTTAACACCCATTTTTACTACTGAGGCACCACAGGCGGTGGACACTGATGATACATGAGATGAAACGATATATTGCGAAAGGATTTTAAGAATGGAAATGTTCCAGGCCTAAGAGTAGGGTATCTCCCCAGCACTTGCCATTTGTGAGGACTGAGGAAAACCTGGAAAAAACCTCAGTCAGGGAGGACCATCCATGCAGAATTCGAACCCCAGATCTTCCGCTCACAAGTCTGCACCTTAACGATCTCGGTCATCTGTGGCAGTCATTAGATGAACTTGATATAGCTCTCATGGACACTTTATGAACTCTTGGAATAATTTGTTTTCTATTAGGTTCTCAAAGACATAGCCTTATCTTCAGATTTTTTTATTATAATTTTTTTTTTCTTTCTTTCCCAGCTCTATACAACTTATTTTACTACTTCACTGTTAATAGCTTCAGAAGTATAAGTTCATATTAAAACATTTGTATTTGCTTCAATTGTAACAGCTGATTTGTGCTGTAAATAGCTAGACAAATCATTGCACATGTGTACATTCTTGCATTGTTAAATTGTGAGCATAACACATTTACTTATAGATGCAACAAATATATAAGAAAATATAAATCCACTGTAGCAAGAAAAAACAGGGGCTTCATGAAGGAAGTCTCATTTTTCATTGAATGTTAACTTACCTAGAATCATGCAATTTTCATTCAGTCTCTTTGAGGATACATTTGTCTGTATTTTCACAGTGATTATTTTGTATATTGAACATAATACATGGAATAAAGTATCAACTTTCCTTTCTATATTCTTAAATAGCTAGTGAGTTGTTATAATACTGCTCCACATAACATTGAATTATACAGAACATGTTTCAAAGGCCTTTGCCCGCAACATCAGCTGTGAGTCAACTGCCAGATTCATTGTTGGTTGGATGGAATTGGTGTAGCTCTCGTATACATTTTATGAACTTTTGGATTAATTTATATTCTGTTGGAGTCTTGAAGTTCATAATTTTATTTTCACATATTTTTTATAATTTTTTCCCCCTTTATTTCCAGCTGGAAAGATGTATATACAAATTTCAATAATTTTATTTTCATTTCTATATTATGCTTATCACTCCAAAACTACTGATTTTTCTATCTGATTGTACTTGATGTTTCTCCAGTGTTCTTTGGGCCTAATTCCAACCCTTCAATTTGGTTGGCCAATGTGCACAATTGTAGCATTCCGAACTGTTGATTTTATAGATTCCTGATTTCTTCTCATTAGGGATTCTGACTTATCAATGGAGTTGAACAGATTATTTAGGCTGAATTTGTTCAATAGGGACAAAGTAATCTGAAACTCTCTTAGTATTTTCTGGAATTCTTTGATGGCCCAAGTATGATAAGTAAATTTCTTGTGAATGGCAGTTTCTATTTTTGCTGTCAATGTTGTAACCTCTTATCTTGTTTGAATTTCTTGATTTTCTTGTCTACAATTTCTTGACCATACCCATTGACTTTTGCTGTTTGTATTACGTGAGAGTACTCTTTGCTATATTCAAACTCATTCATGGGTGTGTTAATGAGTCTATGTGCTGTTTAGAATTGCATGTTTGTGTGCTGTGAGATTGAAGCCACTTGCCTTTATATAATTTTCAGTCTGCATATCCTTTGTATATATTCCAAATTTCAAATTATTGCCTGTTCTTATAATCTTTAAGTCAAGGAAAGGAATCATGTTGTCTTGCTCTGTTTCAGCAGTGAATATAATTTCCCTATCTTGTAGGTTTACCAATTTCAAAGCATCATCCAAGTGTTTCTTATTAACCACCACAAAGATATCATTCACGTATCTGTGCCAGACTTTAAATGTATGCAAATGATATGGTGATGTGCATTTCTAAACTATTCATAGGTAAATCAGCCAGAAAAAAATTGATGATTGATTCTCCATAGCTAAACGTGTTTCTTGTTTGTGAAATTCACCACTTAACCTGAAGAAATTCTAATGTAGACTTCATTTAGTTGGATACATTCCTCAATCTTCTCGTTGCTTTATTTTAAAGACTGCAATCATTTCTGAAGAGATTTTAGTTGTTTGCATTTTGGTATGCTGGGAAAGAGTGAATTTACATCAAAGGACTCTAGAAGATCTCCTTTTGAAGAACTAAATCTTTAATTTTACCCACCAGTTCTATGGAATTGGTTATACTGAAGCTGTCAAACATAGGAAATTTCCAAAATCTCTGGATGAGCCATTTTGATGGTTGATAGCATGGTGCATCAGTTAATTATTGATCTCATGGTATTTCCTGGTTTATGTATGTATGGCAGGCCATGTATCATTGCTACTGTGGTTATCTGTTTTTTAATTTTGATTTCTACATGATTGTGCTTTTGTTGATTAATTTGTTGATAAATTGTATACATTTTTCAACCGATCCAATTTTTACTTTCATGTTCTCTTTCCTACTGAAAAGTTGTTTGATCTTTAACTGGTATTCTACTTTGACTGTAATCACAATTTTGTTTCCTTTATCTGTTTTTTTTTTTTTTATATATACTATTGGTTTCTCATTCAGAGACTCCAGGGTTTACTTGTATGCCTTAAACCTAACCATACTTTTGGTGATGTGATCCAAAATTCCCCTCCCCTTTTTCTAATGACATTCTTATCATCATTATATAGTCCATTGATCACTCCTCTAGATCTATATATTCCTCCATGTTTTTTGAAAAGATTTCCATGCATATTGGCAGAGCAAAATGAAGCATTGGAATTAGGCTCTAAGAACACTAGAGAAACATCAAGTACAATCAGCTCTCATTTTTGGAGAGATGAACACAATATAGAAATAGAAATCAAATTACTGAAATTTGCAGATATAGTTTTGGAACTGGGAATGTGGTGAAAAAATATATATCAAAGAATGTGAAGATAAGATTATGAGCCTTGAGATCCTAACAGCAGCTGGATTAATTCAAAATTTCATAAAATGGCCATGAGAGCTATACCAAGTCCATGGAACCATCAACGAATCTGGCAGGAACTCACAGCTGATGATACGAGCAATATCCTGTGAAACATATTCTGTATAATTTAATGGTAAGTGAAGCATAATTTAATCAACTCACCAGTTAATTAAGAAAATTACTTAAAGGTCTTCATCACAGCTTTAGAAAAGTGTGTAGTGTCAATGTATTTTACCATAATTTTGCTTTTTTTTTTCCCCTCCTAATAAGGAAATCACTCAAAATTCATGCTGCCATGGGTGGCCCAGGTCGTTAAGGTGCAAACTTGTGAGTGCGAGGTCTGGTGTTTGAATCCCACCAGGACTGTCCTCCCTGACTGAGGTTTTTTTTTTTCCAGGTTTTCCTCAGTCCTCATAACTGGCAAATGCTGGGGAGGTACCCTAAACTTAGGCCTTAAAAAATATCTTTTCCCAATATGTCATTTCATTTCATGTATCATTAGTGTTCACCGCCTGTGGTGCCTCAGTAGTAAAAATGTGTGTTAAACACCATTCAAAAAAAAAAAAAAAAAACTCACATTTCACCAATTTTGTTCTGCTTACTTCGACATGTTTTGAAGGCTGTTACCTTCATTATAAACATGGTTCTACACTCCAGTCATATCCAAATAAGTGAAAAAAATTAGTAAAATTAGGATGATTTCCTCATAAAAATTGCAAATATATAGTATACTTTCACTGTGAAAATTCCCACTATTGAAAACCATATTTTACCATTTTTGTCACTACTGATCATTCATATCTTAAACCTATTGAATTCTTTATAAATAAGTAAATTAATATAGCAAAATAAAATATAATTCATTAGGTTAGGAAATACTTTTAAATGAAATGATTTTTTTCTCCTATAGTTGTTCAGGGGAATGAAAAAAATGAACTCCAACTTGTTAGTTTCGTATGGTTGGTTATTAACTGAAGTGCACCCACTTAACCAACCAAATAATTTCATATAAAATCAACCAATAAGTATTTCTTTTGAAAAATTGCATGCACAATATTGAATGGGTAATCTCTCATTACTTTGTTCTAATACTGCTGTTGAGTGAGGTAGACCTCAAAACAATCCTCTAAATGAAGAGCAACACCACACTTTATATGTTGCCAGACACTCTCATTTCATTTGCCCCTACTGTAACACATAACACACCTTTTGGTGACTTTTTTTTTTCCTTTTCTGTGGAGGGAATGTGCATAGGAAAATGGTCTCATAGGTGTTGTGCTGGATGAAGGTCGCCCTAGAACCGAGTACTCTGGCAGCTGTACAGTCTCCAGTAGCCACTGTACAATGCTTATTCTAAAGTCTGCATAGCTTATTAAAATGTAAATTGGAACTTGCACAGTGAAGCTAATAATATTATTTATTATTGTTGTATCATTCAGTTGAACTACACACTCTTAATGCTTCATTTACTTGTCATAATGTATGGAACCAGTTTTGAGATCTAAAAATGAAGATGAAAACTAAATATTTTCGAAACTGGTCCCATACATTATGACAAGTATTTGAAGCATTAAGAGTGTGTAGTTCAACTGAATCATACAATAGTATCAATTATCTCCATAGCTTGTTCTCTTCTTTCCCATAATCTTATGATATAAAATAAACGAGTTGAAAATACACATGTCTAAAAGGTAGAAAAATATTTTTCTATATCCCTTCACTGTGTTTCGCATAATCAGAAACAAAGCTGTCTCTTGGGCCTCTAAGTTAATACCTTCCATCCCCTCCTGGTTTTCAAGAAGGTTTGCTGACCTTCTCTCTTGGTTTTTGGGCTTGTTTTCTCTTTTGCTTTCCAGTTTCCGTGATGTTAGCTAATTTGTGATAATGAACATCATTATCTCTCCACTTTACACATAGTATATTGTTTGCACTCCATATTTCATGCTCCCCATGTTTCAATTTATTTGTATATATATTGCACAGCATATCTACTATTATGTCGCACAGTTCCAATTGCATTAGTTTGCCTCTCGGTTAGTCTTCTAAATAAATCTGGAGAGGAATACCAATTATCCAAAAATAATGTGTGACCTCCATTCAACAATGGTTCACACATACTGAACACTATGTTGGTATTGGCGAGGAGACTAGAATCTATCAGATCATCTACTACATAAATTTTGAAATAGAGGCAGTAGACTGAACTAGATTCACAAATTTTGTAAAATGTTATCCCAAACCTTGTTCATTTGGATCTATTACACTGCACAAATGGTAAGATGGGTTCTGAATTTCATTAGACTTTCATCTATAGCAATGTCTTGATAAGGATGATGTATTTCGGAAAATTTTGAAGAGAAATGTTATATGATAGGCCTAATTTTTTTCAGTTTATCAGTTTCATTTTCTTTGTTTTCATCTGTGAAATGTAAGAAATGTGAAATAAGTTTGAATCTCTCCCTGCTAATTGTTTTGTGAAAATTTGGCATGTCAATGCATTGACTTTTACTCCAGTATAATTGAATATGCGATTTTCTGAATTGGAACATCAAAATAATTAAAGCAATATCTCTCATTTCATCTGCCATTGTGCTAAACCATTTTTCATCATCTTTCAGCATTTTTCTGTCAGGATTGTTCAACTGCATTGTTGCATAAGCATTAGTTTCATCACAAATTTTGTCAAATAATGGTTCCAAGAATTCCAAAAAGAATTGGCAGTGCAGATGGTCTGTCAGAAGCATGCTTATTCAGTAAGTCTTTACAAACACCTTTTTTGCTGTAAAAAGGTACAAAACAGGGTTATTGTCAGTTTTAGTCCAATTCCAGTCTCACTGTTTTTTCTGCATCATAGTACGAATGTGTTTCAAAGGGCCTTGCATGTCATCATCGTTTTCAGAATTATTTTCCTCACTACTTTTTGCATTAGATTCATTGTCACTGTCACTAGAACCTTCTTCATTTTCCTTTTCATATTCAGAAAAATCACTACTTTCACTATCACTTTTTAACTCATTTTGTATGAGTTTTCTCAAACTCTCCTCGTCATCCCCACAGATTCTTTTTGCAGCCCTAGTGACTACTGAGCAAGTGAAATATTACTAAAAATGAAATTCTTTTGCCTCAGTTAATACGCAATGGATGAGTTCATACTGGAGGAATTATAAACAGCACATGTCAGCATTTCCTTCCTAGGGTATACAAATGACATTTGTGAGAAGGAGCCTAAACTACATGCAGTTATATAGAGCAATGCAGCATTGTGAGCTGAGCCTGACATACGATTTATATGCCTAAAAACCTCCTATAACCACTGGTCATCAAATGATGAGAATGGGTTAATAAACATTGTTATTAGTATCATATTAGCTTATAGTTGGTGGATTAATTTGTAGTGTTTTTACTGTATTGTTTTATTCGTCATGGAAATATTTGGTTTTCATCATCAGCCAGGCTAAAATTTAACTGTTGGATAATTCGTTAAGCTGTGGGAATGTGCATTCTGCTCTGGTGGCAGTGTGATATTGTACTTACGAAGCTGTTGACAATGAGAAGGCAATATAACCTAAACTTAGTTATTCATTTTTTACACTAAACTCCACTCACTTACACAAAAGTAAGACGCATTTCGGGAGAATCTCTCCCATCTTCAGTTGCTCACTGAACCGCCATTACTCGAAACTTTGATTGAATACCTAAGTTTAGGTTGTAGTTTATGTTTTCATCCCTGGCAGTAAGTAAAAATTTGTTTATATAAAATATTAGTGATCTATGGATGATTTGAATATGGATTAACACAATAAGTGCACTTTGAGAAAACAGAAGTAAAGAACAAGAGTGATCAAGTTGGAATACAAAAATGGCCTTCAAGTATTCAACACCATGTGAAATGTAAAAAGGGTAACAGTGTTTGGTCATTACAACTACTTGTGGATGTTCTGCAGAAAGACTTGGAAAAGGTGAAAGCAGATTTAAGACAAAAAAAACTGAAGGAAATAAGAAGTTAAAACAAGAAATTAACAGAAATGAGCATGGTAGCAAGCAAATTGAAAGTTAGCAGAAACCAAAGACTTACGCATCAACAGCACAGTTATGCTTAAATTCAAAATAAATTTTTGTCAGAACTAATACAGTGAAGCAATTAATTTATTCTTAATTAACCAGTGAGTCAATTAATACTCTTATGCTCCACTTACCATTGCATTATATAGAGCATGTTTCATAGGCCTTCGCCTTCGCCTTCATCAGCTGTGTGTCAACTGCCGGATTCATTGTTGGTTGAATGGACTTGGTGTAGCTCTTATGGACATTTTATGAACTTTTTGATTGATTTATCTTCTATTGGGATCTGGAAGTTTATAACCATATCTTCATATTTTTTTATAAATTTGTTCCCATATTCCCAGCTCCAATGATCTGTCTATTAATTTCAATAATTTGACTTCCATTTTTATATTATGTTTATCTCTCCAAAAGTGATGTGCAACCACCGATTTATCTATCCGATTGTACCTGATATTTCTCCAGTGTTCCTTCAGCGTAATTCCAATGCTTCATTTTGTTTTGTTTTGTTATACTTTGTTGCATTTCAAATAATTAATTTGATACATTCAAATCGAATGGAATGCAACAAAGACTCCTTCTGAGAACCTAACAAAAATAATTTTTCATAGTAGTATAGTTAGTGCATGTAACAGTGATCATTTTTACATATTGCATCAAAATGTTCAATATATATAAAATAAAATGGATGAAATTTAAGTAATGTTAAATGAAAGTAAACCTAATATTGTGATGGTAACAGAGCATGAGCTGACTTAATCATAAATTAAATATTTTAACATTTGCAAATGCTAAGTCAAAAGACAAAGCAATAGCATTTGTGGAGATATATCAAATAACTACGATGTTGGATTTTCCTGAATTTCGATTCCAGATCTTTTCTCCTCCATTTTGTCCTAGGGTAGTGATCAACAAAATTCTTGTCCTCACACTTTCTTTGATTCACAAGGTGGAGAAGGAAAGATCTCAAATAAAAATTTGGGAAAATCAAATGTTGTAGTTATTAGACATTTCAAGTTAGAAAATTATGAACATGCAGCCAGTTACTGCAGGCCAAATCATAAAGGGAGTGATGTAGCTATTATTTGCAGAATGGCCTGAAATTCCCTTCTGAAACTGAGTTAAACAGTTAAAGTTTGGAAATGGTATTTGAAATTACTGCAGTATAATTACAAATTGGAAAGGAAAGGAAAGGATACTTGCTAATCATTGGTATATATAGATCACCAACTCAAAGGTGATGAATTCATAAAAGCTGCAGATAAGTTATATAAAACTGCAAAATATAGCCAAAAATCATTATCTTGGGTGATTTAAATATTAAGGCATGTACTGACACTATGAATTATAAATACCTAAGTAATTTACTACATAGTTTTAACTTGCAAGACACTATAAAACAACCAACTTGAATTACAGGTACCACATCCTTTGCAATAGAGCACATTATAACTAACCTAGAAATGGACAGATTCTCTGTATCTGTTAATGAAATTTGCATCTCTGATCACTGTGCTATGATATTACATAATGCAAGTTTACAAACATAATATAAATTTTATTCAAATCTATAATCTATATTAACTACACACACTAATAATAGAAACTTAGCAAGCTCTGTGAAGCTTTAAAGCAAGAAAACTGGGAAAGGGTTTATAGCACTCAGGACATAGTAAATGGGAAATATTTTTCAGTCTTTTAACAGCATATTTAAATAAACATTGCTCAATCAATAGAAAAACACTGAGTAAATTGAAAGGTAATTATTTAAAGATACCCATTGAAATAAAAAATCTTGGGGAAAAAATGAAAGACTACTGTCTATACTACAAAACTACTAAATTTACAGAACCAAATATAAACATCTAAAAAAGCAATACTCTTGGTCACTTATTAATTTAAAGAACCAAGTTTTTACAAATAGGGTAACTGAATCAGTGAATATAACTAAATCAGTTTGGAAGATAGTGAAGGATTACAGAGCAAACAAGAATCAACATGATAATATAACCTTAACTAAATGATCATAACATTGATAGCCCAAAGAAAGTTTGACAAATATTTAATTATCTTATTTTGATTTAAAGTAAAACACTAAAAATCATCTCGTCACATTAAAACTCTCTTAAATTTCACAAACACACATCAATCGTCGTTTTGGTTGACAATGTGAGGAATGTACCTCATGAAACATGTATAAAAGAGTCGTCGTTTTGGTTGACAATGTGAGGAATGTACCTCACGAAACATGAATAAAAGTGTGTTTGTGAAACTTAAAGAGAGTTTTAATGTGACGACATGATTTTTAGTATTTTACTTTAAATCAAAATAAGATTAACAAAAGTTTCACTGTGTGGATTCCAACATTCCGTAAAAAAAATATTTAACAATTACTTTGTAAATATGATAAATGAAAAACCAAATATGGAAAAGAACATGATACATTGGATCAAAGAGGCTAAAGATTCAATTTTCTTAAGGGGGACATCAAATGAAGAAATAGGTAGAATTATAAATGAATTGAAGAATAAAACTTCAGTTCAGTGGAATGGAATATCATCTAAAACATTAAAGCACTGTATGGAAGGGCTAACTGTAATATTAGTGTATATGATAAATTCCTCTATAAGTGTTTTTTAATGCTGTTTAATGCCCATTTTTACTACTGAGGCATTACAGGGAATGAACACTGATGATACATGAGATGAAATGATATGTTGGGAAATATTTCTTAAGGAAAGAAACATTCCAGGCCTAAGTTTTCCCTGGCATTTGCCATTTATGAGGATGGAGGAAAACCTGGTAAAACCTCAGTAAAGGAGGATGGTCCTGGCAGGATTCAAACCCCAGACGAGTCCATGCCTTAACCTCAGCCACCCGTGGCAGTTCCGTAATAAGAAAGAAATAGGAAATTACAGGCTAATTACACTAACTTCCATTTTTGCCAAGATATATGAAAAATTACTAAGCATAAATGTATTGGTTTCTTTAATAAACATAATGTACTAAGAAAATCATAATATAGCTTGAGAAAAGGCTTATCCACAACAACAGCAGTAGCAGATCTTTTTCACTTAATGCTTAAAGCTTTAAATGATGATGAGAAAATGATGGGATTATTCCTTGACCTGTCCAACGTATTTGACTCAGTGTCTCCATACAATGAAGTGCAAAAATATGGAGTTCGGGATAAATCCAGAAAAGTTCTACAATCATATCTGTAAAACTGTAAACAATATACAGAAATTTTCTATAAAAATGGAAATACCATAATTATAGCTAAATCAAACCGTAAAATAGTTAAAGTTGGAGTACTTTAGGGATCTGTATGCAGCCCACTATTATTTCTGATATATGTAAATGATTTGCCTAATCTTAGCAAATGTAACACTATATCATATGCTGACAATACAACCCTGCTATTTTCTTATAAATCTCTTACTGGATTAGAAGAAATTATATCAGAACAACCAAATACCATTTACAAATAATTATGAAGTAATAATTTAGCACTAAATATGTAAAAAACTAAATTACTTACGTCTTACATTTTACTACTGCAATAATAGGCATGAGAATCTAGACATAAATGTTATAATTAATGGAGAAGCAATAGATCAGGTTAATCATATAAATTTCTTGGGAGTCATTGCTGATGATCAGATAACTTTCAAATGCCATCTGGACCTATTTGTAACAAAGTGAGCCTTGCATATATTTATTAAGGATATTATCACATTATTTAAATTCGGATAGTCTAAGGTTATTATATTATGGTTTAATCTACTCATATTTTTTTGTGCAATAGAGGTTTGGGGAAGTAAATGTGATGTAAATATGAAAAGACTACTAAATTCTGCAAAAAGTTGTTTGAGATGTATATATAAGGTAGGGGCATCATGTATTTTTAAAGTATCTAGAATGTTAACTATAATATCATTATATATGTATAAAGTAGTTCTGTTTTTACTTATTTTTACAGCTTTTCCATACATATTTAAGGTATGGTACAGATATGTAGATGATATATTTGCCATAGTTAACAAAAAACTCATTGATGATGCCTTAAAACTTCTGAATATACAAGATATAAACATATCATTTACATACAAAATAGAAACAGATAACATACTGCCATTCTTGGATATTAAAATAATGAAATGCCAAGAAAATCTTAAATTTGGAATATACAGAAAGAATACACATGCAGATAATCACATCAAAGCTGACAGTTTTAACCCCACAGCACACAAACATGCAGTAATTAACAGTTTAACACACCGGTTAGTTAACCTACAAATTAGCAAAGAAGAATATTTTAATGAATACAAACAAATAGAAGAAACAGCAGTTAAAAATGGTTTTAAAAAAGAACTAGTACATAAAAAGGTGCAGAAATTCAAGAGACAAAAACATATCAAAGAAACCACAACACTTTCAGGAAGAAAAAATAAACTAATTTTTAAAAAATTCACATATCATCCATGGGCCACAAAAAAATTTCAGAATATTCTTAAAGACTTTAATATCAGTTTGGCACCGATTAATAGATTAAATGTTAAAAACTTACAGATAGATAATGTTAATGACAGTATTCCACAAGAAGGGAAATCAGGTATTTACAAAATAAACTGTGCAGAATTTGAAAAAGGCTACATAGGAAAAACAAAGAGAAACATAGGTACATAGTTAAAGGAACATTTCAGGAACATAAAATACAAACAAATAGAGAAATCAGCAGTAACATATCATTTTTGGACACAAAATCACGACATAGTAAATAAAGCAAAATTATTAAAATCAGTACAAGGACCTGCGGAATTAGCAACGTGGTAGAAAATCTACATCTACAAATACAAAGACAGCATAATGAACTTTGATATTGCCAGGGGATGAAAACAAAAACTAAAAGTTTATCACACTGCCACCAAAGCAGAATATACATTCCCACAGCTCAACGAAGACAGTTGGACTTTATGTTTATGGAATTTGGGAATCCACACAGTGAAACTTTTGTTAATCTTATAATTAACAATATCAATACCCCATGTTACCTCCTAGCCAAATGGTTAACTACACGATTTAATACATTTCCCAAATTCCCAAGTCTAAGTATAAAAAACTCGTTCGATCTTATAAACAAAATCAAAGATAATAAACTAAACTCAAATGATATCATGGTTTCCTTTGATGTAAAAGGATTGTTTCCAAGCATTCCAACTGAATTTGTTAAAAAAATGGCTACTATCTATCAACATTGCAGAAACACACACAAAAGAATATGTAAAACTCGCAGAACTATGTTTAAACCAAACTTACTTCACATTTGAAGGAAAGTTTTATAAACAAAAATCAGGTTTAATGATGGGTAGTCCACTATCTCCATTTTTGGCTGATCTGTTCATGAGCTATTTTGAAACACATATAACGAAAGCCTTCCCATACATATTCAAAACATGGTACAGATATGTTGATGATGTGTTTGCCATTGTAGAAGATAGATTCATAGAAGATTCATTGAAACTGTTGAACTTGCAAGAAAAAACCATAAAATTCACTATGGAAACCGAGGTTAATAATACTTTACCTTTTCTGGACCTAAGGATAATAAAAAGGAATAAAAATATAGAATTTGGTATATACAGAAAGGACACACATACCGACAATTACATAAAAGCAAAAGGTTTCAACCCCAGACCCCACAAGGAAGCAGCATTCAATAGTATAACATATAGGCTAGTTAATACACCACTCAGTAAAGAAGAATACAGGAAAGAATACGCACATATAATACACACAGCAGAAATAAATGGATTTAACAAACAAATGGTAGATAAACAAATAAAAAGATTTAAAAATAAAAGGGAATTTAAACTAATCACCACACTCAGTTCTTCACTTAAAGAAAATACTTATCAAAAATTCACATATCACCCATATGTTAACCATAAATTCCAAAAAATTTTCAAAAAGTACAACATTACTCTAACACCAATAAACAGATATAGTGTTGGTAAACTATTAAATCTAAATAAAATTAAACAAAAAAAGAAGAAAGAAGAACATTCAGGTATATATAGAATTAATTGCAAGGATTGTGACAAAATATACATAGGAAAGACAAAGAGAAATCTGGGGATAAGATTAAAAGAACACTGGAGAAATATTAGACACAAACAAGTAGAAAAATCAGCAGTGGCTGCACATTTTTGGAATGAGAATCATGAAATAGAGAAGGACATAACATTACTAAAAACAATTCAACATCCGAAAGAACTTAATATATGGGAAAAAATTTACATAAAAAAATATGAATACAAACTTATGAATTTTGATATACCGGAAGCAGATAACATATTGTTTAAGTTCATTAACAGACCACCAGAGCAAGCATAGTAACATACATACTTTGCTGAAATTGGCTCCTCAGTCGTTGTTTTGGTTGACAATGTGAGGAATGTACCTCACGAAACATGTACCAAAATTACTTTTATAAGTGTGTTTGTGAAACTTAAAGAGAGTTTTAATGTGACGACATGATTTTTAGTGTTTTACTTTAAATCAAAATAAAGTTGGACTTTAGCCTGGCTGAAGATGGGAACTAAATGTTCTCGAAACCGGTTCCATACATTTATGAAAAGTAAGTGAAGCTTTAAGAGTGGGAGTTCAACTGAATCATACAATGATATCAATTAAGTAGTTCTGTTTGTTTTCAATAGTGAACAAGACAAGATCCTAAACAAGGACTTCCATCAAACAATTATCATCATCTAAAGTAAACAAAAAGCTACCGAAATAGATACAAGAGTTATTGGTAAAATTTTGTATAATAAACTGCCACTATCAATTAAAAGTCAAAAAGGGATAAAGTTTCAAACATAATTGAAAAAACTTCTTGAAAGATGTATGTATTAGAAAAATGAATTGTAAATATGTATATAAAATATAGCTGAATTTAATTGGTTATAGTATAAATGGAAATACCCCATTATTATATGAAGTAATTTTGCTTCTTGTTTTTAAATTGTTTAATTTGTCAATGTATTTTGTGATTATATTTTCTAGCAATGACTGAAACTCAAGTATAGAGTCTATGGTCTGCAATAAAATATTATTATTATTATTATTATTATTATTATTATTATTACGGTTATTATTATTTGTTGAAACTTCCATTTGTTACAGGAGAACTACGCCATATAACCAAATTGAAGCCTTGGGGTTTGCTGGAAGTGCTAACAGAGAAATATGATTGGAGGCATGATGAAGCAGAAGCATTTGCCAATTTTCTGACTCCAATGTTGGCTTTTGATCCAAATGTGAGAGCAACAGCAGCAGAGTGTTTACAACATCCATGGCTTAACTCATGACTGCCATCTTAAATATCTGATGACTGGAATGAGACTAGCACCATGAAAAATTCAATGTTGATGTGAACTCCTATGTTTGGACTACAATTTCTCAGAATGTGCTAAAGTTGTAATATTTTTGTAGAAAGTTTAATACATTGTAGGGACCTAAACTGGAAAAGCACCATGGTGCATTGATGAGTGAACCAAACAGACAGGGTACACACTTCATATGCAGTAGTTGAAGAAGACTTGCAGATTATTTACTGTTTTATGCACCAGCAAACTGTCGGTCAGTATTATGCAACAAGAACTAAAATACACATGAAATTTATTGATGTAGAATACATGTGTCTGTTTACATGGTAGTTTGTGTCTCTGTGTACATTGATTTGATACACATTTCTGGGAACACAACGTGGGCCTCCATTCCAGATCATGGATGTGTATGCAAGTAAAACTAAACTGAACTTTGAAGCTGGCTTAAGAACTCTACACAAGACCCACCCATTGCTAAAAGCTTAAAGTGAAAACCTTTTTTATTTATTTTCTTTCTATTTATTTTATTGTAATTAAAATGTTACAGAAATCCAAAATTTAAATTTCTTAAGTTTTAAACTCGTTGCCATCAAAATAAATTATGTATACTGGAAAACACAGGGGTTGGCTTTTCATTGGATAAATATAAGCAAATATTTTGTGTAAAATTATAATCTATGCTGATTGCATGTGATTTATATTTTCAACTTTTAAGTACATTAAAATTATATTATATGTAAGTTTCATAAGACTCTTGAAATAATTAAAGCTAAATTTACAGGTTACATCCCATGATTAGCATTAGTTGGAAATGTGTTTTATCTAAGTTTAATAATGATAAATGGTACTAAAAATAACAGTGCAGACATAGAAGTTGGTAATTGCATAATACTTGGAACTGTTAAATTTATTCTTTATTTCATTTTGTAAGTAGGTAAATACCTCTTGCTTTCTAAAATTTAGTTCCTGTAACAAAAATTACATACTAATTGACTGTTACAATTGAAGTAACATTCATCCATTGCTATCTTTTTATGGTTCAGAATTATTCCTTTGAACATTTATCTGATCCAGTTTATTTATATTAAAAACATCAGATTTATCCTTTGAAAACTTTGACCAAAGGTGAGTTATAATGTTTGATATGTTTACCATTTAATCCAAAATTGGTCTACTACTGTGTCACACTTCTTACACTGCTTAGCACTAGAATGTCCTAGTTTCAAATATCCCATAAAACACCCATTAGCTACCATTGCTACTACTTTCTTAAGCATTTTTAATCATTTTTCTCACTGAAAACTATGGAACTTCTTGCTTCATGCCTTCTGGCTATTGTGATGATATAGAGGAAATTATATTGCTTCTAAATTGCAAGCGAGATTCCAATCCACTTTCCATTTAGCTTCCAGAGTGAGTGTGTATATACTTGGTTTCTGCTCAGTATCACATATTTGAGTGCTGTTCTTACTAAGATGGATGAAATTTCTTACTAACCAGATGACTGTAGTGATGAAGAGGAAAAAATATGGCTTCTGAACTGGAAACCAGGTACAAATCCTGCTTGAAATGAGCTTCTGGTTTCAGATATTTTTACATTCATGATTTTTGCTCATGTATCATATATGTTTAGCTCTTTATGTCACCAGGCTTCTGTGCCTATTCATTTAATTTTTAGTAATTAAATAATTACCAAATCACACATTTGTTCATTCATTCTTTTGTTCACCTTTTATAGGTCATTTCAAGCTGTTTTTAATAAAAAAGATTTATTTATTTTTTATTTCAAGTGTAAGCACATGTAAGAAATATATTACTATTGATTTGGGTTTGTTCTATGCTATGTAGTAACAAATTATTTGTACAAAAAAGACATAAGTTATACAAACATGAGTTATATCTATACAAAAAGCTGTTATATTGAAACATCCTCAAAGATATTGGAATGACACTTTTTGCCGAGTTTTTGATTATACAAGAACCACATACAATTTTTACAGGTTGAACAACTGCCTTTAGTTTTGTTTTTCTAACCCTATTTGACATGTCTTCTTTTTAGTGATCCTAGCTGTTCCTTCATACCTATAATCAGCCATGAGTGATGGTGACCATAGTCAGTGAAAGCTATGTGAAAATGCAAAGCTAAGCATAATTTTAGACATGGATACAAGAACTGATAAACAAAGATTCACACACTGCACTACAATGATTTGAAACATATTTGTTGTGCAATGATGATTATTGTCGGTTACAGCTACACAATAAATGTCCTAAGAAACAGGGAAGTGGTCAATTGACCGCCTCCATAAACCGATGGTAAACTTTATTATTTTAAAAAGTTTCGCCTAAAATGCAAACAAATTATTGGTGAGCTAAACATCCTTGAAAGGGATTGATATTCAAAAAATCATAGAAAAATACCTCCAAAAACAGTGAAAATATGAGTGTTCGAAAATTAAAAGCAGTTCAATTGATCGCCATTGGATGTTCTAGTGTTAAAATCAGATGCATATGTTAAAAATCTCAATGTAGATATTTAACACATTATTTCTTTTCAACTGGAATTCATCTGAATTACTGTTCCACATAGAATGAAAATATTGATTTTGCAATTACCTGATTATATAAGTTTCAATGCAGTAGGAAATTGGTTTTTAATTTCCTTTGTTTTAACATAGAAATTGCAGGAACTGAAAGAAGATTCTTTATTGCAATTTTTATATACATCTACTTAAAAGTACTGTTGCACAAATAATAAAACTATCTGCAAAGTGATAATTTATTTTTTCAATTTCAAATTTTTTTTTTACCTTATTTCCTTGATTATGCTTTAATCTTGTACATAAATTGTACTTTCAGAGTTTTAGGGTTTTAGATTAATATTGAGATTAGTACTTGTGTCAATACATGAACTTTGTGCTTGCCGAAATGTACACCATTCTGGCAATATTTCACCTTTGTTTGTTAACCAATGTAAACAGTCACAAGACACAAAAAGCATGTATTCAATATAATGATGGAAATATGCATCAGCATGATATATGGTTTGACAAATTATAACACTGATATAACCTTGGAAGCAATAGCCAATGATAGTTAATGTTTAATCAGAGTGGGAAAGAGCATTGTTAATGTGCGTAATTTTCCGCTTATGTGAAGAAGGAAATAAAAAACCATGTAGCAAACCATTACAGTATGTGTAATAAGAGAATAGTATCCAGCAGCATATGCTTGCCTCCACACACTCACAGACCTAAACAATACTTAGCTGCTCTGCAGAAAATGAAGTACTGAAGTAGTGCCATGAGAAACATCATGATAATAAAGTCAAATGATTTTATTTCAGGAGTGCTTAGGCAAGAGGGCTAAGTCATACTTCACTAACATGGAAAAAATTGTTATATTATACAATTTTTTCTAATTGACTTATGTAAACTAATTTTAATGTTTTACACAGTTTAATACATGAAAGTATATGCAAAAATTATGAATTTTCAAAATCTTAAAACTTTTCTTTAATGAAGCTTTTCAACTTTAATATTTCCTGCTCCTTAACTCATTCATTGCATAATTCAATTATATTACCATATTTTACATAATGCTTCCCTAACAAGGGATTACACAGCCAGTGAAACACTTGAACAAAAAAAAATACACATAAAGCATAGAGTGAACATTTTTAAAATATAATTGCAAAAACACTACCCATATGAAATAAATGAGTTTGTGTTATGTGGTTAATAAATCTACAGGATAAACCTTAAGTAATAATATCTTTATATTAAATATTTTATAGGGATTTCTGTCTCAAAAGTACCTGAAACATGTCCAATTAAAAACCAAGTATGAGAAGTATAAGTGTCACCAATCCAGCTCTATACAAACTTATTTTACTACTTCACTGTTAATAGCTTCAGAAGTATAAGTTCATATAAAAACATTTTTATTTGCTTTCATTTTAACAACTGATTTGTGCTGTAAATAGCTAGATGCAACAAATATATAAGAAAATAGAAATCCACTGTAGCAAGAAAAAACAGGGGCTTCATGAAGGAAGTCTCATTTTTCATTGAATGTTAACTTACCTAGAATCATGCAATTTTCATTCAGTCTCTTTGAGGATACTTTGTCTGTATTTTCACAGTGATTATTTTGTATATTGAACACAATACATAGAAAAAAGTATCAACTTTCCTTTCTATATTCTTAAATAGCTAGTGAGTTGATTTAATACTGCTCCATATAACATTGAATTATACAGAACATGTTTCACAGGCCTTTGCTTGCAACATCAGCTGTGAGTCAACTGCCAGATTCATTGTTGGTTGGATGGAATTGGTGTAGCTCTCGTAGACATTTTGTAAATTTTTGGATTAGTTTGTGTTCTGTTGGAATCATGAAGTTCATAATCTTATATAACAAATTATTTATGAGGAAATCACTAAAATTTTAATAGTTTTGTTCCACTTACTTGGACATGTTTCAAAGGCAAATTACCTTCATCGTCAGTACAGTTCCACTGTCAGCTTTCCAGTGTAGGATTAAGATGTCCCTCTTTGGATTTTATAAACTTCTTGATGAGGCTACTGTTGTTTGGAAGATCAACATGAACTGAATTTTCTTTGCTTTTGTTCAAGAATATATTTTCCCACACCGATAATTCTATGGGTTTTTGATGAGCTTTTGTTCATTTTGGAAATCGTGGTTTTTTTGCCAGAAATGGTATGCTATTGCTGATTTTTCCATATGTTTACATTTTACATTTCTCGTGTGTTCCTTAAACTGTATGGCAATATTCCTTTTTGTTTTACCTGTATATTAATTATTGCAGTCTTTGCAATAATGAATGAGATAAATTATAGAAACAGCATTTATAATTTACTAGATAGCCAAGAGTATGAAAATATAACAACTGATCCTACCCAAAAATATATCAGTTCAGTTAGCAAATTACTAAAAAGCATAACGATACTAAACAAGAAACAAAAAGGAATATTTTACCAGACAACCTACCACACCCAGAATCTATGGGCTATCGAAAATGCATAAACCTGGTAATAAAATGAGACCTATAGTAAATGTAATAAATTCACCCACATACAATTTAACTAATTACTTGTTAAAACAAATCAATAGGTTACTAAAATACAAAAGCCAAAGCATCACCAGAATTAATAGAAAGAATTAAATCTATGAAACTGGAAAACAGGGATTTACTATTGTTTTATGATGTGGTTTCTATGTTCCCTAACATTCCCAAAGAGAAACTAATAAATGTTTTAAAAAAATGGCTAACCTCAATCAAGTTACCTGGAGAAATAATAGAACAATATCTGAACCTCACCAAAATTTGCATCAATCAAACCTACTTCACATTCAGAGACAAAATATATACACAAAAGAAAAGTTTAGCAATGGATAAATGGCTGTCACTATTACTAGCAGACATATACATGAGTTTCTTGGAAACAAAATTTTAAAGGCTGTCCCACATATATACAAATGTTGGTACTGTTATGTTGATGATGTCTTTGCAATAGTAGATGAAAAATGGAAAGATGACACAATAAAACCACTAAACCTACAAGACAGCACCATAAAATTCACAATGGAAATGGAGAACAACAAGGTTCTTCCTTTCCTGGATAAAAAAAATATTAAAAATGATAACATACTGGAATTTGGCATATTCAGGAAGAATACTCACACGGATAATTATATAAATAGCAACAACCACAATCCAAAACAACATAAACTTGCTATAATCAATATCCTCAAATTCAGATTAACAAACCTACCAATAGTGAGACAGAATATGAATTGGAGTACCAAAAAATCATGCATGTAGCACAGAAAAATGGCTACACAACATGTCTGGTCAAGAAAAAGATAGAAAATTTCAAAAAACAAATAAAAGAAATCATCACACTGAAAGGTTACAAAGGAGAGCAGATATGTAAGAAATTTACATTCCATCTATAGGCACACCAAAATTTTCAAAAGATTTTTAAAGATGCCAACATTATTTTGGCTCCAGTAAATAAATGCAGTTTGAAAAACCTAAAAACCAACACAAAGGACAAAATTCTGCCAGGAAAACAAACAGGCATTTACCAAATCAGTTGCAAAGACTGCAATAATAAATATACAGGTAAAACAAAAAGGAATATTGCCATACAGTTTAAGGAACATATGAGAAATGTAAAATATATACATACGGAAAAATCAGTAGTAGCATATCATTTCTGGCAAAAAACCAGAGTTCCAAAATGAACCAAAAATCTTAAAAGGTGTTCAAAAACCCATAGAATTATTGGTGTGGGAAAATATATTCTTGAACAAAAACAAAGAAAATTTAATTCATTTTGATCTTCCAAACAACAGTAGCCTCATCAAGAAGTTTATAAAATCCAAAGAGTGACATCTTAATACCAAGCTGGAAAGCTGACAGTGGAACCGTGCTGATGATGAAGGAAATTTGCCTTTGAATGTCCAGATAAGTGGAACAAAAGTAGCAAAATTTAAGTGATTTCCTCATAAATAATTTGTTATATGACACTTGTTCACTGTCAAAATCCCAAACTATTCCAAACATAATCTTATCTTCACTTTTTGTTCTATAAATTTTTTTCCCCTTATTTCCAGCTCCAAAAATATATCTACAAATTTTAGTAATTTTATTCATTTCTATATCATGCTTAACTATCCAAAGTGGTGTGCATCCACTGATTTTTCTATCCAATTGTACTTGATGTTTTTCCATTGTTCTTTGAGCCTAATTCCAACTCTTCTATTTGGTTGGCCAATATGCACAGTTGTTGCATTCTAAACTGTTGATTTTATAGATTCCTGAATTCTTCTAAGTAGGGATTCTGACTTATCAATGGAGTTGAACAGATTATTTAGGCTGAGTTTGTTCAATAGGGACAAAGTAATCTGAAACTCTCATAGTATTTTCTGGAATTTTTTATGGCTCAAGGATGATAAGTAAATTTCTTGTGAATGGTAGTTTCTATTTTTGCTGTCAATGTTGTAACCTCTTATCTTGTTTGAGTTTCTTGATTTTCTTGTCTACAATTTCTAGACCATACCCATTGACTTTTGCTGTTTGTGTTATGTGAGAGTACTCTTTGCTATATTCAAACTCATTCATGGGTGTGTTAATTGGTCTATGTGCTGTTTAGAATTGCATGTTTGTGTGCTATGAGATTGAAGCCACTTGCCTTTATGTAATTTTCAGTCTGCATATCCTTTGTATATATTCCAAATTTCAAATTATTGCCTGTTCTTATAATCTTTAAGTCAAGGAAAGGAATCATCTTGCTCTGTTTTAGCAGTGAATATAATTTCCCTATCTTGTAGGTTACCAATTTCAAAGCATCATCCAAGTGTTTCTTATTAACCACCACAAAGATATCTTTCACGTATCTGTGCCAGACTTTAAAAATGTATGAAAATGATTTTGGGAGTGCATTTCTAAACTACTCATAGGTAAATGAGCCAGAAAAAAATTGATGATTGATTCCCCATAGCTAAACGTGTTTCTTGTTTGTGAAATTTACCATTGAACCTGAAGAAATTCTAATGCAGACTTCAGTTAGTTGGATATATTCCTCACTCTCCTTGTTGCTTAATTTCAGAGACTGCAATCATTTCTGAAGGGATTTTGGGTGTTTGCATTTTGGTATGTTAGGAAAGAGTGGATTTACATAAAAGGACTTTTAGAAGATCATCCTTTTTGAGAACCAAATCTCCTCACCAATTTGACTCACTAGCTAGGAATATATTAGTTGCTTCACTGTTTTAGTTCTGACACAAAATTAATTTTAAATTTCCTTTCTTTGTTGACAGAAATATGCAAAGATATTGGTTTTTATTAAGGGTGCATGTTCTGATTTCAGAAGAAGATTACTAAATGCACTGAAAATTATGCAACTGAAACAACTTCTTTTTCCATAGTGAATAAGTTAGTGATGATCCTTTATTGCTAAAATAAATGTGTAAGGAAACATTCTGTCAGTTATTTTCTCCTTGAAAATTTTAACTTGCTAGATGATTCTTTATCATTTTTGTCATCTTTAGCAATTGATGTTTCAATTTGTTGGATGAGGCGATTTGAACACATTTCTCCTTTTTTGTAAAGTTATGAATAGTCTGTCTTTTTAAAAATGTTATTATTTTAACGTTTACCTATAAAAGAATATGTGGAGTGATTGTAATATTGTTTGGTGTTGAATAATTTTTTTTATTGCCTTCTGCTCCTTATAATCATGGTGTATACCAAGTCCTTTTGATCCAGATTTATATAATTTTCTTAAATAAAAGCTTATAATGTTGTAATAAGACATAACAAAAATAACCATTAAATAGAAAAGATGCCTCTTGCACCATTATATAATGTAGGTACCACATGATTGTTTAAGGCAATTGTAGCAATAAATGCCTATAATTTGTAAGTAATGCACTATAATCATTATAAGAGCATTTTTTCTGCTTGATGGATGATTTTATTATGTGCTTATTAATTGTTACAAGCATTTATATAAGATAATGTTATAAACCCTAGATCTTGATTCAAAGGACTCAAGTCACAAATGATATTACGTGTATAGTTGGCATAATTTTAAGGTGTTGTTACTTTTGAAAACTGTATTTTTTTAGTTTATTCCTTCATGATGCACATATAAAATCTTCATTTTCCTCAATCACATAACTGAAGTGCTTCTGGCCTGGTACAAGAAATATACAATCAGTAGAATCTAAAGGACAATTTCATGAATATTATGGAAATACTTAGGAATAAGAAAGGGAAATAAAATATAAAATTAATAAAAATGTTTTTCATGTTCGTTCTTCAGCATATATGAATGTTTAACTTTCCAAGTTATTTTGAAATGATAGTAGAAACAAACTCGTCATTAGTATCTAATAATGATTCATATAATTAATATTCATGTTATGGCTGTCAGCAAAGGCTACAATCATTGTGTGATACTTAAAAGCCATTAATTTATTTGCCTGTATTTTTCAGTTCTATGACAACAATGAAACTTTTAGAACACAATATGAATTTTCAGTAGGGTTTTTGATGCAGAATTTTATAGATGATATTAATAGTAAATTGATTTATACATATAAGTAGAAAAGAATATACTTTTTCTGGTTGTGGGAAAAAGACAAAGAGGAAAACAGGTCTTAAATCAGGATTTAAGTACAGTTTTAGTTTACACATTTATGTCCTCTCCTCTCTCTCTCTCTCTCTCTCTCTCTCTCTCTCTCTCTCTCACTCTCTCTCTCAATTGGGTACATTTCTGTCTGCAGCAAATTTTTTTACTTTTCTCCATATGAAGTGTACTAGCATATGCAGACAATAGAAATATGCTATATTATACAAACACTGAAACATGAGGAATAGAAATAAAGTTCTTGGGAAAAATGTATATGCATGAGAAAATAAGAATCATGCATATATAATGTGAATTCATAGTTCTCAGAGTGTGAATAGCTTGTGCTTATGGGAATATGAAAATTTTACATTTTCCAATTTTAATAGTACTTTGAATTGAAGTAAATAAATAAAAGCCTATTAGAAAGCTGTTTGGGAATTTTATCTAAACTAAATCTTAAAGTCAGTATGAGCATTTTAATGTTGTCTATGTTAAAAATTCAATTTGGAAGATAAAATTGCCCTTTGTTTTAATCTTTAGCAATAATATAGATTAATATGTACACTTCTTATTTGTTCCATATGGTGAAAGCATTTAATGTGTAATGACTTGCTATTGAATTCTTTTTCTACTAGGCTAGCTTTGTGTTATATGCTTTAAAGATAAAGTTGCAGAGCTATAAATTTAATTTACATAAAGTGAGTAGAAAACAGTTATGATGCAAAAGGTTCACTCAAAGGACACCTATAATTTTTATCCAGGCTCCAGCAATAATGCTTTCTTCCATACATTTGTAAGTCCGAAAGAAAAAAGAGCTAAACAATGTAATAGAGCTATGATAACTGAGTAACTAATCAATTCCATTCCTGGTAGGAAAAAGACAACTGTTTCTATAGCCAAGGAAAATCTAGGAACAGATGCTGACAAAGATACTGCAACTTATTCAGGGAATGGTTTTTGGAAAACAGTGAAAGCAGCCTTTCTAATGGGGTTGCACAGTAAGCATTTTAGGCTGACATGTGGGAGGTCAATAAAACTTCAATAAAAATCCCCTATTACCTAATCTAACCAAGCAAAACTTACTAATGTAGAAGCTTTTACAGAAAGAATTCAGATTATGTAAATGTTGTGAGCTGAATGCTTGTGAAACAACTGAGTAGGAATGATTTAGCATGAACTATTTTCTGACTTAACCTAATTTTATGAGATTAACCAATCCAAGCATTAGGAACATAATTTCTTAGGCAATGTCAGATTTTTTTCTGAAAGAAGATCATGTATTCTGTTGCATCTTAGCAGAATAGTACATATAATATCCTTATAATAGCTCTTTTTCATAAATTACATTAATTCAGATGTTAACCCACATTGTATAATGCAGTTTTATTTTCAGGAAAGAATAAACTGTAGAGGCTATTTGAAAAATAAGCTAGAGCATGATATTTTTCAATTTGCTGAAAACTACAATTATATTCCTCTTTTTCTACATCTAGCATTGCAGGAAAAGCAGGATTGTAAATTGTTTTTCTGTTCTTTAAATTTCCTAAAAGAAGGAAATGGTATACTTCTCAGTTGGAAATTCATTATATGAATCTGAGAAAAGCAAGAAACAATTCTGAATATTAACATTAAGCTTTGCTTCCAAACCTCATTATAAACTTCCTGTTCTTTGTCTAAAAATAACACATAAATCAGCTCATAGTGATTTATCAGAAAGTTAAAATTATTACTTAGAATGTATTGTAGTAAAATATAAAGTTCCAGCATATAGGAATAAAATGATAAATGTATTAGAAAATAGTCATATTGTGGAGAAAAGATTCTTCGTTTTTCAATTCAGTTTAAATGCACTTGTTAGAAACTTGTCTTATTAGAAAAAATATGATCAAAATAGGGTCATTTTCATTGATATCATATTTTAGAAAACACTTTAGTTAAAATATCTGCAAAATAGCGATATTTAATGTTTTAAAACCCATTATATTACCATGTTACATGATTTTGTGGCATTTTGAGTTACATAATTTTTTGGCATATATAGAATTTAAAGAGTTTCCAAATTATATTAACAAATTCAAAAATAATTGGGAAACTAGGGAAAAAATGATAAATATCAGCATCCCCAATAGCAACCAACCAATCCTTGTTTAAAAATAATTAAAATCATCTTCACAATTGCTTTTAGCTGAATCTTCAAGATTATAATACTAAATGAAATAAACTTCCACCATTTCTAGAGCTATATTCTAATAAAGAGCTCTAAAGACCTAGTGGCAACATGCAAAAAGAAATATGAAAATCTTTCTTTACAGGGGAAGATAATTTAGAGTTTGCCATTACAGAGCTAATTTTCACCCTGGTTTCATCCAAAAAATCTGTTAATTATACTAGCACTGTTCAGATACACCTAATTAGCCTAGCTAATTCCAGTTTTGAATGTTTATTTTAGGAGGAACAAAGAGAGAGAGAGCAAGTCAAACAAATGAAAAAATTATGATTTAAGTGCTCCAAGACAAGGTATTACTGTTTATAAGAGATTGGTGACTAAAAGAACATACCCCTAAAATGAATAAAGTAGTAACATAACAAATTATTATTGAGGAAATCACTCAAATTTCACTAATTTAGTTCCACTTGGACATGTTTCAAAGGCGGTTGCCTTCATCGTCAGCAATTCAATGACGATGAAGGCAACCGCCTTTGAAACATGTCCAAGTAAGTGGAACTAAATTAGTGAAATTTGAGTGATTTCCTCAATAATAATTTGTTATGTTATACTATATTTCACTGTGAAAATTCCCGCAATTCAAAAACTATGAATAAAGTAGTCTTAATATTTAAGATAAAGGTTAGCACAAAAAGCATAAACATATCTAATTATAACCTCAACTTGGGTTGTCTCCTCTCCCCATACCTCTGGAAGAACCATGCACATGTGCCATGTTGCCATTCAGATATGGCCCCATTTACCAAACTTTTCAGACACACCACATACATCAGTCAGAAAAGTGAATTTTTTCTTATCTGATTCACATCCCTAACTTTTGCCTACTCAATCTAGTACAGAAGAGCAACATTCAAATTATCACATTGCTGACAAAGAAAATAACTTTATAGCACAAATATAAAGTGTACATCTAGAAGTTACAGAATAGCATCTGAAAACCTTAGTTAAACAAGAATAGGCATATACAAGTACTGTGTAAATTGGTTTTCATTAACTTATTGGAACACTAATAGCTACCAAGTATACACTCTTACTACTGTATATGGAAAATCAAATTAAACCAGTGTTAAGATGTAAGCAGATTTTTCAATTTAGGAGATAGAATATATGAAATGCTTCAACATGCATTAAATTATGAAAATGAAGTCATTAAATGTAAATTCCATTTATCAGGAAAGTTTCCCTAGAAGCCTTACTTGATGCTATTGAGTTTACAAGATTGTGGAAGAAATAATGGAATAGTTTGATAAACAATTAAATGGCCTTGAATGATATTCGGAGATAGAAGGAAGAAATTTTAAGATTTTGGACTTTGTCTGAAACCTGAAGTTACTATTGCTGGTAATGGAATAAAAATAAATGATAATGAATACAGATAATAAATAAAAATATATATAAAAATATGTTGATCACCTGAAACCATTCTAATTGTGCACATATTTTGAAACCTTTGAGCAGTGTAATTCATAAATATTTAAACCATCAAAGACAATGTTTTATACACACTGTATAAATAAGTACATAATGACTGCTATTACCATGAAATATGTGTAAATAAATATACTCAGCATTTCGATTTCCACATGTTTCAGTATTTTTAAATACAAAGCTATAATTCTTCAGCACAATGTTCACTCCTAAATATGATCTCAGAATTTGTATTATACTGCTGGCCATTAAAATTGCAATGCCCACAAGAGATGCATTAAACCAAACTCACATTTTCTCAGAAGGAACAAGAATGACTCTTTGATATGACAGCAATGTCAGCAGGGTTTTTTTTGATTGATTGATTTATTTATGGATGCTCTTTAACATCTCAGGTCATCAGCGTCCCATTCAACTCAGGGCATGAAATGGCTGACAAATTTTGCTCAGAGGCCTCTCTTTCAGGCTTGAGGTTCTTTTTCATGCCGTGAATGTACGACATGGGACCCATGGCTTTACTTCCCTTCCAAAGGAAGTTATACTTAGGATTTTTACGCCCAAAAAAATCCATCGGTCCTGGCCGGGTTCGAACCCCCGATCTTGGGTGTAGGAGGCAAGTATGGTAACCACCACACCACCAGGACCACATGTCAGCAGGTGTCTGAATGTAATCAAGGGAGAATTCTGGCATACTAAGAGTATGGGATGTCATTCCAACAAATTGGTGCTCATGTGGTTAAAATGCATCTACAATGAAATGAATATGAGCTCAAAGTAGGGCAAACATAACATGGAATTGAAGAATCCCATTGGTTCTATCAAACAACTGAATGAGAAGACGAAAATAATTTTCTCGTGGTTATTATGAAATTTAACTATGAGTTACAATTTTTAATGGCCGGTAGTGTATTATACAGCAAGGAAAATTCCAGAAATAAAATGAATGTAAAAATATGGTAGTTAAAACAAAACTGGACTTCATAAATAAATTTAATTATTCGTATAAACTTTAAAATTTTTGTAATAGTGTTTAATGCTCATTTTTACTGCTTAAGCATCACAGGCAGTCTGCACTTATGATAAATGAAATGAAATTGTAATTTGGGAAAGTATTTTTTTAATTAATGGAAGGAAGCATTCCATGCATAAGTTTAGGGTAGTTCCCTGGCATTTGCCATATGTAAGAACTGTAGAAAACCTGGGAAAAACTTCAGTCAAGGAGTATGGTTCTGTTAGGAATCAAACTCCAGACCTCCTATTCATGGGTTACTGCTTTAATGACCTTGAGCACCCATATCTGTATAAACTTTTTCGTGCTCCAATATTAAAACTCTTTATATATTATCATCTTAATTTTTTTAATCCACTTTAACTGGGTCCTTAAAATATGGGGATCTGTAAAAGTGAAGCTATATTAAACATTTTTAATAGATGCATATCAATGTCTTTGTCCTAATAAATATTGTATTATGAGTAAATTTAATCAATTTGTATTTATTGTCAACTTTTTTCCCTTTCTTTTTTTCCCATATTTTTGATCAAAATTCTAGAAAATGCAAAGCTTTTAACTCTACAGAAATGACATTTTCTAACATATTGAGCACTTTTGTTCCTTATTGAAAACAAAAGAACCTATAGATTTATATTATATTGTGCAGGGACTTTTATTTACAATGTTGTGTATATCCTTATATTGTGGAGTGCCTAAGGAAAAATAATCTGTAATGTTTCCTTATTGCTTTATATTGGTTAGTGCATATTAAATAATATATAGAGCCGGAAAACCTAACAGGTTTAAAATACAATTTTAATGCAAATACATAAAGGGAAACAGGAAACTTAGTTACTTTATGCATGTTATGTAAATTGAATTCTGGCTCAGACTTTTAACTTTATTTTTTTCTTTCATTTGTGTTGTGTATTTATGAAATCAAAATGCTTATAGGTTAAAGCGAAACCAACTTCCCCATGACTAGCAATTGGTTGGGTGCACTATGGGCCACGAGTGCAGCTCACTACTCACTGTTAGCTAATTATCATCTTGTGCAATTAAATGTCAACTTTGGTTATTATTTATGACTTGCGTAAAATAGAATTCCACAAGAAAAATGCAATGAAAATTCATAAGAAAATTTCCAAATGAACCTACCACCACACTACCTAATCACTTCATAAAACAGTCAAGTGCAAATAAGTCATTCAAAACTAAACATCTTTAAAACAGTTGCTCATGTTTAGGTATGTATGGTTATCATTAGCATATAAAATACAATTATTGGTTTTTAAGATAAGAAATATGAACCAAACCACTATTTATATCTGAGCATTATGATAAGCAAATATTTTAAGTCATTTATGTAAGTTTTAATGGGAATAAAATATTACTCTTTTTAGCAAGATTCCACAACTGCAAACACAGTAAATATGCCTTTATTCAGACTTTAACAACTGTGTTTAATATAAGAATTATATGCTCTTAAATTTGAATTTCTTGAATTTATATTTGATCCTTTGAAATTTTTGTCTAAGAGCTTCATTGTCAATAAGTATATTTTTGAAGATAAAATGTGTGTATTTTGGCAACACAGCATTTTCAGCATCCTTTAAAAATAAAAGTAAATTCTACAGTTAATAGTAACATATCTTGGCTAATGATGGAATAAGTGTCTACGGGATAGTGGTGCTATATTTACCTGCCGCACATCTGACCAATTGTAATATATAAAAAATAATTAAAAATAATTCCATCCATGTATTTACTAAGCTACCTGCTAAACTGTATGCAGGGAAAAAAATACTTTGCCTGAAATTTATGTATTTTCATTGCTATTAGAGGATATTAAAAATTTAATACTGGAGACCATGTTGAAGTAAAATAGTGAGTATTCATTTAAACATATTGACATTATGTGTAATATTTCAGTTAAATAGGCCATTTCTTAATTTGTATACTAATTTTTTTATAATGAGCTTTGATAATTGATAAAATATTTTAATTATTACTCTCTGGCATAACCTAACAGAGAAAGCAAGTATGTATAAACCATTTAAAAAAAATAAAAAAAATACTTTTCATGAGCTCTATAACAACTAACTTGCAAATCAGAAGCTGTTTACACAATCTTGTGAACTCTTGAAGATAACTGGAGAAAAATTTATTAAGAAAAAGTGAATCTGCTCATTGTTCTGCACAGAGTACCCCTCTTCAGTATTTAGTTGTATAAACAGCTTTCAATTATGCAACTATTTGATGTGTATATACAGTTGGCCGCAATGGAAATCTTTATACATTTACATGCAAATATGTTCACATCTATACATATTTAAGAGCAAGAAGAAAAATACTGGTTTAACATTACTTTTATTTCACATTTAATGCTTTTTCTTGTTTCCTTTCACTCGATAGCCTTCTGCATTCTTTTTGGTATTGAATCTGCCAGTTTTTAAAAATAATTTTTGTTAATGAGTAAATACACTTTTTCACCAACCCTTGTAGCTCATTGATGTTTAAGGGCCATATATCTCTAAACTAATCCTTCACCAATTCCCAACGTTTTCATTCAGGTCAAATGAATTGCCTGGCCAATGAAGTATAGTTATATTATTAACCACTTCTAAATCATTTTTGGTTTATGGGCCGTGTAACCATCATCCTTGAAAGTAGTATCACTGAAGAATGCATTAAAAGCCAAATAAATGACCCTGCAACAACTCAAGATAGTTGCTTCCCTTAATAGTGAAACTTTTGGGTAGGAAATATACCTCTCCCCATCCATAATTGTTATCAAATGCACTTCATACCTTCATATAATAATGTTTTAACAGTCTTCATGTTTACCTTTGGTTATAGCACCACATACTTTTTGATTTCTCTCCTTTATGGATTCCAGTCTTACCACATGGAAAGTTTCTTTCATCAGAAAAATTATCTTCCACCAATCCTCAGAAGTCCAGTGCTTGTATGTTCTTCATCGCCTCAGTTAGATTTGGCAGTGTGTCTAGTTAAGAGACATAAGTCTCTCTGGAGCCAATGCTGATGCTCCAGATTGAGTCTTTGGCCATGTCTAGATGCTGATTTTTCAAACTTGTAGCTTTAATCCAAGGATTGGCCATTACTTAATGTTTCATAAGGTTATTATCTGCATTATAATTTTCTTTTGGCCACCTGAGCTTGCTTTTAATTTTGGTTTCACACCCTGTGGCACTGCTACTGCTACTGTTTTTTTCAGGTCCTAAATTCCCTGTCTTGACACTTTTACATCTCTGGCTAAATCAATTGGGCATGCCTTGCTCTGTTAAAGTGAAGGCTGAAGTCTTGACTTTGTTAGAGCAAAGCTTGTTCTTCTCCACAATTGAGACATTTTTTGCCCAATTAAATGCAGAAGAAGAGGAGCTGACTAAGGGGTTTCAAGAGTAGCTCATGTTTTTTGAGACATTAATTATGGATGATTTGCATGAAAATTTCATAGAGTTGCAAAATCTGGTGGATATCTGCCATCTGACACAATAATGATAGGTTTATATAGCTGTATCATGTAAAAAGCAGACCCCCCCTCTCTCTCTCCCTCTTCACACACACTTGTGCAACAGAGACAAAAGAGAACTTGACACAAAATCTATGTAAATAATTTCCATTGCAGTAAATATTTAAATATTTAAATATTTCCATAGTATGCACTGTTTATATTTTCATAAATGTTATGGATATACCTAAGTGAAATGTTTACACAAACTATGTTGTGCGCATTGCAAATGTATTCAAAGGAATTTCGAAAAAAAAAAATAAAAAGTACAACTTTATATACAAAAATTGCTTAAACATGTTTAAATTTGTATAAGTGTAAAAAATAAACGGCACAGAACCACATAAGTAGTTCAATTTGACTATAGATTATATCAAAGCATTTTCCTATTATGAAGATATTTTTATCTAAAACAGTTGTTTTGCCTATGATGTACTGCTGCACAGTAATGTGAAAAAGAAAATCCTCTAATATTGAACATCCAAAATAAAATGTTCTCTCTCCCAGTAATGCGAGCAAATCATTACTATTTCTGTGTAAATATTTGTATGCTTTTACCCTTTGCTACTTGAATGGAAGGAAAATGTTAATCAGTGATGTGGTTTATGTACTCAAAATAGAACTCAATTTATAATAGAAATATGTGGAAATGTGCATTCATGCATAAAGAAAATGGTGAATAGTGAAATGTAAAAAATAAACAAAGAAATAAACTTAAGCAAAAAAGTTATATATAGAAAAAGAAATTGAAATTAAAAAAAAACACTAATGAGGGTTTTAAAAATGTATTAAAACTTGAATAAATTATAGACATTGAAAATGAAACTGAATTGCACCATGCCATTAGCATTGCCCAAAACTTACATACAGAAAATTTTGAAACTCTGAGAATTTAAGAGACAGGATACTGCAATACATTATCAAGTGTATGCTTGTATGCAAAAAGCATATTCCTACTTTGTGCACTGGAAAAATAGCAGAATGGTATATTATTATGACAAACATTTATTTTACATTTTGTTGTATTTTCGCATTGGAACTTCACTAATCTTTCTATTTTATAGGCATATACTACATTTGAAACATGTCTAGAAAATAAAAAGGATGTAAACAATTCAACAAAATATTGCAATTTAAAATAAATTAATTTTTAAAATATTTATAAAGGGCAAACAAATATATTTACATATTTTCAGTGGGCACAGCATGTCACAGTGTCATAGAGAAAGTAAATAAGGATGTTCTCATTTGATATTGGGCTGTTTTTTATGCCTTTAACATTTTACCACAGCTAGAGGCAGTATGGAAAATAGAATTATATTTCAAAATTAAATCAGGGTGATAGCTTAGCTATTGGAAATGCATTTATCAGCATTTGCGTGGCTGACTAAAAGATTTGGCTGCCAGTATGTGTGTATATATATATCCAGGTTCAAGAGTAATGAGTGTAATTCATATTTATGGAATTTTAGTACGAAAAATCAAAAGTGTTCATAATTGGGAACCGATAAAAAGTTTTGTTCTTTGCCACTCAGATATGAAAAAAGCATGAAGTATGAATTTTTGAGACATACAATTATAAATGTACAGAGGCATGATTTCTTGAAAAAATGCTACCTTATGCAAGTACAGGAGTATAGCTTATGTAGTCTCCTGTTCCAAGGCCTATGAAATATGTTAGAATCTAATGCAAAATATAAACTTCTAGAAAGTTTCATCATCGTAGCTATGCCCACTGCCAAAAACATTTCTAAAAGGTGAGGAAGAAGTAACTAATGAAAATGTACATTTATTTTCAAGAAACCTATAACTATCATGAAATAATAAAGAAGCTGAGAAATGAGACTATAATCTGCTTAAAATATGTCACACTTATGGGAAATGAAGGTAACTGGCTTTACAGAATGCCCTTTAAAAACTGCAGTTACTTAACATATCAATCATCTTTTAATGTATGTTTATAAGCACAGAGCTGGAAGTGTAGACAAAAATAGTAGCATCCTATTTGATACATATCACCACTTCACAGTCTCCATTCATGTATGTCCTTGCTCATAACACTTTTAACTACTGTTTACAGCAGGCTTTTATTTGGTGTAACTAGATGTTGTTTCTGTCTATAAGATGAAAAGCCAACCCACAAACTTGAAATTGACAGTTTCTCCCTTTATTCCCTAAATAAGGGTAAATAGAATAATTTTTTTTTTTTTTATGCAGGCTTCAACTAGTAAGTTTTATTTAGAAAATTCTCTTAATAGAATGCCCAATGTTTAGATTTTGAATTATATTAATAAAAAGTTAGGTTTAATATTAGTCTTAAGAATAAGCAATGTAAACACTTGAGCTAAATAACGTACATTATGAAATTGTTGAGCAATATGTTACTCTATGCAGCAGATGCATATGTATAAATGCAATTACATTATTAGGTAAATGTCTTAGGCACTGAAGAAGCATAAGCAAATTCCATTGGTTTTATATGGAATATACTTATTTTTATGTTAAAACAAGGGACCCTTAAAGGACACAAAACTATTTTTATCATAACCAAGAAATGACACCCAAGTTTTTCTGCAATATCTATGACATTAAGAAAATTAAGCTTATGTGCAAGAAGTTCCTTTACATTTTTTGGAACCTTTGATTGTTAGTACATATTGTTAGTACAAGTTTGTGTTTACTTCTTATTTAGCATTAAGTTAATTCACATCATCATAATGTGTTTAAACAGAAAATTTATAGGTGATAATAATGAACATTATTTAAACCTTTGTGTACATTTTGCTGAACTTTTCAAGTTATACCACCACCACCACACTACCACCACCAGTTGATCCACAGTTTCTTACATGCATCACTACCTCTCAAAACATTGATTCATTCTCTTCCATGCTTCATTTTTTGTTAGAACTTCTTTCAATTTATCTGACTACCAAGTCATTTGTTTACCCATTTGCCCGCATCCATTAATTTTATGTTTTAGTATGCTTGTTAGCAAACACTTTTTAATTATTTTTGCATATAATCCATACAATAGATTTGTAGTTCAAACAAATTAAGTTGCTTTTAATAATGTTTTAAACTGTAAATATATTACTATTTTATAAGTGTTTAACAAGGAGCTAAAGCAATTTGTTTATAGCTAACATATATTAAAGATTATATTATAAGTAAATTGATTACAAGTTGTATTTCAGCTAAACAATTTCATTGTGTTTTTGCAGGAGAAACATTAATTAGGCTTTAACTCAAATATAAGAGAGCTGAACACATTTAAGTCATCAATTTCAGGTTTGCCAAATTATACTTCAATAAAAATTAATGTTATATACATAAAGAAGTCTGTATTAAGTGACATTATATTTCATCAACTGATTAATTATCAGAACAAGTTTCAACAGCATTTGCTGTCATCTTCAGCTGAGGACTGACTAACACTGGCAGGTGACGATGTGACTAACTTCTTTATGTGTATAGTCAATCAACTTCACTGTTTCTAACTTCTAATAGGTTTACAGGTAACATCATCACCTGCCAGTGTTAGTCAGTCCCCTGCTGAATGTGAGAGCAAAAGCTCTTGAAACATGTTCTGATAAATAAATCAGTTAGTGAGTATAGTGCCCCTAATGCCAATTTCTTTATGTGTATAATTGATCAACCTCTATTAAATTTACAAAAATTAATGTGTTTATGTGCAGTGCTTGCAATTGAAATCTTTACATTTTTATCACAATGGAAATTATTCACAAATATTCTGAGTTACATTTTCCATTTTGTCTCTACTGCACAGCAAAGTATGTGAAGCTATATATTATTACTTCAGTGCACAATATAGAATGCAGTCATTATTGCGTAAAATGCCAGATATCCTTCAGCTTTGACAAAGGTATATTTCTACAGGGATCTCATGTAAAACTATCCCACTTGTAGCTGATGGGATTCAAAACACTGCACTATGTGTGTGGGATACGTTTTACATGAAAGCCCTGTATGTTCTTCACTGAATCAACTTAGGATTTTGTGATTTCCACTATTTTGTAGCTTAATATCTTTTCTGTCTCATTTTCTTGTGCTTATAATTAGTAAAAAGAACCCTTCAATTGCCTTGACCTTGTTAGGGCAAGGCAATTGAAAGGTGCTTTATGGAGCCAGAAATATAAACATGTCAGAATACATAATATAGAACTAATAAAAGCAGCAGATGCATTGCCACAGGATGTGGTACTAAAATTAAAGTGGGGTCAATTGGTCAAAAGAAAACCACAAAGTAGAGAGATAGCCTTTTAAAACATTAAGTGATGGCCAGTCAATGGGTTAGAGCTGTAGAATTGAAAATAAGCACCCAGACATAACCAAGGACTTGTCAATCTCAAGTATTCAGCATTTGCTTCAGAAAGGCTTAGGTCTTGCCAATCAGTTATACTGCTAAGAAAAATTTTCTGAGGCAATGAAGGACATATAAGCACTAAATTTCTGAGGATTGGCAGAAGATAATTTTCCTTGGTGAAATGGCTTTCAAAATGGTCAGATTAGAATTCATAGGGGTGAGAACATCGAGGAGAGTGTGGTGGTAAGACCTGAGGTACATCATCATGGTGTTAAACCTCCTGATAGTGTGTGTATAAGATGTATTTAGTGATATTTCTATTTTATCTACCCAAGATGGTCACTATAAAGGAAAGTGTTCCATAAATTACTTTCATGCATGATGATGCTCCTGCCCTCGAATCAAAGGTGTTTTCAGAAGTGGATGAAATGCAATGCTATAACTGTTTTTCAATTGCCAGCCAATTCATTTGACGTGAATGTGAAGTGCTGGGAATCAATGAAAAATATGATTAGGGAAATATAGCCCTCTAAAATGAGGAAGCTACAAAAGGTGCTGAAAATATTGCGGTTACACAAGAACAAATACTATTTTGAAAATTTGGCATATTCTATGCTATTAAGTGAAAGGGAAATGTGAAAAAGCATTAAATGTGAAACAAAACAATTAGTTAATATTTGTAGTTTTTCTTCCTCATAAACAGGTAAAGATTTCTATTGCAGTCTCTGTGTAAGTTTTCATTTACCTCTTATTTCATTATGTGTATAGAGCTTAATTATTTTTCAACTCCAGTAAATTATTATTCAGCAAATTTTTCAGCACTCTGCAAATATGTATTTATTGATTTATAACTTTTTAAAAATATCTTGGGCATTTTGTATTAATCAGCCCAAATACAGCTTATGGTTAATAAGACATATTCATGAATTTTATATTATGTATATTTGTGGGAAATGGGAGGATATGTAATATAGATAAGAATATATGAAAGCTTTGGTAAAAATTACACATATTTTCATACAACTTTAAAGAATATGCTTATAGTGTACTATCAGCGAGGAATTACCATCATTGAGAATGCTGATAGTAAACATAAGTCATGTCATGTGATTCAAAGTATATTTTTATGTGCTTAAAATATGTTTTTTTCTTCTGCAAAGACCAAGAAATTTCAGCAGTACTATATAGTCCAAATCAGCACATAATACCTCCTTTTTTAATTTTTTTTTATAAATATTTTGCCACTCTAAAGAATGAGTGTACCAGAAGAATTTTATTAAGATGGTGGCCCTGTCTTTGTCATACCCAATGTGAATACAGTAGAATTATTGATAGTAAATTGATAAGTTATGTGCTTATTAAAACTGGTTAATTGATGTCAGAGTTACACATTTTAGCATTTTACTGAAATATTCTTGATTGGTAACAATGAGTCAAATTGAAAAATTGGAACTGTTAATGCAGGTTAAAACAGTGCATTTCCTTGGATGTATGTCTGCAGGATTTGTGTAGAATATGATAAAATAGAAACAGTATGGCTGTTGTGTTAGCCTAGTAGTTGTCCCTTGTAAGATAACTATTAATAGTGGATGTCATAAATATTCTAAAATAATAATGATATAAATTTGTAACTTTTGGAATTCTGTATTTTCTTTTCCTGTTGCATTTACTGTCCGAGCAATGTCATACCATTGCACACTCTCACCAAAGATGAAATGCCTGATAAATTATAATGGGAACCAGCTCTAATTAAAACTTTGACATATTTATGAATATTCAATATTTTATAATTTTTAACACTAATTTTTTTTTTGTTTTTTTTTTTTTTTTACACAAATATGGATATAAATTTAAAGTGTATTTCAGAAATTGTAAAAGCATTTTTTAATTTACTTGTGAGATATTTATTTTTATTGTAATTTGATCTGCATACTATTAGGAATCAGATATACCACTTAATATTTCTTGCATATTCTTTATAGAATAACTGTAATGTAGTGCACAGTTTAAACTCTTATAAACAAATGGTAATTTACTCTTAACTTGTTGGTTGTTTTTGTTGCCAATTCCCAGAACTTCCTGTGCATAGCTTCATATACTTGTTTTCTGATCATCTAGATTTCATGTGTAAGATCTAGAAAATGCAGTTTATTATTTTTTTGTTTTTGCACCTATCATTTTTGGGGAATATAAATACTGAGTTCATTTTTAGTTTATTGCGATATCTTCTTTTGCTATTAAAACATTAAACTATAAAACAAATTATTGTTTAAGTCTCTGTGATTACTAAACAAAAATTCCATGTTATATTATGATCTACCTCTTAAAGGATGAATACCTTTCCTTTCCTGAGAACATGATTGCATATTGGTTGATGAGCAGGAAATATAGCTCTTAGTGTTTTGCATATACTTATTATGAGAAGATTAACTTTTAGCACTGATATTTTATTGTAAAACTAAGACACAATTACTAGTGAGAAAATATTTCCTTGCAAGCATTTCTTGATTTGAGAAATGGTGATGTAAGTGTACAAATAATTAGGAATATAATTAAGATGTTTTGCAATGCAATCAAAATTTACTTCAGCACTGTAGGGTAGGGAGTAAATTATTTTTTGTTAATACAAAAATTGAATGCCTGATTAATAGCCTGAAATTTATAGATTCTGTTATAAGCCTATTTACGAGGGGCATCCAGAAAGTAAGTCCCAATCGCGCCTAGAGATGGCACCACTAGTCGGATAGGAATGCGCATGCGCAGGAATAGGGAGGAAGTATGTGAGAATAATGCAGTAAAGTTTCAGCCTTGTGACGGTCGTGGTTATCGCGCTGTGCTAGGAGAAAATGACTGCTCTGATATTGTCTCCCGCCAACTGCGAGGTTTGCACGCTCAAAAGCAAAGTCCGGCAGAGATCCATCGCCAATTGTGTCAAGTGTATGGACACGACATTAGTACGACAGTATGGTAAGACGATGGTGCAGGCAATTCACTGAAGGACGAACCAATATTCACGACGACGACTGTAGTGGCCGACCGTCCCTGGTGACGGCAGAAGTGTCAAGGCTTCCGGGAGACAATTTTGTGCACAAGGGAGCGAGACATCTGGGGAATTGATAAGAGAGTTCTGAAATTGTGAAGCGCTGGTTCTGCTCAATTGCTTACCGCACACTTTCCAACACTTCTGGCGTCACCAGGGACGGTCGGCCACTACAGTCGTCGTCGTGAATATTGGTTCGTCCTTCAGTGAATTGCCTGCACCATCGTCTTACCATACTGTCGCACATAATGTCGTGTCCATACACTTGACACAATTGGCGATGGATCTGTGCTGGACTTTGCTTTTGAGCGTGCAAACATCGGATGACTGCACGAACCTCGCAGTTGGCGGGAGACAATATCAGAGCAGCCATTTTCTCCTAGCACAGCGCGGTAACCACAGCCGTCACAAGGCTGAATCTTTACTGCATTATTCCCACATACTTCCTCTCTACTCCTGCGCATGCGCATTTCTATCCGACAAGTGGTTCCATCTCCAGGCGCGATTGGGACTTACTTTCTGGATGGCCCTCGTATTTATACTCTTGGAACAAAATATGAATATTTTGATAAAATAATTTGAAAATTGGAAAATACATGAAAAATACTAATTATACAAAATACATAAGTAATTGTATTAATGTACTTAGGATATATATTAACATTGAACTAGTGCTACAATACAAACAATTAAGTAAAATTTCAATATTAATTTATTTTGGAATCAAACAAAGTAAAACGTGCATTAATGGCCTCTTCTGAGTTGAAATATTTAGAACACCCTTTATGGTTTCACTTACATGAGATTTACTCAGGACACATTTCATGGAACAATTAACCACATTGTTAAACAACTTTTGGATCATTCATAAGTAGGTATCCAGGTTTGACACTGGCAGAATAAAGTGCTATCTGCTTCCAGTATGTGGAAATTCATAAGGTTTTGCTCATGATTTTTATATTAAATCCTTTCCCATATGTTTAATTCTTTTGGTTGTTGAACAGTTTTTAATAACATAATGCCTTTTTCTATTTCATGGTTTTCATTCCAAAAATGTGCTTGCACAGCCAATTTATCAGTTTCCTTGTAATGGATGTTTCTGTAATGCTCCTTCAACCTAAAGCCTATATTTCTCTGTCTTTTCTACATCGATTTTTTTCACAATCTTATAATTAATCTATCAAATACCTGATTTCTTCCCTTTGGAATTTATTTTGTTTAATTTCAATAAATTTTTTTATACTGTATTGGTTTTGAGGTGCTAAAATGATGTTGTACTGCTTGAAAATTTTTTGAAATTTCTTATTGGATGACAGGAGGGAAGTGAACATTTTTAATGTTTTTTTCCCGTAATAAATCATTCAAAGTTGTGATTTGTTTAATTCTTTTTTGTTTCTGGAATCTTTTAGTTTTTTGGTTAATTATCTGTTTGCTGAAACCATTGGAATTAGCTGCTTCTATTATGTGTAGATATTCATTCTTGTATTCTTCTTTGTTCAGTGGTATATTTATTAGTCTGTGTATCATGCTGTTGAATGCTGCTTCCTTATGTGATCTTAGATTGAAATCATGGGTTTAATATAATTGTCTGTATGTAAATACTTTCTGCAGATGCTAAATTCAAGTTTATAATTACATTTTATTATCTTCAGATCCAAAAATGGCAACATGTCAGTTTCCATTTTGACAGTGAATTTAATTGTAGGCTCTTGCAGGTTAAAAGTTTTAGCACATCTTTCACACGTTTTTTGTTTATAATGGTGAATACATCATCTACATATCTGTGCCATACCTTACAAACAACTGATGTTGTGGACAATTGTTTCAAGAAATATGTCCTGAGTAAATTCATATAAGTAAAACCATAAAGAGTGTTATAAATATTTTGACTCAGAAGGGATAATTAAGTAAAAATTAAATTATTATGTTACTCTCTAGATGAATAATATAATTTTAGGGTTTTCCTTCAAATGGCCACCTTATTTATTTTTATTATCAAATATCAAGATTATTGAAATATCAGTTTCACATATGCAGCCTCCAAAATCAGTAAAAATAAAATATATTATTATATACAACACTAAAGCATAATGTTGAACAAAAAAAAAAAATAATTATAAAAATAACAGAATATTTAGTCATTCTCTCCCTTGGCTGCTAGTATCTGTCCTATTCTGTGTCTGTGCAAGGCACAGTACATCTAAGTGGCTTTAATTCCATGGTCTTGTAGGCTGCACAACATGCAGTAAGACTCAGAAGGGATACCAATGTGATGAAGATGCATTCCCATGCAATCATGCTTGAAGCATAGTTGAAATTCTGCAACTGCTTTCCTTTGTGAGCAATTTAATACTTTTGTTAGTTCATTTTTTCATTACTTTTCAGATAATCTTGGTTCCATTTCAATTTTGTATGTCTTTTGAAATAGCTATTTTAAATGTAATTTAATCAGTGGTAGTATGTTCCTCTAAGATACTTATCTATAATTTTGGCACCCTTTTTGGTCAGTGCATCAGCAAGAACATTTCCCTGGTATCTACTTCAAGGCAATTTGTTTAATTTTTATTTGAGTATTTGTGTTTGTTCCTGACATTCCATAACCTCTTAATATTAAGCATTAGGATGCTACAAATTGTATTGCTGCCTTCAAATAGGAAAAGGTGGGCAATATTTGTTAATGTATAGGTTCAGGAAATAAAATCTATTTCTTGATGGAATGAATTTCTGCAAATGCAGTTGAGTGTTGTCCCAGTGGTATATCAAAAAAGGGTTCATAGTAGATGCAAGCACCTATATCTGCATATTTCCCTATTAGGGAATATTATGTACAAACATACATTTACCTCCTGATGGATACCTGAAATTCACTTTTTCTGCAGCCAGAAGCCTGAGTAATTCTGTGCATAACATAACATATTGGACATTTCATAACCAAATCTAAATGCAATTTAGAGAATAATTAATGTGCAGTATTAATAGATATGTAAATGATATATATTTTAGCATATCTAAAATATATTGCATAAATAAGATGATTTTCCTGAATGACTTGTCTTGTAGTCATGATATTCAATCTTGTTTTTTAAAAACATCAGTACTGACTTATCTCCCAAAATTATGCTATTCCAGCAGTCCTAGAAATGTCTTTCCAGATCTAAAGTATTATATTGAAAATGGTTATTTATTTTGCTATCTGCTCCCAATGTTTAGGAACATATAAACAACTCATAAAAAGCACCCAGAATGCAATATAATAAAAGTTCACACTAAAAACCATAAAACTAAACACTAAAACCACGATATATCGAGCACGGCTCTTGGACATGTGCTGAGAATAAACTCTCTCTGTATCCATCCATCCATCCATCCATCCATCCATCCATTTACATATAGAAAAGCAGAAAAGGATAAAACACTAAGAAAAGTCACTGATTAATCACTATATCACATTGCTTGAGTTCTTCTATGGCAAGAAGACAAGTGGAGGTGATAAAAATAAATAGTGAATATTGAAGGTAACATTATGCATGGAAACAGATAAAACAAGTAACATGAGTGTGTGATAGGGGGGAAAAAAATATATTAATATGTAAGATTTAAACCCGGTGGTATATGTACTTTATGCAAAAATATAGCTGCCATTTCTCTATCTCTGAAAACTTTTAGAACTATGAGTAAGTAATACATGAATAAGTGTTAAATTAAAAGCATTATCAAAATTCTTACAGTGAGTTAGGGCATATTGGGCAACCGGCAAGAGAGACTTGGTTTTAACGAATGTCTATGATTGTTCATATGGAGCAAAACAACAGTAGAAGTTAAACCAATATAAAATGCTTTGCAAAGTTTACAAGATAACATATATACGACGTGCTTGGAAGAACAAGTTAAATTGTTAAATGAAAAAATGTTAAATTCTCTGGATAAATTAGGGCTGTGGAATGAATGAATAGAATAATAGGCACACAGGTTTTACATTTAGTGCATTGGCAAGCATATGAGCCTGCAATGAAACAAGGTAAATTTGAAAGAGATAGGTTTCAGCAAAATATACATTTTAAGGTTAGGGGATGTTCTAAAAGTAAGGCAAGATACAAATTTAGAAAAATTACTTAAAGACGAATGCATTAATAAAGTATCATGACATTCTTTCAAAATAGGTCTGATGCTTTCAATTCTAGGCACATAAGTAGTAACATTCTTCTATTAGAAGTTTTAGGTTTGCATTGGAAAGATTAGTGCGCTGGAATGATACAGGTTTTTTAAAAAGAAGAAGGATATTTTTGGTGTTTGAATTTTTGAGCTGGTTTTTAATATGCATATCGAGATGAAAAGTTGTTACAAAGATGGTGGCCATGGATTGAAAGAGGAAAGGGAAGAAATCTTTTGGTATGCAAAGGATGACAACTATCAAAATGAAGATACTGCTGTAAATTGGTAGGCTTAATGTGTACAAACTTAAGAAAAGAGCCATTGCATAAAGAAATATCAATATTTAGGAATGTAGCAGCAATGGGAGAGACAGAAGTGAACTTAAATGAAAATTTGGAGTTAAGATCAGTAAGGAACTGATCGAGAGATTCTGAGCCATGAGTCCAAAGCACAAATATATAATCAATATACCTCAGACATAATAATGGTGCCAAAGGTTCTGACTTAAGAAATTCCTCCTCTAAGCAAGGCATAAAAAGATTGGCATAAGAAGGTGCCATTCCGGTGCCCATTGCAGTGCCTTTAATTTGTAGATAATATTTATTATCAAAACTAAATGCATAGTAATTGAGAACCAGATAAGCAAGATAGCAAATGAAATCTGTGTAAGGGGTTTAAGGAGGTGCTCAAGAGTCCAAGAAATGTCTTAACAGCAGCTAACCATAATGATGGGGAACATTAGTATAATGTGACATCACTTTGATATTGACCAGAAGAATATTAAAATATGCCAAAGGGTCACCTGTCTTAAGCAAACTGAAAAAATTGAAGGAATCTTTGATATGGGATGGCCTAGATGTAACAAATGGCTGTAACCAAAAATATACCAGGGCAGAAATACATTCAGTAGTGGAACCAAAGCTGGCTGCTATCAGGCACCCTGGACGTTCTTTTTATGAATTTTAGGGAGAAATTATATGGTGGGAGTATGAGGGGTATGAGGAGTAAGTGGTGAGTCTCCAGTTACATGGCTGGGAATTATCAGATTCTTTTAGATGCTGCAGAAATGGGGTGAGATCTACATCAACACTCATCAAATAAATATCCATGAAATCCAAATGGTTTGTGTTATCTAATGCAAAGAAATTGAAAAGTTAAAGATACTAGTAGACCAGGATTATGGAAAGAAGGAATGAGAACATAAGGTCATCTTATTGAATCAAATGAAGAAAGACAAAAAAATATAGTTAGGGGGACTACATTTATTCATTGCTGGCAAGTAAATGGATATGAGTCATCAGAATTCAACAAGTACAGTTGAGCAGGATGGGGTAGGTCAAAGTGGAATAGACCGATAGTAAAAGGATATGAGTCATCAGAAATCAACAAGTACAGTTGAGCAGGATGGGGTAGGTCAAAGTGGAATAGACTGATTAGCTCTCAATGGAAGTGCAAAGGATGTTGTCAGTAAGCAAGGGAAGAAGGAAAAGAAGAGCCAGCAGAAGACATTGTCAGTGATGTGCACAGTATCATCTCCTCACCTACAGGACGTAAACAGGATGGTCTTGGGAGCTAACCTGATGTGAACATATGAAACAAGATATAATAACCAGAGTTTTGTTTGAAAGAGACTTTTAACATCATTAGAAGATAGAAATAATATTATTTATTTTAGAACAAGTTATAAATTGAACAGGATGTAGAATGGAAGTTAAAGAGAGAAGGTCCATTAAGTGAAAGCTGGAATGATCAAGAATATATATTTTGTTTAATTTTTTTTTCATAGTGTTTAACACCCATTTTAAGTACTGAGGCATCACAGGCAGTGGACACTGATGATATATGAGATTTCTTTTAAGGAAGGAAGAGTTCCAGGACTAAGTTTAGGGTTTCTCCCCTGCACTTGCCATTTATGAAGACTGAGGAAAACCTGGAAAATACTTCAGTCAGGGAGGATGATCCTGGTGGAAATCAAACCCCAGACCTCTAGCTCATGAGTCTGCACCTTAACGACCTCGGCCACCAATGGCGGTCAAGAATGTTTTAAAGGAAAAAAAAGGGTGCATGGATAGTTAAGATAATGGAGATAATAATTAGGGGATCACTGGATATAGAAAACTTCTTGTTAAAAAAAATGGGATTATAAATGCCCTAGAAGTAAAGGAGGACTGGGGTGAAAAGCATAGTTGAATTTTAAATGAGGCTCCAAGGAGTAATGACAGAAAGACATTTTTGAAATTGTTGGTAAATGTTTCTCATGGAAAGTAGGTAAATTGGATTTTAAATTTTCTTTGGATGAAGTATGAGAACACAATAACAAGTTAAAAGCAACCAGCAATTGCAATAAATGGAATTCCAGACATATTTTGGAAGCCTTGGGAAGAAGTTTAAAATGGAATTCATATTTTAGTGACACTGTTTAATTAAATTTTTAAAGCAGTTAAAATACCAAAGAACTGGATTATAGGAATAGTAACTCATAACATTTTTTTAAAGATAAAGAAGTCATTATGAATCCAGCTAGTTATGGAGGAATTAGTTTACTTTCAGTAATAATAAAGATTTTTGAAGTATTGGTAGCAGAAATGAATGGAGAAGGAAGGAAAAATTATCACAGTTTCAATCAGGTTTAGGAAAGGAAGGAGAATTAATGATAATATATTTATAATTAGAACAGTGGTAGAGAAATATTTTAGCAAAAATGAGGTATATTGTATGCTGTTCCAAGCTTTAGATAAAGCCTTTGATTCAATATCTATAAAAACATTATGGTTTCAATTGAGTAAAAGAGGAGTAAGACAAAAATTTATAAATTAAAATTATTTATGACAACAAATTTTGTATAATATTTGAGAGGGGGAAAATGACTGAAAAAATATCAAATGATTTATGTTTAAGACAAAAGTGCAGATTGAGTCCAGTACTGTTGAATCTCTTTCTTGATGATATTTTAAAAGAAATTAGTAAAAATAACTTAAATGCCCCAAATATAAATAACAGAGGAATACCAGGTTTGCTCTTTGCTGATTATTTGGTAGCAGGTTTAGTAACAAGTTTAAAATTGAAAAGGTCATTAAACTGTAGGTAGATTTGTAAAGAGTGGAGTAAAAATAAACAAAACAAGTATAAAATCATGATATTTAAAGAATGATGTAAATTGAATAAAGAGGAATCCAAACAGAAGAGCTTGTAAGAATACTACAATTACTGAAGAAAGGAAACCTGAAGACTGTTATTCAACATATGGGGACAAATGGTGGAAGGCAGGGTGTGAGCCATCTGATAGGATATGTGTATTATTTAGCTACCACGGCCAAGAAGCAGTATCCAACAGCCAATATAGTCATCAGCTCAGTAAAACTGCAAAAAATATTCCAGCAGAAGAAAATTATAAGACTAATAATTTATATGAGAGAGTAGCACAACAATTAGGTTTATTTTTTGAGGACTCCAACACTTGGGTGGATGACAGGGACCTTGGAAAAGACTGTTCATCTGAACAGAAGAGGTGCAGCAGTCTTGGGAATTCTTTAGCCTGGGCAATGACATAACCCAATAGAGGAACTGGTGGAACTGGAGAGGAAGAAGGCAGCATGATTACATGTGCCCCAAGAAACCAAAGAAAAAGAGCAGACATGGAGAATGATTTTGCAAAGGAGAGAAGTGGTTCACAGGTAAGGATGGGCCTCATCTGGTTATTGCAGGTTAACTGTCAAAGCAGTTTTAGGAGAGACAGAAATGCTAGAAGTATTGTCATATTTGTTTGTGTTGGAACTGAAATAAATAGCAGCCTTCAATGAGTTCATGAGGAAGTGGAGATATTAACATGCAGATAAGGAATGGGAGGGAAAATGTAGACATATTAGCATTAGCATGTTGCAGACTGCCAAAAGAAGCAAACAGTTTGACCTTACAAGCACTGTGAGAAATTATTGGCACAATAAATAACAACCAAAAGGTGATAATCGCATGAGATTTAAATCTACCAATGTGGGAAGGATTGTCCAAGTTGAGGTCAGAGGCATAGATGCTTGTTGATCAACTGCTTTGTGAAAGAGGTTTCTCCCAGGTAATGCCAAGCTCAACAAGGGACAGTACGTTACTTAACAGTTCTAATTAGACCCAAAGCAATTTTAGTTACCTGCAAAGTTTTATAAAAGATTTATGCCCATAGTGGCATACTTTTGGGAATCATATGGAAAAACATGATGATTCCAAACATAAATACAATAACTGTGTGGAAGTTTAATAAAATAGATGTAAATACATTACAAATGTTTTGCTAGAGAGATTTATAATGACCAAGAGAAATATAAGGACATACGGTGTAAATTTAATTGCGTAGTTTTAAATCCCCAACAAAGCATGTACCTAATAAGGCAAATTTTGACCCAGAATATTACACCAAGCACATTTGTTATTTAAATAAAAAGGCCAGATGTGCTTAAGCTGACCATATTCATAGTCCTCAGTACATGAATAAGATATCAAGCAATTCTTCTCTTCTTCTCATTTGGCACTACAGCCTGGGGTGAGCCTTGGCATTCTGCAATGACCTCTGCTTCCTCTATCTCCAACTTATGACTTCATTGATAGAGAGCAGTGAGCCAGGGGGGCATGTGATCAGCATGCTGGCACCCCGCAAGCCTCCTATAATGCAGTTTTTGTGATCGAAGAATGCCACATCTCCAACAGGTTCCCAATTGTCCTCACAAGGCTGTGTGGACCCCATTCCAGATCTCCCTAACTTAGAAAAATTCCTAAGCGGGTAACAGGAAGCGAACCTGGGCCTCTCTGCCAGCAGTCAGCAACACTAACCACTAGACCCAGGAGGTGATCTATTCTGCAACAAATACTGAAAGAGGAGTTTAAGAGTAATTGGAGTAGGTTTTATAATTATGTACACAGAAGAAAAGGGAATAATGAGGGAGTAGCACTTCTGAGAAATGATTAGAATGAAAGCATAACTGAAAATAAAGTATTGACTGACGTATTAAATTCCTATTTCATATCATTTTTAACCATAATAGACATGATAGTGATATCAATGATGACCATAACAACATGATGATTATTGTTTAAGGGGCGCACAACATACCATAACAACAAAAATGGAGGTGCTTTTATTGCAGATGTAGGAAGTTGCATTTCATTTTTAGACACTTTAAAACAAACACAGAGAATAAAACCTTTTAAAAATCTTTATGGGGCCTAGGTAATTTTGCTGCAGAAATACTGAAATGGGAATGAAGCCTTCATCTCATACCTCACGTATTTATTCAACATATCTATAAATAATTCAAGTGTTCCAAGTGACTGGAAATCAACTATTTTGTAATGCCAGTATATTTAGGGAGGACTAAAGTGAATATGAATAATTACAGACTGGTTAGCTTTACTTTTATAATCTGTAAAGTCATTGAAAATTTGATAGGGCCAATAATATGCATGCTGTTCTGAATGATAATAGCTGATTGTACAAGTATCAATATGGGTTCAAGAAAGATTTTTATGTAAGAGATAGATTATTCCACTGGTTCAAGATCTAGCTGAAGAGATGGAATGGGATAAGGATTGATGCAGAGATAACAGATATCTCAAAAGCATTTTAACTATACCACATGACATACATTCTTGAAGGGACAACCAGAAAGTGAGATTAGGTCAGAGCCTGTCAGAAATCACAAGAGTGACATCAGGACTGACCCAAGGCAGTCTAGGCATGCTAGAGCCATTGCTGTTTATAATTTACAAAAATAATATATGTTTGAGCATAAAATCCTAATTAAGAATGTTTGTTGATGAATGTATTGTAGATAGGAAAATAAACAGCAATACAGATGTGGAGATGTTACAGGGCATTCTTAATAAAACTTTTAAATGAGCTGTTAAACACACAATGAAAATAAATGTTTCCAAAAGTGAACCAATAATATTTTGTAATATGCAAGAAGAAATTACTCTTACTTATAAGCTAAAGCAGGTGTTAATTCCACAGAAATCATACTGTAAATATTTAGGAGTCTACTTAAGTTGTAAATTTTCATGGGAGGAATAAATCAATTATGTTATGGAAAAATGGAGGACTTGCATTTTATTATGAGAATCGTAAAAAAATAATCAAGTTACAAATCTAAAGGAATAGCTTACCTCACATTAGTATGTCCATTAATGAAATAAGGAGCAGATTGTTGGGTTACCTACAGAGCTTTGTTGTTGTTGATTTGGTTTATTTATGGACACTCTTTAACATGTCATGTCATCAGGGTCCCATTCAATTCAGGGCTTGAAATGGCCAATAAATTTTGCTCAGAGGCCTCTTCTTTCAGGCTTGAGGTTCTTTTTCATGCCGTAAATGTATGACATGGGACCCACAGCTTTACTTCCTTTCCAAAGGAAGTCATACTTAGGATTTTTACCCCCGCAAAAATCCATTGATCCTGGCCAAACATGCAGGTATTAACACATTAACACACCAGCTAATTAACCTACAAATTAGCAAAGAAGAATATTTTTATGAGTACAAACAAATAGTCGAAACAGCAGTTAAAATGGTTTTAAAACAAAACTAGTATGCATAAAGGTGCAGAAATTCAAGAGACAAAAATGTATTAAAGAAACCACAACACTTTCAGCAAGAAAAGATAAGCTAATTTTTAAAATGTTCACATATGCTACATGGCAACATGTAGCCACATGGGCTACAAAAAATTTCAGTATATTCTTAAAGATTTTAATATTAGGTTGGCACCAGTTAATAGATTTAATGTTAAAAACTTACTGATAGATAATGTTAATGACAATATTCCACAAGAGGAAATAGCAGGTATTTACAAAATGAATTGTGCAGAATTTGAAAAAGGCTACATAGGAAAAACGAAGAGAAACATAGGTACATAGTTAAAGGAACATTTCAGGAACATAAAGTACAAACAAATAGAGAAATCAGCAGTAGCATATCATTTTTGGACACAAAATCATGACATAATAAATAAAGCAAAATTATTAAAATCAGTACAACGACCTATGGAACTAGCAACCTGGGAAAAAATCTATATCTACAAATACAAAGACAGTCTAATAAACTTCAACATTGCCAGAGATGAAAACATAAACTACAAGTTTATCACACTGCCACCAGAGCAGAATATACATTCCCACAGCTCAATGAATGATAAGACAGTTGAACTTTAGGCTGGCTGAAGATGGGAACTAAATGTTCTCGTAACCAGTTCCATACATTTATGAAAAGTAAGTGAAGCTTTAAGAGTGTGTAGTTCAACTGAATCATACAATGATATCAATTAATATGATTAGCTTCACTGTACAAGTTCCAATTTACATTTTAATTTGTAAATTATCTGTTTGTGATAAGAATGCTAATTTTTCTAGGGAAATTGCAAAGAGCTGAAGAGCTCCTGCCAGCTTCATTTTCTGTTATGCCATAAAGCTGGGAATTCTTATTGTTTATATCTGTGATACAGAAAGTATCGTAGCCAATTTGTCAAGAATAATATGATCCATTTATCAACAATTTAGGGAGGGGATGAACTTGCTGTAAATCAAAGCAGTATGAAGTAGATATAGCAAGTTGTTCTCTCATCAATATATATGTTTTTACTGTAAACAGTTTGTGTTTCATCCAAAGACAGTAACTGCAGGTCTTAGTTGCATGAATACATTAAGTTAGATTACATTTTATTGAATTGTTTCTGAAAAATAACATTTTCACTTTAAGCTCTTGTTAGACACTTGTGTTACAAATTAAAATATTTCTTAATGATAAGTTCTGGGGAGAAATAAGAACACTGAATAATTATTATGTTGTGATGAGTTCAACTAAACACTTTTGAAGCTTCACTATCTTGTTATTTCAGTAGAATATGTTTCACAGACCTTTGTCTGCATCACCAGCTTCTTGTCAATTATCATAATCCTTGGCTCTGGCCGACTGTGATGGACTTGAAGTCATTGTTTTCTTTCACCTGGTACATCCAAGTTCATTAGCCAATTTTTGAATTTGTGGAAGTATATATATTTTCTCACATGTTCAGTTCTGTATGCCTTCTACTGCATTAAAATTGTACTTTTTCTTCAGTTTCATGATTTCCTGCCCAAAATTGAAGAAAACACTAACATGCAAGTTCATCAGATCCCCACTGGAGCCAAAAGGCATGTCCTCCAAGGATTACAACAACACTTCCAACAGCAGATGAAGCAAACAAAGATTTGCAAATCATGTTCTACAGAAATAGTAAGTTAGTGAAGCTAAAAGCATGATTTAGAATATTTTTGTGTATGAATAAAAATGTTAATAAGTTGGCAATCTTAGCACATTTCTGACAATTAGAAATTAATGGGATCAGAACCTTAAAAAAATTATGGAATTTGCAGTGATCTTAGTAACATGATAAAAAAAGTGTTGGTGACAAAAGCACTACTGAATAGATTTACTGGGGGAAAAATACTTTTATTGCAAAAGTTTCTCAACTAAACACCAGGAATAAATGCACAGATACAAAATCATCATGGAAGGTTAATCAGTGGTAACAGTGTCTAAAGCTAATCTTAAGATTCAATTGTGAGCAGTGTGGCAGAATATTATGTTCAAATTCAATTAATTTGCATAAAAAACAATTTTAGAATGCAATTTGTGATTTAAATGTAAACTGTACTACAGTTACTAAGTTAAGTATAAACTAACATTGTTCAACTTTCATGTTTGTTTATGAAATTATATTGTTAATTTGCATGCATGTGCATTTGTGTGTGCGAGCATGTGGGGTTGGTTTTTTTTTATTTAATTCTTCTTTATTTACTGCATGCTCCATTACTATAATAATTAGTAATATTACATGCATTGCTATCATTTATTTGTTTCAATTTTATCCTTAATACTATTTTTGAACACTGTTTCATTCTTATTCTAACCTAATTGTATTTTGAAGATTGCTGAAACTGGTTATATATGTATGCTTTTACATTATTTATATTATCGTTCTCAGTCACCACATTTTCTATCCTATTAGTCAATTTGTTTTAATTTGAAAACTGTCAAAATTTATACTGTTTACAAAATTTTTAAACTGTTTATTATATTTTAAATCAAGTTCACTATTGTCTATTGGACATCGCCTAGTTACTTTTGCTTCCCTTTTCCGGAATATTTCTCACTCCTTCTTCAAGATTTTGCAGTCCCACAGGATGTGTTCCGCTGTTTGTATACCCTCCTGACATATACATGATGGGTTCTCTGTTATTTTGAAGCAATGAAAGTAGGCTACTAATTTCCCTTGTTTTGAGAGGATCTCTGTAATATTGGGGCTTAGAAGGATGTTGGCTTTTAGCCCTTTAGCTACAGTTGGAAAATACATTTTTGTAATCGCTCCATTCATTGTCATTTGGCACTCTGTTTCCCATAGTCTGTGACTTTCTTCCCTTAATTAATTCCTCACTTCACATTTTGGGATGAGTTGATAATCCACTGGCAGGTCCTTGCTTTTTGCTGCTTCTTTCATGAGTCGGTCTGCTATTTCATTCCCTTCATTGCTGATGTGTGCTTTAACCCAAGTAAAATGTATTTCCCAGTGTTCTTGTTGGAGTGATTTTAGCTTCTTCCTTATTCTTTCACAGAGGTTACTATGTTTTTAATGGTTGTTAATTAAATCTAATGTAATTTGACTATCCGTGTGGATTGCTGCTGTTCATTTGTTGAAGGTTTCATTGTCTATATTTTCCAACTGTTCCAGGGTTCTCAAAATGGTGAACTGCTTGGCTTGATTATTTGAGCATTTTTGGTGCAGCTTATACCATAGTTGATGAACTGGCATATTGTTAATATGCATTATTATATGTATAGTATATGTGTGTATGGTTTTTTTTTTTAAATATTTTCTCTAATCTTTAATTTATTTGCTTAATTTAAGAATTTTTAGGACCTTTTGACATGTTTTACTAAACATGGACAAAAAGGGCACTTTTTTATTTTAATTTATGACTATATATTTGAAAATTATTTAATGCTTTACTTCCATTAAGCAATATTTAGTATAATTTGTAGATACAAATCAATGTTCATGAATACAGAACACTAAACTTACACTTTCATTGATGTTGATAGACGTTTAGTTTGAAATTTCATTATTACAAAACACAACTCATTGGCATTGTGAAATGAAATTTCTGTGTCTTTTACAAATTAATGACCACAGTTCACACATGTGATCTTTTTTAGTGATGTTCTCTATTGCATGCTTAGAAGTAGCCTCCTCCATACAGATATAGCATTTGGCCTTTCTGACTGGCTCTTCATCTCTCTTCACTTTTCTTGCCACCAGTTTCTTCCCAAGTATTTTTTCCATATCAAAAATGGACAGCTAAAGTTCTTTGAGATCCTTAGATCTCTTTTCTGAAGACTTACATCCTGCAGATAAAGTATTTTAACACCAAATTCATTTTGGTTCCATTATATGAAAGCTTTTATGTGAGTTGATGGTAGTTATGTATTATATACTAAACCATTGATAATGATCATCTTATAGAGCCTCTCAGCTGAATAAGCTGTGGCATCTATTCCATCTTTAGTGGCAATATATTAAGGTTGATGTGAGTTTTTTTTTTCTTTAAAGAATCAACTCCTACTCCTGCATCATAATATTGGGTTGATTTTTTTTTTTCTGGGAGGGAGTTTCCTCCCAGAAGATGGTAAGATGCTAAGGTAAGAGGAGGCATCTTGGTTCATGGATTTGTGAATGCAATTTATTAATAAAACTCCTTTGCATTTATGGTTTTCAGCTGATTTTGAATACCTTTTCAGTTAGATTTGAGTACGCCAAAAAAGTGAACTTGAATTCCATATTTAGAGTATCTGGTGATGTGTAGAAATGGTGTGTTGCAACATTATAATCAGACCACAATTTTACATTTTCAAGATTACAGACAGAAATGCACCTCACACTGCAAGCTACAAACATTGTATTGTCTCAATAATGCACATTCTAAAGTTACAGGATTACTATAACAAATTCACAACTTATAAAATTCCAACCACAGCTTTTGCTGATTATGCGCAAAGCATGCCCATGCTAGAAATTATCTTATATCATAGTATGACACTAGGTATGTTCATCTAGATCCACATTTGGCTGTAAATGACAAATAGAGGATGGCCAAAGATATCTGAATGTAATATTTTTCATTATTTTTGCAAAAAAGTATTTTTGCTTGTGCTTGGTTATTTTCTTGTTACATTGTTGTTGCTATATACACAACTCCAGATTATTAGTGCAATGATGACCATCATATTTATTACTGTATTATCCTATCCCTTATTTAATACTTCTAAAATTACATTTCCCTCTATTTTCCTCTTAATTATTCTCACCCATTTCTCTCCAACATTGCCCAAATAGTTCCCTAACACAGTGCGAGGTAGTTTTCTAAATTTTAAAAGATTTGTATTTGCTACTATACAGTCTTTCTGAAACAACCAAGGCTTAATAAGGGTAATTTTGATAGTAAGATATGTACATTGAGTACTATCTGCTAATAGATACTGGTAGTTTTTTTTTAATAAAATAACTTTTAGTTCTTATATCAGTATAGTTGGAAAATATATTTATTTTTGAAATGTGGAAGCTGTGTAGAACATATTAATTTCTTGTATAAATTTTCACAGTATTAAATAAATCTGCAAACATAATTTACATGTTCTACTTGACTCTGTGGCTTACATTTATGGAATTATCATATTACGCCCATTTTCATCACATAATGAAGCAAACAAAATTTTGTTAAAATTATATAGAACATAGTTTTCAAGATCATGTTTCCTATATATATATAAAAACCTAATTATATAAACACACACACAAACATATATAACCCAATTTTTGTAATTATATCATAATGATTTTCATCAAGGAAAATGTTACATAAAACAAACTCCTTGGAACCTTTGTCATTCTTCTTCCCATTAATCAATTTCCAATCAGAAATATTATAGAAGTTTTTATTTTAGAAGTTAAATAGCTCTTCATCTGATTCAGTATATTCATTCCTTTGATTCCTTCTCTGCTGGTGTAATCTCAATAAATGCTCAGGTATACATGTTGCTGCTGGCTCAGTCTCCACTTCTGCTAGTTCATGTGGAATGCAGTATTCTGAAATTCATAAAACAGAGTCATTCCATGTGCTATGTAGCTTGAGATTTGCTAGGATAAGAGCTTTACAATGAACAATAGTTAATGAATCTGGGGAAAATAGATACCTCTATTTATTTTCTTTGTATAAACCTATTCCAAACCAATTAAAATTTTTTTCCCAAGGGAAAGTTTAAAATTTTAAAATGGTTAAAATACTTAACACTCTTAAGCATTTCACTCTTTAAATTACTAAAATTTAGGACATGTTTCATGAACTGTTGTTCACATTGTCAACAGATACGACTAACAAGTCATGCTGGGTTGGAGAGGCATGTAACTGCAAGGGGCTCTGGTGATCTATGAAGGAACTTATACAGAATGTTGTCCTCTTCCAAAATTTCAAAGTTCATTAGTCTGTGTTCATTTTTCTTAATAAAGATGTTCTCCCATATGCTCAGTTCTTTAGGAAATTGGACAACTTTCAGTATATTAATATCTTTATCAATTTCATGGTGCTTGTTCCAAAAATGTGCTGATACAGCTGATTTTTCTACCTGTTTGTGTCTAATGTTTCTCATGTGTTCCTTCATGCTGATATCTATGTTTCTCTTAGTTTTTCCTATGTATACTTTTTCACATTCCTTACAATTTATCTGATATATCCCTGACTCTTCCTCTTTGGGTCTGCCATCTACATTGTTTAGTTTTAACAATTTTCCGACACTATATCTATTTAGAGGAGCCAATGTAATATTGTACTAATTAAAAATTGTTTGAAATTTATTATTCAGTTGTGGATGATAAGTGAATTTTTGTAAATCTTATCTTTAGATAAAGAACTCAATGTGGTAATTTGTTTAATTATCCTTTGTCTCTGAAATGTAACAATTTTTTGATTTATCGTCTGCTTTTTTTAAAACCATTAGAAATGGCTGTGTCTTTTATGCACTGGTATTCCTTCTTATATTCAATACTGTTGAGTGGCACATTAATTAATCTGCATATCATACTCTTGAAAGCTGCTTCTTTATGTATTCTTGGATTGAAACCATTGGCCTTAATATAATTATCCATATGTGTATCCTTTCTGTAGATGCCAAATTCCAGTCTATTCTTATTTCTAATTATTTTTAAATCCAGAAATGATAAAACATTATCTACTTGCATTTTTATTGTAAATTGGTTGTAAATTCTTGTAAATTCAACAATTTAAGTGCATCATCTATGTGTCTTTTTTGAATAATTGCAAATATGTCATCCACGTATCTGTACCAAATCTTAAAAATATATGGAAAGGCTCTTGTAATGTGTGTTTCAAATGCACTCATGAATAGATTAGCTAGAAAAGGTGATAGGGGACTGTCCATGACTAATCCTGATTTTTGCTTAAAAACTTCTCCTTCAAAGGTGAAGTAAGCTTGATTCAAACTTAATTCTTTAAGATTAATGTATTCATTGATGTGCTTCTCTGTTAGATTAGAAGATAGCCACTTTTTCAAAAGACTTAAAACTTTGTTTTGCAGTATGCTAGGGAACAGATCTTTGACATTAAAAGAAACTCTAGTGTCTTTGGGAGATAGTTGATAATCTTTAATTCTCTTGATGAGATCCATTAAATTTTTCAAACTTAGGCTTTCAAATCTAGGAAATGTATTAAACTATGAAGTTAACCAATTTGCTAAACTGTAGAAAGTAGTATTAATATTATTAATTATAGGTCTCATGTTTCTCCCTAGTTTATGAATCTTAGGTAAACTGAAAATTCTGACAAAAGAAGGATTATGTGTTCTTATTTTAGAAAATAATGTGCTCCTTTTTAAAGTTTTTTTATTATTTTTTTCAGTTATTTAAAGGATTAGTATTTATTTTAATAAAGCAATCACTGTTCAAAAAGATCTTGCATTCTTAAACTATAATCATCTTTGTCCAAGATCACTATTTTGTTACCTTTGTCAGCTTTTGTATATACCTCTTTCATGTTATTAAGGGACTCTATATATTTTAACTGAGGATAATATGTAGAGTGCCTTTTTTCTAATCAGGTTTCTATCTATTGAATTTAAATTTGCCATGGCTAGTTCTACATCCACTATAAATTCCTTTGGGTTTGATGGAAAACTGATGCATGTCTTGATTCCTTTGTTCAGTAATTACATTTCATAGGAGTTAAACCTTTCTTTAGATAAGTTAACAACATTAAGATCAGATTTTACTGTAGTATATTTCTTGTCTTTTGGTTTTTTATGTAATCTGTGAAATTTTCTCTTTTGGCCAATAGTTTTTTGTTTAGTTTCAAACTAATCATCTCCAGTGCATTCTTTTCAAGGTTATCCCAAGTAAAATTATTTAACAATTTTGGTAATTTTAAATATAAATTGTATAAATCTACGTATATTATCGCAATGTCTCTATAGTGTTTACATTGTTTCAATTCCCTACCTTCTTTTCTGCCGCATTTTGTATGTAGTTATCATTATTGAATTTAACCAGTTTTCTGACAAATTTTGGACAAACTTTCTCCTTCAAACATCTATTTAAAAAATGTACCTCCACCATTCTGTATTTCCTTCTCTCTTTAAGTTTCAAAAAACATTTGATATACAGATTGTAATAATTAAATTGTATATTAAAGTCAATCTGTTAATACTTATAAAGATTAGCTCCTACCTTACCTCTTTTATGTCCCTTTAAGTCTATTTTCCCCTGAGATACTCCTTCATTTGGTTGATGTTAAATGTTAAATTTTCATACAGATTATTGTATATCTATTTTAAGTTCACTCTCTATTATGTTGAACCAGTCACTGAGGGCTGACAAAATATGCTAATTGATAAATAATGACTAATTTAACCTCCTAACCTCCCATCAGGTATAATAGTAATTTGTACCTCCTGGGGTGCAGTGAACATGACAGATCTTTCTAGCCTTTTATCAAAATGCAGTTTTGGTAAATCTTTCATAATGTGTAATAAAATTTACCACCTTATTCTGCTCAGAAATTTGAATGGTGAAAGAGCAGGTCTTGATGTGAGGAAGAACATGGTGTCAACACCTTCTGGGAGTATATTGAAAATAGAAGATTTGAGATAAACTACTTCTGCCAGAGAAGAAGATTACAAGGACAAGGGCAAAACTAGAGTAATTTAGAGTTAGTTAAATATGGTGGACATTTGTAACAGTGATGTTTAATATAAGTTTAGAATAACTGAGTCGACTTTGTAACACTTACATCACTAATATTTTTTAAAAGAGGAAAACTAAGTTTCTGGAGCTAATCGCTCCCATCATCATTTCCAGTTCGACTGCCGGCCTTGTTCTTCATGGTGGTTTGGTTTGTCTCTGGTGGTGGTTGAATGAACTTCAAAACATTTATATCTGGAAGAACAAATGTAGCGTTTTCAACTTTGAAATCCCACCAAGTGACGTGTTAATACAGAAGTTCATCCAACCGCCACCAGAGACAAACCAAACCACCACGAAGAACAAGGCTGGCAGTCGAACTGGAACTGATAATGGGAGCAATTAGCTCCAGAAACTTTGTTTTCCTCTTTTAAAAACTATTAGTGATGTGTTACAAAGTCAACTCAGTTATTCTAAACTTAATTTAGAGATGTTAATGTTACTTTTGCATGTTGTGTCTATTGCTCTACTCCATGCTTTTTCATATATTTTATAGAGAATTCTCATTTACTTTTTGGGAAGTGCAGTGGTCTATATCAGGCAAACAAAGTGATGTGCAGATGAATGCTTTTATAGTCCCCATTGCCATTGCTAAGTCTTTGTGTAAATTTTTACTGAAAATTCTTGTTTTAGGTGAAACTCTTTCCTTGCTAGAAAAGTTTGAACTTGTAATAAAGGTTAATTATCTGCATGGACTGCTCATGCAGATAATTAAGTGTGTGTTTTGATTCAATAATTACAGTTTTTCTTATACACTTTTCCATTCATATAAAAGTTTACTTCTTCAGTAAATAAATGGTTGTTTTATGCTTCCTCACTTATTATTCATTCTATACAGGTACATCTCTAATATTGAATCATTTTGTTCTTTGCATATGTGGACCAGACTAGTAGCTGGGAGCACAACACAGCTGCCCATACCCAGCTTGCCATGCAATTGGCAAAGTACTGAAATTCTGCTTATCTTTTTTACAGAGGATGAAATTTTTTTTTTTCTAATTTGATGGCTGTAAGGAATGGTAAACCTGTGGGGATGAATTTTAGCAATTTTTAGTAGAATGTGCTTATGTATGGCTGATCCTGCTAGTTGTACTAACTCTACAAGAGATTTTAACAGTGATATCATCCAATTTTTTCAATGTTAACATGTCTTATTTTCTTGTCCAACACTGATCATTTTTTTTTTTTATTCAAGCACTATCTTCCAAACTATAGATCCGTCAGGTGGAAAATCCCTGGAAAACATTCTTGAAATTCTATATGACACTGAGCAGCCTATTAATTTCTTAAAAAGCTACAGAAATGAAAATGTTTTCTGTATTAAATCTTGGAACCATGGCAAACAAGGAAATGAAACACAATTACAGTAATTCCTTACTGTTCTGAAGCTAAACACACATTAATCAGCCTTATCAGCAGTAATATGCATCCTTGACTTTTGAAATATGCAACTGTGACCTGCCAGCTTCAAACCTGGTAGTCGATCCTGGTGGTGTAGTGGTAACCATTCTTTCCTCCTGAACCCAAGATCACAGGTTCGATCCCAGCCAGGACCAATGGATTTTTTCGGGTGTAAAAATCCTAAGTATGGCTTCCTTCAGAAGGGAAGTAAAGCTGAGGGTCCCATGTCATACATTTATGGCACGATAAAGAACCTCAAGCCTGAAAAAAAAGGCCTCTGAGCAAAATTTGTTTCACAGTTTCACACCCTGAATTGAATGCATGCTAATGGCCTGAGATGTTAAATCAATCAAACCTGGTCCATATGTAGGGGGGAAAAACAAAATGAATATCCAATACTATTTGCAATTGACATCTGCCTTTCAAAAACAATTGTTTCAGTTTAGTAAATAGAAAATTTCCTTTTGAGGTAAAATGTTCATTTGTAATAGGCTGCTAAATAGGTTCATCTTGGTAAAGCAGGGAAAAGATTTAAAATTAGTGTTCACTAAATGATGTATACACACATACACAGATAAATTAATGGACAGATTGATTGATTGATTTATTGATTGATTGATAACATCAAAATTAACCATAGGAATTGTTTTAATCCTTTTAATTTTACATTATAGAAATATTCATTCTTAAAGTATATTTATTCCAAAATTTGTAGAATATTTGCATTGTTTCTGAAATACCATATTTTAATTTTCTGAAATTAAATATTATAAAATTTGAGAAGGGGGTACTTGGAACAATATATATTTTTTTTCTTCATTTAATATTATCTAAAATATTTAAAATTTCTGTTAATGTTTTATCACAATGCATTTAAGTTGTAATGCATAATTAACAATACTTACAAATTATCAACAGAAATTAATTTTCCACCATTAATAAATGAAGATGTGCTACAACTTTGAGTGGCAGTATAAATTCATGCTTAATACAGAAGTGCCACTTAGATTGAGTTCAGAAAATTATCATTAAGGAAAAGTTTCCTGAACGTAAAATACAGTAAATTCAGTAATTGAATCAATTGTTTGATATCACTTATGGTATCATAAAATCTTCTTTATTTTCACTGGCAATTTGCCACAACATTGATCCAAGTAATTCACAGCTGTTTCCCTAGTGGCATTTAAAAATTTTGCAAACTGATTCTGGTATAGAGAATTTTTTTTAAGGAAGGAAGCATTCCAGGCCTAAGTTTAAGGTACCTCTCGGGTATTTGCCACTTATGAGGACTGAGGTAAACCTAGAATATACCTCAGTCAGAGAGGATGGTCCTGGTGGGAATAAAACCCAAGACCTACCCACTCACAAGTCTGCACCATAATGACCTTGGCCACCCGTGGTGGTTTTATGTAGTTTGATAATATGATAGTGAGTGAGTTGGTTCAAGCAATAATGCTTGTGACTCATATTTGGGAGGTCCCAGGTTCAGGCCCTGTGGCCAACTAACCTGATTAAGGTTTTCATGGTTTTGCTCAGTTGATTTTCAGAAAGGGAAAATGTCAGATTAATATTCTTGGATTTACATTCCATTTTATGTATGTATGTGTGCATATCTTCTGTGTTTTTTATGTCTTCAAGGCAACCAAAATATTGTCTTGACCATCCATTCAGGGAGTATCTCAAAATGTATGTGTAATGTATGTGCATCAAGGGGTAATTAGATGCCTAACAGGTAACTGAGTTGGGCATTGACTTGTAAGTCCTAATACTGTAGGAGATAAACAGCCAAAAAAAAAAAAAAAGAAGTTTTAAAAATATGGTAGCATTTCTTGCATTTTTAACTGGTGTTTATTTAATAAATTAACATATAAATAATCACTTATTCATGACTAAAGCTTTGGCAGTAATACAGCACACCCCCTACACAACTTGCTGCAAGACATAAGTTAAATAAATAAAATTTACAATGAAGAGAATCAGCAGCTTTAATCATATAGGGCACTGCATCCATAGCAGTTATAAATTACAATTATGATTATAGATTCAAAGATTTATTAGAGACCTTGTTGATTTTTAATGACTCATTTTTTCTAAATGTTGAGAATGAAATATAAATTATTCTCCTTAGCATGCATGCTCTTCTATGTTTCTCGCAACAAAATGTCTTTTATCTGTACATCAAAAGCTATGCTTCTTTCTGCAGCATGGTCAATATTTCTTCAAAAATTTTCTTGTAACATTGAATAAATTCATTTGACTAATAGTTTTTCTTCCTAAATCTTTAGTTATTTGCCCATGTGGTACTCTAAGTAAAAGCACAGCTTAAGCTGCTGATAGGAACATGCAATATTTGCAGAAAGAAACGCTGACATAGTTCCTCTAATAAAAAGGGAAAAAGGGGGGGGGATGCAGTGAAAATGTTGAGCAGGTTCTTCTTCAAATACTTGTTGCCATATTTATGATGTTCAGGTCACTACAGATTCTGCTTGTGTTTCTCTATTGTTCCAATTCAAAATGCAAGCAAATATTCTCCTAACATTGAAAATAGTTTTACTGAATTTTGTGAGACAAGATGTCTAAATGTTACTATGCTTAATTTTAGTAATCTTGTAATACTATCCAACAGGATAATATCTTAGAACTTACAAAATAATATTAAATCTAGGACTGGATGCAAAAGCTGCAGACTAAGTTGTAAGCATAAGCTAATAAGGTATTAATCTGTAAGTCCTCTCCAAAATGTATCCAGAAATTTTAATTGAGGAAAAGTAGATAATGGTACCATAGTCCCTTTCAAAGTTCTCCTATTCTTATTCCCATGCCCCTTATACCTTTTAAAACAATCTGTAAAGTTCTCTTTTGTGGTTACCATCAGCTGCCTTGTTACATTCTGTTTAATCTAGTTCACAGTCTGAAATGCTTTCCTTTCAACAGAAACATTAGCTAGAAATTGCTGGGAGCCAAATCTGGGTGGAAAGCAGGGAAATGTTAAGCAAGGGTGGTGTGATGTATTGTCTAAATCCTTGCAAAAAATATCTGAAGGGGCAGGAATATTATCGTGTTAAAATTGTTTAATACTACTTGTCCACTGTGCAGATATTTTCTTCATACTGCATCCCTCAGTGGTAAAAAAAAAACTAAGATATAGTATTCCTTTTTTACTGTCTGACCTTCTGACTTGGAGAAGCTTAATCATATTTGGTGGTATTTCCATATCTAATATTCCACAGGCTTTCTCCAATTTTGCTGCACCTTCTACAAACAAGTAGAATTCTGCAACTTCCATTAGGATCACAATTTTATCAACTCCCATTAGGATCACAATTTTATCCACTCCACTCACTGAATCAATTAAACCTGAAATCCTCCTTAATCATTTTCATGGTTTTCACAAATGAATGTATAAACTTGAAGCAACATTAAATATCACATTTAATTTCGTGTCTGAACCAATACAGTGAAGCGACTATTATGTTCTTAATTACCTAGTGAGTCGATTTAATAATCTTATGCTCCACTTACTGTTGAATTATGCAAAACTAGTTTCGCAGGCTTTTGCCTGCAACCTCAGTTGCGAGTCGACTGTCGGCTTCGTTGTTGGTTGGCTGGAGGATTTGGCATAGCTCTCACGGACATTTTATGAACTTCTGGATTAATTTATCTTCTGTTGGAATCTCAAAGTTCATAACCTTATCCTCATATTTTTTTATATAAATTTTTTCCTATATTCCCAGCTCAATAGGTCGATTTACAAATTTCAATAATTTCACTCCCATTTCTATATCATGTTTATCTCTCCAAAAATGATGTGCAACTGCTGATTTCTCTACCTGATTGTACCTTATGTTTCTCCAGTGTTCCTTCAGCCTGATTCTAATGCTGCTTTTTGTTTTTCCAATATATACTTTGTTACATTCTGAACAGTTGATTTTGTATATTCCTGGCTTCCTTTCCTCCGGTATCCTATCAATATCACCAGAATTGAGCAGATTTTATAGGCTAAACTTGTTCACTGGTGACAAAGTAATCCCAAACTCTCTGAGTATTTTTTGGAATTTTTTGGTGGCCAAAGGATGATAAGTGAATTTCATGTGGATGGTGGATTCTTTTATTGCTGTCAATGTTGTAACCTGCTTTAACCTCTTCTTTTGTTTGAATTTCTTGGTCATATCCATTGAATTTTCCTGTTTGTATAATATGATGGTATTCTTTGTTGTATTCAAACTCATTCATAGGTATGTTGATAAGTCTATGTGCTAAGCTATTGAGTACTGCATGTTTGTGTGCTGTGGGATTGAATCCACTTGCCTTTATGTAATTCTCAGTCTGTGTGTCCTTTCTATATATTCCAAATTCCAAATTGTTGCCTGTTCTTATAATCTTTAAGTTGAGAAAGGGAATCATGTTGTTTTGTTCTGTTTCGGAAGTGAATTTAATTTCTTTATCTTGTACGTTTAGCAATTTCAAAGCATCATCAAAGAGTTTATTGTTGACCACTGCAAAGATATCATCCACATATCTGCGCCATACTTTGAAAATGTGTGGAAATGATTTGGTGATGTGCATTTCTAAACTACTCATATATAAATCAACCAGAAAAGGCGATAATGGATTCCCCATAGCTAAACCTGCTTCTTGTTTGTAAAATTCACTATTGTACTTGAAGAAATTATGACTAATACATACTTCGGTTAGTTGGATGTATTCCTCAATCTCCTTGTTGCTCAGTTTCACTGACTGTAACCATTTTCGAAGAGATGCTGGAAGTTTGCATTTTGGTACGCTGGGAAAAAGTGACTTTACATCGAAAGACACTAAAAGATCATCCTTTTGGAGAGACAAACCTTTGATTTTCTCCACCAGCTCTTCAGAATTCTTTACACTTAAGCTATCAAATTTTGGAAATTTTTGAAATCTTTGGAGCCATCTTGCTAGTTGCTTATCATTTTAGGATAAGGGAAAACTCTGAAAAAACCACTCCCAGACAACTTGACCTCAGAAAAAATCAATTTTGTCCAATGTGGCAGCTGGTTTCAGACCAATTTCCCAGCTGAGAGGTAGCTCTTTATGTTGGCAGTTCTTGTTGAAAATTTAGCGAATGATGCTAAAAGCTTACTGAATCATAAGTGAACAATTATTTCTGAGCAATTGTCATAATGCTTGCAGAGGTGTATAAAGGGAACAAGTTTCTACATGCATGTGCATTTATGAGAATGACAACAGTTTATCACATAATTCAATTGCTAAATATCTCCACATCAGTACAGATGTGAGTTTCTTAACTTCCACTTTATAGTCTGCATCCAAAATTTTTACTTTTTGGAAGAATAACACTGATCAACAATGGTTTTATTGAATAATACTTTTAGATGTTTCTTATGTATTTCCATCTGCTGATTTCAAAAATGAAGTCAGAAATTTTCCATCATCCACCATTTTTTTGTAATTTTGAAAATAATTGTTTCCTGTTTATTAGCATTCATGTTGTATAACATGTTGATTAGGAGTTGTGTATTAAATTTATGTTTCATTGCATTGTGTCAACAATTGACTTATATTGTTTGGTGATTATTGCCTGTGAATTCAGGAATAACAACAATTATATTTCCCTCACAAAACTGTGATTGTATGGTTATAGTTCCCAGATGAATAGGAGCTTTCTTTAAAGAAAGAAGCTAATCCCATGTTCTCCTTTGTTGTCATTTGAATTGTGTATAATATAGTACCTAATATTGCATTATAAGTAGTAGTATATAAGTGTATATAAGAAACATGTATCAAACATGTCATAGTGATAGAAACAACTTCTGTTATGTGTGTAGTGAGCTCACTTGAAAAGCACAGAAGTGAAATTTTACTTCTCTAGTTAAAAGACAACAAAATAGACCTGAACAAGATATTTGGTTTGCTCTGGCTGTATTTGCTGTTTCTGCTCTCAGGCCTACTTTGCCTATAAATTTGACTTTTTCTTGGAGTTGAGGTAGTCACCAATGTAAGCCCATGACATTAGATAAACTTTTGTTTTAGAAATAATTGAGACAAGAGTTCCTAATGTTAATTTGCCCATAATATTTAATTAATGCAGTTTGATAATCTTAAATGTAGCTAATATCCTTAAAAAAATTAAATGAAAAGTATGACAGAAGCTATCTGAAAGATGAACTTTTAGAGATTTCTATGATTAGTTAAAATCAGTATGACTTCTTCCATATGAAGTTTTTTTGTAATAAAATAATTCATTAACTAGAAATGCTAATTGGAAGTTGTACAGTAATGTTAATGATATAATTAAGATCATTGTATGATTGAGTCGAACCACACGCTCTCTTCTTTAAAAAACAAATGTTCAAATTCCTTTTGGTACTGGTGGAGTACCTAGTTTTCTGGAAAATTCTTAATCAAACCTAGCCAAGATGTGTACATTAAATTTTAAGAAAACTTACTTTGGAATTACCCTTCATTAGCTTCCAGCCAGCCCTTCAATCTTGAGGCAAGTAATTCTGCCTTGCAAGTAACAGCTATCTTACTTGGTTTGCAGCTTGACTATACAAATTTTGCTTGCACAAGGAGCAAGTGCAATAGCAGAGATAAAATTAATCGCTATATAAGAAATAACTGGCCAAAGAGAGAATCACTTAATCTAGGGCAAGAAAATGTTCTTCACCAACCATTTGTAAGTTCTGAAAAAATCTAATACCTCCTGCATATCAAACAAAATTTGATTAAGAATTTTGTGCTGGCAAATTCTTATATATCTGCCAAGAAAAATTGTCATACTTGATAGAGGATAACAAGATCTTCATGTTCTTCTGCTGAATACCCAGTGACTCCGACAAATTCTCAATATCATTTTGTGCAAGCAATAGATCATGACAGCAGTGAAAAATAAGTTTCCAAGAATCAGTGACAAAGAAGGAATATTTGTTACCCATCAAATAAGGGAACTGATGAAAGAAAAATGTGAAAACCAGTTAAATATGCAAGAAGCAGTAGCATTGGTTGTCTTTGGAAAAGTGTCACAAACTTTCTAAGAAACTTCAGGTCTGGAACTACAGAGAACTTGTCAGTGAGATGATAGAGAACTACAAGATCATGGGATGTAATATGTCTTTAAAAATATACTTTCTGTACTCCCATTTCAATTTCTTCCCTGAAAGCTTTGGGGCTGTGAGCAATGAACACAGCGAGCATCTCCACCAAGACATGGCGGAAATAGAAAGGTGCTACCAAGTGTCCAAATATGTTGGCAGACTACTGTTGGATACTGAAGAAATATGTTCATCAAGTGAAGTATAACCAAATATCTACCTCACATATATTTCAGCTAAGATATTATAATATCATAATGTATAGATATGAGAAATGTTTTTCATACATTTACTCAAAAGCCCTGGGTGATGGAAAATTTCTAAAAAGATTTGAAATTAGCACAAAAATGTCACTTAGAATCATCCATTGTTTCCATTTTAACAGACAAAAGCTTAAATTTTACTGACCAGTGCAGTAAAAGCACCAGTTCAGTATTCACATTTTTCTGCTAATGTCTATATAGATATGGATGAATGCTTTTTTCTGCATGATGGGAATATACTTCTATCTGAGCCACCATGACAATTGTGAATCAGACAAGGCATTTTAGCTCAGGGAGAGGAGCATTGGCAGAGTAACCCAAATATCTGTGATTTGAGCCCCAGTCACTACTTTGATTTTTTCCTACTCTGATTCCAAAACTTAGCCTTAAATGTGATCAAATCACATTTCATATAAATAAACTCCAATAGTGTGGTTAACCCTCCAGTGATTGCATGGATGACAATAGTCATTGTTGCCAACAATGGTGATCTTCTCAGTAGCTAATTTTTACACTTTAGTTAAGCTGTACCTTGATTCTTTCTAGGATAGTTTCAGTTGCTCTTGAAATATTTAATGTTTCTTGGCCGGACATTACTGTCATTTGTGTGGCTACTCGCATCATTTTTGGAAGCCATATTAGTGTGAGTTACTGTTATAAATTAATTGTTCTAATTGTAGTTTGTGACTATTTCTTTGCCACTATATCTCAAGCATCTAATGACCCAAATCAATGGCTGCAATGGGTAAAAGAAATAGAAAAGGAGGAAGAGAAATCAAGAAGGAAGTGAGAGTAAGGACAGCAATCCTAAATCTATCGTGGAACACATTTCTGAATCAGAACAAGAATGTTCTGATAATGATAGTGAAGATGCTACAGATACAGTAAACATATCTATCTACATGGTATCAGCAGCAACAAGATGAACAGAACTGCAATAAGTAGATTTGTCCTGACCATGCAACAGATGTGTGCCTACAGTGTTTGCCTACAATTAAATTTTGATTGTGCTTAGGTATCACATTCCTAATTTAGAAACTTTCTTTCACCACAGAGATTTTTGTTTCGCATTTATTTTGCCTAAATAAGCATACTTGCTTTCAAATGCACTAATATAAATATACAATTTGAATACAGGATTTACAATTCTTTGTGTCAATTATAATAATTAGAAAATATAATTTCAGCATTATAATAATTGCTAAAGTTAAAGCATGCATATGAATACTTTATTCACTCTGCAAATGGTTACAATCACTGTCTTAGGCAGTATGTATATTTATATCATATCCTCATTGAAAGATATATCATATCACTTCAATCTGTAGATCCTATAATCAGTTTAGCCAACTCTAAAAAAGCTAGTCTAAGTCTAGAATGGATTTCATCATAAATTACATACATTATATACAATTCATGAAATTTTTCATTCTCTTCATATTTACAAATTTTAACTCCAGTGCAGAGTTTGTCAGAGATGATAATTTTTATGTTTACATTAAAATGTCATCTTTGAAAAAAAAAAGAAACATATAAATGGTATAATTTACATTATTATATGATTTTGATGAACTAGACACTCCTAATGAACATTTTGTTCTCATCACCAGCAGACTAAAATTCAACTGTTGGATAATTCGTTAAGTTGTGAGAATATATTCTGCTCTAGTGGCGATGTGATAAGCTTGTAGTTTATGTTTTCATCCCCTGCAGTGTCGAAGTGCATTAGACTGTCTTTGTATTTGTAGATGTAGATATTCTCCCAAGGTGTGCTTTAGGGTGACACTACTATGGTTGCCTGGACACGTGGGACTCCCAGGTAATGAGGCCGCAGATGTCGCAGCTAAATCTGCTCTTTTAGGCCCTGCTGAGTACGAGCAGTGTTTTTATTTCGGGGATTTTATACATTCTTTACGTAGAGCCATTCTTTCGTGCTGGCGTGAGGAGTGGGAATTACTCCCAACTAATAAGCTCCGTGAATGTAAATCCACCCCTTTTAACTGATCGACTTCTACTCACGCAATTTGTCGCGAAGAAGTCATTTTAGCACGCTTGAGAATTGAGTATTGCCTTTTTAGTCACCGACACCTTTTTAATGGACAACCGGCTCCAGCTTGCCCTCACTGTGACCACCCCTTTACAGTGCATCACATTTTACTCGATTGCCATCATCTAGTAACTTTTAGACGTTCCCTAGCTTTTCCCACCTCTATTGAGGAGTTACTTGCAGATGATATGGCTGCTGTTGAGCAAGTGCTCCGTTTTATTCGTGTTTCTGGTTTTTGGAGCAAGGTGTGCGGGCTTTTCCTTTTATTCATGACGGCATTTTTAAGGTACTGTAGGACTGTTCAGTTTTCAGGTCTTGCTGATATGTTTTACTGACAGTCTTTTGTTTGTTGTTGACCATTTTACCCCTGTTATTTGTTTTGGAGTTTTATTGTAACAATTTTATACCATTTTGAGACTGATGTGTTTTCAGCTCTTGAGGCTGTGTTTTAGAACCAGATTTTTTTATTGTTAACCGACTACCCTTGTTATTTGTTTTTGGGGTTTGGTTTATGCATTGTCAGACCATTTTAGGGCTGCTTTTTATAGTCAGTCTCTTGTTAATTGTTACCGTTTTACCCTTGTTATTTGTTTTGGGATTTTCGTTGTTACGATTATTGAATATTATAAGACTGTTGTGATATCAGCCCTAGCTGCTGTGTTTTATTACCAGTTACAATTATTGTTGACTATTTTACCCTTGTTCTTTGTATGGGGTTTGTTTTATAGCCCAAAGAGCTAAATTTGATAATGTTAAACACTGACATTGTGTATATTATTTCTTTTTTATACTTGGCGCGGTTTTTAGTGTGTTTGGGTGCTAATGACCCTAGCTGTTTTGCACCACTTAAACTATAATCATCATCTCTTTGCTGCCAATTTTACTACCAGTCTTTTTTTTTTTTGTGATTAAGATAATGCCCTTGTTGTTTGTTTTGGGGTTTTATTACAATTTTAGACCGTTATAATATTCTTATTACTTTTCGGCTCATGCGGCTTTTTAGTAACAGTCTTTAGTTTGTTGCCACTTTTAACCCTGTTATTTGTTTTGGGTTTCTTATTGTTATTGCCCAATGTACTTAATGACCTTTGCTGCATTGGAGTTGAATGTAGATATTTTATTCTTGGACCAGTTTTTAGAGTGTTTGGATGCTAATGACCTTAGCAGTTTTGCGCCCTATAAACCACACTCATCATCATCTTTGTTATGGGTTTTGTTTTATAGCCCACAGTGCTAAAATAGTTTATGTTAAACAATGATATTATGTATATTATTATTTATTTATTTTTTATTATTGGCGCTGTTTTAGTGCGTTTGGGCGCTAATGACCCTAGCTGTTTTGCGCCCCTTAAACTATAATCATCATCCCAAGTTGCTATTTCTGTAGGTCCGTGTATTGATTTTAATAATTTTGCTTTATTCACTATGTCATAATTTTGTATCCAAAAATGATATGCTACTGCTGATATCTCTATTTGCTTGTACTTTATGTTCCTGAAATGTTCCTTTAACTATGTGTCTATGTTTCTCTTTGTTTTTCCAATGTAGATATTTTCACATTTTGCACAATTTATTTTGTAAATACTGCTTTTATCTCTTGTGGAATACTTCATTAAAATTGTCTATCAGTAGGTTTTTAACATTAAATCTATTAACCGGTGCCAGCCTGCTATTAAAATCTTTAAGAATATTCTGAAATTTTTGGAGCCCATGGATGATATGTGAATTTTTCAAAATTAGCTTATTTTTTCTTGCTGAAAGTGTTGTGGTTTCTTTGATACATTTTTGTCTCTTGAATTTCTGCACCTTTTTGTGTACTAGTTCTTTTTTAAAACCATTTGTAACTGCTATTTCTTCTATTTTTTTGTATTCATGAAAATATTCTTCTTTGCTAATTTGTAGGTTAACTAGCCGGGTGTTAAACTGTTTATAACTGCATGTGTGTATGCAGTGGGTTTGAAACTGTCAGCTTTGATGTGATTATCTGCATGTGTATTCTTTCTGTATATTCCAGATTTCAGATTTCCTTGACGTTTCATTATCTTAATATCCAAGGATGGCAACATGTTATCTGTTTCGTGTGTAAACGGTATCTTTCTATCTTGTATATTCAAAAGTTTCAAGGTGTTATCAATGAGTTTTTGTTAGCTAAGGCAAATATATCATTGACCTATCTGTACCATACCTTAAATATGTATGGAAAAGCTGTATTGATGTGTGTTTCAAATCTGTTCATGAACAGGTTAGCTAGAAATGGAGATAAGGGGCTGCCCATTGTAAGTCCTGCTTGTTTTTTTATAAAATTTTCCTTTGAAAGCAAAATAGGCTTGGTTTATGCAAATTTCTAATTTTTTATATTAACTGACATGAATTGTTTATACTCCTGCTTTGAAATTTAGGTAATGTCTTCAATCTATCAGCTAGTCATTTAGTTAAATAGTATGAAGGAATATTGATATTGTTGATGATGGGACACATACCATTTCCAGTCTTGTGAATTTTTGGTAAACATGCACAGTTATCCCAAAGGAAACAATATACAGAATAAAATGGAGCAATACTTTCAATAGCTAAGATATATGGTTTATCAAAAATGTATCAACCTGGTTTAAATGAATATTTCTAAAGTTTTTTTTCCCCCAAATTCCTCTTCTTTTTTCCAATGTATTTCTTATCGTAACCTCCACATTTTATTTCACGAATACCTGACTTATGTTGTCCTTTACTTTGCATCTCAATAAGTTCTTTATATTATAATTGCTCTTTGGGGCTAACATTATTCCTTGTTCTTTGAATATCTTTTAGAATTTTTTGTATTAAATTGGTTGGTATGTAAAACTTTTGAATATGTGCCTTTCCTTTGCACTTTTCAGTGTGGAAACATCTCTTATTACTTTGTGTTTTTTGAATTTATTGATGATTTTTATTATTGTGTCTTTGCTGTACCCATTTGTTTCTGCTATCTTTATGATCTGTTGGTATTCTATTTTGCACTCTGTTGCTGAGAGTGAGATGCTCATTAATCTGTGTGCTAAACTATAAAACACTGCATATTTATGTGGAACGTGGTTAAAATTGTCATTTTTTATGTGGTTTTCTGTGTGAGTATCTTTTCTATGAATTCCAATTTTTATGTAAGTGAATGGTGTTAGTGTAAACAAGTTTATTATCTTACTGTTTATACATATATACCACTCCATTGTCAACAGCTTCGCAAGTACATTTAATTGAATTCATTCTTGTATTCTTCTTTGTTCAGTGGTATATTTATTAGTCTGTATGTCATGCTGTTGAACACTGCTTCCTTAGGTGATGTTGTATTGAAGCCATGGACTTTGATATAATTGTCTGTATGTGTGTCCTTTCTTTAGATGTCAAATTCAAGTTAATTATTGAATTTTATTATTTTCAGATCCAAAAATGGCAACATATTATCTGTTTCCATTTTGACAGTGAATTTGATTGTGGGCTTTGCATGTTTAAAAGTTTTAGCATATCTTCCAAATGTTTTTTGTTTATAATGGCAAATACATCATCTACATATCTGTGCCAAACCTTAAAAATGTGGGAGAAACCCTTAGTAAAGTTTATCTCAAAATAGGTAATTAATATGTCAGCTAAGAAAAATGATAATGAATTGCTCATTATCAGTCCTGCTTTATGTTTAAAGATTTTGTCTTCAAATATAAAAAATGCTTGATTTATGCACAACTTAGTAAAGGATTATGAAAAAATCTATGTAGGAAAAACAAAGAGAAATATAGGCATTAGGTTGAAGGAACACTGAAGAATCATCTGTTACAAACCAATAAATAAATCAGCTGTAGTAATGCTGTTTTGGAATGAAAATCATGAAATAGAAAAATGCATCAAGTTATTAAAAACTGTTCGACAACTAAAAAAATTAAACATAAGGGTAGGATTTATATAAAAAAAACTGAGAAAACCCTTATGAATTTCTACATCCCAGAAGGAGACAGCTCTTTATTCAAGCTTATCACAAGACCACCAAAGTCAATTCAGATACCTACCTACCTAACTTCTACAAATGATCCAACAGTCGTTTAACAGCTGAGGATGTGGACAACTGTTCCACGAAACATGACCTAAGTAAATCTCATGTAAGTGAAACCATAAAGTGTGTTCTAAATATTTCAACTCAGAAGAGGTCATTAATGCATGTTTTACTGTGTTCAATTCCAAATTGATTTAATATTGAAAATAGAATATTTTAACCTGTCCGGAAATATACTGCTTATATAATTAGTTCTTCATTTTTTATATTGATATGAACAGCACAATATTCATAATTTGTTCCACACAATACTTTTCAAGATCAATTATATCAAATTTCATGTTATTCTTATTAAAGATACACACACCTCCTTTAGAGGGTTTTTGTCTGCAGAAATAAGCTGTCTTGTTATATCCATCCATGAAAAATTATACTATCTGTTTGCCCTCATTCTCTTACTTAAAAAAATATCTGGTTTATTTCTCTTTAAAATATATATTTTTATGTGAAATAATTTAATTACATTCATTTGTGTAATTTGCTATAATTTAAAAATATAATCATAATCTATTATATCATTCTAACCAATCAAAACATATTCTAAATATTATTATAACTTAATGTTACTAATGTGTTTATTTCATATACATTAATTTTTCACATTTAAAATTTTTTTATAAAATGTAGTATTTTATTAAATATTACATTATATCAGAAATTTACATAATCATTATTATACTAGAATTATTGTTGGCTTGAATGTCCAATAATGCTTAATATATTAAAAGAATACTAAAAAACATATCATACTGGATGATTGTTTTCTTCCAAGTGAGCACTCATGCTACACTTATTTGTGCGACATCTGAAGGTTAACTTTGAAACCTGAGTCCTAAGTATTCAAAGGTTTGAGGGATAACATTGCTTTAATGAGAATACCTTAGATGTCTTCAAGATATATAGGCTCAGATTGGGGGGGGGGGGGGGGGGAAGATTCATAGTTTTGGTTAGACAGGCATAAATGGAAGAACACCAGCTTGATAAGCTGAAAATCTGTGGTTTGAGTCCCACCAAGACCTTGAAAATTTTCTTTCTGACTCTGATTTGAAACCTTAGCCTAACACACTGTTTGTGTGAAAAAACTATATTTCATATTTTTAATCAGTGCTAATAGGATATGAATACTAATGCTATTTCTGCATATATGAAGTTAAAAAGCACAAGTTACTGATTATATCAGTTTAAAATATATCAGATAACTTGCTTACCAGTTTAAAATGCTGTGTTGAGTTTCATATCTGTGATTGGCTTTAGTTACATGCTTGAAATTTTCTCTTTCAACTCTAAAGAAAACAAATGTGTCATTCAGCATACTGAGATAGCATTGTTTCTATCATTTGATTCTATTAATTATTTGTATAGTTCAATGATGCCTATTAGATAGATAGATGGATGGATGGATGGATGGATGGATGGATGGATGGATGGACGGACGGACGGACGGACGGATGGATGGACGGATAGATAGATAGATTACTATGGACTGGATGATTCAGGGTTTGACACTTGGTGAAGCAGAGTAATTTTTATCTTTCATGTTCAGACCAGCCCAAAATCACTCAGTCTTCTATTCATATAAAATACCTAATAGAATTCTGTTGTATAAACCTAATTTGGAGGTTTTGCAGTGGCCAGAGCATAGTACTGGCAACACTTCCTCCATAGACTCAAGTGTGTAATGCCTTATCATTGCTTGTACCAAGGGTTATCCAGCCCATTCAAAGACCTACCTAACTAATAATTGTGCATTCTGACACTTTCAGATGGGTAAAGAATATCTCACTTGTTCACAATACTATTTATTTTTCAAAGCTTTTAATGCCGCATGTTGACCTCCATAAATCTTCAGGATGAACATTACATTGATTAATGGGGAGCAGAGATGAAAAATCCATTTGCACCTGATTAGTGTTCACTGACATTATAGTGCAGGAAATAAAAGATAAATGATCAGCCCAGAATTCAGTCAGTTTGAAAGAGGAACATAAACTCTTGAAATGAGGAAAATTTTATTTTACAGATATTCTTCCAAATGCTATAAGGAGTAGTGGAATAGTTTACAATACCTCTGGAATCTAAAAAGTTCAGAAATGCTTACAGTTCTTTTTCTCTTTTTATAAGTGTACATTAGAAGAAGGCATAGGAGTGAATCAATACAAAAAGATATAATGTATTGATTGATAATGTATTCACTTGCCAACTGGATAAAAATGAGTTTTTAACAATATACAGTTAAATTATATTGAGCACGCCATTGATTGAGAAGCAGAAAGTTTACTATTAAAATTGCAATTTCTGGTTCTTAACCAATTTCAAAACCTAAAAAATGTATAGATGACCTGTGTCAATGTATTACAAAAAGCCAGAAGAAGAATGAGGAAGACTAAAGAATACTCCAGAAAAAAACAATAAAAATAATCCTGACTGAAATTTGTAGAAAATAATCTAGATACTAACATCTGGGGTACTCCATGCAAAATTATTATTGAAAAAATTAAAAAACCATTAATTTTAACTACTGTTAATAAAGACAATGGAACAAATGACAACTACTTGGAGAGATTCAACTCATGTCTTATTATATAAACTGCTGCACGATGAATCGTGCATTAAAAAGGATCAGTATGAATCATGCATTTAACAATATTCAAATCATATATCCAATTGAAATCTCAGAAATCATACTCACCATTAATTAACTCAAAAAGAAAAAGGCTGCAGGACCAGGTGCGATACCAAATGAGGTACTCATCTGTCTTCAGGAAGAAATAAAACCACTTCTTTTTAGACTATTAAATGACTGTATTTGGTAAGGCCATTTTCCACTGTGCTGGATAGTGGCCAATCTCATTATATTAATGTAAAGCTTTGATAAAGTCCTAAACAACCAATATCTTACAGACCTATTTGTTTGCTTAATTCAATCAACAAGGTGTTTGAGCAATTAAGAGCAAAAAGAATAACAGAAATTAGAACAATGACTGGTATAAATAATCAGCAATATTCCATAAAATACAACAATCAAATAATGAAGTAATTAAAACAGTTAAATCAACAAATTCTAACTATGTTGTGGCCATAGTAATACTTTGGGGGTCTTTGATAACTTATGGTGGCTTTTTTGTTTGGAAGGTTTGGGAAAAGTATTTTCCAAAATGCCTGTATGCTCTGTTAAAAGATTACTGTTTAAAAAGGAAGTATATATAAAGGGTATAGGTGAGGTGATAAATAAACAAATAACAAAAGGGTGTCCCAGGTCCTTGGGCCGATCATTTGGGACATTGTCTTGGAAACACTCTTGGATACTTTAAATAACGACATTAATGTACTGAACGCCATTGCATAAGGATTATATTTCTAATTGAAGGAAATAGCAGGAAACAACTGGAAGAATGGGTAAATAATCTCCTAAAAGGAAATTTAAAAAGAGAGTCTTCCATAAAATACAATAATCAAATAAACACAAGAAAAAGAAAAGTGAAGTACTTAGGATTATATTTAGATAAAAAATTTAACCTCAAAAAACATACTGATTATGTCAAATTAAAATACAGAAAACAATGATGCAATTGGCAAGAATTATACAGTCAAAATTCAAAGTATCATTATATACAATAACAATTTAGCACAACTGCATATTTTCAGCCATAATCACATGTGGGGCAGTGGCATGGACATGCAGGATGCATAATGTTAAGTTCAAAAAATAAATTAAGAAGTACACAGAGGAAAATATTATTAAGATACACAGGAGCAGTTAGTATATGATACCTGCCATGGCCCTCCTTATAGCCACCAGAATTTGGTCAATAAATTTATGTTTAAGGGGAGGGATATACTTGTTTAAGAAAAAAGATTATGATAAAGTTATTGAAATAGTTGGGAGAGAGTATATTTGAACATCTGACATAAAATATAAGCTTCAATTAACCTGGCAATGAGAGCAGGATGAAATCAATGTAGGGGAAGAATGCACAATCTGTTTAGTAATATTTTAGAAAGGTTTAAACAAAGACATATAAGACCAAAAAAAAGTGTGATTCCTTATCTAACAAGACACAGTCCATATGACATTTATTGGTGCAAAATTAAAAAATTATTAACAATCATTGTCATATGCAAGATACACCAGAACATGCCCTATTTGAATGTAAGAAGAATCTATTTGAATCAGAAGAATATTATTCCACCATCTTGAGATCTTAGCTCATAAAATAAGTAAAATCGCTTGGGAGGAGATAGCAGATACAAGTACCAGTACACGAGAACAAATAGTGAGAAGATCAGAAATTTACCCACCATTAATTTAACAAATATGTCAACCAATTAACTTAACTACAGATGACAATCAAGAAACAGATCAAATCACACAAATAGAAGGAGGGGGAGTGGAAGGAGAGGAAGATCAATATGAGGAATAAATGAAATGTCAATAATACAACCTAGAGGCCAGAGGACAACAGATGGGGATAAGTGGAAGAAGAGGGAGATTAAAATTACGTCAACAACATAGAGGAGGAGGAAAACCACAGCCACCATGGAAGGAGTTTGAAGAGAAGAATAAGGGAGGTGAAGGGAGAGAGGAACCAGTATAGGAAAACTCAAAAGAGGCGCTAATAATAGAAGCAAAGTGAAATAAAATTAAATTAAGGACAATTCTACATGTGACTATTAATAAAAGGTACAAAGTGAAATACTGTGTTTTTAAAAGATGTGGAGGGCAGGTGAAAAGATAGCACATAAATAGTGATATATGTTTATTTTATTAAATGAAGAAAATTTAGGTGTGAATAAAACACAGGGACCACCGCTGCTGCCACCACCACCATGAATAATTAATATTGTGGGATAAGTTAGTTTTAGAGTATATTTGTACAGTATATAGGTATAGGTTTATTTTATTTTATATTATTTTATTTAATGTAATTTATTTTATTTTATTTAAGCACTGTTCTGTGGCCTTAATATCCTCACCTTTTACATAGCAACACGAAAAGAAATATAAAGGATCAAGGGAGAGGGAAAGAGGGGGAGAGGGGGAGAGGGGAAAACAGCATCTACAACCATTAATTTTATCAATGAGTTATTTAATTAAGGTCATTTAATATCATTGTATGATTGAGTTGAACTACACACACTTTTTGGCTCCACTTGTTTATATTTTTCACAAACTCAACTCAACAAGTGAATTCAGTCAAAAGATAGCTGAGATGTGAACAAGAGTTTGTGAAACATATACTATATTTAAACAAGTGGAGCCAAGAAGTATGTGTAATATCACTCAAACACATAATAATCTTAATTATATAATTAGCTTCACTGCACAAGCTTCAATTAGCATTTCTAGTTAATGAATTATTTACTTACAAAAAATCTTCATACAGGAGAATACATACTGATTTTAATTGATCATAGAAACCTTATATCTCTAAAAGCTCATCTTTGAGATAGCTTCTGTTGCACAATTCATATATTTTTATGGATTTAAAAACATTTAAGATGAGAAGCTGCATTAATTAATTAATTAAATATTATGGACAAATAAACAAGTAATTAAACTATAATTTAACAGCCAATATATGTATATTAAATTTTAATAAACTCTGTCTCATTATTGCTAAAATAAAGGTTTGTTCTATGTCGTCCTCATCATCATCATCATCATCATCATATGCTGGTACACATCATTTGGTTTGCTCTAGGCTATGTTTACTCTTTCTGCTCTCAGGTCTGTTTTGTCTATAAATTTGACTTTTTCTTGGAGTTGGGGTAGTCACCAATGTAGTGGTAAGTTCACCTGAACTTGAGAATACAGAAGTCTATGAGTTCCAATATTTTGAGTCAAATTTTTTATCTTCATTATCCCTTGTAAATCCAAATTTCTTAGACATGATTTAACATGCCAGCAAGTGCCCCATAACCCTTAAACCTGGCCATAGAGAATGCAGTTAGGGGTCAATTCAGCCTTAGTATAATGCCACCAGTCTTAGCCACATTAAGTATGTTGTCAAAGGTTTTAATTACAGATGAATCTTTATTTGCTAATTTGAATTATGTTTTGGAGGAATGAGATGTAGTCCAGTCCTGCTGTTTAAGACCTGCTGCATTTTGTTATCATGTTATCATAAATTCTGGCCTGAAATTTTATGTGAGATATTTTATTTTTAGTAATTTTATGATTCGTGTCTTATGTGCTTCCTGGTGCTGCAGGTACATCCTAATATCTAGTAGGGGAGTGCTAAGACAGCAGTGAAAGAAAGAAGAGATGTGTGAAGCTAGCTCCTGGAGTTGAAGGAAAAAGGAAATAAGAAACAATCAGAGAGGGTTTTGAAGTGTATAGAGGAAGAATTGGGACCTTTAATAGAATAAAGTGGAGTGGAGTTAAAAGAGAACATGCAGAAGAAGAGGAGTAAATATAAACACTAATGTAATAAACTTGTTTACACTAACTCCATTCACTTACATAAAAATTGAACATATGTTTCAGGAGTGATCCCTCCCATCTTCAGCCTGTTGACCAACTGGTGTTGCTAGAAATGTAGGCTGGGTCCCTTGATGTACTTGTAGTGGCATCTGATGATTCTATTAGGAACTTGCTGAGTTCGTCCATTGGAGGGAAATCGTAACTCATTAAGCTTTCCTTGTTTTTCATGATGAAAATTCTTTCCCAAGTGGAAAGTTCTATTGCGTTGTGGAGTTGTTTCAGTAGTTTTGTCTCTGGTTTAATTTTATGGTTATTATTCCATAGGTGCGCTGCTATTGCTGATTTATCAACTTGTTTTAAAGGAATATTTCTAAAGTGTTCCTTTTTTCGTATTTCCAAATTCCTCTTTATTTTTCCAATGTATTTTTTATCGTAATCTGCACATTTTATTTCATAAATACCTGACATTTGTTCTGTCGGTATGTTGTCCTTTACTTTGCATCCCAATACATTCTTTATATTAAAATTATTCTTTGGGGCTAACATTATTCCTTGTTCTTTGAATATCTTTTTGAATTTTTTGTGATAAACTGGGTGGTATGTAAAACTTTTGAATTTGCACCTTTCCTTTGCGCTTTTCAGTGTGGAAACATTCTTATTGCTTTGTGTTTTTTGAATTTATTGATGATTTTTATTATTATGTCTTTGCTGCACCCATTTGTTTCTGTTATCTTTATGATCTGTTGATATTCCATTTTGTATTCTTTTTCTGAGAGTGAAATGTTAATTAATCTGTCTGCTAAACTATAAAACAATGCATATTTATATGGAACGGGGTTAAAACTGAAATTTTTTATGTAATTTTCTGTGTAGTATCTTTTCTGTGAATTCCGAAGTTAAGATAGTCACCATTTCTTATTATTTTTACATCTAGAAAGGGGAGATATCCATTTCTTTCTTCCTCTCTGGTGAACATTATAGATTTGTGTGGCAAATTCAGAAGTTTAAGTGCATCTGTTGTATGTTTCTTTGGAATTATTGCAAATATGTCATCCACATACCTATACCATGTTTTGAAGATTAGAGGGAAGGCTTTGGTGATATGCATTTCTAACGAACTCATAAAAACATCTGCTAAAACTGGAGATAGGGGGTTTCCCATAGCTAGTCCCAAAACTTGTTGGTAATATTTTTTGTTGAAAATGAAGAAATTTTGTTCAATGCAAATATTAGTAAGTTTTATTAAGTCTTTAATTTCTTGTACTTGTAAATATAAGGATTTTAATGAATTCTTTAACATTAGCATAAGCTTATCTGTTGGTATGCTTGGGAATAAGGCTTTTACATCAAACGATACCATTATGTTCTCAGCTGTAATTTTTTAATTTTCCTACCAGTTCCATTGAGTTTTTGACACTAAAGCTTTGGTATTTTTTTAAAGATTTGAAAGTGTTGGTTAATTTTTTTGCTAGTAGTATGTTGGTGAATTGGTATTATTTATTATAGGTTTCATGCTGTTATCTTTTTCATGTATTTTAGGAAGTGCATAAATTCTGGGTAATACTGGGTTACTATGTGTAAGTTTTCGTTTTTCAGTAGTGGACAGTATTTTTATCTCATCTAATGTTTTGTTTAAGTTTCTAATGCAACTTTTAAGTGGATTCTCACTAATTATAATCTTGACCTTTTAACACAGTTTCTACCCTGTTTATGCAGTCTTCTTGGTCCAGATGGCAATTTTATTGACTTTATCTGTTTTTGTGTATACTACTTGTTTTTCTTTTAGTTGTTTTATTGTGTTTTTGTACTTGTTGAATTTATTTCAGTTTTTTATTTTCTCTGAGATTTTTGTGAATTTCAATTTGATAAATGATTTCTCATTATCTTCTAGTTGATGGGTGGCTATGTCAATATCCGTGATGTAATCTTCTACATTTTTGTAAAAATCTACACATGTTTTTAGGCCTTTGTTCCGGAATTTTAGTTCATTGTTTGAAAATGTAATGCTTGAAATATTAGTTATGTTTTCTGTTGTTTGTGTAACTGGTTTGGGTACTTCTATTTTGAATTTTTCCCAAATTGTGCAGTTTCTTTTTTAGTCTCTGATTCTAGATTTTCATTTGGTTCGTTAAATTTTTATGTAAATATTGTTGTAAGTTATCTCATATGTGAAATCCCAAAGCCATCGATAGTTTTAGATGTAAATTATAACTTCTTAAGTCTTTTGTGTTATTAAAGCTTAAATTTTATGTATTGAATTTGTTTGTTTGTGTTTCCGCCATTTTCTGTTAAACACATGGTCGAATTGCTTCTAAAGACTTATGTTTTGTAAACTCAATCAAATGTTAATGGATATCATTGTATGATTAGTTGAACTACACACTCTTAAAGCTTCACTTACTTTTTATAAATGTATGGAACCGGTTTCAAGAACATTTGTTCCCATCTTCAGCCATGCTAAGGTTCAAGGAGTTGAACCTTAGCATGGCTGAAGATGGGAACAAATGTTCTTGAAACCGGTTCCATACATTTATAAAAAGTAAGTGAAGCTTTAAGAGTGTGTAGTTCAACTAATCATACAATGATATCCATTAATATGATTGGCTTCACTGTGTTTAAGTTCCAATTTTACATTTTTCAATCAAATGTATTTATGAAGTTGTTGGCAATGAGGTGGTATATACATAAACACTAATGTAATAAACTTGTTTACACTACCTCCATTTGGACATATGTTTCTAGCAACACCAGGTGGTCAACAGGCTGAAGATGGGAGGGATCACTTCCGAAAAATATGTCGAATTTTTATGTAAGTGAATGGAGTTAGTGTAAACAAGTTTATTACATTAGTGTTTATATATATATACCACTCCATTGTTAACAACTTCATAAGTACATTTAATTGAGGAGTAAACATGTTTCTTTTATTAAATGTTATTGATAAATTATTAATAATTGGTGGAGTTGAAATCAACCATGGACCTAACAGGAGCCAAGCCATCATGGAAGAGTCTCGAGTAAAGGACATGGATGAGAGAATAGGAAAAAAACAAAATGGGATAAAAAAACAATTAATGGTAATTAAGGATAAAATAAGACACAATATGCAAGAATGAGAATAGAGGTACAGAATATCAGAAGAAGATTGAAGGGTATGGCAGAGAGATATCACAGATTTAATTTAGTTATTTCAGGAGTCCAGGTAAGAAACAGAGAGTGCCCTATACAAAAAGTTAGAGATTTTGGAAGTAAGATTGAGGTTGGTGTTACAGAGATGGGAGATTGGTGAAGCTATCAGAGCAGGAATATTCAGAGGAACTCATTTCCCACTGGAGTGGATATAAAAATACAATCAGAGCAAGCAGTGGATAATTATGGGGAAGGAAAAAATGTTGCAAGGTAATGTATTAGATTTAAATGGAAGGAGCAGAGAAATAAATTTAAGCAGACTTTAGAATAAAATTATGGCTAAGTATGCCAACATGGAATAAGTTGCATGTTAAAGAACTATGAAACAGAGAAGGCAACCATTAACATAAATACATTAATGCAAAGAGTGAGAGATGGGATGAGAAAGGAGATGGGATTCATTGAAAGCGGAGATGAGTGGTGTGATAAGGAATGTAAAGTAGCAAAAAAGTCATTTATGAACTTATGAAAAATAAGACATTTTTAAAAAATTCTGTTGGAACTCACCCAGTGAAGCTTGTTAAATGTAAATTATAATTAATCTGTTGTCTAACACACTCTTATGCTTCCTTATTTTTTAATTACTGTGGGACCAGTTTCGAAGAGACATCCCCTCCATCTTCAACCAGTTTGATGACTGGTATGAGAAACTAACATCTATGAGGACCTGTGGCTTCATCCTGGTGGTGTTTTTTTCTTTGTAAACTGGAAATTGGTATTACATTCTCCATTCTCCATTAATTCATAAGATTGATTGATTTGTTTTATTTAAGGACACTCTTTAATATCTCAGGTAATCAGCATCCCATTCAATTCCGGGCATGAAACAGCTGATAAATTTTGTTCAGAGGCCTCTTCTTTCAGGCTTGAGGTTCTTCATGTGTCGTAAATGTACAAAACGGGACCCACAGCTTTATTTCCCTTCCGAAGGAAGCCATACTTAGGATTTTTATGCCAGAAAAAATCCATCGATCCTGGCCGGGTTTGAACCTGCGACCTTGGGTTCAGAAGGCAAGTATGGTGAGCACTACACCATCAGGATTGACAAATTCATAAGATGATCCCTATGTTTATGAATGTGAATCTTCTCCCATATGTCGAATTCTGTATGTCGGTGTGCTTCTTTAAGTAGTTTTATTTCTCTTTTTATGTTGTGATTATCTTTCCAAAAATGGTGTGCCACTGCTGACCTATTAATCTGTTTGTACTTAATGTTCTTGAGATGTTCCTTTAACCATGTTCCTATGTTCCTTTTAGCTTTTACATCGTATATGTTATCACATTCTTTACATGCTATTTTGTAGATAACTGACTTTTTCTCCTGTGGAATGTTATTAAAATTGTTGTCCACTAAAGTATTTTTCAGAGTGTATCTCTTAACAGGTGCCAATTTAATGCTAATATCTTTAAAATGTTTTTGAAATTTATTCATAGCTACTGAGTGGTAGATGAATTTTTTAAAAACTGGTCTCTCATTTTTAGTTAATAGTGAATTCTTGATCAATTTCTTCTTTAGGAATCTGTTAAGTTTTTTATTTAGTAAATTTTTGTTAAAACCATAGAGGTATTTATAGTATTAATGATGGGTCTCATGCCCTTCCCCAGTTTATGGATTTTAGGTAACCCATATATTCTGGCTATATTAGAATTGTTTTGTTTTAAACTATATTTTTCTGTTTCTGGTATTATAGTGCAAGTCTCTATAGCTTCATTCACTGTTTTTGTGCATTCTTTCAATGGGTCAAATTTGACATGGGCATATTCTTTTCTGTTTAACAACTCCAACATTCTGTCAGTGTAATCATCTTTGTCCAATATTACTATTTTATTCCCTTTATCAGCCTTTTTGTAAATAACTGCTTTTTCCTTTGAGTGATGTAATAATGTTACTATAATTTTGAATTCTATTTGGTTTCATTTTGTTAATCCTTTTAAGAGCATCCTCCGATTTTATTCTAATCTTTTCTTTCTCTTTATTAGTTAAATGTTCCATGCCAATTTTCAGATCAACTATGTATTCTTCAACGTGATTGGAGAAGTTCACACCAGTTTTAAAACCCATATTGAGCATAGATAATTCTTCTTTATTAAAACTTTCTTGTGATAAATTTACTACATTATTCTGTTTCTGTATTGTTTTTTACTAGTTTTCTGCAAATTTTTCAATTTTGCAAATTTCTTCTAAATATTTACTTTTTTCTTTACTATGACTTTTATATGCTCTGGTGCATTCCTTATTAATTTGTCCCAAGTGACATAACCTAACTTTTTGGTGGAAAGAATACATCCACCTTATTAACATTTGTATAAACAAGTCATATTTTACATTTGCAGTAGAATTCTATAAACAAAAAACAGGACTCACAATGGAAAATTCTTTGTCCCCCTTTCTGGCACATTTATTTTTCATTACATTTGAATCTCACATAATTTCTGCCTTCCCACATTATTTTAAATGCTGGTACAGATTCATTGATGACATTTTTAGTGTAGTGAAAAAAGAATTTGTTGAAGATGCTTTGAAGCTTTTAAATATACAAGATAGGAATATATCCTTCACACTGTAAACAGAAACAAAGGGAATGTTTCTGTTTTTAGATATAAAAATTAATAATAATCCTGGAAATTTAGAATTTGGAATCTATAGAAAGGACACGGACACAGATAACTATATAAAATGAAGACAATGAACTATGTATCCAACTTTATCCAATGATTTATAAATCTTATTCCCCTCGCTTTCATTGAGCATGGACTCAATAGGGCAGCAGAAATGATACTGTAACAATTTCAAGAAGTAATCACTTCTTAAGTGAATTTAGTGTCTATCACTAAGAAAGAGTCTGTAAAAGCCTCTGCCCATTAATGTGACTATAGAAAAAAAATACTAGATTATTCAATACATTCAAATGGGTTTAACCCCATAGTCCACAAGCACTCAACAGCTTAACATATAGACTGGTAAATTTACCAATTGTGACATTTTGTTTAATCATTTCTAATAAAAGCAGACTTCATTAATCTTTAATTATGAATTGTGATTAACAGAAAAGGAGTCTAGCTTTCAGAGCTCCTGTCAGCTATGCTTGGGATTAATTCTCGGTGCTGTGATGGTGAATTTTTCAATACTAGGAAGGTTTTACATGGCGACCATGGTTCGATTAGATTAGTGATTCTATGTTTAAGGCCTCTCCCAGCAGGCATAAATATAAAAATCATTATTTTATTCCTCGAAATAATGCAATAGTGCTTTCTAGGTGTCGCAACTCAAGTCGGATAGGCTCTCTCAAGGCTGCGAGAGGTCCAATCGGACATGTGTGGTAGCGTTGGAAAGAGAAAAGAAAACGGCATAATTTCTTGGCAAAAGGCATTCCATACTCGTTTCACAGACAGTAAAAATCCCGTAAAATTCCTTCAAGCGCACATGGCTAGTAGGAAAGATTTCAACGGCAATTAATGCTACATGTGTTTTCCTTTCTAATGATTACTAAAATAACTACAGACTGCAGCATCTTAACTAAAATAGTTATGTGAAAAACATCTCAATCCTTAAAACATAACTCAGACAATGACATTACTGGTAATCATTACAAGGTTCGTTTAAATGAAACATAAACTGATGTATATTAACAGCGCATACATTTATAAAATACATTCTTCTGCAACATTAGCTACTGAATCTAAAGAAATTCGCCGCTAAGAAGTCTTTTGTTACTCGTCCCATCAAAAACTGAATACACAAAACTTGTCTCGCTGCGTTGATGTCGGTCGGTCCTGGTGGTGTAGTGGTAATCATAATTGTCTTCTAAACCCAAGATCGTGGCCAGGATTGGGCTTTTCGAACGTAAAAATCCTAAGTATGCCTTCCTTTGGAAAGGAAGTGAATCCCGTGTGGTAGATTTACGGCACGAAAAAGTACCTCAATCCTGAAAGAAGAGGCCTCTGAGCAAAATTGGTCGACCGTTTCACGCCGGGATTAGAATGGGACGCTGATGACCTGAAATAAACAAAATCAACAAACTGTGTTGATTTCTTGATAAGACAAAGCCTCATCTGAGTTTGGAATAATTTATCATATGAAGATGCATTGGAAAAAACAGATAAGCCAGGTTTCTTTCGCAATCATATTATAGCTACAATTTGAATATGGTTTAAGGGTGCACGGCTGTCGATACAAAAAAAATTCTAAGTCCTAATACTAACCACACGAAGCAATAATGACAAAAAATTAAACAGCAAAATTAGCACGGCAGAAAGCAAAAATCAGCATTGCCCTTAAAAAAATAAAAAACAAAACAAACAAAAAAGCATGTTAATACAAGATTAATAGAGGCTTCTCTCCAAGGTATTAAATGTGGAAATAAATGGTTAGCGAAGGGATATTTGCCCTCAAAATTTTGATGCACTGGGAAAAAACCAGGGGAGAATCAAGCAGAACAGGAAAAGAAACTGGTAAAATTTCTCGCTAATGGCACTCCTATCGCTGTAATAACTGCAATTCGAATTTGTTGTAATATTATTCTAAAAATATGTACATATATATGTAACAAAATCTCACAATATATGTAATATCAGAATTTCATAGGGACTTAAAAGTGTATCAATTTTTTTATTTAAATAATGATAATATATTAATTTTACACAAATTACATAATTAAATATATAACATTTGCTTCTGATGCAGCCCTATGCCTTCACAAACACATTCTTTGTTGATGAAATAAGTTAATTGATTTGGGGGAAGTGACTTAATACCTCTTTTGTGTTAGAATTCTGCTGGTTAATGACGTACGGTTTCAATGCACTATCCGATTTTTCCCTTGACCAAGACCACAATATATCGGCCCAAAAATCGGTGAATTTATCCACAACAATCAAGGTAATGGAAGTCCCCATCTCCATTGTGATGCCCTTCATAGCTACCTTGTAGCACACATCAGGATATTCCCTGCGAAGTGTAAATTCGTCAGTAACTTGGCGACCACAGTACTTCTTGAGAAAAGCGCGGAATTTTGGCACCTGGACTTCCCATGGTATTTTGCTGTGATGACTTCACACGTCTTTATGAAACCGTTTTGAGAGCAGTATTTATGCATCTGTGTTAACGAGTTCCTTTTTAACTGAATGTAATTGTTTATTTTTGTTGTATAGTGCACTTATTGTGTGCTGTTCTATTGAGATTTCATAATACAACCTACTTTTTTGTCACTCCCTTGAGATAACACCATATGGTAAAAGCATCGTCCATATTTATCCAGGATCTTATTTTGGGATCTAAGAAGTTTGCGACTAGAGTCATAATGGTAAAAATTTACTACTGTTCTATTTTCACCTGAAATGCCAACTAGAATGCATACTACGCTTAATGCGTAATGTACATCTGGTACTAGTTTCATTGTTATCACTTCCGGTTCTCGCCTATGAGAGGTGCGATAGTTGAGATATATTCAGTCCCGTATTCAGCAAAATGGAGGTAGCATGCGACAAACAACATGCTACTCTGAAACTCTGTTTTTTCTCAACAAATCTTCAGATGAATACTATGCAATGTTACAGGAGGTGTATAGAGAGTTTCTTCTTTCATAAAGCAAAGCTGGAAATGGTTTAAAAGGTTTAAATAAAGGAGGCAATCAAATTCAAAGGAAGGTGAACCTGATGCAACAGATAGTGCTCTTCTTTTTCTTTTTCTTTTTCTTCTTCTTGTTCTTCTTCTTCTTTTTTGAGTGCTGTTTAACGTCCGTTTGTACTACTGAGATACCACAGGTTGTGGGTACTGATGAAATGAAATGAAATGATAAATTGGGAAAGACTTTTTTTTTAAGGAAGGAAGCGCTCCAGGCCTAAGTTTATGGTACCCTCCCGGCATTTGCCATTTATGAGGACTAAGAAAAAATTGAAAAAAAAAAAACCTTCAGTCAGGGAGGAAGGTCCTGGTGGTAATCGAACCATAGACCCCCCGCTCACGAATCCGCGACTTCACGACCTCGGCCCCTTGTGGGGATGATTTGTGTTCTAACATAAGAAAACATTAACACCGCTGCTGTCATTGTAAGAGAGGATCGCCGAATAACATTAAGAACCCTTTCAGAAATTCCAAACCGCCACGGGTGGCCGAGGTCGTTAAGGCGCGGACTCGTGAGCGGGTGGTCTGGGGGTTCGAATCCCGCCTGGACCGTTCTCCCTGACTGAGGGATTTTTTCCAGGATTTCCCTAGTCCTCATAACTGGCAAATATTGGGGAGGTAACCTAAAATTAGGCCTGGAACGTTTCCTTCCTTAAAAAAAAAATCTTTTTCAATACATAATTTCATTTCATGTATCACTAGTGTTCACCGCCTGTGGTGCCTTAGTAGTAAAAACGGGCGTAAAAAACCATTAAAAGAATCCAAAAATTTCACCGGATGCCACTTACCCGTTGGGAACTAAAAAATTGCACATGAGACGTCTTTGTGCACGGTGGATTTCAAAACTGCTGATTGCCGATCAAAAGGACGAATAAAGGTATATTGTAAAAAAAAAAAAAAAAAAAAAAAAAAAAAAAAAAAAAAAAAAATTATCCTTTACTGAACAGCCGTCGTACAAACCTGAATTATGTAAATAAAAGGCATTATATATATGATTGTGCCGTAGTAATGAAATATGCACATGAATATTGGAATAAAAGTTAAAGCTATTGTGCTTTAACTTAACTTCCCACTTCCAGGAAACACCCTAGATCAGTGTCTCGAAGCGTGACTTTTTGAATAGCATAGGCTGAGACATGGAAGCCGATATTGATAGAAAATGAAATTTACATCGAAAATAACACATACAAGCCAACGCATTGATTTTGGGTAGGCTCTATTTACAGTCTTAATGAATCCTTCATCCCTGCCTTAGATAAACTTCCATTTAGGTTTTATTCTAAACACAAATGACAAGAGACAACCGTAAAAGTTAAGCTCTCTTCAGACGGCAGAGTGACGCGGCCGTTTTGCAGTGGTGCATGTTTATCAACTATGTTTTATATATATATATATAAAATAATGAAACACTATTAACAATGTAACTAAAATAACAATAACCAAAGAAGCAGAAAAATGATAAAACAAGAAATTCACAGATACAAAATTTGTTTCCGCTTTTTTAGTTTACATACATACATACATACATACATACGTTATGATAGCACTGCTACGTGAAAGGTACATTAACAATGAACAAATGAAGCCAACATTGTCGTAAATCAACATTGAACAAATGAAGCCAAGATTACCGAATGATGTTCTATAAACAGATGTGACTCACATTACGTTATGCTAGCGTTGCTACAACAAATGGAGCCAAGATTGTCGTTTGAACAGCGGAAAGCAATTTTGAAGTGGTATTGGAAAACCGAGAATGTTGTTGAAGTTCAAAGGCAAAGAGGACGTGTGTATAGAACAGAACCGCCAACGCGAGTAACAATTGCACGCATTCGAGACAAATATAAGACTCGTGGTACCGTATGAGATGTTCACAAGGGCAGATCCGGGAAACCTCGCACAGCAACAAGCCCCGCGCGCTGGATCCAAGGTACTATCCTAGGCACTATCCAAGGCACTGGATAGGACGAAGGGGCCTGATTGAGTTTCCACTGTGTTCTCCGGATCTAACTCCGTTGGACTTCTACCTGTGGGGATCTCTTAAGGATGTTGTATACCGTAGAAAACCATCTACACTGTGAAGCAATATTAATGAGATGCCGTCCGCAATTAAAATATAAAATGTTAGCATATTCAATTACATATATTATAAATAATATTACAATTAGTCTGTACAATTTATGTGTAGTCATGTTAATAGTGAAATTATTTGTGTTTTGTGTATTTTTATTGTGTATTTTATGGGTAGTTAGAAGGAAAAAATCTGGTGGACAGAAACTTTAAAAGTAAACCAGAATATGTAGATAGTAAATGTGGTATGCTGGACATTGAAGAGATGGCCAGTCATCCCTTTGTGTTTTGATAAAAGATTCTTTTATGTTGAAATAGGGTCGCCTCTTAGGATTCTGGAAAAACTCAGCTTTGTAAGACTCCGAAACCAAGTATAAAATAGAATAAACAAAAAGAATAAAATCAGGAGAATGAAATAAACCAGATATCCCGACTTGTTAGAACCAAAGGGGAGAAAGGAGGTAATGCTTAAATTTAAGGTATATGAAAGGTCCAATCAGGAACCTTAGAATATGCATATGCACGCCCCTTGGAGAACAGAGAGACATTTTTAAGGGGAATAGTAGTCGAAATGGAGGGAGATGGTCTAACGACCAGATGAAATTTTTTATAAAAGATGGGGATTTCGAGCCCCGAAGGGAGAAAGAGTTGAGCCATCAGGAAAGAAAGAGTTAGTTATCGAGGGAGTGTAAGCTTAGCCATCAGTGGTATGTGAATTTAGTGCAGAGAGGGTGAGCTTAACCATCGGACAGAGTGAGTTATGGCGATCGAGAAAACAGTAATTTGAGCTATAGAAAGTGAAAGTAGAGCATTAAATAGGAGTGTGTTTGATAGACAATTAGTTCGGTTAGTGCGAGTCCGATTTAAGAACCGCTCAACAGAACTGGAAAAAGCGACCCTTAATATTTAACAAGTGACAAAAGTAAATAAATAGTGTCATCTCCAGTCTTAAGATTTGCTTTTATACATTTCCTAGTTCCCGACTATTTCCCCCGTTGACCTGAAAAGGTGACAAAATTCCAGCGCTCTACTGGAGATAGCTGCGGCATAGCGGAGCGTCGAGACGGCGGCGGGAGAGAAGAAGAAGAACTTCATTAATTCTACAAAACACTATGGGTATTATGATCAATTAAAACCCGTCCTCTTTTTCTTCTTTCTTCCCCCCCCCCTATAAAAACTATCGCAAATGGCAGTAATTCGGGAAATAATTGAAACGGCATATGCCGCAATTGCTGAGGACACTTTCAGTAGTTCAACGTACTCAGAACTGTATCGACGCCGATGGTGGGCCTTTTGAGCAACTGTTTTAACTGTAAAAATCTAAGATGATTAGTGCTCATTATTTTCTGTTTGTGTAGATTCAGTTCTATGCTAACACAGTTTTCTCTCTACTTAAAGTGTGTATACATTTTGGCACCCTCTGTGTGTGTGTGTGGTTGTATATATATATATAATGTTACCAAAATAACAATAACTAGAAAAGTAGAAAAGGATAAAACACAAAGAAAAAGTAACAGATTAGTAGTCACTACATTTTGAACTGCTTGAGTTTTACTATTGCACTTATCTTCTTACCATAGCGCTGGGTCGAGATATTTCTGTATCACATAAATTACCAAACAAGAGAAGTAAAATACATTTTTATGGGCTTGTACATCCAAACAACATTTTTTAGCTTCAGTAGATCCAATTTTACTTCTGTTCTTTCACTTGCACAATAGCTGACTATCCCAGTGTTATTATGAGACCCTCAAGTACATGTACATTCATGTTACTAGTGGCATGAATGTGCTTAATCTGCATAGATGTAAATACAACAGTAGCAATGTCAGAACACCTGACGATAATACATTCCTAGGTATTAACATACCACTCTAACAAACATATCTTTCTTTCTGCTTACTCCTTAGTAAATTCATTTGCTAGTAGACTAGTTAGTCTGACAAGTGAAGTGGAAGGGAGTAGTGTGTGATTGTATTAATTATGTCGTACTGTAAACCGAGTACATGTGCTCTTAGTTCTAAAAGTGAACTACTAATAAAACACGTAAAAGATAATTTTTAATTAATACAACCTTTCTAAAAACATTCAGAAGAAGAGAGACAAAATCTTTATTTGAAAAAGTGTCAAGCCTAATAGCAGCAGTAAATAAAACTGTGTTGGGGCCAAAATATCTGACTCTATAAGTGCTCCGGTGTTTCTGTCACCTCGAAAACCTAAAGGACCCCCTAAGAGAGCTTCACATTTAAATTACTTTGACAAGAATGTTGTACGAAGGACTGTTTGGGGCTCTTACGATGAAGGCGAATTTCCTACAATAGGCAAAATTGCCAAAGTTTTAAAGAGCAATATATCATTCAAAGGTTCCAATATGTCCACCAATAGAATATTGCGCAGTTTAAGCTTCAAACACAGAAATTGATGGACGCAAATTCTTAATGGAGAAGAGGTACATTGTGGCAGCACGGTTAAAAATTCCTGCGCATAATGCATCATGACATTGGAATTTCTGGCGACTCAAGCTCAATCTTTTATTTAGATGAAACTTGGGTTAATTAAAACTCAAAAATCCATTTGGAAAGACTCTTCTAATAATAGTGAACTGGTACATTTAGGGAAGGGCAGCCGACTTATCATATGACATGTAGGATCGGCGAAAATATGTTTTATGCCAGAGAGCAAATGGGTATTTTGTTTTACATAAGCTTTTGACTATAATGAGGAAAAGATACTTCAACATTTAAATAATTTTTTAAAGTTTTCGTAAATTATCTAGAAGAGGGAAGTGTAGTAATAATGAATAATGCCCTTCATCACTCGGTCAATATAAACAAAATTACAAATATATGAACTAGAAAAGCTGTACATCATTAAGTTGTTGTAAAAAAGGAGGGTTTCGGTTTTCGGCAAACGAAACAAAAAATGAACATTTACAATATGTTTTATCGTAAGAAAAATAGTTTAAAATGTACGAAGTTCATCAATTGGCTAAAGAAAGGGGGTATGGGGCATTTTGATCGTCTCCTTATCATTGTCATTACAATCTTATAGAGAATGTGTGATCACAATTACAGCGTAGGATTGCAAATAAAAATGGCATATTCAACATTAAAGACGTGGAAACCACTCATTAACGAAGAAATAGAATATGTGACACAGAAAGGCTGGGAATCCTATGTTCGACAAGCTGAAAATTACAAGAGGAAGACTTCAGGAAAAAAATATAACGTGACGAAAGGTTAGGACCAATAATAATATACTTAAAGGATTCGGAAGACGACAGTGATGAACTGCTAGCTGATGAAGACAATAATAATGATAATCAACGAGCCTCTGCACTTCCACTGGATTAAGCATTATATAAACAATATGCTTTATTTTAAAAGTGCATATATTGTTAGATGAGTGAACAATGATGTACAAAAGAAAAGAAAAGAAAAGAAAAGTTACAGTCCGACGTCTGATGTTGGTAACAAAATCAAACTAAGTAGTCACGAAATGGGCACCCCTTTCGCTGCAGGATTCAACTGTTCTGCTATGACAATAATATCATTGATCAAGTTTCTAATAACATATTATTTACAAAAAGAAAAACAGTTCATCTTATTCCTAGAAGAGAAATATGTAAAATATTGGGCAGCTTCAATGACCTTCAATCGCATAATAAGGGAAGTGTCTATTTGGGAGATTTGCTTATGGAAATTTCTGTTTTAGAAGACCTCAAACAGGATGAAGAAGTACCTAACTTAATTGATGCAACATTTGCGTATATAGTACGGGTAGATCATAGGGTTGAAAGTAAAAGAGATATACCTGTTAGTACCAAGGCATTTCGCGGTATTCATGGTATTGCTATGTAAAACAAACTTGAATGCTTGAAGAGCTTAAAAATAAATGACAATGCATCAATTGGTAAAAGGGATAGTAATTTCCATGTCTGGGGCATAGGAAGATATTTCGGCACTTCAGTCTTTACTTAAGGCTGGCAGTTTGTGCATATGTGGGCACATCTAGGAGGAAGGAATGAGATGAGGGGAAACTAGGTGGCCAGGATCTACGGGCAAAAACTGTGCGGACATAGATGGGTTCCTAAAAGGTATCCAGATAAAAAGTCCTGACGTGGGTGGAGCCTCCCCTAAGGGGTTCGAGCCCTTCTATACCATGCGTTGGGGCTAAAATCTTTACAAAGCGTTCCATCACATCGCGCCAGCACACTCGCCCTATCACTTGCGACCCTGTAACAAAACCAATGGAATAAAATTGTATGAAATGGAAGAGAGAAAATTTCGTGGGAAGTACATCCGGCCCAGCATTCGTCTAAACGACCAGGGGAAACCACGAAAAATTCAAGGCCAGGATGACCGGGCTCACTGTATTTGAACCCGGTACCTCCCGAATGAGAGTCGCAAATGTTACTCCTGAGCCACCCCGCTTTTATGCAGCGGGTAAACGCAGTTTCTTACAAGTTACAACTGAATCTTTGATAATACGTAGCCGCATAAATTTTTTTTGAAAGGTCGCTAAAGCTGCCTATACCCTTAAGGATTGAAATAAGACGTATTTATCCCGCGAAATTAATGTGAAGAAAATATTTAATCTTTTTGAAGAATTGCATTCCACCAAGATCGTATCTTAGGAAACACACAGGAACATTTTTAACGATAAATTAAATATTTCTTTTCAAAACCAGCGTAAACATAATACGTGAGCTATGTTGAGGAATTTGTAGCAAAAATGAAATGTCTGTCCTATGAGGATAAGATTGATATTTCATGTCATAACATCTCCGAAGCACATTATCATGATTATCATAACAATGATAAGTATTGGTATGCAGTTTTGTTAGAACTGGTTCTATTTGTTGCCTGTTTCAAGTAACATGTCGTAATTTTTTCCATTAAAAAGAGAAATTTCAAACATCTTTCGATTTTCTTTCTAATGCTGAATTTCAAATAAAATTTATTCTATTTATAACATTTAAATTTAATCATTTAAAGCAAGCCCATTATTAACATTTAATTTATTCGTAAAGTATTGTTTTCATATGGAAATTGTCATTTCATGAATTTCAAAAGTAGTTGAATTACCTGAATTTTCTCCTTTACTCTTCAACAAATTATATTTTAAATCTTTGGCAACGCTTCCGGAGATAGGTAGTTAACTTTTTACAAACGTACTTTTATTAAGATGCGTACATGTGAGCTAATTTTGAAGTGATATTTCGACATATGAACCTACTTAATGAAGTCTGTAGCAGTTGCAGGAATTTTACCTTCTCATTACTACGGTCCGGATTTTTATGTGCTTAAAAATTTGAAATATATACTAAGAATAAAATTCATACGGTCTTAACCTCATATCACTAACAGCCTATTAAGTTCACTTTAGTTTTGGTCATAATTTCAGCGATATTGTAAAGGGTTTGCTAACCACATTATTATTATTATTATTATTATTATTATTATTATTATTATTATTATTATTATTATTATTATTATTATTATTATTATTATTGTTGTTGTTGTTGTTGTTGTTGTTGTTGTTGTTATTATTATTATTGTTATTATTTTGCGATTATAGGCGCGGGTTACCCAAGACGATTGAGCTGTCGCAGAGCATCTGCCTACAGCTACAGGTCGTTGATAGTGGTGGCAGCGTATTCAAAGTACGTCATACTTGCAGGCCAAGCGGGAGAAGAGTGCCGGTGCCGAAGCCGATGAACATGACTACATACCTAGCATGCAATTATGTAATTGATGACGCTATACGACATATTAGGCATTTATTTGTAAATGACGCGGTCCGTTGATTTGGGTTCTTGAGGATGGCAAATTGCAATGGAGCACGCAACGATAAAGTACGTAGGCGTCTAACACGCCTTAAGGCAAGTAGTCCCAGGCGTCATAGACGTCGATGGGCGGGTACAAGGGGAGGATTTCCTACCGGAATTAAGCCAGGAGAAGTGGATTATTGAGAGATATGGCGCAAGATTCTGCTTCTTGTTACAGTTGTTTAACAATGACGAACAGGACTTTGGACGAAAGCATAAAAGAAATGAAAATGCTATCGCTTATCTTACATTCCAATAATTTTATTTACGATCGTCAAAATGCAATTGGTTGAGAGATTTGACTTGGGACATTAGGTCATACCAGTCATTTTTATAAAATAGAATGGTTCTCAATGCTGCCATTTTGCAATGTTGATGACTAGAATTATTGAATCAGTTAGAGAATTTTTATGCCCACGCCTACAAATTTTGTGCAAATCCGGTATAAAGTAGATGTTGGATAGTAGTCCCGTGGGCTGTACCATGGTTTTCTTCTCATTTAAGGTGCTCTTGACATGCTACTCATCTTCCTCTGCGACATGGGTATTCTGCCGCTGCTGAAGAAATTTTATGGGGCGTCGGAAAATCAGACATTGATTCTTTCGTTTTAGACCTGAGGAAAATGGGGAAGGGGATGATAATAGCTATACATAGAAAAAATATACTTATACATTTGAAAAATAATCTTCATAATTTCGGTAAAATTTTAGGATCATACATGACTGCTAGGCCGATATGATTGCGAGGGCGAACGAGGATACGGCGCCTATTTATACGGAGCATTCTGAAAAATAAAAGAAAGACTTGGTACCAAAAGCAAAAAGGAAGTATCACAATAACAATACGCGTAATTACGTATTCTAATTAACGGTTGGCAGTTCTGTGATGACAGCGCATTCTCGGTTTAGCATACATGGTGTGCAAAATATTTGCGAATCAGGCGGTCGTTGTACGCGTAAATAGGAAATGTTGTAATGACCACAGGGGAAGTTGCGAAATCTTTGCAAACTCCGCGCGTTGTAATGCCAAATATTTCACGCATATAAGCGAGAACTGGAGGTAAAAGGAGAAGGAGGCTATAACTGTCGAAGCATTCTCCTCTCCTGTTTGACCCGCCACGGGTGGCCGAGGTCGTTAAAGCCCGAACTCGTGAGCGGGAGGTCTGGGATTCGAATCCCGCCAGGACCGTCCTCCCTGACTAAGGGTTTTTCCAGATTTTCCTCAGTCCTCATAAATGGCAAATGCCGGGGAGGTACCTTAAACTTAGGCCTGGAACGATTCCTTCCTTCAAAAATAAATCCTTTCCAAATATATCGTTTCATCTCGGGTATCATCAGTGTCCATCGCCTGCGGTGCCTCTGTAGCAAAAACGGGAGTTAAACACTATTCATTCATTCTCCTGTTTGCCGTAACTGTGGGAGTATTCTGCTCGCCTACTTGCCGCGACATAGATGGAAACTAAGTGCTTCCCTGGTAGAGTGTTCGGGTAGTTGTTGACAGTCAATGCGGATGGGAATTTCGACAGGGGATCCTGTCGTCATTGGAGATGCAAAGTTCCGATCCAGAGTCCTCAAATAGAAGCGAGCGTCGCGTTCGCTCAGCGGAAGCGTTTTTAAACATTTATTTGGTTTATTTACGGACGTTCTTTAACATCTCAGGTTATCAGCGTCCCATTGAATTCACGGCATAAAACGGCCGACAATTTTTCCTCGATGAGCTATTATTCCAGGCTTGAGATTCTTTTATGTGCCGTAAATCTACGACACGGGCTTCCCTTACGAGGGAAGCCATACATTGGAATTTTACACCCAGAAATATCCATTGGTCCTGGCTTAATTGAACCCGTGATCTTGGGTCTATGAGGTGTACATGGTTACCACTAGATCACCAGGACCTTCAAAGGTAGCGTGTTACACATGTAGACCAGATGAGAACCATCCTGTTCTTCATTGGGTACATGTAAGACACTGGTCATATGATTTAGGTCGCTGTTTTTGCACTGTAGGATACTGATGCATTCACGTCTGATGACGCACTGGTCGAGAATATGGCCCACACTCTCCGACAGTGCGACGTTAAACCTGTCGCCGTCCTTGCTTTGAGCAATGCTTTTAAAAGGCGAAGTACGGAAGTTGTTGTAGTTTTCCCATGTTTAAGCTTGATGTGGATTGATTTCTCGCAGAGCCCTGAGAAACGAACTTTGTAGAGACGATCTGAAATGGATTGTCGGATCTCTCCACTGCCAACGCTAACCTGGATCAAACGTCATTCTCCACGCCCGATCGGGTCTGTAACGATGTTCATGATGCTTGCAGGTGTCCCCTGTTAGCCGATACGAAAAGATTCCTCCCCACCGTGTAATATTGAGAAATTATTGGTTTGTTGATTACATTTAGCACCTCCGGAAACAGATCGTCGAATCTCGTCGGCAGAAACAGGTCTGCACCCTCAATTTTTGCGATAGTTCTCTTGCTGAACCTGATCTTAATGGATTTTACTTTCTCAATGAGGTAACCTTTATCTATTTCAAGATCACGTACCTTGATAGGAGCGGGTTAACTTCCCACTCCCAGCGCGTTTAGGATACCCGACACTTTGTCGCCGCGGTCCGCACCGATGCCGTTGTTGGCAACGCTACTAGCGTTCATGGTTGCTAACAAACGGTTATATGCGCCTCGCTGTGGTTTTAAACGCTTTTGCGCAACGCGTTAACTGAACGTGATATTGGGTAAAAATAACTTTTATTCTTACATAAAGCTTAGCATTTAAGCACGTAAACAATATGTGTATTGTGTAACAGTTAAGTTTTACTTTCCATTATAAATATCATAAGACGATTGTAGAAATGATAATAAATCATTATATACTTGAGGTGTAGCAAATGTTATGTGTCTGGTATACGTGAAATAAGTAATTTTTCGGGATTTTCCACTGTGTTTTCTTATGTAAGTTACGTATGCAGTAATAAGATTTTTACTTCGCTACTTGTCTTGCTTTGTTGATAAAAAATACCCTATGCAAGAGGATATAGTTTAACCAAGTTTTATCTTTCCGCTTGCAAAAAAGATATGCTGACGGAACTATCTCCTTATTACCGTTTAAGAATGATATTCAGAGAGTTTTTAATGATATTATCATTATACTTAAGGTCAAATATTTTTAATGTGGAATATTATTTTTCTTTGTACAAATTGCAGCTTGTAAATGTTACGTAATGACCACAGGTTCAAGTATTTTAATTCCGTAATTCTGTTAACGCTTCTTCGTGAGCTAACAAAACCACGGGTGAGGGATAAACGCGTTTGATACAGAGTTTTGCTGAATTTATGTACCTTTTTCCTTTCAGAGATGCTTTAAGAAGAAGACGAACATCAGGACTCAAAGAGGTTAGTTTGATTAATAACGTAACATTATTTAGCATATTTAGCATATTTATCCGAGTTAGATATTGCAGTAGATAAACTTTCCATACTTTTAATTTCGGTACCATATTTTGTACAAATGAAACGCCATTTAATGGACGAATTTCCGAAATCTTTCATTTTGCCGGTCTCATCCAACTTCGCAATGACGCTTGCAATAGCGTGTTCATGGCATCTTTAGAATAATTTACTATGTTTATAAATATGTTTTGTATGGATCTCCCGGCTGAAAGTGGCTTACAGTAACGTTATTTTAAACCACTTCAATTTGCTGAAACAGCGAATTTAGGGAGTTATTAATTAGTGTGATATCTTCAGCAGATTTTAGATTTATACCATAACTATTTTACAAGGCAAGTATGAAATCGCGTAGGAACGATCCAAGTAAATGTGGTCATTGCCCGTATAACGAAAGATAACGGAAAATTTGTACGTTATGGCATTTTGAGAATCTAAGGAAACGATGTTGTAATTTTCAATTGCTGTTTGTATTATCTAATTCTGGAATATGCGAAATACAAAACTAACCCATAATTTAAGCATTACGGAAATATGTATGTTTCCTTCTTCTTGCGCCTTACGTATCTTACTTTCAACTGTACAATATTGCTTTTCTTAAGGGGGTTTATTCCAGCTGAAGCATAATGTGCGATGACACATGTTTCGGTTTAAAAAATAGTATTTTAGAAATAGAAAATCCGTGTATTAATGTTATCAATTCATCAATACCACTTCTTAAACCTAAGTGAACGATTTGAAAATCTTGCGAAAGTAAAAATACGCAATATAAAAGAAAAAACTTTTTTTCCCATTGGCAAATGCCTGTGATCGGTGTCTATTTCTACCTTAGTTCTTTCGAACACTTGAGCAAATATATCACTAACCATCTGCGGCTGCATGAAATTGCAATATACAAACATTTCATTAGTAAAATTAATATAAAAGTTCATTGGACAAAGTAGCGTGTAAAGCTGCGATAGTGATTGTGCCCGGTTCAAAACCCAGCTATCTGCTTAAGCCGATCGATAAAAAAAAAAAAAAAAAAAAAAAAGATCATGAATTGCTTACCCTTCTTCTGAAGAGGGAATCGGTACTTTTACTCATTTCTCACGGTTTTGTCTACTGTGTTTAAGTTAATGGTAACAAAACTTGACTACTTGTATTTAAATAGATTTTCAAGAGGATCTCTTTGTGAAAAACGCTGTTGATTTCAGTTAACAGTATTACATTGTCAGTTATATTAATTTCTTTTAGTTCATGACGAAATTATATCCTGCATCGAACTTGTTACAGTCCTACGCATAAGATTTTCTTTTAAAAAATTGATGCTCTGCAGTGTTTAAAAACGGACACGAATAACTTATTTTAGTAAGCGCTACTTCTCACTTGTCCAGTGAAACTGTTTGGAGCGACAACATATTTGAAAAATTTGACGAAGTGTTGTTTTCAAAGTTATTCGTAAGCTTTTTGCTAATTAGCGTAATGAAAAAAGATTCTCTTTGTATCATGGTTTAAGTATGTTAAAGAGTTTTGTCCAAGAATTAAAAGTGTAAAGATAACCTTTTTACTTTACCATTACATTCTTCAATGGTACTTGTTCCTCGATTCTAGTTTTGTCCAAGAATTAAAAGTGTAAAGATAACCTTTTTACTTTACCATTACATCTTCAATGGTACTTGTTCCTCGATTCTCCAAATTTAAGTTCATTTTGTAAAGTCCGAAGTGGAACATTTTAAAGTTCTTTGCCGTAAAAAAAAAAAAAATCCGTTAATTTTATCTCTCGTTAGAACTTGCAACCTGCACACTATGGGTTAACCTTTTATTACTTGCCAAATTATGATTGTTTTGTCCGCTCAATTTGGGTCGTGGATTTTAATAATTTTTTTTTTTTTTTCGATATGGGTACATGTTGCTCTACATTATATTTAGTAACGCTGTATCGGCTGCTAGATTTATTTCCATATATAAGAAATAATGACCTCCTATACAAGCAGTTAGGTTGGCAACACTGAATTTCCTTACAAATTCCCTCATAAATTAAATTACCCTCCTAAATTATAATTCCTTACTTAAGGTTCTTATTGAGTTATTTTGTAACGCTGATTTTTCTTCCAATTTCATTCTTAAAAATATAAATATTCCTTTTTATGCCGTTAGATTGCAAACACTGAATTCCCTCTAATTTCTCGCTTCAAATAAAAATTTTCTCCTAAACTCTGAATTTTCCCTCATTTCCTTCCTCAAAGTTATGCCACTTTTATTCACTATGGGTACTAGTGTAGCGTTTTCCCTAAATGAAGCCAGTGCCGTTTTTCAAGATGGCGGAGTTGGCATTAAATTCATTTATATTTATTACATTTATATCACAATATATTTTTATTTCTAAGTCCATATATTATTTATTTAACAAGCACATATTTCTTTTATTTGTGTAGTGTAAGTTTTTGTAACAATGAACATGTGTTAATACTTACATACATGTCTACAATTAAGTGGAACACAATGTTACATAAGTTATATTACATACATCGTATCATACATCATATCAAAATTTTATTTTTTCCACGATAAAGCGGGAAAATGTTGTTACATATATTGGGTAATGTGACCCCTGATTTCACAATTAATAATGAAATAATGTTGTTCCGTAGACTATGTCTTTTTGGATGCGGTATCTTGTGATGTCAGCATCTTGTTGTAACTTTAGAAAATTGAATAGGGGTGTTGTAAACCAGAATGGTTACTGTTTGACGGCGATGAGAGTAGAGGCGTCAATGGCGCGGTTGTGAAACAAATTTGTTTTATTTAGATTTATTTAAACTCATAGGTTGGGTGTTAGCGACTGAAAGTAAAGTGATTGGTGGAAATGAGGAAGATTATGGCGCGGTTGTGCAACAAATTTGTTTTATTTAGATTTATTTAAACTCATAGGTTGGGTGTTAGCGACTGAATGTAAAGTGATTGGTGGAAATGAGGAAGATTGTGAGGAATATGTTTGAGCGCGTGGAAGGACGGCGTCCAGTGTACGCTTTCCGACGTCCTGAAATGAGCGAAAGGAGACGCGGCGTAAGCTTAAGGTTATGTGTGGAAGTGTTGGTGGCAAAACTGGGAACAAATATGTGGAATATGCAATTATGGTGGTTAAACGTGAGTTGACGAGAATTTGAACTACAATAGTGGAGGCAAAACTTTGAACTAATATATGAATATATGCTTAGGGAACAAGATGCTGTTGGAAAAAAAAGTTTTAAAAACAATTATCCTTGTGATATTTACCATAATTAATATTAAAATACTAATTATTAGTTATGCTGTATGCAAAATCTTAAATAATAGCAGCTCAATAATTTTTGGGAAACAAAATATTATCATTTAAAAAATTAGTCACAATACAATGGTAAAAAAATAACATAGTTGTTAAAAACAAAAATTTATACTAGGAACATAATATTAACTTTTAAACAAAAAAGATCAACTTTACAAACAAAACTGCATGTCTAGAAACAAATTATTACCTTGCAATAAAGGTTTTAGTAACAAAATATAACCTTAAAAAAAACTAGTTACATTATTTCATTTTGTAAACAAATGTTATGTTGTACAAAAACTATTTGCATTGCAATATAGAAATCCGAATTAGAAAAAAATATTAACTTTGATAACAAAAAGAACAATTTCATAAACAAAATATTAGCTTTGAACACAAAAATGAACTGTTTTATTAACAAAAGTGAATATTTAGAAAAAATATCAAATTTCAGTACATGTTTAGAAACAAAATATTATACTTGAAAAAACTAGTTCTAAAATTAAACTTTGCAAAAATGTAGTTTTGCTAAAAAATTAAAATAACATTAAAACATTATTTCAAATTATAAAAAAATATTAACTTTGAAAACAGAAAAAAAATTTACAATATATAACTACAGTTAAAATTATGTTGAGTAAAAAGAAATTATGTTGCAATCAAAACATTACTTTTTTAAATAATGGTATATCTTCAGAAAACCAAATAGTATCTTTTATAATTAAAAAGAACTATTTACACTATTTAACTTCGCAAAAAGTAGTTATATTGTGCAAATATATTAAAATACTTAGTTTTAAGAAACAAAAATATATGTTGATGAATAAAATATTAACTTTTAAAGCCAAAAACCTTGTTACACTATTTCACTCTGTAAAGGAAACAGTTATATTTTGCAAAAAAAAAAGAAAGAAAGAAAAGAAAAGAAAAGAAAGAAAGGAAGGAAGGAAAAAAAAATAAAAAAGAAATAGAAATAATATTAACATTGAAAACGTAAAAGAATTTTTAAACACCCAAAATACATGTGAAAAATAAAAATATTGATTTCAAAATAAGAACATTTTCAATAAATGTACAAGTTAGGGAAAAGAACATTAAATTTTATAGCAAAAAATAGGCATTTTATAAACAAATGTACATATTAGGAAACAAAATATTAACAATGAAAACAAAAAAGGGCAAATTTATAAACAAAAGTACACGTTGAGAAACAAAATATTAACTTTGAAAACAAAAAACAAAAAATATAACCAAAATATTAATTTCGAAAACAAAAAAGGATTTTTCATTATTTTATAAATAAAAGCACATTTGAGAAACAAAATATTATCTATGAAAAACTATTAACCCTATTTAACTTTGCCAAAAATATATGTTGTGTAAAAAGAAAAATTTGAAAACAAAATAAACAAAATATAAAACAAAATTACACTTTGAGAAACAAAATATTAACTCTAAAAAAAGAAAGCACCTAAATGTTAGATTTTGAAAAAAAACTTTTAACTTTGCCAAAATAGATGTGTTGTGCAAAACGTCTTTTTAAAAGCATAACAAACTGTTTATATACAAAAAGTAAATGTTGAGAAAGAATAATCTTTGAATAAAAGAACTATTTTATAAATAAAATATTAAATTCTTAAACAAAAAATAACTGCTTTTTAAATCAAATATTACATTTTAAAACAAAAAACTATTTTATAATCAAAAATACAAGTGGAGTACATAAGATTAACTTTGGTAGCAAACAAGAAATATTTTATGATCAAAAGTTCGAATTGAGAAACAAAATATTAACGTTGAAATCAAAAAAGAAATGTTTTATTTTTAAAAGATTACCTTTGAAAAAATGGATTATTTCATAAGCAAAGGCCCATGTTCAGAAACAAAATATTTACTATAAAAAAACTAGTTACCCTACTTTACTGTGCAAAAACGGTATATTGTGCAAAAATAGCTTTTAACAAATTATAAACGAAATATTAATTTAGAAAATAAAAGGGTTCTTTTATAAACAAAATATTAACTTCGAAAATAAAAAATAAATATTTCATAAAGAAAAATACATGCTGTATTACCTTGGGTACATGTAGAGAAACAAAACAAAAATAGCATCTTTGAAAAAAATTTAGTTACACTATTTATCTTTGGAAAAATCCATGTAAAATATCTAACTTTACACCTGTGCAACATTAATGAAATCTTGCAGCACTTTACTGCATGTTAACACAATGACGTCGAAGAAGAAACTAGGTTCGGATATGCCGAGCACGTTGTGCAGTGGTATGCAGGGGTGGCGTCGGCTGTTGGCGTACGTCGTGCTGTTGGGAAATGATGAACGCTCCGCTGCTATGCTGTGTCGTTCACCACATCCCTTCCAATGTTCCGACGCATGAGAATGAATTACTTGTTTATAGTTTTTTGCAATCTCAAGGTTTTATTTGTTTTTTAGTTTTTGGAACTATGCACGTTACCAGGGAGACAGGATGGGAACGGGGGACACACTCTCCTTCACTTCAAGACACATATAAATTCCTTTTGAGAATTGTTTATTCGCAATTGCAGAGACGATGAACCTCTTTTATTTACCTAAGTTATAATTTCTAGCCAGGAGAGAATCTCGGACTGTTTGAACTATAAGGGAGCTAACTGCGGACTGTCTGAACTGCCTCAAAACTCATCAAAACTGATTAAAACTCGTCACACTGCTCTGATCGAACTGCCTAACTAAAAAACTTGATCACACTGATCCTGCCTTTAACTGCGGGGCTTGATTAAAATGCATCAGACTGCTCAAAAACGGCTCCTACCCGAACTGCTACGAAACTACGTCACGGTTCTTCACAAAACTGCCAAACTAAGACTGCTTAACTAAATCTGCGTCATGATTCTTCACAAACTGCCTAACTAGAGCTGCCTGGCTTTCTTCAAAAACTGCGTGGAAAATGCTCCTACCTGACCTGCCTCACGACTCATCAGAAACTGTCGACAACTGCGTGACTTTTCTTCAAAACTGTGGGGCTTTTCTGCTTTCCCATAAATTTTATTAGTTTCACAGTCGGTCAGTCTCATGTGCGTCCTTTTAAAATTGTATTCGAATTTTCGTAACGTCTGTTTAGGTCCTACTCCTAGGTTGGCTACACGAGAATCACGTGGTTCCCGGTTCGTTCCCTATAGGCTGCGATTTGGCGCCGATTTCTGTTAAGAGTCCTCCTACTAACGAACTCCTGGGCATGTTTATCTCATTTCTCCCCTTCAAGTTGTTTTCGTGTCAGAAACATGTCCCGTTAGCCTTTGTTCGAGTTGCATCGTTTTCAAGGTCTTTCCTCCCATAAGATCACCCCTAGCTAAGCTGTATGTTAGGGGTTGGAATTTTTATGACTTTACTATTCTTTGTATAGTGAACGCAAATTGCGGGGTCTTGACTTACATGATTTTGCAGAGTTACTGCACAAAATATGTGTGTATCATATTCTAAGATGCTTTTGCTTTAAGCATACTGGTAGTGACTGATTAATATTTTAGGATTCATCAAATTAAACATACAATTTTATATTCTCCTTAATCTCTGGAGCTAGGAAATACTGCTCCAGTTGTAACACATTACTATGTGACGTCACCGAATGCGGATAAGGAAGAGGAATCGCATATACTGCGCAGGTTGTAACACATTGCCATGCGTGGTCACCAATCTGGACAAGTTTAGTTTGTGCAAGTTTGAACAAGATAACCGTACATGCTCCTCTAGGTTCTGGTGGTGCAGCAAGTTAGTGTACGCTCAAGGCCATATGACGTCACCAAACAAGATGACGAGGGCAAGACCACTCCATGTCTCCAAACAAGATGAATCCTGTTTGACTCGGTTATGTTACAAGCAAGACACGTTTCTAGTAAGTAGTCAAGGGTACGACAACTTAAATTTATGAGGGGCTCGAAGCCACCACTTAATGTCATAAGTACTGTCAAATTAATATTTAAGTTACTGATGCCAAAACATTTTTGCGGTTTTTCTCTGCCACACACCGTTTAAGATGGACGTAAAGTTATGAGGATCTCGAACCCACGACCCTAGTTACCATTACTGTCAAATTAATATACTAGTTACCCCGATGCCAAAAACTTTTTGACTTCTCTCCACGATCCACGGTTTAGAATTTACGCTGACTTGAAATTATGACGGTCTGGAACCTACGACCCTTATGTCATAAGTACTGTCAAATTAATATTTTAGTTACGCCGATGCCAAAAACTTTTTCGATTCCTCTCCACGACAAGGGGTTTAGAAGTTAAGCGGAATTAAATTTATATGCGGAACTCTAACCCACGAATATTAGGCTAATAATGGTACTAGTACTGTAAAATTAATATTTCAGTTATCCGGATGCCATAATAATTTTCTGTTTTTCTCTACGACACACAGAAATTTCGCGCACTTAAACTTATAAAGAACTGGAGCCCGCTTGGATTAATCGGATTACCAGTACTGTCAAATTAATATTTAAGAAACCCCGATGTTAAAATGCTTTTCAATTTTTCTCTACTATACACTGTTTAGAAGTTAGGCGGACTTAAAATTATACGGAATTCGTACCCGTAACCGTTGGGTTAATCAGTGTACCAGCACTGTAAAATGAATATAGTACACAGTCACGTACTTGTGACATTAGAGTCATGGGTTCGATTCCCTCTTAAATTTAAGTCGTCGTAATCTTGATTATTTCCCAGAAACGTGCCTTGTTTGTAACATAACCTCGAAAGACAGGTTTCATCCTGTTAGGAGACGTCGTATGGCATTGCCAGCGCCATCTTGTTTGGTGACGACATATGGCTTTTGAGTGTGCACAAACTTGATGTATCACCAGAATCTCAAACCTATCCAAACTAAATGAAACTTGCTTGGTGACGTCAAATGGCGAAGTGTTTCAACCTGTGCAGTATATCCGACTTCATCTTCCTTATCCGAATTTTGTGACATCACATAGTAATGTGTTACAATTTGCGCAGTGTATCCGACTTCATCTTCTTTACCCGCACTAAGTCTCTCCTTGCACTTCATTGCGCTAATATACAGCGTAAAGTGCTATAAGATTTCATATACGAGGGCTGATCAACAAAGACTGAGACTGATTTTTTTCACAGATGTTTATTACTCCAATTCAATGTTTACAGGATCTTTTTCAAAGTAGTCCCCTCCTACTTCAATTCTCTTTTTATAGCGTCTCTGCCAGTCCTTGAACACGTGCTGCAGACCATTCTTTGTCAGGTCCTTTAGTGTTGGGAATAAAAAAAGTCACAGAGTGCAAGATCTGGGCTATAAGGTGGATGTGGTACACAGGTACTGTTGAATCGAGCCAGAAACTGCATGACTTGATTTGCGACGTGAGGCCGTGCATTGTCATGATGAAGTCGCCACCCAGCCCGAGAAAACTCTGGTCGTTTCTTTGCAATGTGCTTCCTCAGTGTAGCCAATACTGACGTGTAGTATGCTGCTGTAACAGCAGTGTGAGGGGGAACTGCATGCTGGTAAATCATTCCATTACAGTCAAAAAATGAGATCACCATCACTTTCCCTGCAGATGGAACAACTTTTGCCTTTTTTGGTGTTGGAGAATCTGGCGATTTCCACACTGTGCTGGCTTGTTTTCCTTCAGGATCATAATGATGCAGCCATGACTCATCACCGGTGATAATCGATTTAAAAAATGCATCCCCTCCATCAGCAAAGAGACGAAGGACCTCACGGTTTGTCGCCATTCGCACAGCCTTTTGTTCGGGAGTCAACAGACGTGGCACCCAACGAGCACAAACTCGGGTCATATGGAGATGGTCGTGCATAATTGTAAACACACTGCCATATGAAATCCTCAACACTTCCCTGAGGTTACGTAATGTTATACGCCGATCCTCTCGGACAATCACAGCAGCTGTGTTGATGTTGACTTCAGTCACAGCAGAAGCCGAAACACCAGGCCCACCTTGCTTAACACTGACAAGTCGGCCTTCTTTGAAGTCCTTGAACCACCTAAACACTGTTGCTCGAGGTAGTGCATCTTCACTGTACGCTTGCTTCAGCTTTTCATAAGTTTCGGTGGCTGTATGGTTTAAACGAAAACAGAATTTGATTGCGCTGTACTGCTCCTCTCGTGTCACCTCCATTGTCAGGTATACGAAATGCACGTAAGGTCTACAAAATAGAGCATTACTACCAACCTACCAATACGAGAGTGCTGCCGCCTACCAACATTATACATAAAACCCCGCTCTTTTCAAATATTTATGTTACAGATACGAAACTATCACGGAAGTTACAGGAAAAAATCAGTCTCAGCCTTTGTTGATCAGCCCTGGTATGTTGCAAAGATATAAAGTAAGATGTTTTACATAGTATTTTCAAAGTTTAACAGTCTTAACTAGTTTTTCCAAAGATAATTTTTGTTTCTCAACATGTACCGAAAGTTGATAATTTGTTTCCTAATATATACTTTTCTGTGTGAAATAGTTCTTTTTTAATTGATATTTTGTTTCTTAAGATATGCTTTTTCTTTATAAAATACTTTCATTTGGTATTTGCAAGTAATCTTTTTGCACGTGCGCTTTTATTTATAAAATAATCCTTTTTTGTTTCAAAGTTAATATTTCGTTATCAATATGCATTTTTCATTGCAACGTATGATCTTTTCGCACAACACAGCGCACGCACACACACACACACACACACACACACATTCATATATATTGTAATACCTTTTTTCAAAGTTACTCAACATGTACTTTTATTTATAACATAGCTTTTTGTAAAGTTAATATTTTGTTTCTAATAAGGGTTTTTTTGCAACGTATCGCCTCCTTTCCCCCTCAGGTTAATATTTTGTGCTACTCAACATGTTCTCAAAGTTAATCATTTATTTCCCAACATGTAATATTGTTTATAAATTAGTTCCGTTTCGTTTTCAAAGTTAGTGTTTCGTTTCTCTTATAAATTTATGTTTTACGCAAAATGAATATATCTTTGCTAAGTTAAATGGTGTAATTAGTTTTTTTATTATGTTGTTTCACATATATTATTGAAGTGCTATTATTTACCATTTCATTACACCTTAACTATTTTGTATTTCAATATGAATTATTGTAAATATCACCATGAAAATTATTTTTTAAAATGTTTGTTTTTACAACAGCATCCTGTTCCCTAAACACATACTCGCATATTTAGTTCATAGTTTTGCGACCCCTATTGTTGTTCAAACTAATGGCAATTCATGTTTAGCCGCCACAATTACATTTTCTCATAAGTTCCATATTAGTTCACAATTTTGTCACCAAAACTCCCACACAATTGTAACCATACGTCCCGCCCCGACCCCTTCCCGTCCTTATACGCGACCAATTATATTCCTTCAAAATCCTCCTTATTTTACTTACCACATTATTTAATTGTTTACTTTAAATCTACGAGTAACAAATTACCCAATATATCTAGCACTATTTTCCACTTTATTGTGGAAAAATAAAACAAGTTGATACTGAATGATATCATGTATGTACTGTAATTTATGTAACACTATGTTCTATTGTATTGTAGACATGTATGAAAATATTAAAACACGTATGTACTTGCAAAATAGTTATACTACGTAAATAAAACATATATGTACCTGCTGAATATGCGCTTAGAAAGCATATGTACTGTAGTATATATTACACAATGTAAATTATTTTAATTCTCACTACCCTTTCTTGGAAAACGACACTAGCGCCATTTAGGGTAAATGCTACACTAGTACTCTCAGTGAATTAAAGTAGCATAACTCCAAACGTCCGCCAAGGCAATCTACCCTACCAACTTTGACGTTAAAATGTAGCGGAAAATTAAGCGTTTAGGAGAGTATTTTGTGTTAAAGAGTGAAGTTGGAGGGATCTTTATGGTTGCCGAACTAACTCCATAAAGGGAAACTTTACATTTTAAGGGAGGACATCATAGGAAGATTCGGTGTTTAGGAGGGAAAGTTAGTGTTGAAAGTAATTGGGGAAAAAATATATTTGCCAACATAATTCCATAAAGAGGTATCTCATGAGGTAAATTAGAGGTAAATTCGGTGTTTATGAGGGAAAGTTGAAGAAATAACTGTCTCTAGGATCATTTACTGTAGAGGGAAATTCGGTGTTTATAAGGAAAATTGGAGGTAATTCGGTGTAGCCAACATAACTGGCTCTAGGTTTATATATATATATATCTCCCAATTGTTAGTTTGTGTTATTTGGAGTCATTTTATTGCTTTTTTTTTTTTAATAAGAATCGTTATATGATGCAATATTGCTGGTAATTCTTCCACGTATCTGTAAGTGTTATGAGTAAAACGTTTGCACATTTTGGTTTTGAGGGTTCTGCTGAATCGTTCTTTTCATGATGCCGTTTAATTCAAATTTGGTAAGGTAATAAGTAACAGTGTTTTTTAAGGTTGAAAATGTTTATTGTTAAAAAGTTACCTTATCTGTTTGAAGAATTTTTGGCACACGTCTAAACTGGGTGACGATGGTGTTGAAAACTTTAACAATTTCTTTTCCTGATTTAGATTTTAGCGGTATGGTTCGCCCAAAATTAGAAGCGTTATTGCTGGTGAATATGTAAATATTAGTTGTTTTTTTTATATATTTTAAGTAGTTTAAACTTTTTAGATCGTTTTTACAAATATCGTCAATAATAGTTAAGTGATACTGTTCAGCTGTAAAGCGCTTTCGTGTAGGTTTTAGAAGAGAGTAACTTTTTTACTCTCGCAAATAATGTTCAATTTTTCTGTTCAGAACTGACAGTAGCGGGATGAAGCTTTGCTGGAGTAGTCCTGCACAATAACCGAGTTTACATTAATTTCTTTCTAGTAAGCTTTTTTCTTTTTTGTTAAACGTTTAGTCACTGATTATAACGTAAGCTATGTGGTGAATATGGTACATTTTCCTAAGAACAACCACCTTTATAATTAGCTTGTTTTCCTTCTCTGTTTTTATTTTTTTATTGTATTTAATTTTGTTTTAATCTCTCTTCAATTTGCTTGTCTTCTTCCTCAACTTTTTCAACTCTTTTTTTCATACTTTTTTTACTTTTTACTGCTTTTTGAGCGCTTTTGGGTTGCGACAACAAGAACGTGAAATTCTTGGCAGCCTCATCATGAAACAAATTTCTGCACTAATGCACTACTTAAAGCATTTAACTTTAGGACTCGGAAGATTTTTTTCTGTAACATGCACTCCGAAAGGTCGTGGAAATTATTACATTAAATGAATTTTAAGTAAGAAAATATAATATTTTACTAATATCTCATTCATTTATATTACATTTTGTTATACCTGGAAAGTATTTCAACAAATAAAAATTGAATGTGTTGAAAAATGTAAAAAATATAAACAAAAATGCAATAGAAAATTCATTTCCTGACACAGAAAATATTCTGAATTTTCTCAAGGTAATTAGCAAATTTAATAAGTCTTACTGAATGTTTGTGGAAAACGTTTTTGTTACAATGTGCACAACGTTGTTTGGGTTTATTCAAATTATTTTATTTTTTCGTTTTACTTTTGGCATCTCTTGACACAAACGCCGGCCTTTGCCTGGAGTTATCTGATCTTGGCGTGTTTGTTTCGGTTCGATTTTCTTATTGAAAATGGATTCCATCCCTGAACAATCTGTTTGGTAAGACTTTTGAGTTTCTACTTCTTTCTTCCATTTGAGGTGTCAGTTTCCAGTGCAGCTTGCAGAAGGAAAATATTTCGCTTGTTATGCTTATTTTCACGTCATGATGAGTGTTACTTGGTGAAGTTGGTGAATGCATTGGTGCCACAGATGTCTGAACAGAAGTCATTTCTTTGTTCCCCTCTTACATGAGTTCATTAGAGCCATTTGGTCAATGGTGTCGATCCACTTTTAGTTGCATTGTAATATGTATTTATGTGGGTTTTCTGCTTCATTCCGTTTCATTAACTTGTTTCTGGTCATTGCTGATAACAAAGACACGTCCTTAGTCGGTTTGATTTTAGTGATATAGGACATTAAAGTAACCGGTGGCAGTGGCATAGCTTGACGCGGAGTCCGCCAATTAGATTGCTCTATTCTGGCCACGTGACCTCCTAAACCCCGCCCCCCAGTCAGTTAAAATACTCTTGGTGGGAAATTCAAATGGAGGTCCTTCATAGGAAACTGCAATACCAACAGTCCATTTTTGGTGGCAATGGTTTTTATATGTATGTGTGAAACTTCCTCTCTGAGGTAAATAAAAATATGATTTTTCTTGTAAGTGCTACTATCACACATTTTTATACTTTCCCCTCTGGTGATGACTGGAAATGAAAGAGGTAAATATAAAAAAAAATGTTTTTTAACTTATAGAATATAAGTGATGATTTTATCTCTTCGCAAATAACATCATAAAGAACAAACTATAGAGCAGCATCTTTTGGAGATACAGAAGTACTACTGTTTACACATTCTTTCACGTTTTTGTTACTAATGCATATTTAGGCAGTTGAAGTTGCAATATATTTGCGTTACATAAGAGGAAGTTTATTTTTTCTTGTCCAAGGCTGAATTGGACCCTTTGGCGGTGACACGTTATTTCAATCACCCTACTAACAGTCCTGGTATTGTCACATGGATTTGGCCCTATTCTAAAAATACACCGTCCTAACAGTGCAGGTGTTGTCACGTGGAATTGATACTACCCAAAATCATAAATGACTCTCCTAACAGCCCATTTTTGGTCCTCTTGTATCATATTGTCACGCTAAGTATGAAGGAATATAAGCTACTCCAAATAAAAAAAAAATATCACCCGCCCCTTTAATCGCCCAGGAAACGTCGATTCATCTAAAATATTCCAATCACCCTCATAACAACCCCAGATATTGTCACCTTAATTCGATGCTACTCCAAAAGTTCACCGCTCACCATTTTAACAGCCCATTTTTGGCAAATAGCACCATTAAGTACAAAAATATAACGCAGACATTCCTAACAGCCCATTTTTTTGGATTCCACGCTATTCCAAAAATATATCACCGAAGTATTGTCATGTTGAATCGATGTTACACCTAAAATACACCGCCCACCTCCTGACAGTCCAATTTTATGTATGAAGGAAATGACCCTACTCCCCTAATGGCCTATTTTGACAACTGCTCAAATTAAAATACCGCCTTCATTTTTTACTTTTAAATGCGCTAGCTGATAAGCGCTACTTTTATTAGCACATTAAGTTTGGGAAATTGCTATTAGCATGTAGGCTACGTGGGTTCATTGTTTCGTAGATAGGCTAAAGGAAATCTATGCCAACCATCTTGGTTTCAGCCATTTTATTTGTGGGAGTGACTAATAACTTTTAAGGAGGGGACATCTTGGTTTCAGCCATTTTGTGGTGGGTTATCGCCACTCCTTAAATGTGCTTTGTAATGAGAGAATGTTTAGGAAATAGTGTTTTTTGTGACAAATATATATTCACAAAATAATAATTTCTATAGACAGTTAAGACTATTTTGTTAAGAATATGTTTGTAATGATCTGTTTATAATGCTATCCTGTATGAGTGACATATTTTTAATTGGGAGGGGAATAGGTGTACGTGATCTTTGCAAGGAATGAAATCATACATTATTTATTTATTTTTATTTATTTATTTATTTTTTTTGTTTAAGCTTGCTCTTGAAACATATTTACATGCATAATATTCCTTGTGCATAGGGAAATAAAGATCTGCTGTCTTATAGTTATCTGTGGGAAGAAAAAAAGAAGACCGATTTAAAAGGGGGGAGAAACAATAAGTTACTAGTAGGAAGAGTTCTTTGCAAGAAAATTGCAGAATGAAATCATACAACTGAGTCATATATTAAGGTTTATTTTACATATCAAAATCAAACAAAGATTTGAGACACACTCCACACCTCCAATATATAACATTGTAAATGCTTAAGAGCTTTATGTCCATTTTTTCTGTAACACATAAAATAACGTAATTTTTCATTTTACATGCAGAAACTTTTGACTATAGGTGTGACAGGAAATTCAAATGGAATAATATTTTCAGTTCAAATATCAAGCCCATATCTATGCTGCAAAATAAACGAATAATTGTCATAATTGGAGTCCTCATTAAAAAAAATGGTGATTTGAAATAAAATGTTAAATGGTAAATCTTTTAGAGTAGAAGGATTTTTTTACACAAATTTGGTAAGCGCAACTGTTTGCATAATTGCATCAGAATGAAGTAACATATTTATTTACACAATTGCATCCATTTGAATTTACTGCATGGTCACAAATATATTTTAATACACATGATTGGTTAACCAATGAACAAATTATTACATATTTTTAAAAGTAAAATCTAAAGTTTTGAAAATAAAATACATAAAATCTAACCGATGGTTTTCCAATGATACACTATTGTCAGCATTTTCATATTCAGCCTTGAAGAGAAAAAAAAATTTTTCCCCTTCATTCTTTACACTCCACATGACGTAGTTGGTTGCATAACTACATTTTTTTTAGCATACATAAAAGTAAAATGTACATTTTAACACAAATGAACAGTGTTGTGCAAATAAATAAAATTCATCTTTACATTTCATTGCTGGGTATAAAGTAGCATATGAAGCTTTGGGGCGGGGGGTATTTTAACAGCTAAATATGCTGGTATTTTCCTGTTAATGCACAGCATAACCCGTCATAGCATACAATGGCTAATACCAATACTAGGGGGGGCCAAAATGTGGTAAAGTGCGTGGAAGTGAATTCTTCGATAAACTGAATGTTGCCTGTTAGTGCCTGTAAGGCAAGGTATTGCTTTGTTAATTTATTTTGGCCTAGAATTGTAACTTCTTCCATAATTAACGAAGGAATGACAAAATATTAATGTAAGTATTTTTCGGTGCTGCCAAAACCCATATTACCCCTAGAAGTGTCTTTTAATACTTTATCATATTTTATTTTTTGCAATACTATTTTTTACATATTAATTCAGCTGTTTTTTGAGGGGGAATTTTTTGGTTGCAAGTGGAATTATTTCTGAGCAAAACACATATTTCTCCAGTAAAGTATCTATCTACTCAATCACCTGAAGCATTAAGACCTGAAATAGATATGCTTGAATTCCCTGATTACGAATCAATAGGAATTTAATTGTTTCGTGAGGTTGTGTTACATATGATTTTGGAGAGAACACATCTAATATAGCCGATTCTTCAGTACACCTTGCAAGCATTATTTCATGTTTATTAAGTAATACTATTTAAAGCGCCATCTGAAAATAAAGAATTTAAGTAGTGAGCTTTTTCATTGTAATATTATAAGCATTTTTGTCTATAAATCCTGAATACAAAAACGTTAGGTAATGTTTCTGCTGTTAAAGTTCAATAAATCCTGCTCCACAAATGCTTAGGCATACGTTTTGGGAAGATACACCTGAATAAAGTTTATACTCTCTTTTACTAGTTTAATATAAACAGACGGACCATACTGGGTGAGCAATTTTGATGCGTCAGTCCCATGATAAGGAACTTTTTTTACAGATCACTAATTCTTAAGACTTTTGTGTTGAATCTGACTGAATACACTAATAAAGTCAATCTGCAAACAAAAAATATACAACTATTTGCGTATATTCTTATTTTCAAGGCTTTGAAAAATAAATAAATTTAACTTACCCTTCTCACCAAGAAGCAACAGCAGCAGAGTGTCGTTGAATGAGGTGTAGAAGGGTATTCCCGATGAATTGCACATTAGACTGCATTCGCATCCTCCTTTCTCCCTTGCAGCTGCAATATCCGAGACTACGCCCTCATAAACTTTCTCTGCATTATCCGTGACCACACCCTCATCACCTTTCTCTGCAATAGTCTATTCCACGCCCTCATAGCCTTCTGCGATAATCTAATCGAGACTATGCCTTCACGGCAAAACACCTCAAACCAAGATTAGCGGTACAGCACTCAGATATAAAGGAGTAGCAAACCTTGGTTTAGTTACCGGTTTCTGTGTGCGCCTGCATCAGATACTTCATTATTTGTATATTTTATCTTCAAAGTAAGTATAACTTTCTGCAAAGGCTTTGTCTAGATTGGAAATTATTGGGCTCACGATTGGTTTAATGCAATAATCTGCAAAGACTTTGTCTAAAAAGAATAATTTTTGTCTCCAAAAATTAATTTTCTTCGCTTATAGAATGGAAAATTTCACCATTTTGAATGGGTCAAGAACAGCATACACTAGGTTTAACGCACATGGCCAATACTATGAAATTCAAATTAATCCCTCTCCTTCAAACGAAATCCTAATCCTTTACTTTAAAAATACCATGGAGCAACTTTCAGATTTTGTTTACGCAGACGTAAGATCAAAAGATATGGTAGGTCCAAAAATTACAAATTTCGTCAATTCCCAGGATAGAGCAATAGGGCTTAGTTTTCGTCGCAGAGATCAAATGTCGTTAGACGTCTTTGAGGAGGCGTGTCAGTCTAATGCTACCTTTAATGCTAAAGATGTGCTGTCGGTGAAGGCACACCACATTGAAATGCCTTCAGGAAACGGAGAAATATGGACGAAAGGTCGTAAATCATCTTCATTGTCGCATTTAAAGAAGTATTGTTAGAGTAACTTCCAAAACGGATTGTTTGGCTCATGCTTAAGAGACCCCGACTCTACCTCCTACAGACAGGATAGGAAACTTTATTCTAATGTTGAGCAGCTTTTAGGACCTGCAAATGTTGATTTGCCTGCTGGAGGAGGAATTGTAGAATTGCAAAAATTTCAACACTGTCTTCACGATTTTCGCATACTAGTTTATTCCGGATTATACTGTGAAAACGTCATTTTAATGGCAATATCAATGCGGCAAAACGATTGAACCTTTTGTATAACATTCTTGAAAAACACTATGACATAATTGTAAGTCTAACTGGGGCCATAGCTACTGAATATGTATGTCAGGAGTGTTGTAAAGGAATGACATTACCATGGGGCTAAAAATGCACGTATGTATATTTCAATATTCGGGATGCATTGCTGTGCCTCCTTGTTCCTTCGAATGTAGTGATATATTTTGCAATGCTTGTAACAGATATTTAGAAGAAAATTTTGCATTGATAATCAGGGGCGGAATAGAGTGAGTGGAAGATTAGTTTGCGAATGGAAGCGGCATTGTGCCAATTGTAAGGCGCAATTAAAATCTTACCATCATTGTCACATGGTATGTTGCAAGAATGGCAACACACACGAGATGCCTGGGCAATTATGTTACATTCCTACGCTTAATCGAAGAGTTCCTTCTTTCAAGAAGGTTCTTTTCATTGTCTATGACATACAATGCACGCACTCCACGCGAATAGGCACCACCTTTCACCATGTTCTCAACCTCCTGTGTCTCGAACAATTTTGTTTGTTGTGCGAAAAAAATAACACGAGTGTGGACAGTTTTCAGTGCGGTAAATGTAAACACTCGTTTTGGGGAAATGATTGCATAGGGCAGATTTTTATAACATAGGCCCTTTTGTGACAAAGTTATTGTCATTACTCATAATGCTAAGGCTTACGATCTGATGTTCATTTTCTATCATACCATAAGACAAGAGCAGATGCCAAATTTTGTAACGAACGTTGCCAAAATAGTGTGCATGAAATAGGAGTATATAACATTTTTGGATGGTCTAATTTTTTTATCGAAGAAACTGAGAAACTTACCAAAATATTTCGTAATAGATTCTGTTAAAAGAGGGTATTATTCACCTTTTTAACACTGCGGAAAACTTAAAATATCTGGGGTCTTATCCAGAACCAGACTATTATGGCATGGATCAAATGACGGTATATGAACGAAAAGATTCGTTGACTGGTATCATAAGGCAAAAGATGGCGATTTTAATATTCGAAAGGAACTAGAAATGTACTTTTTGGCAGATGTTGCGATACTGAGAGAGGCTCCCTGTATTTTTAGAAATCATTTCTTAATCACTGGGAACATTGATATTTTTGAAGAGTTCATCACAATTGCTTCTGCTTGAAACTATGTGTTTAGATAGAAATTCTTAAAATCAAACATCGTGGGTTTCATTCCGTGTGGGGGCTAAAGAAAAGCAGATAGACAATCGGGAAAAGCGCTCATGTGGCTGAGTTATGGGGAAATTAGCAGAGGCATCTGCATTAGGCGTGCAGGTAACTGTAGAGAGTATCGACTGCCTGAGTTAGCCAACCTTAAAGTTGATGGATTTTGCCCAGAGACGAAAGAAGTGTTTTGCTTCTACGAATGCTACTGGCACGGGCATCATTCCTCAATAATAGAGACGTTCCCGTCATGGAAAGTACAATGGAGACGCTAGTAGATAGATACGAACAAACCATGGCTCGTTTAGACAGAACTGAGGGGGCAGGATACGTGTGTCACGTTGTTTGGGAATGTGAATTTTTCCAAATTTCCTCAAGGAAATTTGGAAAAATCGCCCCGCCTTGGGGAATGATCCGATTGTAAAGAGTGTGCTTCTTGTCTTCCGCGATTACCTTTATGGAGGGAGAGCGGAAGCAATGAGAACTTATTTCAAAACTGATGATGAAACTCGAATTATGATACTACGTCTTTGTATCCGCATATATGCATATATTTCAAGTTCCCTGTTGGCATACTTCAATTTACATCGGTGATGAATGCTCTAATGTCCTGGAGATGTTACAAAAGGATGGTGTGGCCAAGTGTACAGTTTTGCCAAAGAACAGATAACTGTGTCATCCGGTTTTGCGTTATCGCTGTCGACAGAAAATGATGTTTTGCCCTAGTCGCACGTGTGCCAAACAGGGGGGAGAAGAAGAAGAGGAAGAATGCACTCATGACAAGAGTCAACGAGAAATTGCCCGCTTGTGGGTTGTAGGCGAAATAACAAAGGCTGTCGAAATGGGCTATGAAGTGAAGCAAATTTTCGAACTTTACGAATATAAAATTGGGAAATATGATCGAAATGAAAACGAAGGAGGTCTCTTTGTGCAGTACATAAAAACTTTTCTAAAATTGAAGGCAGAGGCCAATGGTTATCCTTCCTGGGTTGCAAACGAAAAGGACAAGGAAAAGTACGTATAGAACTTCTTTCAAAGATAAGACGGCGATTCGCAAGATTCCCGTTGCTAGATCCTTGGTCAAATTCTGCCTACCCAGCTTTTGGGGAAAACTCATAGAACAGGAAAACAGATCACGCACAATGATGATAAAGGAATCTCAGGAACTGTACAAGTTCTTGACTACATCCGGCATTGAGGCAACGTCGGCCACATGACGGACCAAATAGTTGACTACAGTTCCCAGTCCTAAATTTGCGAGTTCATATCCGGAGGACCAAAGAATTATGCCTATAAGATTAAACTGCCAAACAATGCCTTCAAAAATGTGTGCAAAGTGTGAGGAATAGCTCATAATTACACTTCTTTGCAGGTGGTTAATTTTGAATCCATAAAGGAGATGATATTAAATGAGAGGAGGAAGTGATTGTGGTTCGAATGGAAAGTAAAATGAAATGCAACAGAATGATTGTCGTCTCAGAACCAGAAGACAAAATATATCGAATATGCTTTCATAAGAGGACACGACTGACTGACGGCTGACACAATTCTATCCCATTCGGGTATATAAAGTACGACTGACCTGCTGCCCATACTCATTATTGATTTCAAGGTAGAGGCAGCAGTGTAGAAATATCTAAAAGCGAGAAGGGTACTGCGAACTCTCACGAACGAGGAACTATCTTTCATTCCGGCAAAAGTATTTGATCAGTTTCCCCCTTTTGACATATGTTACGTATAGTACAAACTATCCGATGAGCCTAGACAATCTTTGAGTAAATTATTGCCGGAAAGGATATAATGATCACCAAGTTTGAGCATCCTATCACGCTTATAGTTAGCGGCCGGACGGGATCGGGAAGACTGTGTTTTGTGTAATATTGATTAACATCTTACAACATTTGTGCACTGTATGAAAATTTAGCAGCATGTTGTGGTGTGATAGGGAAAAGGCTGCAGTTCCGGAAGAACAAAAGAAATTTACAGTTAAATTTATGTTGATGTTCCCGAATTTAGGAATGAGAAGAGGCATCCGAAACTTATTGTGTTACATGATTTATTAAATTCTATCTATTCGAGAGAATTATATGACTTTTTTTTTACCAAGGGAAGTCATTACACTTAAGCATAATTTTGATCACGCAAAACCTGTTTCATCAGGGTGAATATTGTAGAGACATTTCCATAAATGCCAAATACATTGTGGTTTTTAAAATCGTTAGGGATAAAAATCAAGTAGCGTATTTTGCCCGGCCGATATATCCCGAGGACTGGAAATTGCTCTTCGAGGCTTATTTAGAAGCCACTGACAAACTTCACGGGTACTTGCTCTTTGACCTTTACCAGAAAATAAATGATATGCTTCGATTCAGAACATACATAATTCCCTCGGACCTTCCAACTTTTGTCTACGCTCCGGGAAATGAGCAAACGAGTAAAATCGAACTATCGCCTACTTCACGTGCTTAAAACGATAACCCTTAATTAAAAAGGGTCATTTTGGAGAAGACTGACAAAGAACTCGTGCTGACCATCGCAGAGTGAGCTCTTAAAGTCCTGAACGGCAACTGTAAGTTGACCAAATGCTCAAAGACTAAATTTAAAAAGTATAAGAACGCTCTCAGAAGACTTGTACACAAAAAAAAAAAACAGAAGAATAAGAGAAAATTGATACTTCAACGTGGTGGATTTTTGATACCATTGCTTTCGGGTCTCTCCACTCTGATAAAAATCTAAATGCTGCGAAAATTGTTTTTGGTACCACAGCAATACTCAGATTCCTACTGTGAGAGGAAGAGAAGAAAAACTAGTAGATCAGATCCTTACAGGGATTTTCTCAGATTGCGGTTCTGTCAGCGTCTTCGACCTTTACCACCGCATCAGCCGCTGCCGCCACCTCCATTGCCGATCAAGAAAAGGCCTGAGCTTCTCTCCCGGCGAGGAAACGATCTATGAAGCAGGAGACATTTCGGAGGCGGAGGGAAAGCCTGCAGCAGCAGCAGCAGCAGAAGAAGAAGAAGAAGAAGAAGAAGAAGAAGAAGAAGAAGAAGAAGATGATGAAATCATAGAATTACCTTTACAGAGGCAGAGAAAAAGGAAATATAATCGTTCACTATTCAGAATTTTGGTTACCTAGCAGGTCCTTACTTAGCTTCCTATTTTCACACTACGAGAGCTTCTCGGCATTTACAAAGAGGGTAGGTTTAAAATAGGCGATTCAGTAATTAATATAGACGATAATGATTTACACGTAAAAATATATGTTTCAAGGGAACGCGAGGACTTTAGAAGTTGTTAACTAGAAAGAATCAATCTCTCTAATGTCACGTCTTCGGACAGAACAAAGCAAATCCTCCTCATCAACGGACAATACAACGTTGCAATACAACGAACGTTTCAAACATATAAAGTCAAACAGGGGAAACAAGTACAAAGACATAATAGCTAAATGGTTTCCATTAAAGGCAATCGAAGCAGAGCAGCGTTCGAGTTGGTACAAATGAAAAACCATTTTTACGATCCACAAAAACCATCCGCGTTTCCACGCTACCCAAACTTGTAGCCTCGGTGGGAAAAAAGGACAAACCGGAAAACTGGTTGCAGCAAGATGCTTACACTTTGCACAAACCAGCAAGATTTTTTTTTCAAAGAAACTGCTACACGGTAAACAATGTTAACTCGTTCGATTCCAGGTTGGACAGATTGTGAGGATAGGTAAGGAGAAGATAAAATTTCTCCGTGTAAGTGTTCAGAATTGTCAAGGCGGCGAAATATTCTCCGCAACCCGTCTGCGTATTGGAGGATCTGGACGGAACGCCAATTAAAAGACAGTTTTACAGCTATGAGCTCACCCCGTTAAAATGACCATCCACCCTTTTCAAAATAGATAACATATTAAAAACGAGGATTAAAGGTAGCAGAAACCAACACCTTGTCCTTTGGAAAGAACACGGTCCCGACTTTGACAGATGGGTCGATTTAATAAAATGGACAAATTTTATATAACTAATTAAGCGATTTCTGCACCAATCTCTATCCAGAAAATACTCTTTGCAGTTTCCGAAACGATTTGGTATGTCCTGTTTACCTTCACGGAGACAAATGGTTGGTGGGTCTTGCAGAACTCTCCTACTCTTACGGCTACGAGTCCACAGGACAGGGCGTGCTGAACGAAGCAACTGAACTGAATAAAAATGTCATGATAACGAGAGCGGTAGGATCGCGTTCGAGAGAAAAGATTTTTTAAATTTAAAAGAGCTGTACACGACTATAATGGGTCAGGTAAAAGACAAAGACTTGCAAGAATTGCTCCTAACCGAGCTGCAAGGCTATTTCGTGGCTCACCAAAACGAGATAAAAAAAAGTGTAGAAAACAGTAAGAGAGAGTGGGTTCCAGCATCATCCGTACCAGAAGATCAAACTGCAAAAGTTAATACCGTGCATGGTTGCTTACCAGAAAGAAGGAAAATAAATTAGAGACTATTTATGAGGATAAAGTTTACTTTCCTACAAGGGTATACTACGATCTGGGAGATCTCGTGAACACCATAAAGAATTCTCTGCCAGATTTAAAATTTTATAAAAATGCAAACAAAAATCTCCTGTTGGAGATGAGCCAGGATCTGAAGACGTTTTTTCTCAGGTTGCACAGAAAGCAGGTTTCCAGTTCGTTTACGATACGGAACCGGTGTTTGTACACTACAATATCATAGAGCCGCAGCTAATCGATAACTCATGCGTTCACTGTTTAAGAATAATTCCTTTTCCCTCCATAGCCATTCTCCACATATTTGATCACATATATTATCTTCATGTTAAACTTACCGCCACTGGTGGCCGAGGTCGTTAAGGCATGGACTCGTGAGCGTTAGATGTAGGTTGGAATACCGCTAGGACTGTCCTCCCTGACTGAGATTTTTTCAGCTTTTCCTCAGTCCTCATAAATGGCAAATGCCGGGGAGGTACCCTAAACCTCGGCCTGGAACGATTTCTTCCTTAAAAATAAATCCTTTCCCAATATATCATTTCATCTCATGTATCATCAGGGTCCATCGACTGTGGTGCCTCTGTAGTAAAAACGGGCGTTAAACACTATTAATTCATTCCTGTCAACTTAATCATTTCCAAACAATTGCCATTAAGTTAATACCAAGCATGGAGAATTAGCTCGCATATGCAGTAGCGCTAAACTTACCGTTGCCGTATTGCATTTCAAGAAGGTGAGTAATTTATAAGAAAAATGTTTTATTTTTACAGATGTCCGATTACTCTGGCCCTTCAAGGTGTTTATAACCCAGGGGGAAAACTAATTGTAAAGGATCTTTTCATGGTGAATCTGGACACAGAAAATGTGGTGTTTCACTACCTTTTTAGACAACCCCATGTGCGCAGATGCGCCTGGAATGAAAAATATAGGAGGGCTAACGAATTACTCACAAAATACTTTCACGGTAATCCCTGATATTCGGCAATAATCAATTTAGCCCGAACTCAATTAAATTGCCAGATGGTAAAGGAGCCATAGGAAAGACTGTTGAAAATCAGTATCCATGACCATTATACAGTAATAAATATAGAAGACTGCGGATGCCGAGACAAGATCGAAGATCTTGTTATTACCTCCGCGTGCCGTGGCACATATATCGTACAACAAAGTGCTCCAAGCCAGAATCCCTGGCAATAGCGCGGTAGGTAAACGAGAATCGATGGGTATATGAGTGAGGGTTAAAATCCCTCACTCATCCCTCTCTATAGTCTCTTCGAGAGGGTTCAAGTACCGCTCACTAGTCCCTCCGAGACGGTTCAAGTCCCGCCAAGAGGGTTAATAAAGTTTCGCCACGAGAACTGAAGTCCCGGCAAGAGCGTTAATCAAGTTGGCCGAGAGGATCAAACTAGTAGGACGCATATATTGCAACGCTCAAAATTCGCTTTGACAGTTAACAATGGATCCGCTAACAGCGTACTATGTGAATCAGAGTGGCGGCCGTCTAGGGCCGTATTTAGGGACTTTTTACGTTGGCAATCTCTATGTTATGCAAGGAAGAGGATTAGGTAGCTTCCTGGGAAGTTTTTTCAGAATTGTCAAACCTATCCTCCTATTAGGGCAAAATCTTTGTGCAGAGAAGCCCTCGCCACGGTTGCAAACATTGTGTCCGACATTGCTACGAAATAGCCAAACACAAAGTCGAAGTCGTAGTGGCCAGTAGCGTCACAGAGAGTACCAGAAATATAACGGGTAAGCAAAATCAGCAAAGGGGGAATGGGAGAAAAAGAGACCAGTTCCTAAAGTCAAAAACAAAATTACGAAAAAGAAAAGACATTTTGCTTAAATACCACGCGCATTACAGTTGTTCGGGCATATGTGGACTGGGTACACGTAGGTGAGCACCATGATCGCTTGTACAAAATCCGTATTTGATATATTCAAGAGGAAATCGCTCCAATCGACAGTAATGGGATGTACAAACCCATAGCCGTTGTAGATCAATCGGTGCTGGGATTTGTAATTCCTGGAAATAATGACCATAATGTAGACGTAAATGTTCATTTGATGGTAAAGGGCCAATTTGTGATATTAAATAGCACAAATTTGGGAGATGCAGACAAAACAACCGAATTAACAATCTTATTCATTCCTTATTTAGCCAATTGAGTGTACATTTAAATGGAATGTCCATCACTCCTTCCGAAGACCTTTACCATTATCGCAGCTACCTAGAAATACCGTTAACTTCGGCCAAGATACAGTTAAAAGCCATCTCACTAACGCTTTCTGGTACATACGTCTCTTAACGGACTAACCGGGGATGATGCCTCAAAAACAATACTTTAACAGCGGGAAACTCAAACCTAGGTTGGAAGGAACGGCATGAAAAGAGCAAAGCATCTAAGGAAATCGTTATTATGGTAATTTAAATGGGGATATTTTAAATGTGCTCACTTTACTTCTCCCAGGAGTTAACGTTCAAATCCAATCAACAAAGGGAAAAGAATACTTTTACCTGCTGAGCGAAAGTGCAGATCCCAAACTATGGCTTCAGTTCCTCGATACCACTCTCTCTGTGAAACAAATCAAGCCATCACCCAGTCTTTTGTTGGCACACTCCAAGGCTATAGGGAAGATCAGTGCAAGATTCGACATTACCCGCGTTGATATTCGATCCTTCACTTTTGGAGCAGGACAAAGCACCATCTCTATAGATAAGTCCCCTACTCAAGAGATTTCTAATGGCATAACTCGAAACACAAATTTCTTGGGAACTTTCGACACCAATCGATGTGAATTTAACATTACCGTTTGGAACATTTTTCCATTTACTTAAACGGCCAACAGATTCCATCGGAAGGTCTCTCCGTCGATACCTCTGACGAAAAGGGAGTAACATTGGCCTATCAAACGCTCCTTTCAGGTTCTGACATACATCACACAAGCAGCAGAATGCACATCACCCACGATATGTATATATTGGGTCATTTCATGCTTATCTTTGATTTGACTCCAGACAGTGCTCCTTACGAATGTCACAGTTCTCTATTAAACAACGGAAACACTCAAATAGAGCTAAGATTAACAGAGAAGCTTCAGCACGCCATGACCGGTGTCATGTTCTGCGAATACGACACTACTATTCAGATAGACAAAGACAAGAGAGTTCACACAGATTTCTGATTATGAATACCTTAGAAATAGAAAATGCATTGAAAGGCATAGGTTATTTCAAGGAAGTTTATGCATTAGATATGCTTCCAGCGGAATTTTCTAAACCAGCGGCATTTGTAGTTAATTTAGATCCATACCACATGGTTTTTCTGGTTAACATTGGATAGCTGTTACATTAAAAATTTCTTCGTGGTATTTTGTTTCCTACGATCTCCCTTCCTTTGTAAAACCCCTGAAACACTTCATATCTGCAAACACTCCCCACTACACATATAATGGTCGCAAACATCAAGACCTCTTCTCCGACCTGTGCGGACAATACATATGCTCTACATCTTGTACGTGTGCGCCAGAGGGTACACCATGGACCAGTTTGTTACCATGTTCAACCCCGCCTATCCAAATGGACAAACAAAAGAGATATTCAACAAAGAGTTTCAAATTCAGCACTGCAGAGGAGGACAATGCCTGCCTTGTATAAAAGTATGTACTGTTAATTCTTCATCATCCGTTTTCTGTGCGTGAGTGCAATGGAAAGACGTCTAGTGGTGGACTTTTAGGCCCTCAGGTATAACAGCAAGGAAACAATAACTAAGGAATTGTACATTGCTCAAAGAGTTTGTACAGACCTTCCATTTTGCGAATCCGTATCCTTGGAGTCAAACATTTAAGTACACAACAAAGAAAGGCAGAATGGATTACATTTCAATTATGGATATGCTTACTGCATGCTTATAACAATAATAGATATGGTAGCGGGACACATCTTGCTATACGCCTGCAACGAGGTTAAACGTGTACTACTGCCTGTACTTACAGATAAAACCTTTATTATTCTAGAAAAAGAATTTAACTGTCCAAATCCGGAAGATATGTATCATCAAATGCACTGTCGTTTCCCTTGCCACATATTTTCTAACACTCAACGAGCATGCAATCACGCTCATGCCATGCTCAATTGGCTAGAGCATCACAAGCTTAAGACACTTAACACCAGATGGCCTCCAGAAAGCTCTATTAGATACGATGCTTTATTTGTTGCAGCTCTATAAAGAAACCTTGCGCTAACGGGTTTGCAGTGTTCATCATGAGATCCAGGGGGAATAGTTTTCTCGTGTATAGGCGCAAAGCACCTGCGGTGATCAGCACCTAACTCGTCCTGCATTGCAGACTCTATTTCCTTAACAAATATCGCTGCATTTACATCAACTTGGGAGATTATCCAGCGAGAAATTACGAAGTCTACGTTGTAATTGGCGGAGTAAAACACGGACTTTTTTGATCTCATCATACTATTCACTAGGTTGTGTTTTTATACACCTCCTTCCGGACTTGAATATAATCATATCCTGGTCATCATCACAGATGTCACCGACATAATCTGGCTGAAGTTTCTTCATCTGATGTAACAATGCCTTCGCCATCTGGATCTGAACCATTCTCTATAACCCTATGTTCATTTTTACAGACCTCAAACAGTTCATTATTGGAAGGTAAATCTTCTAATGTCTCATGTAACGCTCTTTCAATGATTCTTCCCGAAACCTTTTAAACAGATTTTATTAAAACACTGGCACAACAGCAAGAGAGAACTTATACATACTATCACACAATAAGAAGAATGTGCTGACTATGAGCATCTCTTTTCCACCTCTCACTCATTACCACTATACTGTTTTCACTAAACCAGCTGAGCAATAATCTATGGAGTAAAGGAGTGATAGACAATGATCTACAGATATTTGGAAACATAAATGTTGAAAACACATTGTTAAAAGTTGGTTGTTAGTAATATCAGGTATACTAGTAGAAAAATGTCTCCCTGCATTGTTATAAAGATGAAAAGCACGAAACTATATCATAAATAAATTATTGCACCGACTCACCGCCACGGGTGGCCGAGGTAATGAAGGCACGAACTGTGGGCAGGAGATCTGGTTCCAATCCCACCAGGACCGTCCTCCCTGACTGAGGTTTTTTTTTCAGGTTTTCTTCAGTCCTCATAAATGGCAAATACCCGGGAGGCACCTAAACTTAGGCCTGGAGCATTTCTTTCCTTAAAAAAAGTATTTCTCAATAGAGCATTTCATCTCATGTATCATCCGTGCCCATTGTCTGTGGTGCCTCAGTAGTAAAAAACGGGCGTTAAACACTATTAAAAAAAAAGGATTTGTCCTTTGCTCAACCAACGAGTCGATCCTGGTGGTCTAGTGGTAAACAATATTGCCTCGTAAACCCTGGATCACGGGTTCAACCACGAGTAATTGATATTTTTGGGTGTAAAAATCCTAATTATGGTTTCCTTTGGAAGGTAAGTGAAACCATTGATCCCGTTTCGCAGATTTACGGAACGTAAAAACCTCAAACGTGAAGGAAGAGGCCTCTGAGCAAAATTTATCTGCAAATTTTGTATTTTCATGCCCTCGGTTGAATGGGACGCTGATGACCTGAGATGTTAATGAGCGTTAGAAAATAAACCAAATAAAACATCTACCAACAGATTTCACAATAATAAACAACATCGCCGAGATTCATTTCACAATCTACTGCGAAAAAAATTTAAATTGACGATGATTAAATCCTTTTACCTTATTAAAGTTGCCGGCAGTCACAGTAGCTTGCACAACATTCTCAAATTCAATTGTTTTTGCGCACAAATTCTCCTAGTGGCTTAAACAATGGTAATATAAAAAGAATTTTCTTATAGTTTTGACTACACCTCTATAGCATTTTTATTCAATTTTTTTATTTACGGACGCTCTCTAAATTCGCAGGTCGTTAGCGTCCCATTCAATTTTGGGTGTGAAACGGCCGAGAAATTTTGCTCAATACCTCTTTATTCGGGATTGATGTTCCTTTGTATGCCATAAATCTACAATACGGGAAACCATGGCTTTACTTTCCTTTCGAAGTAAGCCATACTTAGGGTTTTTATACCCGTAAATCCATTGGTTGTGGTTGAACCCGCGATCTTGGGATTATGAGGCAAGTGTGGTTTCCACTACATCACCAGAACCGACTACCACCATAGTAGAGGCATCATTTACCACACCCTGATGGCTGGTGAAGATGAGATCGAAACTCCGAAGCGTTTTCTGTACGCTTTCAAAAAGATCGATGCCATTTATCTTTTCCTTTATAGGCAAGAGCGCAAGCAGTGTTTCTGTCACATAGAATTGTTGGGAGATGTCATGGATAAGATAGTCAATATCTTTAAGATCTGTCCTTTCATTTAATGTACGTTAATATGATATAAATCCATTTCATTACAACGTCTTTAACGTTGTACAACAGTAATTCCAGAAAAACGGCATGTTGTTATGTTTGCCTTTATCAATTGCGCACGGAATTTCCCCAGTGGCAATGATACGGTCAGATGCATTTGATTTTTGGCTTTTATCAGCTGTTATTCTTCGGTATTTGACATCGGTCTTTAAAACATACCCTGCTGGCATTTTAAATTTTTTCATAGATTGTTCCCATTTCTACTCGAAGCTGAACTTGACGGCTATCAGAATTAGATGAATGCTTTGGCACATAGTCATGGCTAGTCTTTCCTGGGGGCGACAAAGGTAGAAATATCTTTTAGAGCTATCAACCTACCAATCAATCCAGCTATGTCTGGAAAGGCTCCGAAGAACTGTCGTCCCTCTCATCGGCAAGGAATGATGTGTCCAGACTTTCTATAAGGGGCTCTCAACATCCGCCACCCCGGTGGCAATCAGTCGCCATGTTGTTAATACGTAAAATGCTGGGCTGTCTTATTAAGATATTTACGTGCATATGGCTGTATAGGAATTAGTAATGATTTGGGCTTGGGTTAACCATGACCACCCCGGGCAGTAGAGATTTGTTTACTATGCTGGCATGCAGTGCATGTGAACGAATCAATGCTAAAACCCTGTGCTTGTTTGTTTTGTTAATTTTCTTTTGTTCGGTATTAACAGTACATTTTGATACTATTAGGCCTGTGCATAAAAATAAGTAATAGCCTTGGCAATAAACTTAAAAAACGCATATAAGTAGGTAAAATCTGTTAAATAAAATTTATGCTAATAGATATAGTTGATAAAGGTTACGGAATGTATTCCCAAAAATGCAGTCTTTGTAAAATATAAGCAAGGACACATCGATTTTTTTTTTTTGCCAAAGAACAGTGACTTTGAAGTTCAAGAAGGTCACATGGTCAAGGTCGTCCGCTTAGAGGAAATTTGGCGCTATTGAGGTTTTTTTATCTGGTGCCAATGTGACGTCAGTTAAACTCCCGACCTCGGAAATTCTTTTAAATAAGTTTTTATGTTTTATTGCGTACATGTGGTGATTATATATAATGATTTTACACACGACAAATAATACGTTTACAATAAATTTGAACCAAAATTGGCACTATTGTCTATTTTTAGCATCATTTGAATGGCCCGTCTCTGGGTTCAATATTTTTTATTGATACGGTACCCAGTGTGTGGTATCGGCTATCCCGAGGTAAATGCGGCGATGGAATAGGGTTGGGGTGTATATAAATGGATGGTATAATAATGGATTTATAAGGTGACGCATGTATGTTGTCATATAGTTTGGAGGCATATATTCGAAATAATATGAGGGGTTATGGGCGATGGTTAGGGGGAAATTGGAATTATTATTTTGGTTACTTATTTTGGTGGCACATATTTGAACTAATAGTTATATGATTGATATGTGGAAATGTAATTGTTATGCTTTTGGTGGCGTAAATATGAGCTAATATTGTGGTATTAATATTTATGTAAATAAAGTAACATATTTTTAGAAATGTATTTTGTGGCGTATTTGTAAGTTAATTGTGCAAGTACATGCAGATTGAAACTATTTTGTTGAAGGTATATTGCAATGCTGTTTTAATTGTGTAAAAATGCCTCATTTTTGTTTATTTTGTACATTTGTTTATTTGAGCGCCATTATTTTACAACTAGAGGTGTGGTATATTGAAAACATTTACTGGTGTTTTAAGTAAATTTGTTGTTTGTATGTTGGTAATGATTTTGATTAAATGTTTATTGATAAAGTGGTATTGTTTATTTTTAATCTAAACGGTTCAATGTACTTAGGTAAGCAAGTACATATTTTATGTAAATAATATATAAATTCGGCTTACCTGATCTGTGTAAGTAGTATGTCTGCGAGCTACTGTGTTAAATGGTACAATGTAAGGAGAAACTTTTTGTAAGGAAGTGTAGTAGAATTAAATTGGCGCTAGTGTCGTTTTTTAATTATTTTGTCAAGCACACACATATTTTATTGTGCAAGTACAAACATATTTTTCTAGTAATGGTCTTGTAGAACTGTTCGCTGCATTTTGACACTAAGACGTCCAAGGAATGACTGGGGGTAGAGGGCGCCACAATCTGAGAAGTACAACGAAAGCCTTGAAAAAGTAAACGCTAACATCCGGTGTCAGACCATTGCTTAACAAGCTTGAACACGTTAACTGCAAAGGAGTCGGTTATAACACAAGCAAGGCACGTTTCCGGGAAGTAGTGAAAGTAATTTTCTGACTGGATGGAACATGTTTTACCATAAACATCATCGAAGCTGTCTACACTTATTAATTGTCAAGAATATATATGCTTTATTGTGCAAGTACATGCATGTTTAACCAGTACAAAGTCTTTTAATTATTTAAAACAAATTAAATGTGGCTTACCTTATATAAACAGGTAGGATGCTGGCGAGATATTGAGCTAGCTGATGGAATGTAAGGTGTAAAACATTGGTAAAGAGGTGACGTGATTGGTGAAAATAAGGAGTGTGAATATGGGGAAGACAAATAAGAGGCGTATGATTGGTTAGAAAATTAATTGGATGGACGGAGTCCAGCATGCGGTGTCCGCCTTGCGAGTCTCGGGACTTTTTTATTTATTATATACACATATTGGGCAAGTACAAACACGGTATGTTATTTGCAAGTACATACATGATAATACATTAGTACAAATATGATTTATAATTTGGAAGTATATATAAATGTTTAATGAATTAGTGGTAAATATTATACATGATCTTTTATTTGTCAGCAATAAAGCGAATAGTAGTACAACATATATACGGTAAATTGCTGTCAATTGTTTCACTAAATTAAATGGTTGGTAAGCGATGTCTTCATGGATGCATTATGTTGGGGTAGGGAGAGGTTGTAGGTGTTATATTTTAAAAACACATATTTGTTTTTTATTTAACGTAATATAAATGTTTAATGGTCGCGAAATGTTAAACTAATAAGGCGGTTTTGCTCGGCGTACGTTATTTAAATGTTAGGTATTTTGAAATGGTTAATATTGTTGTCTTTAACTAATATTATGGTTGTTTTTTTTTTGTGTTGGTAATAGCATTTTGTGTTTAATAATAGACATATGTTATAATACATTTTGAAGCAGTAATTCCCCACACCACACAAATCCCCCAGGTACTCACCTTAATCAAGAGAATATTAAATTAAAGAGGATATTAAAGTAATATTAAAAATTAGACGGCATAATAATCTGAGCGAGAACCGGAAGACTACTAGTACCTTCCTAAAATCTCACAAGGCCGTTAGTTTGGCGAGCACAAAATCTTTTGTAAGCAGAAAATAGCGGAAGAGAGCCATAAATGCCGACACCCTCTTTCTTGCAAGGACTACTATGACCATGAAACTAGCCGTGTACCGTTGGGTTATATTGTATAAGTTATACAAAAGGAACTTCGACTGTTGTACCCTCAGGAAAAATTGTCACGCTAACTTCTTGAAAAACAGGAAACGAAAAACCGTTACTGAAGTTTCGCGCAATAGAAGGTGACATCCTCACTTCTAGCCAGAGGAATTGCGAAGAGATATACCAATCAAGAGATTGCGTAACATAAATTCACATTCAACAGACAATAGTAGTATAGGCTAATACTTCGAACAGTTGATTTGAACCTAGGAAGCGTCGTCATGGACTGACAGACTGCCGCGAAATAAAACCTTTCTATTATGTACAATTTGGGGCAGTTGCTGTGGGGAGTCGAAGTGACGAAGTTGCTGTTGGGAGTTGAAGCTAGGTAGTGGAAGCCAGGCAATTGAAGCTGGAGAGTGAAGCCAGAGAGTTAAAGTAGGCAATTGTAGTGAACATTCATAGTTAAAGCCTAAGCGATATTACATTTTGAATTAAATCCCATGTGGGAGCCAAAGTTCCTTACAATGAACGAACAGTAACTAAAATTTAACATAACCCCTGAGTGTAAGAATGGACTAACAATAAAACTCTTCTATAGACCTGATTCATTTTTGCACTTGTTCACATGACAAGGACCTGTTCAATTTCTTCTATCTGTGAATGGTATTACCTTCCAAAAATCCCCTATCTGTAAGTCTAAATCCGCTATCTTAAGCCGGAGCATAAGGAGTCCAAGACATCTCGACGCAGTCTCGACCTTAAGATCAGCGTCAGCGAGAGGAACCGCAGTAATACTTCTGCAGCCACCATACAACCCAAACAAACACCAATCCACTCCCCCCCAAAAAAAAACTCACACGCACAAACACACACACCATCCTCTCATCCTCTCATCCACATATATTAATTTTCCCGCAATTTGTTATTATGGTTCATACTCAGCAAATATTAACATGATGTATAATTTACAAGTACATAATGATAATGTACAACCACTAATATGATTAATAATTTGCAAGTACATACATGATATACAAGTACAAACATGATCAATATTTATCAAGTATATACATAAATGTTTTAATGAATAAGTGGCAAATTTTATACATGGCAATGTTTCATTAGTCAACAATAATTAAAATAATAAAGCGAAAAGTTGTATTGCATGTATTAGGCAATTTGTTGTTTATTTTTGTACTAAATTAGATGATTGGTAATGTCTTCATGGATGCATTATGTTGGGGCAGGGAGTGGTTGCAGGCGTTGTATTTTAAAAATATATTTTTATTTTTTGTTTAACATAATATAAATATTTTATGATTCCGTAATTTTAAACTAATACGGTGGTTATGCCAGGTGGATGTTATTCAAATGTTACGTATTTGGAAATTGTTAATATTGATGTTTTAACTAATATTGTGGTAGTTTGCTTTTTGTGTTTTGGCAATATTTTATTGTTTAATGATAGATAGTTATATATTGTATTACATATGGTATTATAGTTCATGTTCAGCAAGTCCTAACATTTTTAATGGTGTTTAACGCTCGTTTTTACTTCTAAGGCACCACAGGCGGCGGTCATTGGTGATAGATGACATGAAATGACATATTGGGAAAGAATTTCTTAAGGAAGGAAACGTTCCAGGCCTAAGTTTAGCTTCGGCATTTGCCATTTTTGAGGACTGAGGAATATCTGAAATAACCTCAGTCAGGGAGGACAGTCCTGGCTGGATTCGAACCCCATCCTTCCGCTCACGAGTCCGCGCCTTAAATACCTCGGCCACCCGTGGCGGTTAAGTACTAAGAGGATATATAATATGTAAAAACTTACTTTCACTCTTTAATTCACTTTTATAAACAAAAAGTAACATTAAAAATAAATATTAACTTTAAAAAAACTTTTGCGCTATTTAAGTTTGCAGTAAAGTAATGCAGCCATTGAAAAAATAATTTCAATTTTTGATTTACTGTTATAAATCAAAAGTATGTAATATTAACTTTCAAACAAAAATCAATTTACAATATTTAGCTTTCCAGAAAGAATTCTTGTGCAAAATAAGAAATTGTGTTATAAAATATCTCTCTCTGAATTACGTTTATAAAAATAATCATATTAGAAATAATATATTAGATTTGAAAAAATATTTTCCCTATTTAAATTTTGTAAAAAGCGCGTAAGTTGCAATAAAAATAAACAAATTTTCACATTAGAAATAATATATTAACTTTGAAAAAATATTTGCCATATATAACTTCTCTTAAAAAAAAGAGCATTAATTTGCAATAAAATTTATTCTATTCTCTGATTTACTTATATAAACCCCCCAAAATATAATATTGACTTTGAAACAAAAAAACACAATTTTCAATATTTAAATTTGCAAAAATAAATTATTTTGCAGGGGAAAAATATTTTTACTCTTTGATTTGCTTTAATAAAAAAAAAAGCATATTGCAAAACCAAACAAATATTCACACTATTTAGCTGTACAAAAAAATTAGTTGTTATAAATATTTACACCCTTTGATCTGCTTTTGCAAGCAATGAATATTTGAAACAAAATATGAAACCTGAAAACAAAACAAAAATCTAAATTTGCCGCGGTTTATGTTCTACTTGGATGTCATGTTCCACCATTTGTATTAATTGGGAGATCTGAAGCTCGTCCTGAGACACCTTGCTAGGATGGATGAACTGTGCCTCCCAATTTTGTTAAAGCCAAACCGTGAGTAATTATCACAAATGAACAAGCGTGACTACAGTTACGTTGCGTATATTTACCATAGAACAGACTTTTAAAGAATACTTTACGTTTCGAAACAGGCAAATTTAAGTCTGCGCATCTAGAAAAAAGGAAAAGAGAAAGAAAAGAACATTAAAACACAGAGATAAACATAAGAGAGGAGTGAAGAAAGAGAAAAAGAAGGGGAAGAGAAGGGAGGAGCAAGGTGCGGAGAGGGGAGGGGAAAAGAAAAGAAGAGCAAAGGAGAGGAAAGGTTGCAAAAGAAGAGAAGAGGAGAAAAAGAAAGAACAATAGAAGAAATAAAAATATAAAAAGAAAGCAGCGAAGAAGGGAGATGAAAGGAAAATAGAAAAGAAAAAGAGAAAATAACAAGAGGGAGAAGAGAGCAGGGGAGAAAGCAAAGATAAAGCTGAAGAGAGGGGCAAAGCGTGGGGAGAGGAGAGGAAAACGGAAGAGGAAAAAGTAGAAATGAAAGCGAAGATGTGAGGAAATAAAAGGAGAGAAGAGAATGGGTACATGGAAAGCACAGAAAGAGGAAAAGAAAAAGGAACATAGAAGAGCAATAAAAAAGAAAAGAATGAAGGGAGGGAAGGTAAGAAGGAGGGAAGGAGGGAAGGAAGAGAGGAGAGGTGAAAGAGAAAATTAAAGGGAAGAATAAAGAAGAGCGAAATGTGGGGAGAGGAGAGGAAAAGAAAAGGGAAGGGAAGAGAAGAGAAGGAACAAGAAAAGGGAGCTGAGAGGTGAGCAAAGATGAGAGGAGAGGGTGAGAACAGGGAGAGGAGAGAAAATATTATAAAAATATAGATGATGTTGCTTGAAATAAATAGAATGTTATTAGCATGATAATAAGGTTATTAAAATTTTATATATTTTTAATTAAAATAGTCATTGACTATTACGCTGAATATAATGAAATACATTTAAGTAAAAATGAAATAACACTTATGATATAAGTAACATATCAAACAATTTAAAATAAATAGAATAAAACAAATGAAGCGCAAGAGAGCAAATAGGAATGAAAGCAGAGGGGGGGGGGAACTAGAGAAGAAACAGAAGAGAAGAAAGTGAAGAAAAATAAAAAAAAAAAGAGAAAAGACGAGGTAAAATATAGGAAAAGAAAAAAGAAAGTAATTAAAAAAAGCCCTGAGGCGAGCAGGCTGAACGCCGTACGCTAGACCCCGTCCGTTTGATCACAGAGAGTTTTTATTCTGACTAATCATATACTTCATCTTCTCCATCAATCACAATCATCCTTATTTCCACCAATCACGTCACTTTCTGGCTATTTTTCTCTCCTTATCCTTATATAGAGCGCGGAAATCAAGTACTATTCATGATACTCCCGAGCGGCAGCGGTCGTAGCCGAAAGTAGTGACTCCTACAGATATAGCTAGTTAAAACTTTCAAGCGCAATGGCAGGATAGCTCAGATAGTGCGTCATGCTACAGTTATGAAGATAGTTGGAATCCTCATGTCCAAATGCTTTTATTTATTTTTTATTATCCTAAAGGAAAATTGCCGCATTACACTGATATACGTAACATAGTACCATGCACAGAATGCGTTATAAATTCCGTTTAGATTTTTTTTTTCTGCTGGAATTAAAGGAAATTTGCCTCCATCACTGTGATTTACCCGCTCTTATCAATTTATATTTACGAATGGGAGGCGAGCATAGACCGTTAGGCCGTAGCGAACCGCAGCAAAACCACTGGATCCACCGGTTTCTAGGATTTATCCTATGTAGCATTAAGTTAGTGTGTGTATTTATTAATTAATTGCTAATTTCAATAAGAGTAGATTTTCCACCGTTACAATATTATGCCCGCCTAACTATCCCCTATCAATTTATATTCATTTTATTGTTTTAAAGGTTTCGGAGATAAACGCATAGGTTATATTATGTTTAAAAAAATAACACGTTTAATATTTTCCCTGTTTAGTGGCCATGCAAACAGTAGTTTCGGCTCTCTCCGCTGTCGTTCCGGACTTGCAGCACACGAGATTTCCGTGCTAGGTAACTACATTCCATGAGCTAGCTCAGTAGCTCGCCGAAGCCCCACCTATGAATATCAAGTAAGTCACATTTTAATTATTTGTTTTAAATAATTAAAACACTAGGCACTTGTAGGCACTTGATAATATGCATTTACTTGCACAATAAAACTTTGATAGACAACCTTCCGGTTTATAAAAAAATTGTGGTAAAATATGTTCCAGTATGTCCAGAAAAAGCCTTGACTGCTTCCCGTAAATGTGTCTTGCTTTTGGTATAACTGACTCCTTTGCTTATGTGTCCAACCCTGTCAAACAAAAACCTGACACCGGATATTTGAGGTAGAACATGTTCCAGCCTGTCAGAAAAAAAAAAAAACTTGACTACTTCTCGGAATCGTGTCTTACTTGTGGTACAACTGACTCCTTGGCGGTTAATGTGTTCACGCCTGTCAAAAGTAACATTGATTACTTCCGGAAACTTGTTTGTTATATAAACGACTTCTTTGCTGTTAAAGATTTCTAAAAATTAATTTTTGATTTGTTTTGAAAAGCGAGCTGCTCCTTACAAGGTAGTGGGGTAGATGCATAGAGATTAGTCAAGTTGTTGATTGGCCATGTTCTGAGGGGCGCAGTCATGGTAACAGGATTGGATCGTCATTCTAAATTATTGACGAATATGTTTCTTTACATTTTGTAAATATGTTTATATTTACAAAATGTTAATTTTAACATTGGATTTTATTTAACAGCAGCTTCTGGAACCATCAACATCCTCATTGTTCCCCAATGTATAGATTGTTACTGTAACCGTTACTGTCACTATTTACGCGCTCTATGGAGAAACGTTTTCTGCAGAACTATTTTTCATAATAACGTCCCCAAAACAGCTAAACCGCCACGGGGGCCGAGGCCGTTAAGACACGCATTCGTGAGCGGGAGGTCTTGAGTTAAAATCCCGCCAGGACCGTCCTCCCTGGCTGAGGTTTATTCCAGGTTTTCCTGTCCTCATAAATGGCAAATGCCGGGAGGGAGCTTAAACCTTGAACGTCTCCTTGCTTTTAAAAAAAAATCCTTTCCCAATATATCAAATCATTTCATGTGTCACCAATGTCTACGACCTGTGGTGCCTCAGTAATAAAAACATGCGTTAAACACCATTAAAACAGCTAAATGCAAAATGACTCCTAACAAATTGGTTTAAATAGAACATGCTGTTTTAGTGGTCTTTGGGTATCCCCGTTAAAATTGGGTTAGTAATTGTGGCCCCCTTGGCCCTGGACTAGAACTGAAATGTGCCGGTATAAAATATCTAATTAATTGTGTACACAGCGTTTCATTTCGCAGCTCATCTATCCATTTCACATTACTTATCATTTACTTCGTGTGCAATACTTTGACCAAGAGGGCGATTACTCTTTTTTTTTTATTTTGTTTATTTACGGACGCTCTTTAACATCTCAGGTCATCAGCATCCCATTAAAATCAGGGCGTGAAACGGCCGGCAAATTATGCTCAGAGGCCTATTCTTTCAGGCTTTAGGTTCTTTATCGTGTCGTAAATGTACGAACCACGGGTTTACTTCCCATTCGAAGGAAGCCATACTTCGGATTTTTTACGCCCGAAAAAATGCATCTGTCCTGGCCTGGATCGAACCCACGATCTTGTATTTAGGAGGCAAATAGGGTTACAATTACACCACCAGGATTGACGCGATTGCATAATGACTAATAAGAATAAATTAAACTTGCACTAAGTGAGTAAGTGATCAAATACTCTATGGATACCTGACATTCGTTCTTAGAGTTAAGAAAATATATTGGAAAAGCTTCAACGAGGCAGCTTGAATCAAATAGGTTTCACACCTGCATTTCCAGTTTTGCATCTTCGAACATCTCTGCAAAATATTGGAAGTACAGGTGTGGAGGAAAGGCATAGTCCAGGTTATTCATACTGAAAATATTTAATTTGTCAAAAGGAGTGTACCGCCACGGGTGGCCGAGGTCGTTAAGGCACGGACTCGTGAGCGGGAGGTCTGCGGTTCGAATCCCGCCAGGACCGTCCTCCCTGACTGGGGTTTTTTCCAGGTTTTCCTCAGTCTTCATAACTGGCAAATGCCGGGGAGGTACCTAAACTTAGGCCTGGAACGCTTCCTTCCTTAAAAAAAAAAATATCCTTTCCCAATTTATCATTTCATCTCATGTATCATCAGTGTCCACCGCCTGTGGTGCCTCAGTAGTGAAAACGGGCGTTAAACACTACTCAAAAAAAAAAAAGGAGTGTGCGGGCCTTTTAAAAAAATAAACAATAGCAAATACCTTTTTCGTTGCTCATTACTCGCCAAGCTTATTATTTATTAGTTATGCGCATGTTATTGATGACTTATAATAGTATATTGTAGATATATTTTGAGTGCTAGTTTTAAATCACTTGAAGTACAACTTTAATATTAATTTCTTAATTGAAATATTTAATTTTAGAATCACATACTCATAAAGCATGGAATATAAGTCCGCTTTTTTTTTACCGACAGGAACGATTAGCAAATCCTTTCCTTTGAAATAAGATCATGTATTCGTGCATTTGATATGTCTTCTGTAAGTATAATTTAAAGTCATATATCCTGGAAATAAATTGTTTTAAGTGTTATTTTAAATCAAAATGATCTTAGATTTGGCACACATTCTTTTGGGGTTTGCTTCCTCCTTCATCCATGCATTCGTTTCGATTGGTCACAGCTGAGGACTCTAGCTGTAATTTCGTTTCTTATTTTTGTGCTGTATCAAATACTACTGTTGTAATAAATTTTCTAATGGCTAGGTATTTGTTATCATGGAAATTAAAATGCTGTGAGTTCAACTGGGTACAAAATAAAATAGTTTGAATAGAGAGAGAGAGAGAGAGAGAGAGAGAGAGAGAGTTTACAGCAACGCAGGCATCAAGAACAGAGTGTTATCTTTTTGTAAACTCAGCGGCTACTAGAGGCAATGGGTAGGAACCAGACTTGTAAACAGTCCCCTCACTGTACATGTTTTACCACAAACAGGCCTAACTACGAATTTGCACTAACTGAATGAGATAAAACATACCAAAGAATTAGTAAATTTTGACGATTCTCTTTTGTGAGATTCATGCATGTTAAAACTAACACATGAATAAACAAATAAATAAAGAGAACAGGTACATGTTTTAATCCATTCCAAACATTTTGTAACATACAATTATATGAAGAAACTGCTGAAGGGTGCTTTTTTAATAGTGATTAACGCCAGAGGATGTGTTATCAACTATTCTGAACCTTATACCAAAACGGGAAATTGTTAGTATGCATGTTTGTTAATTATCCATAATTTTATTTCTAGGTGTGTTGGAAAAGAATAGTTTTGAATTTATAAGCAAGCAGACCGACCACGTGATACTAAGAGTTACATATGGCAACATCACTTCCTCTCCATCCGTATTGGTCCATCATTAACTTGTTTTAATCAGAATATAACTTTTGGCAACCTTCAAAATATACCTGCAGGAACTGAAACGAACACTTTTCCTTATTCATAGACGGCCTTTGTACAGTAGTCATGCGTCCTTTCACGAACAGCAGCGGAGAAAACCGAGCCTGATTCCAAATAGTGTGACGTCAACATATTTATGGCAATGATTACCCTATTGATCATGTCGACATGATAGCTCAGGTAATTAGAGCGTAGGCAGTTGGTTGGATAACTCAGCGGCAAACATTTTAATTAAATCTTCACAATTTGCATACAGTGTTCCAGTATATTAAATGCTACTTTTTAATTTTTATGTTAAAATTTATAGTGTTAAAACAACACATGGGTTGCAAAACTAGGTTAGATTAGGTTAACTAAAGTTTAAAAAAGATAATATATGCAATACTTATAGTCTAAAAGCACATACCTTCTTTCTTTTCATTTTTATTTACTTTATAGCCAACTTCTTTTTGAATCTTCATAATTTGTCTACACTGTTCTAATACAATAAATGTTACTTTTATATGTTAAAACAATGCATAAGTTGCAACTTTAGGTAGGTAAGTTTAAAAAAAAATATACAAAACTTAAATGTTAAAAGTGTATGACTTTTCTCAGATGATTATTATTTACTTTACCTGCCACATTACAGTTTCTTAATCCATTTCGCTCTAGACTGAAGGTGAGTAACATTTAACCTTCATCTTAAATTTTGCGTACGATTGCTTGTTTCCGTGCGTTTCGACGTTGCATCCGCATACATTTGTGTTTAACTATCACTTGCTTCCGTGCTTTACGTCTGTTCCATCCGCCTGTATTTGTTGTTAACTACCACTCAGTTTTCCTTGCTGCTGTTCTGAAAGGAGGCGTGATAGCAAGAGCCCTCTGTAATGGCAAGTGAACGAACTATCTTCTATGCCACCACCTACCGGTAATCTACATAACTACGACTTTAGGCGTACTGCTACTTTAGTGCCGCTTGGGGCTGGTAGATGGCAGAATTTTAACGATTGTAGATATTTAGTATAATTTGCGAGTACAATTTAAATGTCCTCGAGGATCATTAAAATTGTTAATGTGGCCTGTGCAGTCTGGCGGTTTGAAGATCTCTGTTCTAGGTAATGCTATTACAATATTTTTGGCCATGAACATCTTGGGATATTCTGTATGGAGCGAGCTACCTTTCTTAAAGACAAATTGGCAGATTTGCAATCTTGACATTCTAGGGAAAGAGCCACTCTGCTGTGTAATACTTGGCCAATTCTCCATCGGAAAAGAAATGAAATTCTTTGAAGTCTCCAATGAGATCCTTTAGCTTAAGCTTAATAGCGATTCACTAAAGAGTGTGCATCAGATTCACTTTACACTAATTGCCGATCATTTTCCTTATATGTTACATTTATTGTCATTACATTTGGTTGGACTCATATTTTTTTTTTATCGTGTTGTGGTACCTTATAAGAAACAATTTTCTAATTCTCCGTATTCCATAAATAAGAATAAATGTTCACTCCCAGGTATAACAGATGTAAGTGTAATCATTATGGTTTTAATTACACACATCCTATGCAACATTTTTGCCAATTCTGCATATACACTAATATAGTGTTTTTCAACCAATTGGTCCTGAAATCTCCCGATGGAGCAAGGAATCCATTGAAATGCAAGCGATTTAATAAACTTTTACTCTTGCTTAATTGGGGTAATATTTACTTTTTGAATTAGAGTGCATAATTTTATTTATGAATCTGATGTTTAATATCGTTCAAAACGGGTCCCGGGCTTAAAAATTTTGAGAACCACTGCACTAACACAAAGCTTCACTTACACTGCACGCGTTTGGTTAAACGAATGCAATATGCACTGATATGTACTCACTTTATCCTTCGCTGCCACTGCGCTCCTTTCCGAATCTGACCAGATGAGCTGCTCTTACGGACTTCACTTGATCTATATCCGTGGCTAATGAGAGTCTTTTTTGTTAGCCGCTTTTATGTTACAATTGCATAACCTACAGATCTCTGGCTGTACTTTATAGGTATTGTAGCTCTTATAGATACATTCATATTAACAGAACACAGAAACAACGTTCATTAATGCAACAAAAATGAAGTTAATTAACTAACATAACAGTGGATTCGGTCAAAATACAATTAAAATGAAGAAGCATTACATTTTCTCCCTCTGTTCCCATCTCTCTCATGTACGCGTGTAACTGATGCTTTTAAATACTTGCAAACACATAATTCATAAAATCTAAATGAAAAAAATTTACAGAAAAACTGTAGTTTCGGACATTTGTTGTTGCGGTGCTAGCTTTAGGCATTGTAAAACCAATAAAATTCATATTTAATGTTTCAGAGAGCGTAAATGGTATAAATCGTTTGAAACATACCCATTTTATAATTTGAAAAGAGAAAAATATGTGGAAAGTAAAGAATTTGAGACTGATACTTGCATCAATTGCGCGATATATTCCTGCTTTATTTATTCCAGAATTTAATTTTTAGCGCTAATCAACGCCACAATATAACACTTTTTGCACCCTTTTATATTTATGTTGTTGTCCTTTTGTCCCAGATCGGTAGTTTGTTAGTTTGTTTCGGTTTAGCCACTGTGTAGATAAGTACATTTTTGTTTCCGTATCCAGAATTTTCGGCTATTTTCGTGAATAAGACTCGGCAAAATCCGTAAAGCGATCACTTAATGTATTTGCGAGACGCGTTTACTGTGGGGTGGAAATCAGGATTTTATGTTGAATGTGAATGTAAAACGCAAAGAAAGCCCATATTACATGATGATTGTTAAGCCTGACGAGCATTTTCGCACTAACTGGTAGCAGATTTGGAAATAATGTGTATTAGTTTGCTTAGTCGTGAATTGAATATAAACAACAAGTGTCTAAAGAATGTCCATGAACTTCAATCAAAACTCAATAACGTATCCGGCTTGGATAATAGTTTGTGTATAATCCCATCCATAAATCGGTAGATACTTTCTGACACTTATGCATCTCAGTTAACAGGTAATTTTAGTTATTCTGACCCTCTGTCGTAACTGGACACAAGAAGTGTATAAATGTGCCAGTCATATTAATGATTCCAATTAGAAAGTTTTTCAATCTTGTGCATTGTAGGTGGTGTAATTTTGTGTTTATTATTATTATTATTATTATTATTATTATTATTATTATTATTATTATTAAATTTATTTTGGGGGGGTCCTCTCCCATGAATCAGGAGAAAGGTCTATAAAAATGTATATTTACTTTTAAGTTATGAAGATACCATGTACACTTCAGAGTTTCAAAATCGGATTTCTCTCAAAATTTCTGTAAATGCCTAGTTGTTGGCTTAAGTGAGTTTGTGAACTTCTAGGCACAATATTTGCTTTGGACTCTTCATTTTTGGATCCACCCAAATGTACTAAAAACATTTGCAGAACATCAGAAAACACAGTAGATACTTTAAAGAATATTGCAATATTTAGAGCATGCAAACTGCTCATATGGACATAAGAAAAGAAGCAATTGTAGTAATGTCTTTTCTTTTATTTTTAATTAAAATTATGTTGAATATGAAATCTTGAGAATTACAATACAATTACAGAAACTAAAGCAGAATGGTAGAGAAGTTCAAAAAAAATGGTATCTGCTCTTTTTTGACTCCTCTCTCTCCTCTCTTGTTCAGTGACATTGGTGTACCAGTACATATTATGTAAACATAAAGAATTTAATGTACTTAATAGGATTTATTAAATGGCTTATTCATAATATATTTGTTGTGTTAATAATGGAAATTAAAATTGTGTTACTGTTAACACTTTCCATTTTCAATAAACAGTTCTCTATTTTTTTTTTTTTTTCATACTGAATGATGTGGCCACATTGATTAACCAGCACATTAATATAAACATAATCATTATAATTTTAATATACTCTTTAGATGGTAAAATTAATTAGTTAACCATGATATATTCATAAATAACTAGTAAGTCGCATTAATACACTTATCCTCCACTTACCAATAATTATACAGAGCATGTTTCACAGGCCTTTGCCCACAATCAGCACAGCTGACTCACTAGCTATTTAAGAATATATTAGTTGGTTCACTGTATTAGTTCCGACAAAAAAATTAGTTTTAAATTTAGCTATGAACTACTGTAATACATTTTATATTTGCTATAAACATTAATGTTTATAGCAAATTATTAATTTTCTGGTGTTATAAAATAAGAATTAGTCCTTGTTTGTGTGCCCTTATCTTTGGTTTTTTTCTAATGGGATTCTTGGGTTCCTTCAGCAATGGTATTAGTTGGTGACAAAAAAAAAAAAAAGAACATTTTGATCTTACAGAACAGAGAGTTTTGGATTTAAATGATAATGCAATTCATAAGCAATTCACTGCTGCATGCTTAAATAAAACGATAATGCTGCATGTACCCCTTGCACCATAAACACATATTGAAATAAAAGTAACGTTCTTCCTCTGCCCTTCATACAAGTCTATTATTTCATTGCTCTTTTCTTTCATTTTCTATTTCTTTATGGCTCTTTTAAGATCTATATAGTTGATTCAACTAAAGGCGAGTTTTATACCTAGTAAATCTTTGCCAGTCACTTTTCATATTGATAACTCACCAATGTGAAACATAAATATAAAAGTTTTTGCATAGATGCCCAACTGTTCCAGTGGTCTAGTAGATAAAATGGTGGTTCTGAGTTATATCTGTCTAAATGGGATTGAAACCGGCTCTGAAAGTTCATATTTATAAATGTAATTTCATAACTAAAATCTAAATGTGGTGTGTATCTTTAAGTGTCTAATATGATGTAAATAATGTGAAGAGAGAAGGGAAAGAGAGAGGCATTAGTTTGGGAACAAAGAAATAGATTTTTTACATTTTCGTACTGGATTCTCCCTCACTTTGTTCTTTACCACCTCCCCACACAAAACCCACACTTCTCAGTCCTTTCCCGGTAGTGCAACAGTAGCCTATGGTTATCCTCGACAATATTAGAAATTTATACAATTGTATAATTTGGTAATTTCTTACAGTTTATATTGAATGACTTGGCCATATTGGTCTGTCAATAATGGGTATGTCTGTAATAGCAATGTGCTGCTCTTTGACATTGAAGATTAAATTACATTTAATCCTATAATAGCAATGTTATTATCTAAGTAGCATAGACCTTTTAGGAAACCAGTGCACTTATTTTGTTCTTAGCCATTTCCGTTATTATGTTCAGCTGTTGTGTTTCTGATTATTTTTTCTACTGTGTGGCAATCATTTATATACCATTATGCCACTTCTCAGAATATCCCATATTCTATATGTAACTACTCTTCAAATTTTATTTGTGCCATCCTTATTTCATAAAGTTGTGTTTGAATATCAAAATAGATATTGGCCACTTTATGTATAAGAATAATCTTACACAATTTTATTTAACTTTTAATTATGCAATTGCATCTTTTATAGTATGAATACTGCCTGTGATGCCTCAGTAGTAAAAACAGGCATTAAACACTATAACTTAAAAAAGAAGTAGGAATAACTATTGAATTTAATATTATTAATTTCTGCAGACAAGTTGTTCAATTATAAATATGGAAATGCATTCATATATGTAACATCATTGTCAGTTCTGGTGGTGTAGTGGTAACCATACTTGCCTCCTAAAGTGGGGTCAGTCCTGGCCAGGATCGATGGATTTTTTCAGGCATAAAAGTATGGCTTCATTCAAAAGGGAAATAAAGCTGTGGGTCCTATGTTGTAGATCTACAGTATGTAAAAGAACCTCAAGCCTGAAAAAAGAGGCCTCTGAGCAAAATTTATCTGCTGTATCATGCCCTGAATTGAATGGGATGCTGATGACCTGAGATGTTAAAGAGTGTCTGTAAATAAAACTAATCAACAAAAAATATAACATCATTCCTCTGTGCAGACATGTTCATACTTTTCACACATACATAGATGTGCCCTTAATCATGCCAACCTCAGTATCATCCACATGTGCTTTCACTCATAATGTTCCAGAAATTTTAAATGTCAACATATAGTTAATTTTGAGCACAAGATTAATCTCCTTGTAGTTCAATCTTAGTAGGACCACATGTACATACATTATTACATGATTGTAAAAATAAAGATATTGTCATCTGTACAACTGCTCTTTGTTCCGTTTGGCAATATTATCATAGAGCAGACATTATGGTATTTTCTTAGCATTCTTTGTTTGCTGCATCTTTTATGATACAATTTTAAGTAAGATAATGAAATAAGTACTGCCATCTGAGGTTAGCAACTTAAGCTTCTATTCAATCATCAGCATGACAGCCTTTTGTGGGTGCAGGCCTTTCTAAGTAGTTCTTGCCATTCTGCCCTATTCAGTGCCACTCCTCCAGTTCCTAATTCTAAGTAAACTAATATCTAATCGCACACATTTTTCCTACCTTGGGTGTAGTCTATCTACTTTTCTAGGTCCTCCTAGCAATGTATCATTAGGATGTAATGCCTGTCTAGCCCACTCTAGCCTCTTAATCATAATCACTTTAACATTATCCAGTTCCTTAAATAACCTATAGTAATGTCTACTTCATTTTCCATTTTCTTGTTTTAGCCCAAAAACATGTTATGGGTTCTTCTCTTAAATACACCAGGTTGCCTTCTTTCATCTAAACTTGCCATGTTTCAGAGTTATATTGATCTTATCAAAATTTTAGAGATCAGCATTCTACTTTCCCTATATATTGACTGAGACTTCAAATGTCTCCTAAGGCCATAAAAGTGTCAATTTGCATAGAGTACCCATTTTTTAATTTCATCACTTACATTTTTACAACTTTTGAACCCAAATAAGGGCAGCTATGTACATCTTCAAATTTATGCAAACTAATTTCTACCAAACATGGATATGACTGCATCATTTTTCTTGGTTATTGGAACAAATTTAGTTTTCTCATCATTAATAAGCAAATTCATCTTTTAAATGCCATTGTGCACCTGTTCTCTTCATCAAACAAGTGGCCATGCTTTGGCTTGTGTTCTCTTCATAAAATATTACCAGCACTGAGATAAGAACATAAATACAAGCCTCAGCAATACTGTCATTATCAGAAAGACCCAAGTAATATCTAGAATAGGGGTGTTCAGTACCGAGTAGAATTAAAGATTTGCAATCTCCATTGCTAAATTTCTAATTGGCAGATGGCAATTCAGAGTCGTCATAACATAATACCACCAATCGATAATGCACTGGAATTCTTTACTGTTGTGCTGAGTGGGCATAGTATAACTTGGATTCTGCTCAATTTGCAAATCTCTGACCTAGAATAACTTCAGGTTCTTTAAGTCTTACAATATTAAATGTACTTGCCTTGGATTAGCCCCTTGGTACTTCTTATGTTCATTAAATTGGATAGATGCATTGCATCTCTTAAAGATTGAACAAGTTCATTATTGGCATGGGCTTTTTTTTGTCAAGAAATCGTTGAGAAAAGTAATATGAGAAACATGGGCAAGGTCAAAAAAATGCCTTGTGGGTTGTAATGAATGATAAATTGATAGTTGAAAATACCATATGCCTAGGAATAGTGTATAATTTACCAGGATCCTCAAAATATCATAACCCTGATCTGTTTAAGCAATTGGAAAGTAATATAGAGAATTTAAGAAAGACGTATATGAATGCAAAGATTATAATAGTGGGGGATTTCAACATCAGAGTAGGGGAGGGGGATGTGGACTTTGGGACTGATATGGTATGGGACAATGAAATAATGATTAAAAAAGATACAGTAAGGCATAGCAAAGATAAGTACAGTGATAGAGGTAGTTAAACATTTTTGGAATTTTGTGAAATGAATTCACTAGATATTCTGAATGGTGAAGATGTAATCAGGGTATTAAGTGAAGGAAATATCAGTAAGATTTAGAAAATGTTAAAAGTAACTTGTAACAAGTTTGTAACTAAATCCAACATAAATCCATGAGAGTGGACAAGATATTATTTCAGAACTATATTTGGTGAGCATGGTGGTTTAAAAACAACGCCAAAGTTAGAAGTAGGAATGGGCTATATAGAAATGTTGCATAGTGAGGTGAGGGATGAAGAAGTAGTTAAACAAGTGAAATTAATGTAAAATAATAAAGCAACAGGAATAGATGATGTCCCACCAGAATTTATAAAAGAATGGTGTTGAGATGTAAACAGAGTGAAGTTACTCACAGGACTGTTTAACTTAATAATGGCAAAGGAAAGTATACCAGATAGTTGAAGGAAAGCAATCGTTTACCCAATATACAAAAGCAAGGGAAGTGTAGATATGCCAAAAATTACAGAGGTATTGCATTATTATCAAATGTTGGAAAAGTTTTTACAGGCATTTTGTCAAATCGACAACAAAATTGGGTCCAGGAATATAAAATTATTTCATAATTCTAAATGGGATTTTTCAGAGGGAGACACTCAATGGATAATAAATTCAATATAAAACAGTGGACAAATATGTAATAGATAAGAGAGGAAAACTGTACATGGCATTTGTTGACTTAGAGAAAGCGTGTGACTGCATATAAAGGTACGATTGTTATGGTATAAATTACTGAGTAAGGGAATAAGTTTTCAAGTTTTCATATGGTGAATATTCTTAAAGCATTATACAAGAGAAATACCTTCTTCTATGTGAAAGCTGGGGAAGGAATGGTAACTAGAGAAATAATTCAAGTGAAGAGGTTAAGACAAGGGTGTAAGTTAGGCTCAGTGCTATTTAATTTGTTTATTGATGACATTTTAACAGAAATAAAAAAAGAGCAAAAATTCATTGCCAGTTATTAATAATGTCCCAATTCTGGGGTTATTATTTGCAGATGATATAGTTGTTGGATCCATCTCAACAATTGGCTTAAAGCAATCCTTGCAGCAAATAGGCAAGTACTGTATTGATTGGAACTTGAAGGTAAATCAAGAGAAGACTCAATTAGTAATATTCAAGAAAGGAGTAAAATTGAGTAAATATGAGAAGTGGAGAAAAGGAGATAAAGAATATAAGGTAGTTAGGGATTGCATTTATCTAGGAGTTAAAATTGATGGGGGTGGCAAATGGGAAAAGCAAAAAAATTAGCTTTGGCAAAATGGAAGGGAGCAATGGCAGCAGTTAGAGGCTGCAAATATAAAATACCAGATATAAAGGCAAAAATGTTGTATGTTATTGAAATATGGAGACTGGAAGGAGGATGGGAAATTGTGGATGTTGTGCATAGGATTTTTTGTAGAGGAATTTTAGGTGTACCAAGTACAACAGCAAAGGAAGTTGTTACACAAATTGAAATGGGAAGAGTGGCAAGGAAAGGTGTGATTATAGAAAGAGCTCTCAAATATTGGTTTAGAATCCTAAATGTAGATGAAAAAAATTTGTTAAGGAAATGCTTTGAATTTCAAGAAAAGAGTCTAAGGAGCAAATGGGTAGAGTAATAGTCTTAGGATAATTCTGGAGAAAAATGGAATGGGGGACATTTGGAGAAGGAGGGAGAACAATGAAAAGGTTTTTGGAAAGTAGTAAGAAAGAGATTGGAAGATATAGAAATACAGAAACTGTTTAGCGAGATAGCAGGCAAAAGATCTTTAGTATTTTATATACCAATAAAAAACAAATGGGAAAGAGAAGTATATTGATAAATCAAATAAAGAACAAAGAGAGGGCATTGCATGGTTAAGAGCAGGTGTGTGGAGATTAAAAGGAATAAGGAAAGGGTTTCCTAAGAATAAGTGCCCAATATAGGGAAAAGGAAGATATGGAACATATAGTGTTTGAGTGCAAAGGGACGGGACTCTGGAGGAAAAAGTTTGTAAATGAAAAATGGTTTAATTTAGATAGAAAAAAAGCCTTAATGAAAATCTTTAGTAAAGATAGCAGGAATGTAGGGGAATTCCTGAGCAAAGTTAAAAATAAATGGAATTGGGTACTAAAAAGGGAAGGAAATCAAATAATTTAAGGGTTCATTTGATTAATCATAATGGTGATTATTGTTGGGAGTGGGTTATAATGTTATTAAACTTGAAATGCAGCTTTAGTATGCATTTGAGAAATAAAGTCATTATTAGTTTGTAGAGGCTGTAGCTAACAAAATAATGGTATTGGTAGAGTAATGGAAAATTAGTATTTTGGACCTTGGATTGGTCTGATCCTGGTTTCCTGGAATTCCAGAAGGCTGCTACTGATGAACTGGGAACTGGGTACCGAAGCAATCATGGTGGAAATATTGTATTGTTCAATTATGTTGGAACTTGGATAAAGGTGATAGGATAAAACTAATTATTGTATTTATATTTTTTGTAATTGTGAGGGAGCGTACTCTAAAATGGCTTGGGCCAGATAGGTGGAGGCTCCTGGTTGTTTGTATTTGTTCTTAGCATATAAATAAATTTCAATTTTAACAAGTATATTAAAAGTATTTCCATCTACAAATTTTCACACCATTAGTACATTTATAAACAAAAATGACTCTTATCACATTCTTTGAAGAGGAAAATTTTATCAGTGTAATCCTGTTTCATATGGCTTATTTGCAAACTATATGTCCCAATGGCAGTCTGATGTAAATCTTCTCATCCAACTCACCATAAAACAAATATTTCTCTTCATCATCTTTATCTTTAGTTGAATGTACACATTAAAAATTTTCCTCAAACTCTTAGTCTACATAATCATGAGATTTTGCTTGAAATTCTGAAATAAGGTTTTTGTATTTTATTTACAATAAAACCATTACCAAATCTATCCTTGTAATGACTGTAGGATACCATATTTTCACAGTTATATTACCTATGATCCCACTTCTTGAGTAGCAATGGCGTCTGTTCAATAGTTATCTATCTGATGTAAGAGCTTTCCAAGTACTCCATTCTGATTGGGTTATGAATGTTCCAGGAATTTTTTGTCAAATTCAATGAAAGTCTGCCATGTCATCTTAACAATGTAAGGCCAGTTGATTCATTTTAAATACTACATGACAGTTAAGTTTGACACGTTGAATTGTCAACCCTTAGGCAACCCTCGGCAATCCCAGAGGACTGAAGCTTTCTGTCAGGGTTGTCTTATCTTTCTTGATTTGTTTCCATTTCAAAGCATCAGGAACTTGACAAATTATTATTACAAAATCACTCAACTTTCACTAATTTTGTTCCACTTATTTGGACATGTTTCAAAGGCATTTGCCTCCATCTTCTGCTGAAGCGCATTCAAGGATGGCATACAACCCCTTGGCTCTTTTTTGTTTAAACCACAGAGTAAAAATAATTTAAAAAAATATTCAAACAGAGAAAATGTTATGTTCCTGTTGATACTTTGTTGCACAAGTACAGTTGCACAAGGTGCATGAATAATGGTGCCTCCTCCCACTAAAAGGTTTCTTTGGCTGTTAAACAACAAAAATGATCAAATTTAAAAACACTATCATAAAGATACCTATGTGGTGATTATTTTTTCAGCATACAACTTTTAATGTCAATTAACTTCAAAATATTTTGGCAATGATTGATTGTATTTTGAAGTTACTTTTTTCTTAATTGACATTTCTAAGATTATATGATGCATATTGAAGAAATAAAATAAATTTTAAATATGTAAGTACTTTGTTTTAAAAACTACAGACTGTCCCATTTTGGGGACATTGGCAAAATTCACCATCATAGATTTCTTAGTTATAGATACTAAACTTTATCTTAAAATATTAAAACAGAAGTATCAGAAACATTAGTAATTAAGGAATAAATCTAAATTTTTTAAAGCAAATATTCACATCTGATAGAATGTAACTTATAACACCCCAAAGTAAATTCAAGTTTTTCCTACAAATGAATCTAGAAATTGTGTACACATATCCTCCCCCTTTTCTTTCTCTCTCTTTGCTGCCTTAGCAAGTGTGAAATGAAAGAAAATGCTTGTCATGAAGTCTGATGTCACATCTACAAATTCTTGTAATTTTCTTCTTGCATAGTCTCTCTGTGTCCCATATGGCATGATCAGGTAACCTCAAGGATCAAACCTTACATCAGTAATCTCTCTTTCATCCATCAATTTGCTCCAATGACATCCATGATATTTCGATGTGCATCCTGTCTTCTTAGATAGGTAGAAAATGACTATTCTCCAAACATCCAGAAGTGATAGCATCTCATCTGGGTTAGCTATCAAGTAAGCATGCCAAGTATTTACTACTTAATGTCTAACATTTGGGTGAACAATGGCTACCACAATTTGTTCGATCAAAGGTGTAAGCTCTACAATCAGACTTGCTTATTCAGCAAATCAACTCCTGTCATACAATCATTTCCCAATAATTTGCAGTAATTAATGCATGAATTTTCTACAAAAGTTCTTTTCTTTCACTTAAAGTATGGTAAAATGTACTTTGACAGTTCGACAAATAAAGTACACTTCAAAATCAGTATGCTTGAAACACTGCAATACATTTTAAGATAAATTCCTCCAATGATATATATTTTAAAAAAATAAACATATAATGTTTCACTTTAATTGGAAAAATTTGTCAGCTTTGATTGTGTCCTTGAAATCAGTTCATTTTTTACTATTTTAGCATGCAAATTTTGTAGGAAAACAATAAACAAAAAGTCATCACCATTTTTCATATATGACAGAAGAATATTAACAGTAATAGCTTGCTGTGATACATTTTTGCATCTCCCATGCCTTCCTTTTTATAATTGATTTTATGACCACTAATTTTTAAGCATGCTACAGATCTCACAGTTGTAAACTCAAAACAAATGTACAGCACACAATCACCCACAGCAGGTCACACTACTCACAATGCTACTAAAGGGAGGAAGCATGGTAACTTGGCTTCAATGCATTATGCACCAAAATTTGCTTCATTGGAAGACAGTCACAATTGTCATTACATGGTTATTGTCTGGGAGCAGGAGCTTCAAGAAAAAAACTAAATAACGGAGGAGTTTGCATTTATGTCAGGCAGGATGTACCATATCAAAAATTAGATGTATCGAAATTTAATTCAGAACAGGACATTGAATTATGCATAATCCAATTGGATAGCAACAATACAAAAATAATTATAATTGGTATTTATCACTCACCGTTGGAAAACTTTGAAACTTTCTTAAAGAAGCTTGAAGATACCTTTAACTTTTTTTTTAAGCCTAAGCATGAAATAATTATATGTGGGGACATAAATATTGATTACTTAATGCCAAATGTAAGAATGAATCGACTGAATTCCCTTCTAACTGCATATAATATAGTGCATACAATTAACTTTCCCACCAGGATTGATAAAAACTCTAGCACAACAATAGATAATATATTTGTAAATTCAAACTGTCATTATATTTTGTGTCTTCATTGATCAATGATCTCTCTGACCATGATGCTCAGGTAATAATGAAAAAAAATTGTACAATAAAACTCAAAGAATGTTATAGATATATAAAAAATAAAGATATTAATGATGTAAAATGGTGGAGACACTTTAACAAGAATCGTGCAATAGTGTCTTCAGTGCAAATGATGTTAATAGTAAATTCAACAATTTTTTACAGATTTTTAAATTGCATTTTGAAGCATATTTCCACTAAAAATTAAAAAAAGAAGTTATAATATGAGCAGGGAATGGTTAACCCAAGGAATTAAAAATCTTGTCAACATAAAAGACAATTATATGATGAGCAAAAGCTCAGTAAAGACCCTAAATAAAAATACATTTTAGAAAGTATTGTAAGATATTTAGGAAAGTCATAAAAGCAGCAAAAGGTCTCCATTACCAAACACTTATCAGTCAGTCAAAAACAAAATAAAAACTACTTGGAAAATAATAAAACAAAAAACAGGCAAAAATTTGCAACAAGATGATGCAATAATCTTAAGCATTAACAATCAAGAGATCAAAACCCTGCAGATGTAGCAAATGTATTTAATGATTACTTTCTTAGTGTAACAAAAAATTTAAATTTATATTCTGGTGATAAAAGTGATGCTTTAAAAATTTTAAAATCATCAACTCCCCATCAAAATAATGAATTCAAACCAGGTGTCACTACCCCACTAGAAATTAGTAATATCATTAGAAAACTAAAATAAAAAAACTCTTCTGGCTATGATGAGATCAACAGCAAAGTCATAAAGGCCTGTGCAAAGGAAATTAGCACCCACCTTAGTCACTTGTGTAATGAATCTTTAACATTGGGTGTATTTCCTGAGAGGCTAAAATATTCAATAATGAGGCCTCTGTACAAAAAGGGAGAAAAGATAAATGTCTCTAATTATAGACCTATAGCTATTTCACCCACATTTTCTAAGGTGTTTGAGAAAGTAATGTACAATAGGCTTTACCATTACCTTGAAAGTAACAATATTCTAGTTAGTGATCATTTAGGCTTTAGAAAAGGAATTTCAACAGAAAATGCAATCTATAAACTCACTAATGAAATTTTAACTGCAATTAATGAAAGAGCACATGTAGGAGGAATGTTTTGTGACTTAGCAAAGGCTTTTGATTGTGTCGATCATGAAATTCTGATAGATAAATTAGCTTTCTATGGAATAAAAAACCATATTTAAAATGGTTTATATCCTACCTTGACGAAAGGAAACATAAAGTAGTGATAAATTGTCCCTTCAAAAATAAAAACAATGCATCAGAGTGATTAACCATGGAGTGCCTCAAGGATCTGTTCTGGGCCTCTTCTTTTTCTTATATATATATATATATAAATGACCTCCCCTTATCTATCCAAGATGTAGGAAATACTGTTCTATTTGCAGATGATACAAGCATATTGATAAATGGTAAGAGCCTTAATGATTGTGCCATTAAATTAAATCTGGTTCTCTGTTCATTGTGTGTATGGTTCAAAGCAAACAAATTGTCTCTAAATCTAGATAAAACAAATGTTATGAAATTCGTTATTCACAGATCTCCAGATCCACAATTACAGAGAGGATATTATAACAGTGTACTTTCACAAACCAAATATATTAAATTCCTTGGTTTAATAATTGATAACTATCTGAATTGGAAAGACCACACTGACTTATTACACTTAAACTTAGCAGTGCATGCTATGCAATACGTGCATTAGTAATGTTGGAGTCAATTAAGACTTTAAAACTAGTTTATTATGCTTATTTCAGCTCAATAATGAAGTATGGTCTAATATTTTGGAGAAATTCAGTTAAAAGTGAACATGTCTTCCTGTTACAGAAAAAAGTCATACGAATAATTGCTGGTACACATAGCAGACATTCATGCAGAAACCTTTTTAGGAAATTTGAAATTTTAACTCTTGTGAATATATTTAATCCATCATGAACTTTTATATAAGAAATAAAGAAAAATTTGTTCAAAATTAAAATATACATGGCAAGAATACTAGACAAAAAGCAAATCGTCGGTCCTGGTGGTGTAGTGGTTACCATACTTGCCTCCTATACCCAAGATCGCAGGTTCGAACCCTGCCAGGACCGATGGATTTTTTTCAGGCGTAAAAATCCTAAGCATGGCTTCCTTTGGAAGGGAAGTCAAGCCGTGGGTCTCATGTTGTACATTTATGGCATGAAAAAGAGCCTCAAGCCTGAAAGAGAGGCCTCTGAGCAAAATTTGTCGGCCATTTTACACCCTGAGTTCAATGGGACGCTGATGACCTGAGATGTTAAGAGCGCCCATAAATAAATCAATTAAAAAAAAAAAAGGCAAATCTACATCGCCCAATTTCAGCACTTTCATGCCATCAAAAAGGCATTTATTATGAGTGCATTTTAGTATACAATTCTCTTCCCTCTAGCCTAAAAGTCTTAATAAACAATGACAATTCCTTTAAATACCTATGTAAAAAGGCCTATTATTCTGTAAAGGAATATATGAGTGAGAATATTATAATGCACAACATATCAATGCATATGTAAACATGTATATAATAAAATTTGTATGACTAAGTGACTTGTCTGTTTTTGTTGTTTGATTGAGTTGTTCTAGGTGTTCTTTTTTATTTTTATTGTAATTATTTATGTAGATGCAGACAAATTTTTGTAAATACAGATTGAAAGCTACTGTGGTAATTGTATATGACAAGTTCAATGTTCGTAGGTCTCTGTGGCTGCTCCATGAACTCACTGAATGCTCCGAGAACTAACTATCTAACAGGAAGATGCATTGCACACAAAAATTTGGAGAACGAAATTGACTGATTGAGTAAAGGTGAAATATTTTATAAATAAAACATTAAATAAACACAACTAAGAGAGAGAGAGACAAGATGAACTGCAAATTATTGGGAGTTGACTGCATATGAATTGTATTCTTGGATGAGTTTTGGCATTGGTGTATTTATCTCTCTATTTTTCTGCTGAAAGAATTGTTAACACTGCATTTCTTTAGCATAAGCATAAGAAATGGTTAAAGAAGAAATAAGAAGAATAGAGAACAAGTTCAAGAAAATCTTCAAAAATGAAATGTGCAGATTGTGAACAGAGCTACATAGGCAAAACAAAAAAAAATTGGAAATTCGGAGGAAAGAACATTTTAGGAATATTAGGTTTAAACAGGTGGATAAATCAGCAGTAGCAGCTCGCTTTTGGACCAAAAACCATGAAATAAAACCAGAAATTAAACTGCTGAAACATCTTCACAACCCATTGGATTTATCCACTTGAGGAAAAACTTTTAATATTAAAAAATAGAAAAAACCTAATGAATTTTGAGTTTCCTCCTATGGATGAACTCAGCAACTTCCTACTTCAACCAACAGAGGTCACCACAGAAAATCTGATTGTCTAGCCATCGTTTCAAGTAACGGTGGTTCCGTGAACCACTGAAGATGGGAGAGATTCTCCCAATATGATTTGCTTCTTCAGTTTCCTAACAGATGGGGCATATGCCCTTTCACAATTATTTCTGAATCCTCTGAATTTCCACCAATCTAAGCTGAGCCAAAATCCTTTTTCTTTCCTCTTTTTTGCAATCCTGAATATATCTTTCTCTTCCAAAATTTATCTTCATTTCTTCAGTTTTCTCCTTCATTGCACCCTGCATAATCTGTGCCTTTCCTTATCTTAATATGATTGCTTGCATAATACCTCCCTTAGGTGTTCTTTCTCCAGTCATACATGATCCATCCTATTTCTTTCCAATATGTCTTTTACCTTATTTAACTTTAAATACACCTATTGTTTTCCTGATAATTTGCACATTGCTTTAAAGTTTGTTCTTCAGTCAGCTGGTATACCCTAAACCAATACTTAATATTCACTCCATCACCAAACCTCTCACACTAACATTTCCATTTCCAGTAATGCCTCCATTTTTCCTGAATTTCGTAGGGCGTTTATAAGTACCTTACAAAACTGATCTGTTTTCTCCCAACCATTCTATATACCCCATATTTCTTTACCATATCTCCATCTGGACTCAACTAATGCTCCATAAACTCTCTCCATATAATCAACGCTCATCATTTGTGCTATATAGAAACAACTTCTTATCACTTAAATGTAAATTGGAACTTGCACAGTGAAGCCAATCTCATTAATTGATATCATTGTATGATTCACTTGAACTACACACTCTTAAAGCTTCACTTACAGTTCCAATTTACATTTGAAAAGTAAGTGAAGCTTTAAGAGTGTGTAGTTCAACTGAATCATACAATGATATCAATTAATATGATTGGCTTCACTGTGCAAGTTCTAATTTACATTTAAGTAGTAAATAGTCCTTCGAGCCATAGGAACACCGACCCGCATTAATTCGTTTTTGCAATGACGATAAGATGGAATACACAAACAATAACCTAAATAACTTCAACTTAGGATAGTAAGTGAAGCTTTAAGAGTGTGTAGTTCAACTGAATCATACAATGATATCAATTAACTTCTTATCAGTTTAAAACCTAACTTACCCTTGTAAAAGCCATTTCCCAATGCCCTTGACTTTATAATTTTAATTCCTATGTATATCAAACTCTTACCTATTCATGCTTCCTAGTCATCTTTTGCTCTTTTCTTAATTTATTACCTTTCTTGAAAACAACTATTTTGATTTTATTGACATTTACCTTTAATCCCCCCATTCATTGCATAATCTTACAATTCTATCAATAGCATTCTGTAAACCAATAACTGCAAAAAGTCCATCAAATCATATATAAAGTAATCCTGGAATCCATATTTTTTATTACAGGCGTATGTTTATTTCTTTAAACCAAAAATTATGTTATTTATAAACAAACTGAATAGAATAGGGCTCACTTTCTTCCTTGCTTAAGTTCCCATTGCTGATTTACTTCTGAGGTTATTTCTCAACTTCCTCGTTTTGTACAAAATATATTGTGTTATAATGCTTTCAATAAATTGACTATATATTTATTGAAACTCACATTAGACACTTTATACTTAAGTACTGAGAGAAGAGCAAAACTAGAGATTGAACAGCAGGAAGGAAAGAAAACTTAAAAGTTGTTAGGAAAAGAATTTAGAAAGTAATTCAATGTTATGACTAACTTTTAGAGACATTTGGAAATATAATGGTTTTGTGAGTGTAGGAATTGTGTACAATCCTCCAAGCACATCAGATTATTTTGAGCCAAATTTATACAAGAAATTAAACCAGAGTATTGAGTATATTTTTGACAAATATGTACAAGTGAAAATAGTGTGGTTTTAATGCTAGAATAGAAAAGGAGCAGCCACTTACAAAGAATTTGATTGAAGATTTTGATTGGGAATATGCAAAGGAGATATGAGGTAGTAAAGATAAATTTTGTAACAATGAAGGGGAAAAATTATTGGAATTGGAATTTTTTGGAGAATAATTTTATAATTTGTAATGGCATGAGAGGTAGGGATAAGGTAGGAGAGTTTGCAAATGGAAATGCTCAAATTATGTTGGACTATATTTTATGTTCATTAGGACTGGACAATGTGCTACATAACTTCGAGATTGTGAATTTTATTACAGGGAGTTGCCATTTTTCTGCTAAGAGTAAGTTTTGGAGCAGTGAAGGGGGAGAAGGAGATAAAGTTAATGACCTAAGAACAAAGTTTGAAATCTACAAGAGAAAAGAGAAATGTGAATTATTTACCAAAGAATTAGGTTCAGAATTGGGCTGTTTGGCATACAGCAATTAATTGATGGAGTAGTTGAGATGATAGAAAGGTTAGAACAGAGAATTAAAGGGGCAGGGAGCAGTATGAAAATTAGGGTTAATGAAAATTGTAATGAAAGACATTGATTTGATGAAGACTGCGGAGTGGAAAGAAAAGGGTTAATCAAGAAATGAGAGGGTGAAGGCAATCAGAGGGCAATGATGAAAGAGAAAATTTCTAAGTATGGAGGTGGAGTTATAGATGCCCCCTAGAAGTGAATGAGGGATGAGAATGAGTGAATTCTGTTTGAGGCTTTAAAGTACATGATATTTGAAAGATTTGGTTAGTAGTTAAAAAATATGTACAGGAATATGGTAAAAGAGCAGAATATTGAACCAAATGAATGGTGCAATTTTTTAAGGGACTATTAGAATAGGATAGTATTATTAGGCAACAAATATTAGGGTGCGAGTCTCTGTTTATCTCTCTCTCATTCACACACAACACACACAAAACACCCCCCCCAAAAAAAAAAAACATGCACGCACACAGAGAGAGAGAGGGGGGAAGGAAATGTTAATAACCTAGCCAATTATAGAGGTATAAGTCTGTGGTCAGTATTAGGAAAGGTCTTCACTGGAATTTTGGCAAATAGATTAGAGCAGTGGATCAAAAAGGAGGAAAAATCATCAGAGTTTCAGTGTGGATTCAAATGCAGAAAAAGTACAGTTGACAACATTTTCATAATAAAAACAATTGTTTATAAGTGTTTTAAGTGTCAAAAGGGAGAGGGGTATATATTGTATTTATAAATTTGGAGAAGGCTTTTGATATTATATATAGGCAACCACTGTGATTAAGTTCAAAAGGAAAGGATAAAGTAATAACTTTATAAATGTGTTACAAGCAATCTATTCAGATAATAAATTTTGTGTGAAATATTCAAGAGATGAGATAACAATACACACAGAGTTTATCAGAGTAAGACAGGGATGTAAATTAATTCCAGTGTTATTTAACTTATTTACTAATAATATTATTGAAGGGATTCAAAGAGCAAATGTACATGCAACAGTAATTAATAATAAGGCAATATCAGCTCTACTGTTTGTAGATGACTTGGTTGTTGGTTCTATCACAAGTAGAGGTTATAGAAGAGCAATTGAAGCTATCCACAACTATTGTAAAAAATTGTGCTTAAAAGTTAACAATAGAACATCCAAAATAATGGTCTGAAGGGCTTTAAATTGAGAAAGGATGAGTGATGGCAGTTAGATGGGCAAGAAATAGAGAATGGTTAAGAAATTTGACTATCTTGGGGTGAGTTTAAGTGCTAATAGTAGCTGGAATGATCAGAGAAAGTTAGTATTAGCTAAATGAAAAATGTCTGTGGGAATTGTAAGGGCATATTGAAGGAAAATACCAGAAATAAGTTCAAATGGATGGAACAAATAAATATACACCATGGTGAAAGCAAAAAATGATGTATGGAATAGCAATATGGGGATATGATGATAGTTGGAAGGTCCTGGATTTAATAAATAGATCATATTATAAATTAATACTGGGACTACCGAGAGTGTCATCTAATAATATAGCCTTGGTAAAATTGGGTAGGTCAACTAATAATGGGAGAATAATTTAAAGAATTATGAAATACCTCTATAGAATAAATATATTAGATGATGGAGATTTTAAGAAATGTCCTGGTGCACAGGAGAAGATGGGAAAGGTCATAGGTGCTTGAAACGCAGGATATTGTGGAAAAAATTGGTATGGGGATTTGTTGGGTAAATAAGCAATATAGTTAGGGGGGTTTTGGAAAGAAGTAAGAGATAGAATTGAAGATATTGAGAAACAAGAAATCTTTGTGAGCTTTAAAGAGAAGAGCTCACTGATAATTTATCAAGAGATAAAAACAGTTTGGGGAAGGGAGAAGTACCTAGAAATTTGTGGTAAATTGGGTAGGGAAGGTTTTTGCTTGGGCCAGGTCAGAAGTAAGGATTTGAAGAGGAATGAGAAAAATCTGCGGGAATGAATGTCCCATGTGCAGTGAATGTGACAATGAGTACTACAGCACACTATATTGTGAGCAAACAAAGTGGTGGAGACTACAGGTATGGAAAGAGAAAATGAATAAATTTGAGGGTAAAATTTTAATAAGGAAAATAGTAGTAATCAAAGAAAATATAAAAAAATTGATGGTTGAATACTTGGACAAAGTTAGTGATAAATGGTGGAGGAAGAGTGGAACTACTACAGGAGAAGAGAGTTTAAATGCAGGGGATTAGTAAAAATTTGATTTATCCTACATTAATGTATTCACCATGCTCACACTAACTCCACTTACATAATACTAGATTTGATTATTTGAATAAAAATGGAAGTAATGAAATTGATTATATTTCTTTCTCCAATACATCAGGAACTTGGAGCTATGATGTATTGGACTGGAAACAGTATAGGTAGGCAACTTTTGATGTAAGATGTAGCGTATGTTAGCGATTTTGTAATATAATTTGTGCTAAATAAATGAATAAATATAGTGTTGGTTGGTAATATAATAAGAATATAGTAATAGTATTTGATTAATTGTGTAATAATGGAAATATATTAATTGTAATGTTACTTTTGTTTGTTAGCAATAAACTCATATTCATTTCATATTTAATTCATGCTTAAGTGCTTCTCATATAATTCTATTATATGACTTTTCTAGGTCTGTAAATAATGTATAGTCTCCCATATTTGTTTGCTAAATATTTGTCTATTATCATTTAAGAGAAATTGAGTCGAAATAGTAACATACACACCACTAAAATTGAATTAAATGGAAGACTAGTTTCGGGAGCCATCGCTCCTATCATCAGTTCCTGGTCGACTGCCGGCCTCGTTGTTTGTGATAGATCGATTCGTCTCTGGTGGAGGTTTGATGAACTTTTGTATTAGTACATCACTTGGCGGGATTTCGAAATTAAAAACTTTCTCCTTATTCTTCCAAATATAGATATTTTCCCAGACTGTAAGTTCAGTTTTTCCTTTAATATATTTAAGCAATTTTGGGTTTTTATTAATGTTATGTTGTTCTTTCCAAAAGTGCCAGGCTACCGCCGATTTTTCTTCTTGTTTTTGATTTATATTCCTAATGTGTTCTTTGGCTCTTGTTTTTATGTTTCTTTTGGTCTTTCCAATATAAACTTTATCACAATCATTGCAGTTCATCTGATATATTCCTGATTTATCTTCATCTTGTAGGCTATCTTCTTTTTGTTTTGAGTTAAGGATATTTTTAATGGAATAATTATTTTTTGGAGTCAAAACAATGTTGTATCTTTTAAAAATCTTTTGAAATTTATGAAAGGTTGATGGATGGTATGTGAATTTTTTGTATGTCCTGTTTTTTTCTTTGATAGGAGTAAGTGTAGTGTTGTCTCTAATTTTCTTTTTCTTCTTCTCTCTGTCTATTTTCTTGTGTACAACTTCTTGTTTGAAGCCATTCTCTGTAGCTATATGTATTATATTATTCATTTCTAGTTTATATTCCTCCTTGTTCATTGGAATATTAACCAGTCTGTATGCAAGACTATTTAAAACTGCATGTTTATGGGGAATTGGATTAAAACTGTTACATTTAATGTAGTTATCTGTGTGTGTAGGTTTTCTGTATATGCCAAAATTTAGATGATTTTCTTTTCTAATTATCTTAATATCCAAGAAAGGTAACTGTTCATTGCATTCTCTCTCCATGGTGAATTTAACTGTTTTTTCCTGTAAGTTAAGCAACTTTAGTGCATCATCCAAGTGTCTTTCTGGTACTATTGCAAAAATATCATCAACATAACGGTACCAAGTCTTAAATATCCAAGGGAAACTATTTACTATTCTAGTTTCCAATGCACTCATGCATATTTTTGCATGCATATTTTTGCAATAGTACCAGAAAGACACTTGGATGATGCACTAAAGTTGCTTAACTTACAGGAAAAAACAGTTAAATTCACCATGGAGAGAGAATGCAATGAACAGTTACCTTTCTTGGATATTAAGATAATTAGAAAAGAAAATCATCTAAATTTTGGCATATACAGAAAACCTACACACACAGATAACTACATTAAATGTAACAGTTTTAATCCAATTCCCCATAAACATGCAGTTTGAAATAGTCTTGCATACATACTGGTTAATATTCCAATGAACAAGGAGGAATATAAACTAGAAATGAATAATATAATACATATAGCTACAGAGAATGGCTTCAAACAAGAAGTTGTACACAAGAAAATAGACAGAGAGAAGAAGAAAAAGAAAATTAGAGACAACACTACACTTACTCCTATCAAAGAAAAAAACAGGACATACAAAAAATTCACATACCATCCATCAACCTTTCATAAATTTCAAAAGATTTTTAAAAGATACAACATTGTTCTGACTCCAAAAAATAATTATTCCATTAAAAATATCCTTAACTCAAAACAAAAAGAAGATAGCCTACAAGATGAAGATAAATCAGGAATATATCAGATGAACTGCAATGATTGTGATAAAGTTTATATTGGAAAGACCAAAAGAAACATAAAAACAAGAGCCAAAGAACACATTAGGAATATAAATCAAAAACAAGAAGAAAAATCGGCGGTAGCCTGGCACTTTTGGAAAGAACAACATAACATTAATAAAAACCCAAAATTGCTTAAATATATTAAAGGAAAAACTGAACTTACAGTCTGGGAAAATATCTATATTTGGAAGAATAAGGAGAAAGTTTTTAATTTCGAAATCCCGCCAAGTGATGTACTAATACAAAAGTTCATCAAACCTCCACCAGAGACGAATCGATCTATCACAAACAACGAGGCCGGCAGTCGACCAGGAACTGATGATAGGAGCGATGGCTCCCGAAACTAGTCTTCCATTTAATTCAATTTTAGTGGTGTGTATGTTACTATTTCGACTCAATTTCTCTTAAATGTTAATAATTTACACCACTGTTACAAAAGTTCACTATATTTTATACAATTTGTCTATTATGTTTTTAAAATTACCACATTATCCATAGTTCTATGGCCCTTTCAAACCCTGTTTGAAATTTGCTATTTATCTATTGTGATTTTTGAAATTCAACTCATCTATAAATTTTACATCTAAATCACATCACATATAATTAACCCCCCCCCCCCCCCCGTAAAAATTGCTTTCATATAAATATCTAAAGTAGTTAAACCAATTCATTTAGTGCAAATTATTCTGACCTTCACCAATTGCATTTCCTTATTACCTCCCACACCTGATGAGCTTTTCCAGATTTCATTTAATTATCAATTTTAGAGGCCCAAGTTCCACCCCATTCCTTCTTTTTCTTTATCAATGTCTCTTTGTAAATCTCTTTTAAGTCTATCATTTTTATTTCTTCTCTTCCCCATTACTTTTGCTCCATTTAATTACAAAGCTCTTCAACATTTTAATCAGCTCAAAACATTCAAGCCAATGCATACTCTCCGTATATTCCTTTCTTATCTTTTTAATCATTGCTTTCCCTACCCAATTTCATAATCTTTATCAAACTGGTATTTATAAAAGCCATGTTTCTTCTCTTTGCATTTTTAGGAGTACATCAGAGGGCAAGATTTAGTTTGTATCTCTTTTATTATTTCTGTGACTTTTAACTGCTTTTTTGCTCATGATATGGGTGTCAGTGGTTATGAAAAAAATTGTCAAAAAAAATTGTCAAAGAATAGTTTGTGGTTGCAGCAATGGGTTTTAATAATATTCAACTCATTGGTTCATTCTTATAGGTTCTTTGTACTCAGATTTGAGATTTGCCACCATAAGGTAAAAGGTATGTAGAAACCTCTCTTAGCAGAATGTGTTTCACAATATCTAACCATAATTTCATCAAGAGAGAACTTTGACTGGGGGACTCCAAATTTAGAAATTTCTTTCTTCAGAATATCAAAGTACAGTCTCTGCTTATACATCCTATCACTCCTGTCTAGTAATGGCATGGGTGGCCAAGGTCGTTAAGGCATGGACTCGTGAGCGGGAGGTCTGGTGTTTGAATCCCACCAGGACTGTCCTCCCTGACTGGGGTTTTTTCCAGGTTTTCCTCATTTCTCATAACTGGCAAATGCCTGGGAGGTACCTTAAACTTAGGCCTGGAACGTTTCCTTCCTTTAAAAAAAAAATCCTTTCCCAATATACCATCTCATGTATCATCAGTGTCCACTGCCTGTGGTGCCTCAGTAGTAAAAATGGGCATTAAACACTACTCAAAAAAACTCCTGTCTAGTTTAGAGTTGTCACTTAAATGAATGTATTTCTTATTTCTTTAAACTGATTCCTGGATATTGAATTGAAAAAGAATTCCTACAACAGGTGCCTGTTCCCAATTACAATGAATGATTTCAATTCATCTGAGATTGGAAAGAAGTTTCTATTATTTTTCTGGGAAGTGTAAGTCATGCTTTGTTCCACAATATTATTTACCAGTTCATCAGAAGAAAATTCTTCAAATACTTTAGGTATGAACTTTTTTTCAAACTGCTTTGCAATATTATTAAAATTAAATAAAAATGTTAATTGGAACTTGTACAGTGAAGCTAATCATATAATTAAAATTATTGTATGACTGAATTGAACTACACTCTTATTGCCCCACTTGTTTATAATATGTAGCACTAGTTTCAGGAACCATTGTCCACACCCTCAGATAACTGTCGACTCAGAGTTACACTAGGTTGATGTTACTTCTCATACTGTTAAGTCATTCCACATTGTATTTCAATGAATTAATTGTATTAATAATTAATAGAAAGGTGCAGAAGGTAATGATTTATCACAAAATTTATGCAATGAACCATTGTGCTTCACATAAAAATGCATGATATCTCTTACAACTGTTATTTCACAGTTCACAGCATGATTTACAGTACATCTTAAGTGATGATGGAAGCCATGCACAGCAAGTCTTATGATTTAAAAAGCATAAGAAGTGAGGAAGATAATTAATGATGTTAACAAAATTAACAAATAACATAGAATAGTTCACATTTTAAAAACTGTTGTCATCACATAAAGAACCCATTAACATATTTATTTTTATACTCTTATAAAATTGAATGTATAAGTTTTGTCTTCTACTTTCATCAAAAAATTGCCATGGATATTTAGGACTTATTTTACCTCAAAACCAGTTTAAGTATTCCTTGTCATAAAATGGCTGTCTGTAAATTCATCCATCCATAGCAGCATGCATTTAATCCTCATCATTCAAATTGTTTCACAGCAAAGTGCTCAATCTTTGGAAACCATTGAAATGTGATGGTGCCAAGTCTGAACTGTAGATGAAATGGTCCAAAGTTTCCCAATGAAATTCATTATGCAGGATTGTTGGCTCTATGTGGGCGAGCATTGTCGTGAAAAGTAACATTTGCACAAAAGAGCATGCCTCTATGGCAATTCTGAGCAGCCCAGTAAAGTCATTTAAGAGTAGCATAGCAAGCATCAGCTTATATGGTTATGTTTCTTAGCAACATCTAAATGAGTAAAACTCCTTTGTGGTATTAGAATCAAGAGGACAAGGCAAATAACTTATTGCAAATTGAATTTCATTGGGATGCTTTTGACCATCCATTCTGCAGTCTGGGCTTTGCCCTATTGGATATTCACTTGTTTCTTATGATGAAATACCTTGCTGGAAAACAATCTGAAAATTATTACTTAAAGGATGCTGTTGTGAACTGGCTAAATCATCAGGTGGCCAGTTTTTATAATGAGGGAATGCTTAAATTGGTTTCCAGGTATTACAAGCTCCTAAATGTGAAGAAGTGAGTTAAGTTATGGGGCAAAACCTTTGATTTCAGTTTCCTTATGATTTTAACAATAAATAAATTTATGGCTAAACATTCTTACTTTATGAATCTCCAAGAATGGGCCTCTTTGTAAGAGCACAGTTCACCCCTCCTGTCACTAATTAATTGAGAAGTGGCATGCATTTGATATGGTTATATATTTCAAATGTACTATATTGATATGATTTTTTATTTATTTATTTTTTTTTTAGTAACTTCTCACTTTGCCTCAATTTGAAAATACCCAATCCATCTGTATATGACCGATAGCCAGGAGCACTAGTCCCAGTTACCTGACTGCCTATGTCATTATTTCACAATTGGACATATTCTGAAAAAAATAGAAATACCTTAAAGCAGATGCAGGGACGTTGCTCAATTATGGGTGGGCATGACAGTTGTGGCCATGTGACATTGCTGGGTTTACAATCTCATTCTTTATCCCCACGGGTGGCCAAGGTCATTAAAGTGCAGATTTGTGAGCAAGAGGTCTAGGGTTCAAATCCTGCCAGGACCGTCATCCCTGACTAAGGATTTTTCCAGGTTTTCCTCATTCCTCATAAATGGCAAATGCCAGGGAGGTACCCTGAACTTAGGCCTGGAATGTTTCCTTCCTTAAAAAAATCCTTTCCCAATATATCATTTCATTTATCCTCAGTGTTCACCACCCATGGGGCCTCAGTAGTAAAAACGAACATTAAACACCATTCAAAAAAATGATCTCATTTTGTCTGTTAAGAAGGGATGAGTGGTATTGCTTCAAGTGAAAGATTTAACTTGATAAGGGAAACATCGGTCAGTGCAATTTATATTTTTGACCTGTGCGGTTTGTAAGTTACAACATGAAAGTAAATAATTATATAAAATTAGGAAATATTTGGTATAGTGTTAAAGAAATGTAGCTCTTCAATTTATTAGTTTGTTGAATAAGTGTAGTGTTTGTGTATTTATAATGAATGAAGTTAAATATTTACAAACTAAACTTACAGGAACAGAATTGCACAAAAATTAGAACTGTCGAGACTCAGGCTGAAAATAAAACAGAAGTATAATAATAGAAAGGGAGCTTAAACAAGATATTTCAGCAAATCACTCTATGAAAAGTGTGAATGGATTTGTGACATTGAAGTATGTAATGCATTCTTTTGTTTCTTATATGTGACCTATTTGGAGCTTTTAAGTTTCCAGGAATGTCTTTTGTATTCTCTATTTATGTGCTTGCTTGTTTATTTCTTTATTCGTGTGCTTTTTATTGCTCCATTAATGTGACCTCCATTTTCACTCTTCACAAGCTGCACCTTATTCCTATCAACTATAGTCAAATTAATGCTAATTTTGGCTTCTAGGAGCCATTTAGTCAGTCGAATACTGTTTGTTAACAATTTTTCCTGGAAATATACAGCTGTTAAGAGGTTGTTGGCCTTTAAAATGCTATACTCCTTGAAGTAATTTTCATTACTTTCCTTACACTACCATACTCCAGTTCCCAGCATAGAAACATAGCTGTGCATTACGCCAATAAACTTACATGAGTCTAGGTCCATAAGTTTCCGGCCTAACCATTTTCTAGGTATGATAAAGACAAAAGCTTTATTTCACTTTTCAATATAGTTACCCTTTATTGCAATATACTTCTCACATCTTTGAACATTTCAATCCCCCTCCCCCCAAATAGTCAGAAATCTTGTCTGCAAAATGGGTATTAAAACAGCATCCATCGCTTGCTCATCACACATACATTTCCTTCCTGGAAGGTCCTTCTTGAGTTTTGAGAAGAGAAAATAATCACTGGGAGCTAGATCTGGGTGTAGAGTGGATGGTCGATCATTTTGAAGCCACATTTCTCCACAGCTTCCTTTGCAACAAGAGCTGTGTGCACAGGCGTGCTGTTGTGAAGAAGGGGCGCACACCACCACTCAGCTTTCCCTGCTTTTGCTCTTTGATGGAAGCATGTAGTCTGTGCAGTAGGCCAGCATAGTACTCCCCATTTACTTTGGTGTTCCTTTCCTTGATCAATGAAGGAGTATTCCTTCACAGTTCCAAAAGATTGTGGCCATGATCTTCTTTATTGACTGAGCGACCTTGGCCTTAAGAGGTGGTGCTTCACCAGATTTACGCCACTCCATTGATTCTCTTTTGGACAAGGGATCATAGTAGAGGACCATAGTTTCATCTCTTGTAACAATGTTTTACAGAACTTCTCTCTCGTTGCCATGGTAGAGCTCTAAAAATGCCTGACAACAGATGAATCATTGCTGCTTTTGGACTGAGGAAAGAAAGCCTAGGCATCCATTTGCACTAACCTTATTCATGTTTAAATGTTCATGGATAATTTGAAGGACTGTTGCTTTAGAAAGGCCCAACCTTGCTGCTATTTCTGTAACTTTGAACCTCCGGTCTTCCATAATTTCTCCTTCTACAAGAGTGATGTTTTCAGGAGTAAGAACCTCCAAGGATCGACCTGGATGCTCTTTGTCTTCAATGCTTTCTCGACCCATTCAAAAAAGTTTGGCCCATTCTTTTATGATAGAATATGAGGGGCATACTTCCCCATATACACTGTCCAATTGTTGTTTAATTTCATTTGGAGTAAATCCTTCTTTTCTGAAGAACTTAATAACAGCTTGATACTCCATTTTCAACATGTGACAATCTTCTATGCATGGCCTTCTTTATGCAACTATATGTGAACAACTGAACATAGTGGAGTGGAAGTTACAGCTGCAATTATTTACCAGATAAGGTGTGACACTGGATAAGGATTTTGTGAAGGCAATAACCTTTATCAGCCAGACCAGAAATTTATGGACCTACCCTCACAGATCAATCTCTGTTGTTCCCTGTTTTTATCTATGAACATAATGCATTTCTCAATACTGTGCACATATTATTTATATATCATATTTATAATAGCTGCAAAAAATGTTGCCTTAATTCATTTATGGTCCTCCTGTTTGGAGATTTTTTGGACAAATCAAATAAAATTTACTTTGCTTGGGTATGTGAAATTCAAATAAAAATATGATTATAGGGTAGCCAAGTCAAGTATCTCCCTCCAAAGGAGGAATTGCTACTTTATCCTTCCTCCAAAGTGGAACACAATGTCTGTAATTCACGAACTCAATAACTACAGTTTTAACATCATAAAGAATACACTGTACTACATTAATATAAATGTTGTCAAAGTAACATTTTTTTTTTTTTTTTTTGCCTCAGTGCAACATCAGAGAATTGGTCATATTTACAATGAATATGCCAAGCACCAACACTTGCAATATGCTCATCAAAGTGACATCTTCCCCAAACTTGGAGACTGTGGAGCTTCAAATAGTAACTGGCCACTTCTGAGGCTAACCTTCGTTGCCATCTGTAAACCATATGGCTAGTGAGCTGTCACAAATTGGAAGTAAAGTTAATTCAACTATACAAATAACAGACACCTAGGAGTTTAATAGTAAAGACCTCTGCAGGTTACCCTCATGCTTTGTATCATAATGCTGAGTTTATAATATACAGAATATTTACTCTTTAATAAGTTTTTCTCTGCACTGTGTGTGTATGCAAAACTCATAAAATAAGTACTTCAGCAGAAAAATGTAAGTTGTAAGACTCCACTTACAGGTAGAATCATGTTTTATTCTACTGAATGCAGATCATGACAGCAGTGTTTTCTAACTGCAGAATTACATAGTGGAATGGCTTGGCTACTTTTGTTGAAATGCATATTTGTACATAATCTCATATATATTAATAGTTTGTAATAGCATTATTCCTATTTTAATCAGCATATAATTTATGTTAACTATAATAATCATCACCAACATTACATGGGCACTGCTATTAAAGAGAGAATAGGACCAGGCTGTTATTCAGGCATCATTGCCATGCAGCAATGATTTACCTAACTGATTTTTTTTAATAGTGTTTATCATCTGTTTTTACTACTGTGGCATCTCAGGCGGTGGACACAGATATTATTGGAAATTAAATGATAAATTGGGAAGAAAGTGTTCAAGGTCTAAGTTTAGAATAGTTCCCCAGCATTTACCATTAATGAACTGTGAGGAAAATCTGGAAAAAACCTCAGTCAGGGAGGATGGTCTTGGTGGAATTCAAACTGCAGACCTTCAGTTCATGAGTCTTGTGTCTTAATGACCTCAGCCACCTATGTTGATACTAAACTGGTAATTCTTTTTATCATTCATTTATATTTAAAGAATAAATTGTCAATATGTTCAATTGAACATAATTAAATTAAGAAATAAAATATAGCTACTGAACATAATTATTCAACAGTTGCTTAAATTCAAATCATAATCAGGGAGAACCAAAAAGAAGGGGGCATTTTGTCCATAAAAAAGTGGATAAAATGTTAAATGTTTTTGGAATTGGTTTGAGGTTAATTAGATAATTACAAAAGTGAAAATAAATTTATGAAAGAAAAATATATAATGCATATTGTATGTAACAGTGTTTGTTTTCATTGTAAATTACTGTCGTTGCCTATTCTATATATTACAGGTCAATAGCATAGTTTTATTATGTATTACATAGCTTTCAAATTTAGTTCTGTAACCATATTATTTGTATACAAGTTTGTTTAAGCTTGTAACTGAAAAGTGAGTCACTAAATATAGCATCTGTAAATTTTTTCATGTATTAAATTATGTAAGAATATTATTTCATGCTTTCTATTAACATATACATGAGAAATTATTAAAGGCATGACTTAATTTGTGGGCATAATTTGCTTCTTGTAACAGAAAGTTTATTTTATATAACATGACATACCACTTTATCTTGCCTAAGTCTGCTGTATATTTTGCTTTGATAATCAAGCACATTGTTATGGAACACAATTAAATAGTTATAAGATGCTTTTATGTGAACACATATGTTGAAGCTTTACATACCTTTTTAACATCAGCAATAAGTTTGAAATTGATACTGTGCACACTATTGTGAACAAGATGTTAACATATTTTGAATGCAAAGAAATTATTACTGGGAGAAATAAATGGGTAATGAAAAATTATGACTGTAATTAAAGGAAACATTTTGTATGCACCAAAGAAAATGTTAAATGATAGGAAAAAACAAATTTGCTAAACTTAATGCTTAATAATGAACGTCTGTCATTACTACTAAAACTTTATGAGGATAATAAATTCTTTCCATAATGTAAACCCACAAATGACAGGTTGTACAATCAACTTGCAATATCTTTTGTGTTAGGCACCAGAGTTATATGCCTTAAGTATACAGGGTGATGCATTTATAGTGTCATTGCCATTTTCCTCCAAAACTAAGGGGAAAAATTAAAAATGTTTCAGACGAAATTTGAAGTGCTCTTAGGGATACATAAGATAGCAACCTTAACTCATCCTTGAAATGCTATTCTCAATGTCATTTCTAAGTCAATTTGATTTTTTCAAATAGAATGGTGCATTTTCTTTTCCAGGAATGGAAAGAGCATTTAATTTTCAGTATAAAAGTTCTAGTACATCTATCAGTAGGGGTGATAAATGATGTGATGTTGGACAAATAATATAGAAAATGTGTTTAACTTTAATTTCTCTCGCTTTTATTTTGTTATTGTTATGGAGGAAACTGATTTGTTTACACATAGAAACCCATTTGTTGACATTGGTACATAAACGAGCGCTCATCATTGCCAATTCAAACTTCAAAGGACATTATTCTCAGCCAGTTCCACTTTGTTTTTAAATCATGCATGTTCAGTACATGATCAACAAGAGAATCGATATGATTTACATTTATGGCAAAGCTCATAGGAACACTAGAGCAGCTTGCAACTTATACGAAGATCAATATCCTGAAAGGAGGCACCCTGTTAAAAATGTTCAATGATTTGCAATTTATTCTCCAAAACAGGAGATGTCACACCAAGAAAACAACATCAACTGAGAAATGCTACTGGGGAAAATTTGGAAATAACTGTATTAGCTGCATTTGTTGCTAATCCTCACCGAAATTCCCGTCAACTGGATCATGATTCTGGAATCTCTCAAAGGAGAGAGATTAAGCATCACAAATACCATATGTCACATTAGCCTATATCAAGCCCTTCATGGGGATGATTTTCAGAAGCATGTTGAATTTTGCCAATGGCTCCACAACAAATTAAAAACAATAGTTTTTCCAACATACATACATTGAAGCCATTAAAGTGAAAGTGAGTGAAAAACATTTGCTTTTATATTTGGCCAATATCACATCACCTATCGCCCCTAGCTAATAGATATACTAGAACTTTTATACTGAAAATTGAATGCTCTTTCCATTCCCAGAAAAAAATACACCATTCCTTTTGAAATAATCAATTTGACATTAAGAATGGCATTTCAAGGACAAATTAAGGCCACTAACTTATATACCCCTAAGAGCACTTCAAATTTTGTTTGAAGCATTTTTTGATTTTCCTGTTTGTTTCGGGAACAGAGGTAAATGTCCATGACACTATAAATTTCTCACTCTGTAGTTATGTGATAAAAAAGATACACTGCAAGAAATATGTATTAATTCATATGAGTAATGTAAAATGGTCTGTATGGCAAGAAAGAGATGACAGACTGCTAAAATTGCAGGAGCTACAGAATCTAAAAGGACCACATTCTCATCATTGGACTGAGTTTTTTTTTTGAACATTGCTATGTCAAGAGGGGGCAGTCATGCATATTGGGTACTAAGTAATAAAGATGCATTTTATTATGATTTTTTTATAACCAAATATAAAAATAATATTTACTGTTTGCTACATTTTTATAGGTATGTGTTCTTACATAGCATGTTTTTTAAAGTAATCAGAGTTGGCATAAGCTTAAGAAAAGTTCTATTTCTTTCCCCCCCCCTTTATGCACAATTTAGATATGGATACTAATTTATCACTCATTAACTTATGTAAATGATCACTAATATTAGTTAATGTTCCCCATGTTTTATTTTGACCCCTTTTTATTTTCATAGGACTTTCCCATGAAACAAGACTGAGTCACACTGCACTAGGTACACTTGTCTTCAACAAACAATGGGTTAGTACTGAATAAATATCTGAATGTGTAATACTGCTTCTTTTACAGGTGAAGTGAGGAATTCATTAGCTGGGGTTTATTAACTCTGCACGCTACTCATGTATCCCCATTTGATATTTCTGAATGTTATTAAATATATCATAAACTAAAATGCTGTATATAAAGGAAAAATACTTGACAGCTTTCCTTACAAATGCCTTAAAATGCAATATATAGTAATAGCCAGTATGTCTGGCTGTTACTGGTCAAAAGAATTCACATTCAACCTTGGTATTCCCTAGGAATTTTCCTGAATATATAGTTTCAGAATAGGGTACATCAACTTTTTTCAACTTTTTTATTGAAGAAGTTGCCTGATGGAGAGATAGTGAATCCTACTGTAGAAAACTGAGGTGAAAACTGGTGAAGTGCTGCTCTACTGACCATATATCTTCTAGTGTGACAGTCAACTTGACAGGCCAAGGCCCAGTGGGGCTGTTATAATATGGGATGATCCTATAATATTTTATGAAAAATGGACTTTAAGCAACCAAATCTCTCTATGAAGTTATAATTATGTCAGAATACATTAGTCAGATATATACCACAAATACTTAGCCAGTTCAGGCAACAATTTACTGCCTTTGATAATAGGTTCTGGTTCAGTCCAGAATGGAATATATTGACTGGCTGAGATATTTTCAAAAGCTTTCTCTCACCCAAAGGAGGAAGATATCAGGAAACACAGATTTCAATAGTTTTTGCAATTTATATCACAATCAATTTAATTTATATATCTTAAATATTTTTGATGTTATCATCATCTTATGAATGATGAATGAACTGAGTTGATTATATGAATCCTGAGTCAATTAGGAGCTAAAATTAATCTGGCATGGGCCTTCACAATATGAGGGAAAACTCTGTTAACTTCTCAACAAGTGGGTAACCAGACAATGCCAGGGTTGCAGCAGTTTGCAGGTCACTGTCCCACAGACCATTGATAAAAATATGGGACATTTTAAAAATGACCTTTGAATGTATACACAAACCATTTTTTAGTTTGTATTAGTTCATCTTCCATTAACAGCTATGCAGATATTCATTGAAGTGATCATAAATATATTAAATTTTATATAGAACTTTTTGTTTTTCTTTTAAGGTGTTCATGTAAACTAGTGCATTCACACTTTTCTTTTACTATTGTAATATTTGTTATTTTTAATATTGGACTTGTATTCAATGCTGTGAAATGCTAATTATGCTAAAATAGAAGCCTACCTCTGCAATGGCATAGGCATAAATAAGTACTTCTAAACTGCAAAAGCACAATTCTGAAAGAATAAAAATGTACTTTTTGACACAGTTATTTTTTCTTAACTTCTAACCATTTAAATACCCCCCCCCCCTTACCACTGAAGCTATCCAAAGAAGTTTATCTCTAATTGAAGCAATAAGAAGATAAATTATAGTAACATGAACAAATCATAGACAGAGGAAACTCAAATGGGGATAGAATGTATCTTATGTGAACATTTATCATATCAATTGGTGCTTGAATGTAGATTTGAAATGGTATGTGCTTATTTCCATGTTGAATTACTTATGGTATGGTTAATATAGAGGTGAAGGGAGTATATACTTTTAAAAGCAAACATTATATTTGATTTTTTTAAATTTATTTTAATTTCCATTCTGTTTCCTTATTTTTAACATCTTGGGATTAGGGAGTAAGTGTGACTGTCCTGTTAAACCAGTAGTAACCACCGTAGGGAGAAGTATACAGGCATGCAGTTCAAGGTTATGGATGCCCTTAAAGAAAAGATTAAATAATGTAAACATGTCACAACTTGTTCACATAAATTGGTCAATTAGAAAATTCTGTCAACAATAGGTGCTGCATATGAAAGCACTATTCCAGAGTGACCCAATGAATTGTGAACAACTCACAAAATCCTATTTACAGAATTGCCTAGTTGAAGAGCATGAATCACAGTTATTTTGTATGGTTTAAACTTTTAACAATTTAGTAACTCTTTGCAGAGTCATGAGGAAAACCTGTTTGTAGTAAAAGATATTTTAAGTGATTTTTGGGGGAATTCTTCAAATGTTTACTGATACTATCTATGAATAAATCACATCAATATATTTACATTACACTGATCATAAAAGACTGGTGATGTCATCAAATGTTTTTCAGTGAAAACCCTATGTTGTGTGTTGGGTTTCTTAGACTGAACATTACCCGTGGCCTGAAATTTATTATAAACATGTAGATTGTTGTACTATTTGGAACTTTTATACCTAAGAATCTTCAAATCATCTTTGAACTTAATGAACTGACTTGAGTTCATACAAATGAGTCAAAAATAAACATGTTGCGCAGTAAAAACATATACTGAGCTATAATTCACTTTGCAATTAAATACAGAAAAAAGCACACCACTCTTAATAACTGAAATGAATTCAATCACTATCAGATCTTAACTGACACAGCTGGAAGTTAGCATGACCTTGTTCTAATCAATGACAGGAAGCATGTGTTCACATGCTCAGTGGAAATACACAGCAAATTGGTTCATAGTTCATTGGATCATTCCGTAGATAAGAAAGGTGAGCTTTAGCTATGAAGCCAATGCTACAGTAATGGGCAGTTAATTCTAAGGAATGGAAGTAAATAAATTGTCATTATATATAGTAACTGTTGGAGTGCTGGTGAAAATTAGTTCACAATTTTCTGAAATAACATTTTCCATTCACAGTTAATGAGGACTTTGAGCTGAAACCAGCAATGGTTGTGGATGGTGCTGGTTCACATTCTGCTTTGTTTATTGTACCCAGTCCTTTACCAAAAGTTTCCTCAACCAAAGCATGACTGGCAATTTGGCTGATATGATCCTCAGGAATATTTTATATGAAAACAATTTATTAATATGATCACCAGTTTATCATCTAAATAAAACAGTCAACAGAGGGCATTAATGATGATACTTTTTCATGACTCATATGAAGAATATTCCTGAATAAGATTTGAAGGCATTCAAGAGAAAAGATTGTACATTGGTACAGTTATGTGAATAAATTCATGTGATATATGTTGTACTAAACACTCTTATTGCTTCACTTACTTGTGTGGTATTTGGAACCAGTTTGGAAGACCTTCGTCTTCATCTTCAGCCAAGGGTACGAGTGATTGGAGAATCCAATGGCTCTGTAGAGTTGAAGCGCTGCCCTGGTGGTGTTTTAATGTACTTAAGTTGGTGTTTTCTACCTTTGGAATATCAAAGTTCATTAATTGATCTCTGTATTTATGAATGTAAATTTTGTCCCAAGTATCCAGTTTTATATGTCCCTGGGTCTCTTTTAATAAAGCCACCTTCTTCACAATCTCTTGGTTATTTGTCCAAAAATGATATGCCATAGCTGATCTATCTGTCTGTTTATATTTTATGTTCCTAAAATGCTCTACTAAACGTGTGCCTATATTCCTCTTTGTTTTTCCAATATAGATACCGCCACGAGTGGCCGAGGTCATTAAGGCACAGACTCGTGAGCGGGAGGTCTGGGTACGAATACCACCAGGACCGTCCTCCCTGACTGAGGTTTTTTTTCCAGGATTTCCTCAGTCCTCATAAATGGCAAATGCCGGGGAGGTACCCTAAACTTAGGCCTGGAACGTTTCCTTCCTTAAAAATCCTTTCCTAATATACCATTTCATCTCGTGTATCATCAGTGTTCATCGTCTGTGGTGCCTCTGTAGCAAAAATGGGCATTAAACACCATTCATTCATTCCAATCTGCACATCGCCAAAAGATCTATATCTTTTCACAATCTGCACATGTTATTCTGTAAATACCTGCTTTTTTCTCTTGTGGGGTCTTTACAGCCATTTTATCTTTCAAGATGTTTCCTAAATTAAATCTGTTGATGGGTGCTTGTTTTATATTGAAACCTTTAAAACCATTTTGAAATTTTTTCATTGCTTTTGGATATGTAAATTTTTTAAAAATTGGTTTTTTATATCTTCTAATAATGTGGTGGTATCTCTGATAAGTTTTTTCCTTTTAAATCTTTCCTACTTTTTATGTGCCAGGTCTTTATTTAAGCCATTTATAATTGCCATTTCTTCTATTTTATTGTATTCTTTTTTAAACTCTTCTTTACTAATTGGCATATTAACCAAACGATATGTCAAGTTGTTGAAAACTGCATGTTTGTGTGTTAAAGGGTTAAAACTATCTGCCTTGATATGATTAGCTGTATGTGTATTTTTTCTATATATCCCAAACTTCAGATTCTTGTGGTTCTTCATAATTTTAATATCTAAAAATGGTAACCTGTTATCATTTTCCATTTCACATGTAAAAGAAATGTTTCTGTTTTGTATATTCACCAACTTTAAGTCATCATCAATCAGATTTTTGTTTTCTATTCAAAAGTTCACTTTGTTAGTTCCATATATATTTTTTAATTTTTTTTTTTTAAAGATATACTTTAATTGGTACAGTTGTTTGTCACTTTCATTACACCATCAACATAAATTTCAATGCATGTACATGCTTATTTATTACATAGAACTTATTGTAAGTTTTAAATAGTTGCAATTTTCACAGTAAAATATATTATAATATTGCAAATTTTTATGAGGAAATCATTCAAATTTACTAATTTTGTTACAATTGGACACGTTTCATCACCAGCATGGTATTAAGATATTGCTCTCTAGATTTTATGAATTTAGTCATGGATTTACTATTTGTTTGGAAGATCAAAATTAACAAGTTTTCCTTAAGTATCTTTAAATAGGTGGAATTTTCACAGTTAAATATAGTGTAAAGTAGCATTTTTTTTATGAATATATTTTCCCACTTTGTTGATTCTATGAGTTTTTTAAGAGCTTTTATGAATTTGGGGTTATTTTGGAACACAATTTTTTCCCCTGAAATGGTATGCTATCCCTGATTTCTCCATGTGTTTACATTTTACATTTCTCATACATTTCCCTAAATCTAGGGTAATGTTTCTTTTCATTTTGTCTATATATTTCATATTGCAGTCTTTGCAATGAATTTTGAAAATGCTGGATTATTTTACTGGCAAAATTTTGTCTTTTGTGTTTGTTTTTAGGATATTTTTAAACTACATTTGTTTACTGGAGTCAAAATAATGTGTGCATCTTTAAAAATATTCTGGATTTTTTTGTGTGCATTTGGATGGAATGTGTATTTCTTGTATATATGATCTCCTTTGCAGCCTTTTAGTGTGGTAATGTCTTTAATTTGTTTTTGTTTTTTGAATTTTTCTATTTTCTTGTTGACCTGATCTATTGTGTAGCCATTTTTCTGTGCTGTATCTATGATTTTTTGGTACCCAGGTATTCTGTTCTTACTTATTTATAGGTTTGTTAATCTGAATGTGAGGTGGCTGATTATTGAAAGTTTATATTGTTTTTATATAATTATCTGTATGGGTACCTTTTCTGAATGTGCCAAATTCCAGCATATTATCTTTTTTATATATTTTTATATATAGGAAGGGAAGAACCTTATTGTTTTCTATTTCCATTGTGAATTTAACGGTGCTGTTTTATAGGTTGAGTAGTTTTATTGCATCTCCTTTCCATTTTTCATTTACTATTGCAAAGACTTCATCTACAAAATGGTACTAATTGAATTCTTTGGCATTTGTGTTTTGGTAAATTATTAAATTTATTTAAAAGGTAAATGGTTAAGTTGCATGTGAGTGAATTTATTGTTTTTACTATAGGTCTCATTTTATTACCAGATTTATGTATTTTTGGTGGGCATTAATTCTGAGTGTAATAGATATCTATATGTAATGTCTGCTATAAATCTTCTTTTTTTTTCCTCATTACTTTTGACAGAAATATATTAGTTCAGTTGGTTTAGTTAACTTGTAGGAAACAAAATAGTCATAACAAATGAGACAGATTATGAAAACGGCGTGTACAATTTACTAACTAGCCAGGATTATAAAAAAATAAAAACTGATGCTACCCAGAAATATATTGGATCAGTTAGCAAATTATTAACAAAAGAAATGAGGAAAAAAATATACCAGACAACCTTATCACACCCAGAATTAATGGCCTACCAAAAATACATAAGTATGGTAATAAAATGAGACCTATAGTAAACACAATAAATTCACTCACATACAATTTAGCCAGTTATTTTTTAAATAAATTTAATAATTTACCAAAATACAAATGAGAAACAATTAAAAATGCACCAGAATAAATAGAAAGAATCACACTGGTGAAACTAGAAACCAGGCATTTCTAGTTCTTACTCTCTGTACCCCATCATCCCCAAAGAAAAACTATAAATATTGAAAGAGATGGCTAACCTCAATAAACCTACCTGGAGAAGTAATAGAACAATATCTATAGCAATAGCAAAGGAAAATCCACTGTCACCATTCTTCGCATATATATACATGAGCTTCTTATGAGCAAAATTAGTTCAGGCTTCTTTTCCACATTTATTCAAATGTTGGTACCATTATGTAGATGATGTCTTTGCAATAGTAAATGAAAAATGGAAAGGAGATGCAATAAAACTACTCAGCCTATAAGAGAGCACCATTAAATTCACAATGGAAATAGAAAACAACAAGGTTCTTCCCTTCCTATATATAAAAATATATAAAAATGATAATATGCTGGAATTTGGCATATTCAGAAAAGGTACCCATACAGTTAATTATATAAAAACAATATAAACTTTCAATAATCAGCCACCTCACATTCAGATTAACAAATCTACAAATAAGTAAGAACAGAATACAAATCTGGGTACCAAAAAATCATAAATACAGCACAGAAAAATGGCTACACAATAGCTCAGGTCAACAAGAAAATAGAAAAATCAAAAAACAAAAACAAATAAAAGACATTACCACACTAAAATGCTGCAAAGGAGATCATATATACAAGAAATACACATTCCATCCAAATGCACATCAAAAAATCCAAAATATTTTTAAAGATGCAAACATTATTGTGACTCCAGTAAACAAATGTAGTTTAAAAATATCCTAAAAACAAACAAAAAAGACAAAATTCTGCCAGTAAAATAATCCAGCATTTTCAAAATCCATTGCAAAGACTGCAATATGAAATATATAGACAAAATGAAAAACATTACCCTAGGTTTAAGGAATATATGAGAAATGTAAAATATAAACACATGGAGAAATCAGGGATAGCATACCATTTCTGGCAAACAAAAAAAAAAAAAAAATTGCAAATTCCAAAATAACCCAAAATTCTTAAAAGCTCTTCAAAACTCGTAGAATTAACAGAGTGGGAAAATGTATTCATAAAAAAGAAGAAAAATGCTGCAATATACTATATTTCACCATGAAAATTCCACCTATTTAAAGCTAGTTAAAGAAAATTTAGTTCATTTCAATCTTCCAAACAGCAGCAACCCTATTACTAAATTAATGAAATCTACAGAGCAACATCTTAATATGATGCTGGGAATCTGACAGTGGAACCATGCTGATGATGAAACATGTCGAATTGTTACAAAATTAGTAAAATTTGAGTTATTTCCTTTTAAAAAATTGCAATATTATTCTATAAGTTTGCAATATAATATTATTTCTTTTATATTTTATTGAACAATGGTACCACAGAAGCTAAACAAAAAAGAAATAAATAAAATAAAAAATAGGGAATGATTAGGAAGGACAGATTGAAAACAGTATGGTATCATGTTATGACATTTTGGACCTCATAACTTTTATTTTTCTGCATGTTCTGCTATTCTTCATCTCTTTTGTTTATTTAGTTTTTCTTGTTTTAAGTTTCTGTTTTCCCTTTTGTTATTCAATGTCACTCATTGGTAAACTATCACCAATTTTGCTCCCATTTTATGTTTACTATCTATATATGATCTTGAGGCATTCTTATAAAAAGGATTTGAGTCTCATTTTACCAAGTACCTCTTTCATTTGCTATCTAGATTTCTTCTAGACCTTGTGGGATTTTTGCCATATTATTGCTGACAAGCATAAGTATTAAATAAAATCATGAATATTTAATTGTATTGGTGCCACAGTATAAATGGATTGTTATCTTACATGAGGTGACTTTTGTGTCTACGTACATTGTTTTTCGCAGCTGTAGTATTTTTATGGTTTAAATTAAGGAAATGATACTTTTATTAAATGGTCGTCAGAAATTGTATTTAGCTTTAAAAGCTTATCCATTTTACTTTTCATTAATCATTGCAGTATGGCTTCCTTCAGAAGGGAAGTAAAGCCATGGGTCCCGTGTCGTACATTTACAGCACGAAAAAGAACCTCAAGCCTGAAAGAGAGGCCTCTGAGCAAAATTTGTCGGCCGTTTCACGCCCTGAGTTGAATGGGACGCTGATGACTTGAGATGTTAAAGAGCGTCCATAAATAAATCAATCCCTGCACTCTCTTCTATACTTTATTTTAACTTTTATTCAACTAAAAGTTTTTAAATTGGCATTACAAAAATATAGTTATTAAATAGCTTTTCATTATAATGTGATGCATAATGTTTCAAGAAAAACAAAAAAGAAAGGAAGATTTATGTATTATTTGGTTTATTTATGAATGCTCTTTAACATCTCACATCCTATTCAATCCAGGATGTGAAATGACTGATAAATTTTGCTCAGCAACCTCTTCTTTCAGGCTTGAAATTCTTTTATGTGCCACAAATCTACAGCACAGGACCCATGGTTTTACTTCCCTTCTGAAGGAAGCCATACTTGGGAAAGAAAGGAAGAAAGATAGGCTGAACTTAATGATCATGACAAATTGATCACTGCCTACATTCATAGTTCAATCAGAAGATATATGAATGGTAATGCACAAAATATTTTTGCCCAAAGAGCATGTTGAATATTCATTCAACTACAATTTGAGTGAAAAAATTGCAACGAGTAAACTTATGTGTACTTCCATACCATTAAGTTTAAGCAGTTAATTTTAATGGAAGCATCTGAAATAAAATGTAAGCTTAAAGTTCATGTGCTAAAAACTGTTGTAGACACAGAAAGGTTGTAATTAAGCTAAAAATGTAATATTTTATTCCATAGTCTTAAGAATCAAATTATGATAACACATATTTGAGGCATACTCTCCATAAGTTTTGCAAATATTCCAACTAAATTTTTGACATTGTTAAAGTAAGGCAGCAAGGATTTGATTCTTATTTGAGTATCTCTTGCAATAAACACATTTGACCAATTCTTTGCAGATGTTTTCCATGTTGTTAATATTAAGACTCTTGACTTTCATCCAAAAGTTTGATTTTGTTATTTTAAAAGAAGCATTTTAAATGGCTGGATGAATGTTTCAAATGATTGTCTTGTTGAAAAATTCCAAAAATAAACTTGCAAGGCACATTTTTCTTCCCATATGCCTCTCTAGGATACCATAATACATTTTCCTATATATTTGGACAAGAAGACCATCTCTGCTTCTAGAGGAGCAGTCTCACACCATGATGTTTTATCCAGTGTTAATGGTTGGTACATGGTATATTCTTATTTGTTTTTCTTGTCATTGGTAGGTGAATGTATTAGTACCCTCAGAAGAAAAAGGTTAATCTACTCTTGTCACTCTGTAACACCCAAGAGAATTCTTTATTATTTCATGACTGGTACTTATAAAAGCATAATTTTTTGACTTTTTTATATTTTTAGTTTTTGACCATTGCCTACCATTTAAATCATGCTAAACAATACTAGCATTCTAAACATGGAAGTTCAGTTTATGGTTTTGCTGTAATTCACAGATTCTTGTAGAATCAGCAATGAATTACAGGTGAGTTATTCTGTGCTCTCTTGTGATTGTTTTCCAAGGGCAAAACTATGCTTAGGCATATTGTTTATGCTCCCACCATGTTTTTATTATATATTTTGTACATTTATTAGCTGTTGATGTACCCCAAAAGCTCTAGCAACACTTCTGGGATTTGGCATTAGATAGCTAGGCTTACATCCATAGAATAATCCTTTTGTTTTCTCAGGTTCAATCTTGCCATAGTTTATCCTGGCAGCTAGAAACAGTTAAAGGTTCTTACTTGAAGAAATGTCAAGGTGGAACTGTTATTCATGATATACTACACAAAGAAACACTTTTCTTTGCCGTATTCCTAGCCTTTTCATTTGATTAGTTTTGTGCCTGTCTGTGATCATGCTAGACTGTTACTATGAGGAGTGGTGATTTTATCTGTACAGTTGAACATTGATTGTCCAATTAATTGTGATCAACTGATTGTGTGAATAATTAAACCTAAAAATAACAAAGTGCATAAAATTTAAAAGTTTTTCTATGGTAATGTATACAATTAAAATGTATATTTGTTTCCCTCATGAATCTCCTTTTTCTCAAACCAATGTCAAAGTCAACTTTGGATGCAAATTGTAAAATTTTATTGATTTTTTATGATACCAGAAATGGTGAATTTTCCTGTTATAAACACTCTTCTTTATCTACAAGGTTTAAATTTTGTTATTTTTATATCTATATCTAATGTTAATAAATTATGATTTTGTTTAATCAAAGAGCCCATTCACCATAGTATATACAGCACATTCAACTAAGTTTCTTAAACTAAACATTTTGTTTGCATGTACCTATGCCATAAAATGGACAAAGTGTAATAGCTCATGATAGGTGTCACTTAAATATGGTAAATGTTCCGTGGAGATGAGAGCTTGACCAATAAGAGAGAGCTGTTAAATTATATAGCATGTTAACCAGGCACTGAAGTAAGATGGATAACAGTATAAAGGAACTTGCACTGGGGGTTTCCAAAAAGTATCTATAGTGCATAGGTTTTATTTATTTATTGAAATGCTAAGACAAAATATATTCAAGGTGTCTTCACCTATTTGGCCCGGGCCATCCTTAACTGTAACTCCCATGAATGCAATTTGTGTTATAAGTTTCCTTACTTAATTTTAAATTAAACATAATTATTCTTTTTACTTAAATGTAAATTGGAACTTGCACAGTGAAGCTAATCACATAATTGATATCATTGTATGATTCAGTTGAACTACACACTCTTAAAACTTCACTTACTTTTCATAAATGTATGGAATCGGTTTCGAGAACATTTCTGAAGATGGGAACTAAATGTTCTCGAAACCGGTTCCATACATTTATGAAAAGTAAGTGAAGCTTTAAGAGTGTGTAGTTCAACTGAATCATACAATGATATCAATTAATAATTATTCTTATTTCAACTCCTGAAACAATACCAAATAAAATAACAACATAATTAGAGTACATCCTGTGTAACAACCATGATCCTAGCTAAAACTCTGTCTTCAGTTCATCAGTTAGTCTCTTACTGGAATTCCAGAATACAGAGGTTCAACCACCACTTAAGGTAATTCTCTCACATCAGAGGGCTCTCTTTCCATTCTTTTCCTTATTTATTTTCTGCATTATTACTCTCTTTTAAGTTCCTATTCTGTTCCAATTTTTCTTGAGTTCATCAATCCCTAATTGACAAACTTACCATAAAATTCCACTCTACTTCAATTCAAAGCAGCATTTGCTGATTAATTTTATAACCATAAACCTACTATATGAGTGCCAACAATTTTTAAATTAATTTAACAAATCACCGAACACTCATTTGTTAACTATCCACATACAATTATTTTTAACTTTATATAAATAATCCTCCAAATTATTCATTTGAAATAGAGCCCCAAAATACCACCTCAAAATAGAACAGATCTAAATAGTTACATATGTAAAATCACATTGCCTAATAATGTACACTTTAATTATTTTAATTCAATTTCTTATTTCTCTCTACTGACCATCACCATTTCATCTTCATCTCCCATAAAAACTCGCCTAATTTTGATAGCTGAGTTTGATCTTTAAAAATCTTTCTTATAATAAATTCTTTATTCTTCATTAAGCATTTCGTGCTTATCAAGCTTACTTTCCACTCATTCATTACTTTGCACTGAAAAATAATATGTATTTCACCTTCCTTCTTCCTGCAGATAGGGCAGATCTCTGGTATAACATGTCCCCTCAAACCCCTTAATTTCCAACCACCTAATCTAAACCAGGCTATCCATTCCCTTTCATTCTTTCCACAAATATTTTGTCCGGTCCATTTTAATATCCCTTTACCATGTCAATGAACTTTTCTCTCTAAATTGGGAGAATAACATTTGCCTGTCCATATCTTCCAATCTTATTCTCACTTCCCTTCAAAATCCCCTTCTGAAATCACCAATTTTAACCCAGAAATCTCCTAGACCATTCTTGCGCAACTGCTCTCTAACTTTTCCTAACCAGGTATTAGCTGCAAAACCCAACTTTTCTTCTTGATATTTTAGACATAATTTCACTATATCAGTAATAGGTAGCTCTTGAACCTGAAATAAATTTCTCAATATTCTTTCCATCTTTAATCCTCTTACACTTACCTTTCCTAACTTTGGCAAGGTTCCAGCATTAGCTGTGTTATTGGGACATCCCATTATTAGTGTACAAATACTTTTGTGAATTAAATCCATAATATGCCATTCATTGTCAGTTTCCCAGATTTCTGCTCCATAAATCCACTGCAACTGAACTGCATCATACTGCTCATACCCAGTGCTAAATATAAAACATCTACAAATTATTGTCATTGCCTTTCTTCCCTTAGCCAATTCCATTCTCTTTTGCCTTTCCCAACTACTCACTTTATTCCTAAGTATGAAAATTTACTAACCTGAATTTCTGAATCTTCTATTAACCATTTTTAATCTTTGTGCAATTTATTGCCCTATAATTTTAGTTTTATCCTGATTCACCTTTAGTCCCCATTCTCCACAGTATCTTTCTACTTCATCTATAACTAACTTTAAACCAATCACTAATATTGAACACACCACAAGATCTTAGCGCCACGGGTGGCCGAGGTCATTAAGACATGGACTCATGAGAGGGAAGTCTGGGGTTTGAATCCCACCAGGACCATCCTTCCTGACTGAGGTTTTTTCCAGGTTTTCCTCAGTCCTCATGCCAGGGAGGTACCCTAAACTTAGGCCTGGAACGTTTCCTTCCTTAAAAAATCCTTTCCCAATTGATCATTTTATGTATCACCAGTGTGCACCGCTTGTGGTGCCACAGTAGTAAAAACGGGTGCTAAACACCATAAAAACAAAAAAACACAAGATCTTCAGCATACAGTAGGCCTGGAATATCCAGATTTTTAATTGCAGGCAGATAAATATTAATATTTTTCAGTTAATCCCAAGATATTGTCAATAAATAAGTTAAACAGTACTGGTCTCAATTTACATCCTTGCCTAAAACTTCTCTCTTGCTTTACTGCATCAGTTACTTCTCCCATACCAATATAAAATCTATTTTGATCATATGACTCCTGAAGTATTTTATTGATATTAATACACACCATTCTTATTCAATTTATACCAAAGCATTTCTCTAACTACTCTATCATATGCTTTTTCCAAATCAATAAATACAGCAAATCTGCCCTTTTTATTTAATAAAAATTTATTTACCAATGTTTTAATTATAAATATATTACCCCCTATCCTTTTTTCCTTCCTAAAACCTATCTAATAAAGTGATATTCTATCATTTTGTTCAGCCCAATCCTGAATTCTCTTGCCTAAAATTTGTGTAAAATTTCTTCCAAAGTTGGGTAGAAGAGAAATTCCTCTATAATTGTTTAGATTTTTTTTACTCCTCTTTCCCTTGTATAAGGTGGTGAACATTGCTATTCCCCCACTTACAGGAACTTTTTTTTTTTTTGGAACGTTGTAGTTAAACATTTTATTCTAACCTGATTATCACATCAAATTTTAAAGCATTCTATAGGCAATTGCCAATTCCTACTGCTTTATTCCTCTGGAATTTACAAACCAGATTGTAGATTTGTTCACATTGTACATAATTATTATATAATCCCAAATTTAAAGTGTTCCCCCCTTAATTTCATAATAAACATGCACTGAAAATATCTAAGCCATTCCTTCGTATTTACAGACACATTTCTTTTCACACTCTTCACACACTGATAATAGTTTCCCAAAGCTTGCTGTCCCCCATCTGGATGCATCCATTGTATAATTTCTAAAGCTTTAACTCTCCCCCACTCTTGTTTTTTAAAATCAAGTAACAATCTATACCTCTCACGTAGTTGCATCATGAAATCTTTATCAAATACCTCCTTCTTCTCTAGTGCACAGGTTTAAACAAGGCCTTGCAACCTTTTAAGTCAGTTCAGTACTTGGCATTTTGGATGACTGACATTTGGATAATCTATGTATTATTATATTTTATTTAATATTTCTTTAATTTTGCATAAATTGATATAAATAGTTGTCTAGTGTTTCAAGATTGTGAACATAGCACATTTAGATTAGCATAATCACAGCATTTCACACAAAAATAAAGAATAGAAATTTTATTGGGCAATCAGAATAACAGAACATCAGCTAAGCTTTACCTCTTTCTTAGATATGTAACCATAGCAATTTGATAGGCACAACTGTGTGCATTGCTGTATATTTGGCAGTATAGAAACTGTGCTACCAATGGAAAAGAACGGTTACAAAATACTTCTGAATGCTACTGGGGAGACATGCATATATGTGCAACTGTGAAGTTTGTTAACTTTACTGACCCAGATGTTTGGAACAATAAATGAAATTAATTAATTACAGTAAAAATGAGCCTGGGTTCTGTAAACACCCAAAATTACATGAATTCACATAGGAAAAAAAATCTAAAAGAATCTCATCCAAGCAAGTTCTGCCAATGAGGATTTTAATTTTTCCTGCTCATTGCCACTTGCAGATGCTAATTTATAAATTTAGCTCATCATCCACAAAAAGTATTCCCATAATACTGGGCTTTAGTTATAAACCTTATGTGCTTATAGGTGTACTGCAACTGTCAGTGCAGCTGTTTCCTGAAACTAAAATTTTTTAACTTATAAAACATGCTGGAATAGTAACCCTCCTATGGCTAAATAGACCTTGTATTATGAAAACACATTGCCATTATTATGATTATAAGTTTGATCACCATAATATCCCTGATTGTATTGCTAATGTTTTCTATTACACTCTGGCAAAACATCAAAATTTGAACCAATTTTGTCAAGTTCTTCCTTGGTTATAGCTATGGTTTTGCTCTTGTTTTATGTTATGGCTGGATCAAGTTTGTGCACAATATAGTGATTAGTAGTTCTGGAAGGAGGCAATTGACTCATATTTTAAATAATGTTAACACACCAAAATGCATTGCTGTAAAGCATGCATGCCACACTCTGCTCTTTTGGTGTGTATTAATTTCTCCTTCACAGGCTGGTACTCTATATTTACTGAACATAAATGAAAAATATAATAACATTTTGAACAATGTAACCAAAATGACAATAACTAAAGAAACAGAACTCGATAAAGCACTCAAATATTCACAGTTTTATCACTATATCTTGAACAACTAGTGTTCTTGCCTTTGAAGAATTTGAGATAAAGCAATAACTCTCTGCATATTTAAGTATTTTATCTATTTCTTCTTCTTTAGTTTTTATATATATAAAAACTATCCAGAGATGATTAACTGACTGTCTTTAAAGCAGGTACTTGCAATGGTATGAGTAGCACATAAATGTTAGGCATTTGCAGAATCAAGCTTGACAGGTATGCAACTGTCTAATTATCTTTGGAAGTGAATGAATACTGCTGTATGACCAGCAGGGAACAGATTCAGAAAGGAATGTTCAAGATCAGAACAAAGTTGGGGGAAGTGGAGTTGGTTATAAGGCATATGCATAGTAGCCAAGATGTAAAGCATTGCATGAACAGAGAACGTTTGTAACTAGAACCCAGTAATAGAGTAATGCTGGCTTCACAGGAGATGGTTGCCAATTTAATTTCTGATAATAAATATGTGTAATGTACTATCAACAAGAAACAAAAATTATATATTTCCACAAAAAATGTTTAAATGCAATATTTTCCATGGAAACATGTATTAAAAATAATAATCCATATTCAAAATTGGTACAGTTTTTGGATTTGGAAGACTATTTCAATTTTATAATATCATGGGAAAAGCAAAATTTTCAAGAAGCTTTTTCTTTCTGTGTTTGTCAATATTTTACCGAAATATATTTGTCCTTATAAAAAGTAACATATCATTTGTTTTAATACAAACAATTAGTACAGTAATTGGAAACTTTGTTTTTGATTTGATTTATTTACGGATACTCTTTTAACATCTCAGGTCATCAGCATCCCATTCAATTCAGGGCGTAAAATGGCCAATAATTATTCTCAGGGGCCTCTTTTTTCAGACTTGAGGTTCCTTTACATGCCGTAAATCCATGACATGGGACTCATCATGGCTTTACTTAACTTCTGAAGGAAGCCATACTTCAGATTTTTAAGCCGGAAAATACCCATTGATCCTGGCTGGGATTGAACCCACAATCTTGAATTTAGGAGACAAGTATGGTTACCAGTAATTGAGAACAAAAATAAATACATAAAATATCAGATTTTCCAAAATAAGCATGGCAATTTTCTTCTTAAAAGTCATTCAAACAGTGCACTCATTCAGTATTTTCATCATTTTATAATTGTTGCTTCATCTAGGTTTTGTTGCAGAGGCAATGAGACTATATGCTACTGGAATTAAAATTTGCAAAGAGCTGCATATATTGGAGTAATAAAATAGGTAATAACCCTTGTAGAATCTTGCTTTTCATTTATCCTTATTAGTGTGTTCAACATTGTTAACTTAACTTTTATAGATACAAGAACTGAATTATTTTGCTGAAAATGACAACATTTGTGCTTTATAGATTAATGCATATGAAAGTACCTATAAGCCTTAGGAATCAAATTAATAAATATTTTTTTTTATTTTATGCCATTTTTAAAGCTCAAGTGCAACATTTAAATGCTAGGTGCACACTGCTTTAAATAGTCGGTATGCACGATCATGCCTATCTCTCTTTTAATAGGTTTAGGTTCATAATTTCGTCAAATATTACATTTTTATGCCATTCTTGCTGCATATTGTGTTACAAACAAGTCTGCTTTGCATTGGCATTGTGTTATCAAGTAGCACATAGTTATGTACTGCTCATTTTTGGTGCAACTTCTAAATAAATTAATATTATGCAATTTTAACTCCAGTATGTTATTTTTCTGTACAGTTATGTATTTGATCTATATTTACTGTCAGTTGCATTCTTTCTTTCTTTCTTTTTTTACATATATATTAGTGAATAACCTAAATTTTGCTCCATTATCAGTGGAACTTTTCATGCATGCTCTGCAGAAATGTGTTAACAAATCTAAATATTATTTGTGGTTTATGCTTATTAGTTTCTACAAAATAATTTTAATCTGGAAAAAGCTAGTTTTTTTTACAAAAAAATTATTCAGGAGAAAGATAATTAATATCCCTGCAAGTAATGCAATGATCACAAAACAAATAATTGATCTAATAATTTTATTAAGAAATAATTGAAAATAAAATGATTTACTTGCTTCAATATTACTGCAGCAAGTAAGCTTTAGAAAATTAACATTGTTTGGTAAAATAATTTTATAAAAAAGTGTATGTGTAAATAATTTATCATAATGGAATGACATTTTGCATAGTATTTACTAATGACATAATTATACTGTTTACTGAAGTTCTAATTCAATAATTTAAAAAATACAGAAATTAGAAATCTCAGTCTTGGTGTCCTGTAATCCAATATATACAATATATAAATCCTGTCTGAGCTTTGAAAAGCTCTTACGTTTTGCCTTCAATGTGCTGATGGAAAATTTAACACATTTCTGATAGTACCAAAAATATACTAGGTAAAAAAAAAAAAAAAAAAAAAAAAAATCTCTCAAAATAAAAAAAATGCTTTAACAAAATTCATTCAGTTCTTACTTTTGTCACATAATGAGAGAAGTCAAACAAGAATATGAGTACTTCTGATATGGGTTTTATGTACTGAGAATGGTGCCTGTTGTAGAAGCTGCAGATTTTAAAGTATAGATGTATGTAAGGCCTATCTTTGCAGAAAAGCAAGAATCAGTAAGAAAATGGAGAAACAGTAAATGAAATACAGATAAAGTTGAATATGAGGGAACTGGTGACAAATTAATGGATATGAAAAAGAAATTACTGAAGTAAATTATACAGGATAAAGGCTGTGATTGGCTGTACAAAACTTGCAGTTTCTGAGCATTTGCATGTGATTTGCAGTGGTGACATAAATGAAGATGGAAGTAAGTAGATTACAGGCAGCAGAAATAAAAATTATAAAACAGTAAGATGAGAAAACTGTTAGAACTGTGAAAATTATAAATGTGTAATGATTTATCCAAATGGAATTCAAATGGTTGAATAAATGGAAAGAGGCTACTAGAACTCAGAAAAGAGAGTGTTTAGTAGACAGATTCAGTGAAAATAATTCACATCAAGAAAAGAGGAATAGAGAGAATTTAATGAAGTGTTGGAAAGAAGCTGTGTAAGAAACAGCCCTCTTAAAGCAGAAACTTTTCAAGTGATTGTGATGGTTATGGTGGTAGTGATAGTGGCTGTGGCTGTGCAAGTAATGATGGCAGTTTATTTTATTTGTTTGCCTTACCAACTATGTTGTTCTTTTGATATAATGAATGGAATGGATGAATTAATGAAGCTCATAATTACATTGTCTGTTACAGTAAAAATTATCTATCAGGTATACCCTTTTTCAAGGCAATCAGAAAATGGAGAAAATATTATCCAGGAAACATGTTCCAAACAAAGACAATTTATTTAAATGTAAATTGGAACTTACACAGTGAAGCCAATCATATTAATGGATATCATTGTATGATTCAGTTGAACTACACACTCTTAAAGCTTCACTTACTTTTCATAAATGTATGGAACCGGTTTCGAGAACATTTTGTTCCCATCTTCAGCCATGCTAAGGTTCAACTGTCGGATCATTCGTTGAGCTGTGGGAATGTATATTCTGCTCTGGTGGCGGTGTGATAAACTTGTGGTTTATGTTTTCATCCCCGACAATGTCGAAGTTCATTATGCTGTCTTTGTATTTGTAGATGTAGATTTTCTTCCAGGTTGCTAATTCCGTAGGTCCTTGTACTGATTTTAATAATTTTGTTTTATTTATTATGTCGTGATTTTGTGTCCAAAAATGATATGCTACTGCTGATTTCTCTATTTGCTTGTACTTTATGTTCCTGAAATGTTCCTTTAACCGTGTGGCAATGTTTCTCTTTGTTTTCCCTATGTAGATTTTTTCACATTCTGCACAGTTTATTTTGTAAATACCTGATTTTTCTTCTTGTGGAATACTGTCATTAACATTATCTATCAGCAAATTTTGAACATTAAATCTATTAATTGGTGCCAACCTGATATTAAAATCTTTAAGAATATTCTGAAATTTTTTTGTGGCCCATGGATGATATGTGAATTTTTTAAAAATAAGTTTATCTTTTTTTGCTGAAAGTGTTGTGGTTTCTTTGATATGTTTTTGTCTCTTGAATTTCTGCACCTTTTTATGTACTAGTTCTTTTTTAAAACCATTTTTAACTGCTGTTTCTTCTATTTGTTTGTATTCTTTAAAATATTCTTCTTTGCTAATTTGTAGGTTAACTAGCCGGTGTGTTAAACTGTTAATTACTGCATGTTTGTGTGCTGTAGGGTTTAAACTGTCAGCTTTGATGTGATTATCTGCAAGTGTATTCTTTCTGTATATTCCAAATTTAAGTTTTTCTTGGCATTTCATTATTTTAATATCCAGGAATGGCAGTATGTTATCTGTTTCTATTTCGTATGTAAATGAAATGTTTTTATCTTGAATATTTAGAAGTTTTAAGGCATCGTCAATGAGTTTTTTGTCAACTATGGCAAATATATCATCCACATATCTGTACCATACCTTAAATATGAATGGAAACGCTGTGTTGATGTGTGTTTCAAATCTACTCATGAAGAGGTTAGCTAGAAATGGAGATAAGGGGCTGCCCATTGTAAGTCCTGCTTCTTGTTTATAAAATTTTCCTTTAAAAGTGAAAAAGGCTTGTTTTATGCAAATTTCTGTCAGTTTGATGTATTCTTTTATGTGTATATCATTAATTCCACTTGTTTTAAGCCAATCATGTAGATAAATCAGGAGTTTCTTTTGGTATGCTAGGAAACAGAGATTCTACATCGAAAGATATAAGAGTGTCAGAGGGGTGCAATTTTATGTCTTTAATTTTTTCTATTAACTGATATGAATTATTTATGCTCCTGGTTTGAAATTTTGGTAATGCCTTGAATCTATTAGCTAACCATTTTGCTAAATAGTAAGAGGGAGTATTGATGTTGTTAATGATGGGGCGCATACCATTTCCAGTCTTGTGAATTTTTGGTAAACCATATAACCTAGCTATTTTAGGGTTGCTGTGTTTTATTTTGAATATTGTTTCTTTTGGAATGACTGTACATGTTTTCAGAGCCTCATTGATAGAATTAACACACCTTTTCAATGGGTCTGATGGGATCGGAACATATTCTTTTTTATTTAATAAATTCTACATTCTATTATTATAATCTTCTTTATCCAAAATTACTACTCTGTTTCCTTTGTCTGCTTTAGTATAAACAACATCTTTTTCATTTAAGGATTTTATTGTATTCTTATAAGTGTTGTGTACTGCTGTATTCTTTTTAACAATGCCTTTAAAAACTTTTTCTGATTTAATTCTAACTATTTCTTTTTCTTTGTTCTTCAAACCTTCAATGGCCACTTCCAAATCTACCAAATAATCCTCTATTTTAGTGGAGTATTGTACACAAGTTTTTAAGCCTTTATTTAGAAATGCTAATTCTTCTGTTTTGAAATTTTCATTAGATAGATTTTCTACATAATTCTGCTTAGGTATATCTAAGGGTATATCTATGAAACCACAAAACTTTCAGCAAAAAAAGATTAACTTATTTTTAAAAAATTCACATATCATCCATGGGCCACAAAAAATTTCAGAATATTCTTAAAGATTTTAATATCAGATTGGCACGGATTAATAGATTTAATGTTCAAAATTTGCTGATAGATAATGTTAATGACAGTATTCCACAAGAAGAAAAATCAGGTATTTACAAAATAAACTGTGCAGAATGTGAAAAAATCTACATAGGGAAAACAAAGAGAAACATTGCCACACGGTTAAAGGAACATTTCAGGAACATAAAGTACAAGCAAATAGAGAAATCAGCAGTAGCATATCATTTTTGGACACAAAATCACGACATAATAAATAAAACAAAATTATTAAAATCAGTACAAGGACCTACGGAATTAGCAACCTGGGAGAAAATCTACATCTACAAATACAAAGACAGCATAATGAACTTCGACTTTGTCGGGGATGAAAACATAAACTACAAGTTTATCACACCGCCACCAGAGCAGAATATACATTCCCACAGCTCAACGAATGATCCGACAGTTGAACCTTAGCATGGCTGAAGATGGGAACAAAATGTTCTCGAAACCGGTTCCATACATTTATGAAAAGTAAGTGAAGCTTTAAGAGTGTGTAGTTCAACTGAATCATACAATGATATCCATTAATAAAGACAATTTAGTTGACAAGCAGACATGCTGATTTCTGAGCCACAGTAATGAATGTACGAGTCCTGATGGTCTAGAGGCAACCCTATTTGTAAACCCAAATTCACAGGTTCAATCCTGGATTTTTTTGGTGTATAAAATTTTTAAGTATGGTTTCCTTCTGAAGAGAAATTAAGCTATGGGTCCCATGACAGATTTATGGCACATAAAAGAATCTCAAGCCCGAAAGAAGAGGCCTTTGAGCAAAATTTATTAGTCATTTCTCATCCTGAATTGAATGGGATGCTTATGACCTGAGATGTCATTTTGTGTAGCCAAAATATTTCTGCATTTAAATTTATTGAATATGCTAGGGGAGGTATATAAAGTTTTTGAATTGCATATTTTCTTTTATTTGTAATAGCAAACTTCTGTCTTTGACAGCTTTATTTCTAAAAGCTTTAAAAAAATAAATAAATAAATAAATAAAACCAGTCATGAATGTAACGGTGATGACAGTACCAGATTTGTATTCTTGGCAGTTCACTAACAAAGTTTTATGTGATATCTCTTTTAACAACATTTTACTTTCAATATTAGGCTACATTTTATTTGTCACACTTAGCTCTAAATAAAAATTATTTTTGAGATTCTCGATTTGTAAAGTAATTAGTAATTGATATATTTTCAAAACAGCTATAGTAAAGATGAGTAACTGAACATTATTTGTGGTCAGGTTAAACAGTACAGTAATAGAAACATTAAATAGATGTTTAAATACTAAATAAAAATCTGCATAAAATACCAGTATAGTTTTAGTGTCAGGATGAAGAGCATAATTAAAATTAAATGTTTTTGTAAAAGAGAACTGCTCCTATATTTATACTAATTCCTCAGGAGTAAACAAAAAAAGAAAATCTTAAACAGGAAGTTTAATGACCCAAGAAGACTAGATGACAAGGGGAGGGGGAGAAAGGTACATATTGTGAGACATGATTATGTTCTCAAATTACATTTCCCAAACTTGGCGCAATTCAGACCTGCTGGATTTTCAAGAATAGACCTGGTTAACATTATTCATGATTTCCATATTTATGGTCACCTGAAGATACTGGCAAAAACCTTCTTGCCTAGTTTAGAAATACACACAATGCTGTTTTGATACTGTAATGATATTGCAGACCATAATGTCTTTGTAATAAAATCTGAGAATTTTAAATAAGCTTTAATAATTACTGCTTTTCTACTTTTTCTGGTGTTCAAGTTTTGGCAGTTACCAAGGTGACATAATAGCTTGCTGGCATTACATGGACATGTTTTACAGCATTGCTGGGATAAGATGGAGCTCAGCTATTAATAGTTCCCAGGCTGACTGACAGAAATTGTTGAAATAATAAATGAAATTATTTATGAATGAATTAATGAACCTGAAGTTCACTAGCGTATAACATGATCTATTATTTCCTTTTCCAAAGGAAGAAAGAGCTGAGAAACCCACTGCAAGCAACTATAATCCAATTGGCAGTTACTGGATGGGTATCAGACATGTTGCCCCAACTGATGGCCCAGGTTCAACCCTGTAAGCAACAAAATTTCTATGTGATGCTTTTTCTAGTTTTCTTTTCCCTAAATGGACAAATTTGTGTGGTATTTAACTCTGGGTTTATATAATTCATTAATTCATTTTATATTTGTCCCATATATAGCATAGCAGTCAGCATACAATAAAAAAGGAAATAAACACCACTTTTTGTTAACATTTCATACAGATATAAACTTTTTAGAGTTAATGAGTAGGTGTTTAAAGAAATGAGTTCTATTTTAAATGCTACATCAGAATCTCTTCTGTTACAGAGCCACTGCAAAGGCTGACCATGGCAGTTCACGGTGCTCCTCCTAAACGCAAGGAGATCTACAAGTATGAGGCACCGTGGCCTCTCTATAGCATGAATTGGTCTGTGAGGCCAGATAAGCGTTTCAGGTATAGTTGAACAAACAAAGATAACATCAATTATGTTCACAGTGTAAGGCCTTTAATAACATATTGTGTAATTAGGCTTGCTTTGGGGAGTTTCGTGGAAGAATACAACAACAAGGTCCAGATAGTGTCCCTGGATGAGGACACATCTGAGTTCAGCGCTAAAAGCACATTTGACCATCCATATCCAACCACCAAGATCATGTGGATACCTGATAGTGTAAGTGAAATAAGACATGGCATAGTGCTGCTTCCACTAGAATTGAAAATATTTTGTTGAAACTAAGAGCTTTGTTGGTGTTTTGCTTCGCTGTGGTGGATGGCGATGAATGCATTTTTAAGTATGCATGTTAGCAGTAAAAGCAACATTTGCAAATGACAATTCCATGAACTGCTTAGTGTGCATGGTGTAGTGGGAATATGCTTTCACTATATGCAGCATGGTTTACGTGATAACTTTGTTCCTAATGTGATAATGAATGTTTATAAGCTATGTCCACAGTAACAGTTCACATGTTGAACTGTTTAACTTGCCAAGTGGATTATAAAACAATAGATATTTGAAAAACTTAATACATTTATCGGAATAATTTAAGAATGAATGAATGGTGTTTTAACTCCAGTTTTTGCTGCAGAGGCACCACAGGTGAAGGGCACTGATGATATATGAAATGAAATAATGTATTGGGAAGGGATTTATTTTTAAGAAAGGAAATGTTCCGGGCCTAAATTTAGGGTACCTCTCTGGCATTTGCCATTTTTGAGGACTGAGGAAAACCTGGAAAGAACAATTTAAGAAATTCCAAATGTAAGTTATGGTGCATTGCAGAACCCTTAAGATGGGGCATACATACATATTTTATATCTAAAGGGTTGTTTTAACAGAGAATAGATTTGCATGCAGAAAATATTTTTGAAATTTGTCTATTCAGAATTTACTGTTGATAAATATCAGGAACTGCAGATATGGAAGGTTAGGGTTAAACCTACTTGGGGTCAGGCTGTACTATAGGGTTTTTCTGTTTTCTTCCTAATTCACCCTCAGGATTTGTCCAAAACCACCAGCAGTACTCCTCTAGTCCAAGAACTTAAATTCATTCTCTTTAATCATTAATGTGCTATCCTAAATATAATTATCTAGACCAGGATTGCTATAAATAAAAAATTCAAAAGTTATATGTCCAAATCATTATAATTCAGGAACTTCTTCAAAACTCTATAAATGCAGAATATTGAGATTTTCAGGAAAAGCATTTTTTATTTTCACACAGAGAGAGATGTTAAAAGAATATTTTCTCCAGTATTATCTTACTGTTTTAAATAAAACATCCTAGTACTATGTTTTGCACTATGGAGGATTATTGAGGTTTTTTCAAAAATTGATAAATGCATATAAGAGAGAAAAATTATTCTGATTTTGTGCTACAATTTTGTTATTTATTTTTATTTATATGCAGTTATTTATTCATTATTACAATAATTCCTGTGCATAAATAAGTTTTACAATTTAATATTGGCCTGCATTATTACTTATTACAAACTAAATGTTTATTTAACATTTATGTTTTTGAATTTAATTTTGTTATGTTTATTGAGAATAAATATAATAAAAATAAAACACAAAAAGAATAATATGTTAACATGCAATGATATAAAAAATTCTTAATAATGCAAATAGTACAATAATCTAAGCTACTATAATCATTGTATCATTTATACAACATTGAAAATTCCTAGTGTCATATCTAGACAAGGTCAGATTTGTTGTCTCCTAGAACATCTTTTTAGAATTCAATTGCATCATCTGGTACATAACAATATTTTAATAGTGCAGAAATGGCCTTCTTCTATTCTTTGCAAACCATATTTTGCTTTGATGAAACAGTGGATGATAGTAGTGCTGAATGACATGGTTTTTTCCTGAATCTCCAAATTATGTGCTCTTCCGATGATACATTAACATTGTTCTTTACTTTTGTATGCATTGACACTATTGAATGTAACCTAGGTTTTAGTATTTTCTATACATTATTCTTTAGGTTTTTAAATTCTCAGTCTTCATTAAGTACTTTCAGAGTGTCATATTCTTTTAAGATGCCATAATATTCTTAAGGACATAAAATGCTTTCTTTTTTTCTGTATGATTTTTCAATTCTACCAAAGACTCGGTGTGGAACCGTGTACAAGGTCCATGGACTGCAAAGAAATTCAGAATATTTTTTAATCTTAAATTCTTTTCCAAGAATGCTATAAGTAAGTCAGAAAGAAAGTCCAGCAAAGAGCTGGTGCAACTTTGCATACTCTTGAAGAATCTGTTTCCAGCCAGGTATATAAAGCAATATTTTGTTCATTAGTGCGAACCACTATGCATAGATTGTATAACCATACTTGCCTAGGATAGAAAATTTCACTGTCTGACAGTTTTGGAAGTGACTGATTTTGCTGTATATCAAAGGCAATCCTAATGAAACCTGGATTTTCTTCTTTCATTATTCTATGAAAGTGCTTTGCATGAAGTTTGTGTAATCTGTGACTAGTTGTTAATTCATTTTTCTTCTGCACATATTTCTCTGATTTTATTTTAATGAGACCAACCTTACAGGTAGAGCATGTATCAGTGTGGAGAGTCCAAAATAATAGATTAAAATATTTATAAAATACATTCTTGTACTTTGATAAAGAACATAGTTTGAAGAATAGCATCCTTGTCTCTAGATCTTCTGCCACCCAATATTCTTTTACCCACCTTCACATTCACTGGAGTCACTATCCATTCTGATTTAACATGAAATATTTCTTCTCACGAACATAACTGCACCATTGATAACTTCTCTAAAAGTAACCCAGTAATATGTTGACTACAATGCAGTCTGGTTCTGGGATTATAAACAGTCAATCAAATAAGCATTATTTCAATAATGAGTGACATAACATAAACAATGTGCACTTCTGTTATTGCAAACTGCTAGGTATGAACCGAAAGTAAAGAAGAATTTATTGTGTTTGTCAACTTTTGTTTTAACCCTCAAATTGCATATATCGGTTTTTTGCTAAAACCCCATGAATTGGCCTGCTTCTGTACATGATATTTGTTGACTTTTTCTAAAATTTGATTCACAGGATGATATGGAGGGTTAATATTATGTTGTTACAATGTATAACTCAATTTTAAAAAATTTTGCATTTATCCAGTTTTCAAAAAATGCCCCTCATTATCCTGTGTATATCCTTAGTAGTTGGTGGAAAAAGTCAACTTCAAAATTTCTTAGATAAAATATCCTTATAAATCATATGAGTCACTTATATGGCTAATTTGCTCAGATGCTACTGAAAATTAGGTGTAAAATCATTAACGATTAAACACACACATATTTTTTTTAACTTAAAATTGCATGTTGCGCAAGTGTTTCTTCTTCTTGATGTTATGTTTTACAACAGAAATTAATTTTTCATAATCAGTCCGTAATAGCTTCCAAGCAATCAGCATAGAATGTAAATGGTAAATAACTGATTAGTATTATAATCTTAAAAGAAGTTAGGAACAGTGAAGTTGTTACATATACAAATGAGTCGGTATTAGGTAACACTAAAACTTCACTAACTGATTAATTCTTCAGAACATGTTTCAAGAGCATTCGCTCTCATCTTCAACTGCGGACTGACTAACTCTAGCAGATGACGTAGTGGCATCTGGTGGTTCCATTAGATAACGGAACAAGAAGTCCATTGTGGTTTTTAAAAGATTTCCATATCATCCGTCGGCAAACAGAGCATTCATGAAAATCTTTAAAAATTATGATATACATTTGGCTACACAAAATAAATTTAGTATTGGAACGCTTCTGAACAGCACCAATAAGGATGTTATTCCACCCAGCAAGAAGTCAGAAGTGTATCGGATAGATTGTTTGGAGTGGGATCAGATATATATAGGCAAAACAATACAAAATTTGGAGACAAGGACCAAAGAACACTTCAGAAATTTAAGATATAAAAAGTGGATAAATCGGCGGTTGCAGATCACTTTTGGACTTATGATCATAACATTGCAGGGGAAGCCAAACTGTTAATAGCTACCACCAATCCCAAGGATTTGGCAATATGGGAAAAGATTTATATTTTAAAAAATAAACATAGAGTTATGAATTTTGACATTCCACCAATGGACTTCTTGTTCTGTTATCTAATGGAACCACCAGATGCCACTATGTCACCTGCTAGAGTTAGTCAGTCCGCAGCTGAAGATGAGAGCAAATGCTCTTGAAACATGTTCTGAAGAATTAATCAGTTAGTGAAGTTTTAGTGTCACCTAATACTAACTGATTAGTAATTTTTTTTCATTACTTAAGCATACACAAAAGTGCCTCTTAGTTTCTTTTGTAGTGACTACTATTGTTTTAAACTAAGAATTTGTTGGCTCATCAAATGTTATCTTTTATCCATAGTAAGTTCATGTAGATGAAGTTCGAGAGTTAATCATGTTTTTTTGGGTAATCAGCCAAGTCAGATTAATAAAGATCAAACTTTTGGTATGCTCATTGGCCCTCATCAGGGTTCTAAGTTCTGTGGAACCAGGGTAGCATATTTATCTGGAGCTGAAGCATGATTGATCCAGCAGGCAATGTCCAGGCAAGCTAATCAGACATTATCATAGCTATCAGGGTGTCTTTTTCTGTGACAGTTCTCTTTTGATCCAGAGAGTTGCTTAAATACCCAACACCATGAAAAACAGATTTTTTATTTATTCTCAGTGCAGTGTAATAAAACTTATGATTTTTTTTTGTGAAAAACATGATGTTCTTTATATGTTCCTTGATCTTTATTCTATTTTAATTCCTGTTTTTCCAGAGTAGACAAGTTCATGCTCACAGGGTAAATTATAGGTCCCCAAATACTTGAGATGCAAATGTTACTTGACTGGCCTAATACAGTATAGAGCCGCCAGTCCAAACTAAATGGGACCAAAGCCTGGTTAGATTGGCAAAAATTTGGACAAACAGGGTTAGCTATAATCAATCTAATTAGGCCTATATAATATGTATATAAAGTCGATAAGTTAATTGTACTTGGTTGTTGTAATGTATGGTGTTATTTTTGTGACAATGAATGCCATTGTTGAAAGCAAGGTTGTCGAAGATAATTTGCACTTGGCTGCATGATTATGGTTATATTGTTCATCTTGCTGGCACTAGCGTTTGAGCACTTGATCTGTTGTGTTTGTTCTGAAGTTGCAGATACAGTATCAATTACAAAAACGTAAATGCTTTTAGTGGATTTACTGTAATGTAACATGCTTAGTTGGGTTTTTAATTCAATGAAGTGGTTTTAATTTTTGCAGTTTAATTAAAAATCTAGGCAAGCTAAAACATTGTTCATTCAGAGATAAACTTGAAGTTTTTAAAATTCTTAGATAAAGATCAAAGTAGGACAAAATCAGCAACTGAATTTGCTTTTGAAAAAGCAATGATAAGTGATTGGAAGAAATATCGAGCCAAGGTAGAACAGTTTTGTGGAACTGTGACTGAAAAGGCAATTGAGTGGTGCCATGCATAAAATTTTCAGACCTAGACAAAGTTGATGAAGCTGTTTATATATGGTTTTTGCAAGAAAGACAGAAAGGTGTTTGACTGAGTGGTCCTGTAATCCAAGAAAAAAACACTCCAGCTTAGTAAGCTGATGAATAGTGATTCCAAATTTACTGGGAGTAATGGCTGGCTGGACCAATGGAAGAGACACAGGATACAGCATTTATCTATCACCAGAAAATCTTTATTGGAAGACCATCCAGCAACACAAGAGTTTGGTTTCATTACAAAAATTAAATACCCCAATAAGTTTACAACTGTGATAAAACTGGGTTGAATTTTAAGTTGTTCCAAATATGAGTCTCACCGCTAAAAATTAAGCTATTGCTCCCAGTT